>CM053501.1:2519848-2542454 GCA_028627145.1 Eidolon dupreanum | reverse complement strand
AAGAGAAATACAGACACTTCCATAAACCATTAAGCCTCCACAGCTTTGTAGAGAAATCAACTAAACTTCAGGCCATTCTAGAAAACTGAAGACAACAAAACACAACTTCGATTTCCAAGGGTACTCTGAGTTGAATTAGAGGTTGCAGGTTATTCTCTACCCTCTGAATCTTGAGAGCAAGCAGATCCCCGGTTTTCCACAGGTATTGTCATCAAAAATGTATGACTTCATAACCACAGCACTCTAAACTTTATTTTACAAGATAATCCCCCAAACAGAGCCCTGACCGCTCAATCTGCTGCATCACTAGGGCCTTTTATTGCGGCTTAAATCTCTGTTGAGTTCCCTTAACAGTTCAAAACAGCAAGGCCACGCGCAGAATGACGTCCCAGAGGAAGCCAAACTGTCCAGACTGGAGTCTCGTCGTCCAGAGTGTAGTGAAAAGCAGCTCTGAAGTCATCGGTTGTTCATATCTGCCCCACAACCAAACACATATAAGCCACACTATTCACTGAGGGACCGTTTTAAAATAAAAGTGATGAATAATTTACCAGAGGCACGTGTTTTTCATATAAATCTGCTTCGTTTTTGCTTGGATAAGGTGTCAGGTACCTCTGAAGCCTAAAATTCACAGGCGATAAAATTTACCTATTTCATTTATCTTCTTTACCAAAGAGAAAGCAACTTCTAAATACTACGTATAGGTACAAACTAGTGTGAACTGGTTTAATCTTTTTGATGGAAGGTTTTCCTTCTGACAAAGAATGTTGCTGAAAAGACTGTTTAATCTTGAGAGCGGAGGTAATCAAGTGATGAATACAAAAGCTCCCACGGCCTCCAGGAAATAAAGCAGCATGCAAAACACAATATGGCATTATTATTCCAAATAGGTTGTTTTAATTGTGAAACTAGGGTTCAAATAATGAAGAAAATAAACTTTGATACACTAGGTTCCTTATCTTGCTATTAGACATATGGGTATTCAAAAATACCACCTTTCTTGCAATATCTGTCAAAGTATTTAAAAAGCACTGATACTGAAACGCATTCTCTGATGGGTACTTTAAAAGTATAGATTAATGTGGCAATCAGAATACAGAAAAGGCCAAAGCTATGTGAAATTTTTCTTTAACACCTTTCAAGTTTGTGAAAATTGGCAACTAGAAAGTGATCACAGCCCTAATCTCTAAGGTGCAGGAAAAAAGGACTAAAACAAGATTTTAATCGTATTCTACTTTGTGCTGATACGTGATTTTAAGGATCTTACTTTAGTCTGGATTTTCATTTTGGATCAACAATTGAGCTTACACAGTCAGTCAGTACTGAAATGCAATGCTAAATTTAAGGAAACTCTGACCATGAATCCACTATAATGTCTTACTAAACAGCCAACCACTAAAATTATGCAAAAAGTACTTCACAGACTAATTGAACTTAAGATGGTGGTGGTTCTCATTTTTTGCTGACGTTTCATGTACATGTCCTAAAATGCCAGGTGAACTAAAGCACTTCTAATGTATGTCTTGTAAATTAAAAGTATCCAATAGAAAAACTGAATTAAAAAAACGTTTCACTTTACCTCCACCGGAACATCGCTTTATTGTTAATCTGTCATCAACAATGTAAAACTCTAATAGGTACTCTATCCTGGTTTTTAAAAAGGTAAAAAGATTACACTGGATTAGCTACTTTCTATGAAAGAAACTACAGCAATCACAGAAGGGGGGAAATTTGAATGACCTCCAAAAAATGCACACTATAAGCAAAGGGGAGTGTACATGAAATCAAATGTCTGTTAGATTCATTACTTTTGAATGCACAGTGACAATTCTGGAAACTGTACATGATAGAATCACAGAAATGACTTAAATAACCAGAATTACATTTTGTGTGTGATCATCAGACCTTTAAACAATCCTTGGATTTTCCATGTGGTTTTGGAGAAATTTCCATTTATCACTCCAAATGAGTTGTTGACAGCATCGAGATGGAAGTATATGAAATATAAGGATTGAACTAAAAGTGAATTGGACAGATGGCTAATCTACCAGAGCAGGTGAAAGGGGCTGGGGAGGTGGGAGGTAGGGGGCTGGGGAGGATGGTGATGGGTTGATTTTTTTCCCTTCATTTCAGAAGTAAGTTCTTCCACTGTAGTGTATCTGTTACATAGCTCTCCGTTTTCAGTTCCATTTCTGAAATGCATATCGCATCGCACAGCCTTTTGGTACTTACTGGTCAACCCAACCAGTACTGTTGCCAAGCAACAGGCATCACCCGAGCACCTGGATGCGTCGGATCTGCCTTGGCTGTGATTTCTTCGCGGCCCCAGTTTTCTGTCTCTGGGCGGGGTTGGTTTGTTCCTGGGTTGTACACACAGGGTCAGGTGGAATGGAGTTCCAAATCACTCTGTGCTCCGCAGCATCCCGAGTTCTTTCTGCAGCTAACCTCCTGACACGTTCGCAGCTGTTCTGAGGCAGAAAGACAGCCTCCGTGTTCAGGCGGTGAGCTTTCTTTCTTTCACCCTTGACCCTGGGGTTGCGGGCCATGGTGTTGGGCGTATCCCTGAGTGCAGCTGCCCTGCAGGACTCACTTGCTAGCGCACCGGGATTTCCTAGGTTTCCTCAGAGTAAGCCCCCAGCTGCATCGCCGCCGACTGTGGTGTGGCTTTGGATGCCTGAGGCTGAGTTGGTTCTGGTGGATGTCTGACCTCGCTTAACCAGACTCATCTACTGTCTTGCCATTCATACCCAGGCTGTCCAACCTTCATACAGCTGAGCCAAGTTATCTAGATTAGTTGCTTCCTTAATGACATAGTCAACCTGTAAAAATAGGCAGGGTAGTATTTAAAGACAATTAAAGCTCGACAGGACGTGGCCCACATACAAACTGTTTAAAAGTAAGTTTATGATCACCCAAATTAATCACCTACAGGAAATGCAGTTGCTATGGTGGAAAGAGGTTAAGTAAGCTGAGCTTCCCTCATGATCCTACAGCTGACAAAACATGCCGGGAAGGTCACAACCCTCCTGAGCCTTATGAATACCTACATGGACAGCGAGCCCCACCGATCCCACAACTGCCCTTGGGGTTAAACACGTCAAGTCACCGGGCGAATACTTAGGTGATATGTACAAAAGTGCCCAGCAGATTCTGGGCACACAGCTAAGTGCTCGAGAAATGCTCACCGATTCTGACTTAACTGAAGTTTTTTACTGTAAGAGATACAATCATCTCTATAGCCAGAACATCCATCGAGGTCCAATTATAGAGTAAACGCTCACGATATGGCTGAATTCTAAAACCTATACCAAAAGCTGAAAGGACTCTATCCTTACCCCACTCCTATGGGACCCTTTTGTTCACGTAAAATAACTATCGGAATAAAAAGCACAATAGCCAAGCCTCCTTATAAAGGGTGACCAGAGAGCTATGCTAGGCAGTCACAGCTCTCTGGTCACCCTTTACAAGGAGGCTTGGCTATTGTGGGTCGTATTGGTTTCATCTCAGAACACTGTCCTCAGTTTTCTGACAAACTTGACAAACTGTTTCTAAAGGGTGACTCTTGACCAAGAAGATGGAAGCCCACATCCTATACAGCAATGTAATAGTGTTTAAAATAAATAATAATAATAATAAACCTTTTCTTGCTGATGTTAAAATTGAATCGTGGATCCAACAGAAAATAGGATATTTGGTCTCAAATTTTTATAGGAGAAAAGTTACATTTGTAATGGAGAATTCAGGAAAACACTGCCCTTGACCAAATTATTTAACTTTTGTCAGAGATGGCACAAACTGACACATTAAAAATTCTTAATGTTAAATTCTGACATCACTGATGTAGCATTCCTGCCAAAAACGTTGACTCTGAATCTAATTATAAGGAAAATATAAGACAAATACAGACAGGCATATTCTGCAAACCAAATGGTCTGGACACACCAAAATGTCAATGTCAAAAGAAAATAAAAAAGCTGGGAAACAGTTCTAGACATTAAAGGAGACTAAAAGCAGACAAGCATATGAAATGAAGGATGAACCTTGACCACAGCGTGTACGGGGGTGGGGTGGACGTGGTTTAACGAGAGGAGGGCTAAGTAATAAAGGACGTTTTGGCATAACTAGAGAAGTCAGAAAATGGACTAAGTGTCAGATGAAAGGCAATGCTGACATCAATTTTAAGTTTGAGTTGATAGTTATATAATTATACTGTAGCTGTATATTAAAATGTTGTTTAGGAGATATATGCTGAAGTATTTAGGCATAAAATTTATGCTGTCTGCAACTTACTGTCAAATAGTTCTGAAAAACTGCCTATGCATACACAGACACAGATAAGTGAAGCGGATGTAGGAAAACACCAGCTAACGGGTTAACCAACTCCTGGTGGAGTATGTGAGCATTCCCACAGTTCTGCAGGTTTGAGTTTTTCAGAATAAACAGCTGGGAGGAAACAAGTCATTCATTCTCAGATTTATAGATATAATACTACTAATGAGAAAATTTCAGAGTAATGATTTCAGACAAAGTGACACCCAAAAACACTTTATAGATACTATTCCTGCGCCCAAAATGTCATCCTCAGTCCTCTTTCCAATTGTCTTTTGGTGGAGGAGAGGGTCAAGTCGCACCTTAAATTTCTTTGAAAAAGAGCTGGGGAGAAAAGAAAGTGCTAATAGGGTAGACTGAGTAAAACGGTGAATATCTGACAATCCCAGAGCTGCTAGTCAAAATCTTCTTTCAAAACCCTAAAAGTTTTAAAAGATTTAAGTTTCTCATTTCTTGATGAACCACCAGGAACAGGGTGAGGGATCTTGAAATCTATACTGTTTCTGCAGCATTAAAATGTGTAGCTCAAATTATAAAAAATGGTCACCTGTTCAGCAACTGACATCCTCCTATTTGGATCAACATCTCGGCCCTCTAACTTGGCTTTCACTCTCTTCCACACACTCACTGCATACGAGTTTCTCTCTTGCACAGCTATGAAGCAATGGAAACATATGTACGTCAGTCAGACTACTACTTTGCATTAATATTGAAGGCAACCTTGTTCTAAATAATTACCTTTCCCAGTTTTAGGGTCTCTGACGGCCTTTTTAGGACTACAAGCGACACTCTTGCCAGTTCCCGGAACTGTGCTTGGTGGAGTATCTGCTGATGTAGCAAGATTTTTCTGAATTAGCTTTCTAGCATTCTGTGACATGACATCAGGTTGAGTCTTCTGGCCAGTGTTGCTTCGGACTGCTATAGAGAAACAGTCAGAAGCTCAAGTTACACATAAATAGAAAGTAGAGGGGGACGAACAGTAGGCAGCAGGGCCATGCTCTCTCAATCATCAACTACAAACATGCAGCCTCGAAAATTGATATGATTTCATAACCTTAAAGACCTTATCCCTTGAAACAGAAATTGACTTCCTAAAAATATAGCCTAAATAGACTTTCAGATACAAATTTATACAATGATGCTCCCTAGCTTACTGTGGCATCAAAAAACTATAAATATCTTAACTGTCCAACAATGCAAAATTAATATGGTAAAGTCACAGAATGCCATATTAAGTTTGGCTATTAAGTCATTTAAAAAATAAAATGACAGGGAAATTAGCCATTTAATAGAAAGTGGGAAAAGGCAACATTCACAGAACGTTCCCAATTAACTAGTACATGTGTGCATGCATAGAAAAGTCAATCGACAAAACATAGTGGGTTTTAGCTCTAACTAGAATAGAACTACATATTTTTTATTATTTTCTAAATTTCCCTAAAAAGCATATATTTTATAATCACAAAATGAATTATTTAAAGAGTATTTGAACACAAGTACTTTAAAACTAAGCCAAAATCTGTTCAGTTTGTGATATGACAGAATTTAGGGAAACCCTTTTAAAAAAAAGGTGATGACTATAAACATATTAGATACTTATAGCATAATTAAAAGTCTTAGCTTCTATACGTAGATGAGTGACAGATCAAGATTCGGGTCTTTCTGAAGTAGGGAGTCCTACCTGCAGCAAAGGATGGCTGATACGTAGCCGATGATGTTGGACTTGAACATTCATTTGTTGCATCAGTGATTAAGGGTGATGCAAAACTCACTAAATTATTATAGATACTGAAATACAAAATAAAATGGCTTATTTATGAAATGTTTTACCACATAACAGCTCATAAATATGAATAAAACAAAATTAAATGAATTACATAAACCAAAGTGACTACAACCAGAGGTTCTGCTTTCATTTTAAATTTAGGCCAGAAGGCACTCTTACCTCTGACTCTGTGTTTTCAGTTCTTTCAAAGTGGGAGTTATTTCCTGGAGCATTTCAACGTGTTCTTGACTTCGAACCTGACCCATAGCTTGGACTAATGTAAACAGCACCGTCTGAATGTTGTCTTGCCACGATTTATATTCACCCAAGAACTGCCTAACACTGTTCTCATAGGGGACATCTTCACCATCTGCCAGAGCAGCTTCCTCATCCTAGAATTCACATTAACGATTAAGAAAAACCGATGTTTGTTTCAGTAATTACTCTTAAGACAGTATCCTTTTGAATAACAGGGAATAAGTGTTTTCCGAAGGTCAATTCGTTTAAACCACTTATTACAATTTAACTCCTTTACTATAGGAATCTTATTTCCAGCACAAAATAAAAATTCTAAGTAAAATAAATCCTAAAATTAAATGATGCACTGTTTTGTAATGATCAAGCAACTGTGCCTTTTCTGGGAGCTCAGTTAGTTTCCTTATTATCTATATTATGTAGGAGACTGGAAAGAAGAGACAATATTTTGGTCATTATGGAGGCAGACTACATGAGTCTGGGGGCAAGGATGGGGAAGAGAAGAGGCTGGAGATCTAAACGCTCTGAGACAAAGTTCAAGTTTTAGCTCTATTATATACTACATGACTTTGGTTCCTTTAAGCCTCACTTTTTCTGTGTACAGAATAAGGATGCTACTGACTACTTAAAAAAATAGCTGATGAAAACACAAATTAACTCAGTTACAAACACACTGGAAAATGTGACCCGACAGAAATGGTTTCTGTTCACGTCATATATATACAACTACCTGTAATTCTATAAAAGGGGGGAGTAACTGTAGGTCACAGTCATTAGTCTTACCTTAGCCATTGCTTTCAGAAGATGTTTGACATCTCCAAGCTGCCGGTTATGACCAGTGAGCACAGTCTTTATATTGTCAACCAGACTCTGGATTGTTTCACAGACTGTTTCTATCTGTTGCTCTTTCTCTGTCTGAACTGCTCTCTGAGTAGACATATCCTGGGTCAATTGTTTGTGTGCTGACAAAAGCCATTCAGAGCTGCCAATAGGATGTTCAAGACTAGTGTCCTAAACAGAAGAAACATTTGTTTGATTTTAAGTATCAGCTGGAATATAACATTCTTTTCTTCATCATCATCAAAAAGTATCTCAAACTAACACAAAGCACCTCAGTTGCCACGTCATGAATTACCTACAAAATAGTACTTAACAAAAATTTAAACAATCTATGAAATACAAAGATTTTAAACTTTTTTGCATAATCGTTCAGGGAATCAATGCTTTAAGACCTAAGAAACATTATCTGGAATAACACAAGTGACCCTTATCTAGGACCTTAAACTCACTGTAAGTCACTCTTTAAAATGCAACCAGAGCTTCCTAGTACACAGCCTAAAGCCTTGCCACAAAATATATAAACACTGAAGTTATCAACTTGGTATTTCTGGCCGTAGCTCACCTGTCCAGCACTCATGTTCCACCAGCCCCCTGCGTGCCACGCTGTTCTCAGCGCAGTGAGTCATTTGCTATTTGCTCTCTCCCGCCTGCCCTCTGAACCTCCACAGTACCTGAGAATTCTTTCCACTTTTTCATTCATTATATTATTTGTGTAAATAACAAGTTTTTTAGAGGCTATGAACAAGACTTAATCATTGCTGTATCCCTCAGAACACCCTATAAACAGTGCACATGCAATAAATGTGAACAGAGTGACTGTATTAAATTGACTTCAGAGTTTAATACTGGCTTTATCATCTCAATCACCAAGTCTACTTCCACCACGATTCAAAACTCACCACTCTCTGTAATAAACGAAGCTCTAACTCAGAGACTGAACTGTTAAACTGTGATGCAAATGAACACATTTGTTGGCAACGTTTGATTAGTTCAAATAATGCCGTGTCCAGGTTTAAGGCTTCTGCGGTTCTAGTTCGTAAACTCTCAAAATGGATGATGTTGCTGCAGAGGAAAGTGACCTGTGAAGAGGCAAAAGCGGAATGAAAACACCACAATGAGGAGAAAAATGCAATTAATGAAAAAATACTACCTATTCATTTCCAAAATTCAGGATCAGAATAGGTCCTGAAAATATATGAATAAGTATGACTCTTTTGAAAAACAGACCTAATCCTCATAAAGACTATAAATAAATACATTTTTTTTTTGTGGATGCTGTTAGGTCTGAGATAGCCTAACAGCATTAGGTAATCTTCTACGTGACTGTTTTACAAAAATAATTTACTCCAAAAGAAAACTGTTATCGCATTCAGCTGCAATTTGTGCTATGTCCAAATTTCAAGTTGGAATGTTCCCTTTCTGCTTCTACTCCTGCCTCGCTTCACAATGAAGATCGCAAAATGCTAAGCAGATACTTGGCAATATTAAGCACATCTTTTAAAGCAGATAATAGTACTGATTATATTTACATAGTTTGCATCTTTATAGATACATATTGAAATATTTACAGATAAAATGACAAAATATTTGGGATTTCCACTAACTATGCAATGGGGAGGAGGAGTAGGAAATATAGAGGAAATAAAATAGGACTTAAGGTGATAATTATTACATTTAGTTGATGAGTATATGGGATATGGAAATTATTAGTTATTTGCATCTGATTGAAAATTATATAATAGTGTTTGGCTTTTGATGCCTCCCTTCCAATCACAACAAAGTTAATTCATAACCTCTGACAGAACACGAAGTCATAAGACGTTTTATTGTCACATGAAAAAATAATATTAAAATCTTTGGATCACCTTAGTTGCATATAAAGAGTACCTCAGATAAATATGGAATTGAATCCTTTATTTTCCAACAGAGGCTGAATCCACTTTGTTTAACTGGGCGGCAGTAAGGGTCTAGGGAAATAACCAGCTGGGACGCTGGTGGCCCTGCCCAAGGCCCATCAGTCCTCTTGCCAGGGCTGTGAACTGCGGGGCGGGGTGGGGGGTGTGCGGGGCACAGCTCTCAAGCTACCCCTACTTATCCAACATGTACTGTCCAATCAGCTACATAATCCTGCAACCGAAAACGAAGATGGCGTACATGGGCCACAATACCTGACTTGCTCTTTGGCTCTCTTTAAGGACAAGATTTCTTCTCTCTGCTATTGTTGCTTCAAAATCTTGTAGTACAGGTGCCAGTGCTGGGTTGGCACCACCCGCCCATTTGAGTCGCTGTTCAATACTTGCTTCAAGTGCTGCCAGCTTCTCCTATAAAAGCCATCAGAATCTCAGTGAATATTTGACTCTCTCCACTTTGTGGCTGTTGAACATTTAATATAAACGTAAGAAATTCAAAAGAAGCAAGATAGGGCATACATTATTCAGAAAACATCTTTAACAGCCACCTTTGAGAATTAATTTCGATTTCACTTTGAATACTAAACATGTCTGGGGAGGTAAGAATTCACTTTCAGTATATTGTTTTAAAATTTAAATAAGTTTCTTTTTTATTTTAAACAGTCTTTAAAACAAAACACCTGCTATATCAAATCTCTACTGTTCTACATGTGCTGTCTTTAAGAAAATCCACTATACTTTTGATTGTGAAAGATGAAATCAGATTTCCACAAATTCAAATTTATGAATAATAGTAAAAATCTATTCAGAAGTATTCAACATTTCAGGTGGAGGAATTCACATTCTCTCTCTCTCTTCCCTGCTTCTCTCTCTGACACACACACCCTCCTCTAAAATCAGAAAAAAAGGGCAAGAGTTCATTCTCCTAAGTTGAAAACTAGGACTAATATGCTGTAGAGAAAAGATATTTCGATCTTCAAAGATATTCAGAAAAGTTTCATTAAAATTTTAAAAAATATTACAGAAGTAATTATGTTTATTCTATACTAATATTCATTTATAAAGAACATAAAAATGTCACTTACTATTGAGTACATAAAGTTTAAGAATACACAATGTATATATATAACCATTATCAAGACCAGGTTCTCTTATTTAAAAAAAAGGAGGCAAGATTAAATATTTGGGTGACATGACAGAGAAATAGTCAATCATGACAGTTTGGAAAAATGTTTTGCTGCCTTTGACATCGCAAAATCCCAATAACTACACAATAAAAGTAAGAAATGCCTAAGCTTATTATATATTAATAAGCTAAATATGATCGCTTATATACATTTCAGAAAACAAATTAAGTATTCAAGTTTTTCTAATCATTAAGGTTCCCTTAATGTATAAAGGCATAGTAATCATCAAATTCACTAGAAAACCTGAAATATTTAGTATATCTCTACTCCTCGTTCAAAATATACTGCTACTGCAAGATTCAATTACCTTGGCGAGCAAAAAAAAAAAAAAAAAAGATAAAATTAAAAAAAGAAGTATAAAAGTTATTCTCCTTTGGCTTAGAAACCGAGGAGAGCATGTAGGTACACTGAAGAACACAGCACTAACACTTTATCACAGTGTTGCTTATTTCTAAAAGAAAGAAGTCCTGGAAGATGTGACAGAACATACCTGAACTGTTGCGATTGAGGTTTCAATTTGGCTCAGAGTATGAAGTTTCTTTTTCATGCTGGTTAGGATGGCAGACCGAGGGGGCGGTGTGACTGACATGGCCTGTGGTCTGTTGATGAGAAGATCTTCGTGCTGCCACTGTTCAAAGAAAAAGAAATGTAATAAAATCAGCAGAAAAAAAAAACTTTAGATAAACAAGAGAAGGGAGCTGTGTTTTAGGACCTGGGAAGACAAAAACCCAGCTGCAGCAAAGTGGGGTGGGCAGGAAGAAAAGAAGAAACGTTACAAAAGAATCACAACCAAACTTAATTAAAAATATACGTGTATATATAATATATACTATATATATAATACATGTATATTATATATAATTTACACACACACACACACACACACACACACACACACTAGGGGAAAGGCCAAAAAAAAAAAAAAAAAAAAAAAAAGAATTACAACGAGGTGAAAATTTTCCCGAGGTAGAAATTAGCTGATAAAATTTCTTGGATGAGTGATACGCGACATCAAAATAGCAATTCTGAAGATCTGTCCTACTCTATGTAAAAGTCTAGTACACAATCCCCCAAAAGATAACCCCCGGGTAAGAGGCTGGAGCAGGGGTGGTGGCAGGGAGGCTGTGCAGCATGGAGGCTAAGAAGGTACCGAAAGAAACAATGGCAGCAGCAGGCAAGGGAAGATATCTCCAAATAGAGAACCTAGAAGTGATAGGAAGTGGCAGGCAACTGTTGACAGAGGATCGAGCCATCCTGTAGGTTACAAGGGTGGCCCCAGAAGGCCCAAGGGATATTCTGGTTTTAATTTAAAAGTAATATACTTTGTGCTGACAGCTTAAAATGTGTTCTGATAAAACTGAAGGAGTTTCACGATGCTTTCCATACAGCTGTCAATTTTTAAGGGAATAAATTGCAAAATGTATAAAACTTTCAGCATTACATTTTTTAGAAGTAAAAAAAAATTCCAAAACCACACCCCAATGTGCTAGAGCGCCTGTTACTGTATAATAAATGCATATTCAGAATTTGAATCAATTACTTTTCTTAACTTGTGAGCTAAGAAAACAGCCAACAATAAAACTGCAAAGAGAAGGAAACATGGTTCCACATACTGGGTGAAACCACCAATTCCACTCCTGGGAAGCGTATTCCATATAAATGAAGAAAGCACTGTGTGTGCCCAAAGAAATCCCAGAAAAATGTAGTCCCTAAACATGACTCCATGCTCCAACCTGTCTGACACTACTAACAATACTGAAGACTATACCCGAAAAAAAAAAAAAAACAAATAAGAAAAACAGCTACCATTTTTATTGTGCTTGGTGTCTTACGGAGATTACCATTTTTAACCCTCACAGTCATTAACCTTTGAGAGAGGTACTGTGCTCATTCCACAGATGAAGAAATCAAACTTAGGAAAGTTAAAGTCAAGTTCATATACCTGAAACCAAATCCATCTCACCCCTAAACCTGTGCTGTCATACTGCCCCCAAATAATGAAGGACAAAAACAGGCTTCTGAAAACAATTCCCTGATGAGACAGATTTATGCACAGAGCTGTTATCACGTCAGCAGAGCATCAGAGAAACAGAAGTCACTTTAGAAATAACCTTAATTACATGTTAAATAAAACATATCCACATAACGAACATATGCAACCATTGGAAACTGTATTTGCAATACTGACACAGAGTGGTTAGAGAATACTAACCACTACAACACCGATAGGAGTAATTCAAATGACACAGCTGTAAATGCAAAACTATCTCAACTACATAAAAGAGAAACAAGAAGTAATTGGAAAGCACCAGAATGCCAAAGCTGGGTTTGTTCTGAGCTAGCACAGTTCAGGAATTTCTCTTCTTTACATTGCTTTATGTTCTCCTAGTTTTTCAAATTCCTCCACTGAGGGGAAGCACGTCATAAAGGACAATCCTTACTTGAAACATGGCGATGTGCAGCTGGACACGCTGCAGGCTCGTCTTACAGGAGGAAATGCTGGTTTCCAGCCTGCGCACCAGGTCGTGCTTCTTCCAGGCCGTGTCATAGGAACTGGCCAGCACGGTCGCCCTGTTCATGACCAGCTGGGAGAACTTCCCGACCTGGATGTTGTGCTCCACGGCTTTCTTACACAGATCGTCCACAGAAACTTTGCTTTCGGCACCAAAATCCTTTGCCTCCACTTGAGCGATGATGTCTACACCAAGCGCGCTGATGAAGCTGCAGAGTGTGAGGCCCAGGGCCTGGTTGGGCAGCCCGATCAGGAGCTGCCGCACGAAGTCGGCTGTGAAAGCCTTGATGGGTTTGGCCATCTGGTCTTCGCTGAAACAGGAGTTTCGAAACAGAGTTTTCACACTCACGACCTGTACGGGCCCATTTACGGTATTCTGATCGTCAAGGGAACTGGATCCTGAAAAAGGAACATTGCCTTAAAGTACTTTGTGCAAAACTAAAATGAGGTAATGACTGATGCTTACTGAGGATTTGATGAGTGTGCAATTAAGATAAACCTACTTCACGCAGCCCCCTTCCAAAGTACCACGCAACTCAATCCATCCTGTTGGAATGTGCACTATTACCTGACAAAGTTTTAGAAAAGGTGCCACAGAGCCTGAAGAACTCCTTAATTGTCTGTAGTCTTTTTAGAAAGAAAATCTCTTCGAGCACCTGCCGGTGATTGTCGTCATCAAAAAAGTTGACCTGGGTGCTCCGGGCTTCCCTGATGATATCGATCTTTCTCCAGGCTACGGGGATTTCCATCTTGTTTAACTATGTAAAGGAAAGGAAAGAAAAGAAAGTTCATTTCTCCTCTCTGCCCACACTGGACAATTCTGATACACTTGCTATTTATAAAACCAAGTCATTAGTTACCTTTTCAACTAATAAGCCAAAAGCAGTTTCAACTTGTGCAAACATGCCATCAAATGCTACCAAAAGCATCTGGCCAGCTGACATTTTTGGTGTCTCATCAACTGAACCATTTCTTGGCTGGATTAATTCACCATATTGAGCATGAAGTATTCTAGAGGAAAAGAACAGGGAGTTATAACCCTCACTGCAGAGTAATAAAATTTAGGGGGAACAAGAAAAGTCCACAAGTCTCACAGATTGCACGCAAAGTCTAGGAAAAAAAGTCTTTTTGCATTAAGGAAGCAGTGTTATGACAGAATGGCATCTGACGTCAGTCAATGTGATGTTGATGGTTCCAATTCCATACCAGCAACTGTTCACATGATCAAATTTTATGCAAACTTGAATTCTGACAATTCATAAATTCAAAAGTTTATGGATTTAACAACTTCAAAATGCTAGAAATTATGTGATAAATCTGCTGTGCAAATAATTAAATCACTATTTAGCTGACACGTTTATGCTATAATTACGACTCTTCTGTATAGTAAAACAACTACAAAGAAACATGAGAAAATTAAAAACCTTTAAATGCAGGATAACAGAAAACATCAAGGAATTGTTATTACCTTTTTCGCTGAAATAATGGTACCATGAGTAAGAAAAATAAGTTTGCATTTTTAGATAGGCACCTCCTATAGTATTTAAGAATGAAAGACTATTTGCATCAAAAAAGTTGGGGCAGCACAACTTAAATAAGACTGACCAGCGATAGGCAGGTGATCACTAAAGCTGATGAAATGTGGGTTTCATTATACTATTCTCTATACTGTCGTACATCTTTGATTTTCCCATGGGAGAAAGTGTGGTGGGACAATTCGAACTCTACCCTCTGAATTATACTTTCTGGAGTGCGTTTGGACACGAGAACACCAAAGAAAGAGGTCATGAGTTGCCAGCGACAAAGGGGCTCAGGGCTCAGGTGTGGCTATGGTACGTGGCTGGAGGAACCGCCCTGCCTCCCTACGGGTTCCAAAGCCGAACTGTTTTTCTGGACTTAAAATACGAGAAATAGAGTGTTCAAGATCCAAAACAAACTTATAAAAAGTATTTATCTGAAGTGAGGTGTATACTCCACTAGCTAAGTGAACTGACTCATAGGCTTCCGTGGGGTTCCAAGGCCTGGCTTGCAAAACCCCACACTCCACCTTGTTTGCATGTCTGGTGAAGCGAGAGCACTAGGGGGACATGAGAATGTATGGGATAAACGCACGTGGAACTACACACACGCACAATACTCAAAAATGCGTGCACGTTACTGCGAAACCTTCGTCAGCTCTGTGCACTGACTCCAGTGTCATCGGTGTGGTGCTGCTATGGCACTGTAAGGACGCAGGATGCTAACACCGGAGGGGGGATGATGTGCACACAAGACCTCCCTGCCCACTCTTCTTTTTTTTCACGACTTTTTATGAATCTACAGTTATTTTCAAATACAAGGTGTTCTTTTTAAAGGTACGTACCTAAGCATTTATAAGTAACTGTATCTGCTCTAAAAATTAACAATAAACTCAAAGTAAAGTAAGAGCTCAGAACCCTTGGCTGGCTTCCCCATGCCTTCCACAAGAGCCTGGGGCCCCGCTGGCATGCACTTGCCTGGCCACGTCGATGTAATGCGCATGCGTTTCTTCCTCGAGTCCCATAGCTGCGTTTCTTAAATAGGCCTGAAGAGATTCGACGAGAGTCTGCAGGGGAACGCCATCGGTGGTCTGCTCAATAAGACCGTCCAGCTCATGAAGCATACTTTCTAACGTGTGCTCTCCTTTCATTAAACATCTCAGTGCTTCTGGAAATATGATTTGCCGGAAATTTGAATTTAATTCCTATAAATATGTGAGAAATACAATTTAATGTTTTCTGAGTTTTGTTAAGTTACTGCCATAATTTAAGAACAAACTTAATGCAACTGTAACCAAGTTATGGATATAAACCTTGCACTGATCTTTAAGTGACTGCTTAAGTAACGTTACAAAGGAAGAAGTCAAAGTGCTTTCCTGAACTAAAGAGATGAGACGTATAATTGTTCAATATCTAAAACCAACTTAAAATGTAAGCCGATCTAAAAGTGTTCACCTGAAGCGAGGTGTATACTCCATTAGCTAAGTGAACTGCCTCCGACGCTTCCATGGGGTTCGGAATGTCCAAGTCCTGGGGCACCAGGTGGCACTGCTTCAGCAACTGAACCAGGCAAGTGACGTTTCCGCTCATGCTGCAGAGCTCCTCCAGGAACCAGGCTCCATCCCGAGAAGTCAGATCGACCAGCTGCTCTCCAGCACTCGAAGCGGCCCCTTCCATCATCAGGTTACGCCTACAAGTGACAAACATTGTACAGCGAAAATGACCTAGCTAGCTTCGCACACAAACGAGAATACACAGTGAAATCTTGAAGAAAATAAATCAGCTGTAATACTGGGAAAGATGAATGAAAGTCAAAGAATGCCTTAAGTCTGAGAATAAACAAAAGACACATAAATACTCAGTAAGCATCAATGTTCCCAAGACGATGAGATGGTCTCAGTATGAGGTCAGCTAACTCACCTTGTGAGGGTACAAAGGGCAGAAATAATAACACTCGCTAGACTCAAAGAGCCTTCTTCTCCATTCTCGTGAAGGAAAACTTTAATGCAACGTTCAATTTCTTTCAACTGATCTTCACAAACGGGCACCGTGACAGCTTCTTGTTTCAAGCGCTCCACCTGTCGAATAAGTCTGCTGTTTATGTCGGCTGCGAACCGCTGCAGGGTCATCTCAGTGGCGGTGATGAACTGACACACCGTTGGCGGTGGCTGGGGAGCATACTGCATTTCATATCTGCGTGACATGAGTAGAAAAAGGTGTTGGTTTCTAACATAACCACTCCCTACTTGTAAATAAAGTTCATGCTTCACAACATACTGTATACTGAATATTGCATTTGATCTTCAAACAGTGAAGAGCGAGAATCATTATTTCCATATTACAGATAGGAAAGTCTCAAGAGCCACAGTAATGTCCTAGGATGACTCGCTGGTGACAGAATCAATGTTTGCGGTTAGCTCTCTTTACCCTCATCCCACCCACCACTCTTACACTGGGATACATTTTAAGAAATTAGGGAAAACCACTGTCTTATAAGGGAAAGCATGAGTCAAATTCTCCTGAAACCACGATGAAAGTGACTCCGGTTAAATTTCATCACTCACTCACTTCTTTCAAGAAAAATCATTATGTAACTGAACAAATGAACAGTACTGTGCCTCCAACCCCGAGAAGCACGCAAGTGCTACCAGCTCACTTCCTGTAGAGCTCCTGGCAGCGCTCCACCGTGGTGCCGCAGACCAGCTCCTCCATCCAGGCCTTCCACTGCTCGATGCGGTGCTTCTGAAATATGGCCTTCGGATACTGCAGAGCCACGGTCGCATAGTGGTGCAGCTGCTCCAGACAGCCTCGGAGCACCGAGCGCCTCTGCTGCAGCAGCGCGCCAACCTCCCCCTCCAGCTGCTCGCACTGGCTGATCAGGTGGGCCTGGCCAGCATTCTGCAGAAAGGCTGTCGCCGGCACGTAGCTTGGAGGACCTTTTGGTAAAAGACAATTATAAATCGCGGTGAAATCATTTCAACTCGGCAGTCGTCATAAGGGAGCACAAACAGAACCCCACACACACATCAAGACACAACTACGAAAGTCACATGCTCATATGTGTATCTAAAGTAAGTCAACCCATACCAAGGTCCATTTGTGTGCTTATCTCCTGAAGCAAACTCGCAAGCTGTGTTGCTTCTAAGTTATTGAATGCAGCCTGATAATGTGTTATCCACTGTTCGAATTCATTCAGCTTCACCTGGATTGCTTCCTGAACAGCCCTTTGCTGAGTCTGTAGTTGGGTGTGTTCAGAATACCTAACAGAAGAGGAAAAAATTTTAAAAACTGCTTTCATTACTCTGACTTTGATCATACTTGGGACTGCCTGATATGCGCCTTTTCAATCCTGAGGGCGCTGATCAATACCCCTTACTTCTCCGGTTTATCCTGACCTCATAATGTCCTCAACTATACTTATATTCTAAGCAAAACTCTACCACACCTGTCAGGTTCTGAGTCATTGAAAGGTAAAAAAGACTTCTGCTTGATGAATCTTATGAACTTAGAGCCTCATACAGTATCTGGAACCTGCATATTCAAGTGCCCTTCACTGAACACCTGCTGTGTGTAAGGTCCCTTCACCTAGATCAGGGGTCTCCAACTCCCAGGCCATGGCCGGTATCGGTCCATGGCCTGTTAGGAACTGGGCCACACAGCAGGAGATGAGTGGCGGGTGAGCCAGAAGAGCTTCATCTGTATTTGCAGCCACTCCCCAGCGTCAGCATCACCGCCTCAGCTCCACCTCAGATCATCAGGTGTTAGAGTCTCATAGGAGCACTGGTCCCGGGTACCAAAAAAGGTTGGGGACTGCTGACTGAGATCACTCTAATTTAATGGTTAAAAACGCAGCAAAGTAGATGAAGTAAGTGCCATTGTACAAATGAATAAGGATTCAGATACAAGCTATAGAAAGAAAACCAAAACCCAAGATTCTCTGAATCCCAGTTCAGTGTTCTGACCACCATACCCACCCATCCTTCGAAATTACTCATTTAAATTAAATATAAGCAGAAAATTTATGTGAGTTCTTATTTATTAATACTTAGAAACTGCAGTTCTTAGGTAAGCTTTTATTTATCATTTACGGGAGTTGCTGCAACAATTCTAATTAACTTGACAATGTTTATACAAATACGAAAACCCTCAATGGCACATATTTAGAAATGAGTTCGACACTTTTAAACCTGTGTTGCAGAGTGTGAGAAGGGTGATCCACTCCCTCAGCTCCTTCCAGAAACTCTATTTCTTCCAGTAGCTTGCCCTGCAGCTTTTCCACCTCTGTCAGTTGCTCCTGCAAGCTCAGGTATTCGTCTAAGCTGCTGTCCAACTTGGGGAGCACAACCAGCATCTCATCCCTGTTCTTAAACCAGTTCACCTGTGAAAAGACCGTAGTCAGGGAGATTCTCACAGGGTCAACTGAGAGACCGGACGAGGTCTGTCAGGAGCACATGTTGCCCTATTTAAATCCCAACAAAACCCTGAGGGGGTGACAGCATCACCCATATTTTACAGAGGTAACTAAAGCGTCCAAGGTCACACAGCCATAAAGTGAGACTTGGTTCCACAATGCCGCACAGTTACGTTATGTCACACCAAAGTTAGCATCACTGGCTACAAGGATATAAAACCAAGACTGAGGGGAGGCTATCCGACTCAGGAACACTTAAAATAGACACTGGCAAACACAGTTCAATCTATTAAAAAAGGGAAGATTTTTTCACATCCCTAACCCACCTCCTAAGAGCGTGACTGTGTGTGTCCCGGTATGGCAGCATTTCGTAGTAAGACATCACATTGCCCTACTCACTGCCATCTCAACATAATACACTACAGTCTTACAAAAAAGTTTTAGAAACACATTTTGACCCAACTTTTCCGCGGACATGTTAACTATTAAAAAAGATGGCGATGACGCAGGACCGCTGGCTTCACCTTAATCTCAGCTACTCTGGAGGAGAAGAGGCTGCGGGTGATCTCCCGCTCCATCTCCCGCTTGCTCTGCTTGCTCTCGGCCTGCTGGCCGCCTCCGCCGTAGACGGCGCCGGCGAAGCCGGCCTCGCCCCCCGCCGTCCAGTCCACCAGTGGGTCGTATACGAAGGCCTCCAGCAGCGTCAGCAGAGTCTCCCTGCCGCGCCGCATGATGTGCAGAACCTGCGGGCAGAAGCGTCTGAATGAAGTGTGGGTGCAAACGGAGCTTCTCACGCGCGGGGCTGGTTAGTAAGAGGGGCGCGGAGAGGTGAAGAGGAAGCAGAGCACCTGCTCGCAGGAAAGCCTGAAGACGCCTTCTACTCCGGTCACACCTAGAGCCGTTTCGATGTTCTGTGTCATCCGAAAAGGCACTTTCTCAGGAACTCGAAGGCTTTTACCTTGAAAAGACAAATCACGACATTTTTGTCCTTTCACCAAAAAAAACATTTGATCCTCACATAAATGTAAAGTTCAAGTGAACGTTACCTTTCTCAAAGCAGACGTTGTAATCTATGTGAACAACCTCTCCAGTCGTCATGTCTATGAGCACGTTATCCAGGTGTCTGTCCCCAAGGCCGATTATGTACCCGACCATCGACATGACCGCGGTGGACCTGGCATACGACTGAGGGAGGAGGGCGGGGAGCAAGGGAAGCGCGTCAGCAGACAGCCTTCAACATGGACCTGATGCTCTAAGATGGACGAGTCCAGAACCCTGCTCCCTCGTTTCTAAATAATCGGCTGGCGCTCGGCAGGGCCGCCGCCTGTGGTCAGAGGCTCTGCCTGAGCAGCTGCACACATAACCGGGGTCGTGTTGGCCCGACTCGGTCATCGGAACGCTGGAATTAAAAAACACAGCTCCTCGTCGGCCTCCCTGGTTTTCCCCTTTCTAAAGTTTTGGTTCTTTTATTTCACCCACAATTCCCTCCGTTCTGCCCTCACACAGGCATAGCCATGTTTCATAAATACAGGAGTGTAACATAAGATTCGAATATAGATCTCAAACTTCCAAGCCTCGAGGGAGGTTGGGAGGGTGCAGCAGACAGCGAAAACGACAATACTCGCTACAGAGCGAGAACACACCTGTGTGACTCGCCACCATTCATCGGGGGTGGTGCAAGATGACCAAAGTTCTTTAGCAAGGAGGTTCGGCGGGGTGGCCTCCATTAACTCTTCCAACACTGCCTTCATCACATGAAGGGGCCAATCTCGTCGAGACACATCCAGGCTCAGGCCGACCGCTTTCAAAGCAGGCCCGATTTTACTGTAATAAAGTTCACTAGGACGGGGCACAATTCCAGGATTCTGAGGGGTTTGGTAGGAATCTTGAGCCTGTAAAAAAAAATTTTTTAAGATCAGCTTTATTTAAATAAGGATAAAGATTACTTTGAATGGAAAGCAGTATTTTTAAAATTAATTCTCCATGTCCCCAGGTGAATGCACTAAATAGCCAATTCTTCTGGACTAAGTGTCTTTCTTACAATTGACATATTTTTTCTCTTAATTAGGTATTACTACTTTATTAAATACTTTGGCTTACTATTATATTTCTTGAGGTTCAATTCAAACTCAATATCCAAGTCACATTTATTTTTCTTTGTAACATGTAATTCTGTTTAAACTTTATCATTCATTTATGCACATTTCATTCTTCACCAACTTAATCATCAATATAAAATTAACAATAGATACTTAGACAAAAACCTGTAGAGTCCTTCTCTAGCTCCCATCTCGAATTTACCCTTCAATAATTGCTCTGCAGTCTCCTGTGCCTACTTTTATAACCTGACTCCTTTCAAACTCTTGCCCCTTCCCACAACTACCCTAATTAATGAGAATCATTTTTCTAGGCTAGATGTGGAAAACTGAGGTTGACAATGTATAAAGTTTATCTTCATATCCATAACACTTATACTACGGCTCCTGGCATATATTAAGCAGATACTTAACTAAAATGAATTCTAAATTAAACTTCTAGCCTAAATCAAAGTATAAATTTCACAGATATAAAAATAGGATGCCACAGTGTCTAACTCTAAATATAAAGCTGTGTATTTACATACTTAATTTAAAAAAATCTGAGTTTCGAAACTGTCTCTTATTTACCAATTTAAAAGACCCTAGTAAGCCCAATGAAAGGCATTAAGATACGAATTATCAAGTTCCTGAGTGATTAACAACCACGTTACCATCTCCCTCCCATATTTTTCTAGAACAAGATTAACCCCATGTCATTAGTTCTGCCTCTTAAACATTTATTTTTGTAAACTGTCCCTCAAAATCATTTTCCTAGACATTTAAAGTCTGTTCCTTAACTTTTACAAACTTGCAAAAATGCTCCAGTGCAGCAAGTCTAAAAACGCTTCACACAGAACAGAGAACAACAGACTGACATATATACTGTGTAGGCACATTCAAACAAAAGCACGCATATATCTGAATCTTTCTCAACCTTCTGGGCTTGTAGGGCAGCGTCTCGCTGTTGCCACCGTTTGTAAAGACCAAATAAGGGCGTGGCTCCGTCCACCCACTGGATCAGCCCTGACCGCGTTCCCAACGGTGTCACAGAGTAGTGCCGCGCATGGAAACGCGGAGTTTCCTGGCGATTGATGGTAGCAAACATAGTATTCACGATAGACAGAAACTGCATTATTCTCTCATCCAGATGTAAATCCTCCAATCCTACGGAAACAAAAAGTTGTTAGAGCAGGTGACCAAATGGGGTGAAGTGTGATGGGATGGGGCTGGAAATGGACCACTTTTTGTATCTCTCTCAAACAGCAAGAGCAATCAAGAAATGACAGCCAAAGAGGCACACTGACACCTTTAGAGAACCTTCTCGTCAATCACAAGGTATCAGACACTAGCATTCTTAGCTGTACTTTAACTGTCCTGCTTGTACAAATTCCTAAGCGGAGAGAGAGGTGGAACTGGAAGCGCGTAAGATGCAGGACACCCCCGGCCACTCAGGACATACGGAAATTCACCTGAAACAACCCTCTCTACCACACATGCACTGAAAGCATCAATAATCAGATTAACGCTCTTCTTTCATATCCCACCTTTGAAAAGATAAGGATAGCTCTTCCCATCTGACCCCAGAAAGAGAAGTTTCTTTGGCTTGGTTTTGGTAGGTAAGATTGTGATGGTTCCACCCACGCTGTGGATTGTGACAGTGTCTCTGGCTGAGACTTCTCCAGGAAGAGCAATTTCAGTGTTAGTCATGGCAGCCAGCCACGGGCTGATTTCTTCAAGACGCAAGATGTAACTTGCACGTTTCTGTGCTCTCTGTTGCAAACTCAGCATTATCTGCATTGATA
>CM053501.1:2472584-2519348 GCA_028627145.1 Eidolon dupreanum | reverse complement strand
GAAACATAAAGTTACTAAAAATGGTCAACATAGTAGATGCAAATGAATAAAATCTGATGTATGCCAGCGTTCACTTCTGAGGGCCGCAAATTTCTCCGATAACAAAGAACCATACGCAACGGTTCCTGAATCGTAAGTCTGGTTAGCAACAGAGCTATAATCAAAATCCAGAGCAGTTAAAAAATGTTCTAGAGAAATGTGTTTTCTGTGAATGCTAGTAAAAGAAGACAGACATAGACAATTTTTATAAAGGGTATATGAACTTTTCCGGAACTACTCTGTAACACATTTGAATTATAGACATAAAGGAACTACTACTTTTTTGCTGTCTCAGATGTTCTAACCAAAAACAGTTTTTTCCAACCCATCCTTTAGACCATCACCTCTCCATGGAGCAGTGGGTGTCGTTTCCAGGCCATGTTCCAGATACTGCCTGAGCTCGCCGGCGTGTTTCACGAGCAGCCTGAGCAACCGCAGCGTGGCCATCACGATCACGTCATCGGTGCTCTGCTCCGCTCTATGACTTAAATGCAGCCTTGGGTCATCTTCGTCTAATGGAATCTGGGGTGAAGGGCAAAAAGAAGAAAGAAGAAAATACTTCAGAGTTAAGTACCGCTTTCGTGTACTGGAAAATCGTTTCAAACAAACTTGGCTAAAAGAGAACGCCGAGCTGCCTACCTGACCAGCGTTGAGCTTGAGGAAAGTAAAGTATGCGCTGCACGACAGTTTGTAGAGGCTGAAGATCCGATCCACAACTTTCCTCCACACCTTGATAACTCCCTCTGTCGCACTTTCGTCCAGTTCTGACAGCCAGGGGCAGCTTGACAGTAACTGACGCCAGATGACATCGACCATGTCATCTTCCTCGTTATCTTCACTTTCTGTTATCTGAAGTGTTATATCTTCATCCTGAGGAAAAATTGGGCAAAAAATGCTATTTTAAACACAAACTGAAAAGGGAGGAAGGGATTCGATTTTCCCATCATATGATAACGCTTTTCTCATTTATGAAAGACAAAATTACTCTATATTTAGTGTTATACATGCTAAATCCCTATCAGTATGCTTCTCTTTATACTTATAAATGTAGCTAATAAAGGATATAAGCATTTAGCAAAGATTAAAGACTGATTTTTGCATATCAGATGTTCTAAGTCACAGTATGATATTCTGCCTGCAGAAAACCAAACATATCTATTGAAAAGTCAGAGGCTGAATGTATACAGAATAGTCACAACAGACCTTACTCTCTGTCCGGTACTTACACACACACAGCCCCAGCTCTGCCAGACAATGATACATGCTGATATCCAGAGGCAAGAGCTGAGTTCATATGGTTTAGCTCAGCAAATAAAATCTAAACTTTTAAAGTCTGCAACCAAATACTTAATAGTCGTGCATTCTAGAATTGACAGAACTTTGAGAGAGGAGGTAGGAAATCTTACCGATCATCTAGTCCATTGGTTTTCAACTCTGGCCATATATGTGAATCACCCACTATGCTTAAATACACACACGTGTGCGTGCACACTCACATTCCACCCAGGGTGTCTAGGGTGGCACTCGGGCACTAGTGTATTTTACAAGTGCCCGACCCAGCGTTAAGAACCTAATTTCTGATCAGAAGAGCACTTATAAATCTACTTTACATAAAATGAACACCACCTTTTTTAAAAGGACCCTAAGGAAATGACTTGATTTCTCAAGAAATTATTCTTCTTCGAAAATTATTATTACCTCACTGTCATCTTAAAAACCAGCTTTTTTCTGAAACAAAACAACATTTAATCCAGTATATGTGACCAACTTCCTCAAAATTAATAAGTCAGAGTAGTGAGCTTGACACTCTTTCTCCCAAAAAGTATATCATGTTTTTCCTTGCCTGAATCCCCGCTGGCCGACACACAGCCTGACCAAGAATACCAAATATTCTCTCCTTTTCTTCTTCAGTTATAGTGTCTGGAAGCAGATTTTGAACTTCAGATTTTTCTCTAGGCAGCAGACGAACGCCTTCTCCCTGACTATAAAAATAAACACGTCATCAGTATTTCAGCTACCAAAACATCACCATGTCAGCAGACACTTTATTTTGCAATGCATTAAATAAATTACACATTTCAACATACATACCTGGCATTGTCAACCACCTTTCTGCCCCACCTATAAGCCCAACTGGCCAAGGCTGCCCAAGATTTGGCTACTTCAGGTGCCTGTACTGAAGACAGGTGATATAACTGTCCCAAAATGAAGTCAGGTTCTCCAACTCCAATATGTACTGCCATTATGGGGGGCAAAAAAAAGAAAGAAAGAAAGAACGAAAGAACTCAGCAATGTTACACTCAAAATTTCTAACGGCATTCCTGTAAACAGTTTAGAATTTTACTACCTACAAACAGTAAGTTCTACAGCATAGTACATAATCTGATAAAGCATTCGTTTATATTATGCTCTTCTATTATGCTGAGATGAATCAGTTTCTCAGGTGAGCTTAAATTATCACCCTGTAAAATATGTCCATGTCTTTCATGACAGTGAACTTTAGAAAGTTCAGGTGTCAGACATGTTGTAGAATGTCTTGCATTCTGGATTTGAATGGCTATTTTCTAATAATTAGATTCAGTTTCAGCACTTCAGCAAAATTTAAATATAGGTGATGAATATATGATCTCATTCAATCAGAGAGATTCGTGAGGCAAATAACTTTATTCCCAGTTTAAAACTGAAGAAATCGCCGGCTCTAGTGCCATTTGCCAATATGATGATTCATAAATATCACCAGACAGTATCAAGAGCCTATAATGCATACGTGAGAATCATAAGACCGTTAATAAGTAAATTAAAATCCTAGGTTTCACAACAACAAATGAAAGTACACTCTCACATTTCAGCCAAGTGATTAACGATCTCCCCATCTGTGAAAGCTGGACGGGGGGCTTCCCACAGGCACTCAGACACTGACTGAATGCGTTAACCGCCATTTTTTCGGGGGCCTGTTACCAGAACTGGTGTTAGGATGTATACAACTTGATGCTTTCTGTAATGTCTATTCTCTACCAGTCAAGGGGACCAAGGCTACTTGTCTATACTTTTGTCACTCCTTTAGTGTAAGATGGAAATTTTAGATTTCTGGGGCAGGACCTTATTGCCAGCAACACATTTAAGTCCATAAAAGTGCCGTGGATCAGGAAGGTGGGAAGTATGGCCTGGGATGCAGAGTTCAGCGACTTCCACAGTGGCATCAATACGATACACACGAAAGCAGTGTGTATCAGTAACTTCCAGGCAATATAACAGACAACGTTTCCACAGAGATACGTTTTGTGGCCACTTATAGCCAGCAAAGCATTTGTAAAGTTTACAATAGGGGACAAAAATAACTCCTAAAATTAATATTTTAAAGCTAGTAAGAGAAAGAAATCCTACCTGTCGACTCACTCTCGATCCGAGGATACTCCTCCTCCATCGTGTTAACAGACGGCAGTTCTACCAGAGTGAGTATGTTTTTAGACAAAGTAGAAAGGCCCGTGAGGTTCTGCTGCTGCTGGGCTCTGTAGACCTGCTTCAGCTGCCCTGAAATTTCTTTCCATTCTGCCTGGATCCACTTAGCCAGGGTCAGAATCGACTTGGCAACTGCATATTCAGCTTTGGCAGACTTGCAGAAAGATATGGCACAGGAACTCAACATTTCCATCGCGTGTGTTGACTGGCCTACAGAAAACAACAACAACAAAAAAACAGCCTTAGAAGCCTTCAAAGCAAACAATGGACATTATTATTTCAAAGTAAAATAATGAACTTTTAAGAACATGTAAATTCAGTGACAACTGATGATCTCTTGAAACATTTAACACAAAATTACTTCTTTTAAAAGAACTAAATTATAGAGATAAGTCAATTACACATAAATTCTTATTTGGGACTCAAAAGCAATGGCTGAAAAAAAAATCAACATTTCTATTACTGCTTTGCATCATACACAGTAACGTTCAAACAAGATTTTATTATAGTCGTGTATTCACCATAATTCATTTTACTAACCTGCCGTATGTAATAATTTGGTTTTTTCGATGTCAAGTTCAGGCCCCCATTTTTCATCCACTTGACCTTGAGTTGATAGTTTTTTAAAATGCTGCACTAAATCCTGGGCAGTGGTGGTCTTTCCCAGCTGAACCTCACTACACTGTGCCAGCAGTCTTGTTGCAAGTGACACGTTGCCCCGTTTTCTAGCAAATTTTGCTGCTGTTAGACCCAATTCCATGAGATGGCTTCTAATTGGAACTGTTTGTTCTGGAAAGAAAAAGACATTTTATTAGTCCCTGACTGATCTAATCCCAGACTGCACAGAAACACGGCCAAAAAATTCCTTCTCCAACTACTCCCTCTCCCTCCACCTCTCTAAATACAGGTCTCATTTTTCCACCATCTTTAAATCCCTAGCAGTTAGCATAGTGCTTGGGCTACAATAAATAACAAATGTTTGTTGAAGTAAACACATACAACGAAGCAGACAAAAATAAAATTATTTACTATAAGAAATTAACTTTTTAATTTCTGAATCTTTTAAGTAAAGAGCCTAGGCCAAAGGGTGGGAATGAGGGTCAGGCCAGACTACACGCCTCCCGTTTAAGCACCTCTAGGCTGTGCTCTCCTGGTTTACTCCCGCCTTTCTAAAGAATCCTTATCAGTCTCCTCTCCACTACCCATCCCTTAAAACCAGTGTGCCTCGGGTCAGACCCAGGCTCTACTCTTCTGGATCTGTATACTATCAGTAGATAATACCTGCTTCCCTCACCATGCAAATGCTGAAGACTCGTGAATATTTCATTTCTGACCTAGACCTAACGTCTGAGTCCCACCTGCTTACCAGTCACCTACACTCAAGTATTTCAAAGGCACTTTAACCTGTGTCAAGTGGAATCCATTTTCTACCACCCTCCAAACCTTTTACTTCTTCTATTTTCCCTTTCTAAAGGAAAGGCACGTGACCAACCTGGCTACCTGAGCAGGTTTCTGGCAGTGGTCGTAGCCTTTATTTTGAACCCTCATATCATATCTGCTTTCTTTCTGTCCCTACTGTCACTACGTTGGTTGTCTTTAGCAGGGACTTCGGGTTAAGCATTCCCGTCGTCCCCAGTCTTATCCTCTTCTAATCCATCCTCTAAGCTGAGACTGAAACACTCTAACACGAAAGTAAACCTGAACCCCTAACTCCAGTGTGATGGCTTCCTGCCGCCCTTCTGATAAAGCACAAACTCCCGAGTGTGGCTTGTGAGGCACTGGTGCCTCGCATTCCACTCCATTCCACTCCAGTCCCGACCTCATCCAGCCACATCTGTTTCCACTCTCCCTTAGGCAGACTGAGTCACCTGAGAATCTGTCGTTATTGCTGCTGGCCTTCACATATTTTTTTTCCTAACAAAGTTAGTCTTCTTTCTCAACTCTACCTCCCTCAGGTCTCGGCTTAAATGGTACTTCCTGCCCAATTCCTTCTTGAGCCCCAGGATTAAACGGGGCCCCTGGTGTGTATTTTAGCACCACGCCTGTGCACTTCCATTCAGCACACCATACTGCTGTTCCTTGTTTGAAGTCAGTTCTTCCTGCTACACTCTAGAACCCCTTTGGTCCTAGGAATGTGGACAACGGGCTTGTCTTGTTCACCATCGCATCCCAACTTCAAGCACAGTATCTAGCACAAAGCACACACTTGATAAACACTTGCTGGATAAGAAAAAACGTGAGGAAGAGTGGGCTTCTGAGTTCTGCCTCCAAATGTAACCACTAGTTCACTGACTGTTTCCTCCCAATTATAAAACTCGTTCTACAAGGGATGGATGAGAAGGGAAACACTGGCAGTCCTCTTATATGCCACGCTCTGTGCAAGGGCTTTTATATACCTTGCCCCAACTCCCATAATTCTTATAGGAATCGAATAAGTGGGGCAATCCCCACAACCAAAAGGAAAAGTGACTCAGAAGTTTAATGATTTGCCCTAAGGTCTCTCAACTTGCACATGTTGGGCTAATGATCCAAAGCCAGGTCTGTGTGGCACAGAGGGTACCGGTGAGTCAGCCACCACCCTGCGGCACAGGTCCACATCCCAGCATTAGCTTAGCTGCAACTTATCACTCAAATTTACTCAGTAACCCTGGCTTCTATGTTTCAACTAAAATTCTATAAAATTCTAGCAACTTTTCCATTTTAAAGCAATAGGAGTAAATTGCTAACATCTCTTTCACATGATAGATATTTCTTTCTTAAAAGAGACATATGTTTATACAAATACTAATTTTCTAAGTATTCATTTTAAGTGCTTAAAACTTAACATTCACAGTTTATTATATCTGACAAAAAACTTGATTCCAGAACACATAAACAAGTCTTATGACTTCGTTAAAAATGTACCAACTATGGCCATGCTACTCTGAACAAGCCCGATCCCATCTGATCTTGGAAGCTAAGCAGGGTTGGGTCTGGTTAGTACTTGAATGGAAGGCCACCTAGGAAGACCAGGTGCTATAGGCATAAAAAATAAAAAAAATAAGGGATTGTAAGCTGACAAGGTCCTTGCAACCTGTCAGGTCAACCAAGGGTTACTGCACCTAAAAAAAAAAAAAAAAGTGCCAAGATTTGAACACTTTACGAAACAAGATATACAATGGCCACTGTGCAAATGAAGATAGTCAATACCATTCAACCAGGAAAATGTAAATAAAACCACAATGAGATAATTCTAAACTTACTCCAGACACTAAAGTTAAGGGCCTGACAATACTCAGGATGTAGATGCAGAAGGAATGTAAAATGTACAACCACTTTATAAGAAATCACCAAACTATTTTGAAAGTTAAACCATAGGACCAGGACCCAACAACTCCACGAACAGGCATTTATGAGAGAAACACACGCCCACCCAAGACTTGTACAGGAACTTCACAGCAGCTTTATACATCACAGGAAAATGTGAAAACAACTCAAATATCCATCAGAGTCAACAGATAAACAAATTGTGGCATAGCCATACAATGGATACTATTCAAAAATTGGAAGGACCACATGATATATGCACCCCAGGTGACACTTAAAAATAAAATGCTAAGCAAGAGGAGCCAGACACAAGAAAGTATACTTTACGATGATTACATTTATATAAACCTTTAGTAAAGACAAGACTAATTTGTAGTGACAGAAAGCAAATCAGTGGTCACCTGGGATGGCCAGATGAGGGAGACAACTCTGGAAGACACGAGGAAACCTTTCGGGGTAAATAAATGTTCTATATTTTTATTTTATTGGTGGCAAAGACAGGTAAAGACATGTCAGAACTCATGGAACTATATACCTAAAATATGTAAATTATATTTCAATAAAGCTATTTTTTTAAAAAAGCATAGTTACCTTTTATTTTCTCCAGCAACTGACTCTGGTACATGGTATATCTTAATGCCTGCATCCATGGCCTCACATCGTGCTGTTTACATGAACGCAAAGCTTCACTGAAGAGTGGAATGAGACAGTCCTGCCACAGAAAAACCAAAACTCTTTCACATCGTCAGCCTGCTTACACGTTTGTGAACTGAGTTCAGTTACATCGCCATAGGGTGGCTACTTTGGCTCTTTTCCAGGTTTACCTATTAAATGCTCCCCTTTCTGCACTGTATCTTCTTATGATAAGTGGAATAGACACCCTAAGAGAAAACCTGTTTTGCTCCTCCCTAAAATTGATTTTCAGAATATAAGTCAAATTTATTGATATACTTATCAATAAAGTAGACACATTAAAAAAATAAGCAAAATATTTACTACATAAAGCAGAAGCTAAATTACAAAACACACACACACACACACACATTGCTTCATAAACACATTCTCAAAGATTTTAATTCTCTTGGGAAGGACCCATCTTGGTTAAACTGTACTCTGTCTGGGAAGGGGAGGCAGTGTCTTTGTCAAATCTAAAATATAACCTGCCCAGGAGAAATATATTTACATACACTCCTCTTCCCAAAAAAAAAAAAAAAAAAAAAAGGAAGAGAAGAAAAAACAATTAAGCAATTAGCACCCTTGAGATTATGAATCTTAGATTCTTCCACCTGCCTTCCACACTTCTCAAGGGAAGATCTGCCTGAAAATGGCATTTTAGATTTCTGGATTTATTAGATTATCCAACAAAAGCTACGAATGCTCTTTTAAAAACTTGAAAATTAGTCTTTGCTCTGCACCAGTGCCTGTTAATGTTAAGAACGTCCTGGTACACACACACGCACACACACCTCGGTGGAAAGTCTGTTAGAAACGGTGTTCTCCAGCGCAGAGGAGCAGTACAGCTGTAAGGTGCTCAGCACTGGCAGAGACTGGGAAACTGTCAAAGTGGAAAGTCTCAGCGGTCCAATAGCTATGCGGGACGTCTGCTTCAAGTACTTCACCACATTTCTGAAACAAATACTTATTATTAATCAATAAAAAAGATTTCTCAGCTTGTAGCCACTGAAGGAATGGAGCAGTTGGATAAGATGCTTCCATACTGGTCCCCAAAGCAGGGGATGGATGGGGAGCAGCCTGCCTTTTAGTAAAAGGATATAAGCAAATCAGGATGTTTGCTTGGGGGATATTTATACTTTTACGTAGTTTCAACCTCAGTATACATTGATAAGTGGCATTCACACACTGTACGACTTCTGCGACTAAGATGAAGCTGTCGTGACTAGCACTACAACACTCTGGTAACTGCCTCGCCCCACCCCCAAGGACAACACCTGCCCAAAGTCCACATAACATCATGCACATTCGCCTCCTCAGCATCCTACTTACTCAGTCACAGACTGCCACTTCTGATCTTGCTCTATGTGGTTTAAGGCAGTTGCCAAACAAACGGAACTCCTCAACAACTGCACTTCAATGGATTTCTGAAGTTCCCTTGGATCTGGACTTAACATGTTAGGAAGCAGTTTCTTCATATCTACAGAAGTTAAATAGATTCCATTAAGTGAATCTGCTTTTAATGTACAAGTGATAAGATATTTGACAGTGTGAAAAAACCACCACCAAAGAATACCTCTTTTCACATGGTTCAGCCAGCTGAACACTGTGATTAAGTATTCCTGATGCCTACATAAAAATTATACTCCACGTAAAATTATATCTCAGAACCCCCAATCAGTTAATTTCAAAGGTTCAAAAAACAGTTAAGTCACTTACTATTTATGGGGGCTAATCTAGACTTACTTTGGCACATCTTCCTAAATCTAGCAAATCAATGCTGACAGATTACTCACAATACTAACTTTAGTATAAATTTTACAAAATGTTTCAATTGTGACAAATTAATGAACTACATTGATGCCATGCACAAAAAATATTTAAACGCTACTTGTATTTTTTCAAGCAAAATGGCTAGATAAGTCTATTACTACAGCCTTTTTCAGTGAGCTTAATTTTAATTAAACTCTTTTTCATTTGCCAACAGTCCTAAATTTGTTGCTTCACATGGGACTCGGCCCCAAAATAAACGTATAATAACTTCCAGATTTCCAGTAAAATATACTAAGGCAAAACATTTTGAGCAACTTATCCATAGAAGCATTTTAAATTTTTAAATTATTATCTCAAATACCTATTTTTTCTTTCGATCCTCCAGCAAGTAGATTGATATTTTCTCCTGGTAACAATTCTAACTGCTCAGTACATTCGACGAATTCTCCAGACTCAAAACTGCTTAGTGATCTGTAATTAAAATATCGTTAGCTTATATTACACCCCATCCAGTCTGCAGAACCACTGAAAAAGATAGAACAAATTCTAGGGAAAGACAGTACAGCTATGCAGCATTTTTCTGATGAAGTTCCTTCCATGCAGGCCACCATTTTATTTTTATTTTGCAGATGTGACTACCGCCTCAATAAGCACTAAGATTGGAGTGTCAAACCTGAAAGCAACAGCTATTGGCATTCAGTTAGGCATACTCACCCCGCCCGCCCCGTGTCTCCTTCCCTTTTGCAGTCTGTTATCTTTGGGTCACCTCCAACAAAGTCACAGTGGACTTCCGCAGGCTGACGTCAACATCCAGTTCTCCCCAAGCCACTACTAAGCCCCCTACATGGCCTCCCGTCACCTACAGCACAAGGTCTCCTATGTGATCATCTCGATCTTATGTCCTAGTCCTGCTTTCACTGCTGATCTCCCTCTTCCTTCTCTACCTTGTCCTCCATGTTTCATGGAACCTGTTTCTCTTCTTTCAAAGAATTCTTCCTTTCCACCTCCTCACCTTCTCTGAAAATGGCGACATCTATGAGACTTCTTCCTCTGGTCCTGTAGCATCAACGCCAGGATGAGAGGCCTCATTGTCCCAACTCCCCGACTGCTACTTTGATCCTTCACCCTGTTCCCCTCCTCATCACAGCTGCTCTCTCTTAGACAATCTTTTCCATTAATCTTTCATCTTTTCCTGTCCCCCTCATTCTGTCACCTCCCTGACATCTGAGTCTGAATCTAGCACTAGAAATGGACGTCATCTGACTGTACCCATCACCTGACTGCCCCAAGCCCGAATCAATGCAACCACCAGCGGCTCAGGTGAGCTGTAATCACTGGGCGCCGATGAACTATGGAGCCTGGGAAGCCTACACACTTACCCTCTCTGCCACTACAAGGCCTAAGTCTCCCCCAGTGGCAGGTCCCCTCTGTGCCCACTGCGCTCTACACTCCCACATATTTTCAGCTACTGATCGCCTCCTAAGGCCAACCCACCACCCACTCCCAAGGCTGTCTGAATGGAACTTTAACTGCTTTCCTTGAGGCATAGAAAAGGTGGGATCCAGTTAATCCTGCGATCAATGGTCTGCATCCCAGTTCTATAATTTCTGTGTTCCATTAGCTCCTCCCCACACCCCCCTCCCTGGGGTCTAAAAGAACACTTAATCTCACCAATATTTAAAATAAAAATACAATATTCTCCCTCAGCCACAGCTTCTTCTCCTTGATTCCAAAAAAAAACTCACCACCCAATAAACCTAACTATAGTTTTCCATTTTCCAATTTCTCCTCCACTCATCGGTGGCCGGGCTGAGCTTCTCCTCCCTCTCTTCAGAGCCCTTCCTCAGGGTCTTTGTGTTTTCTTCAATGGCTCCTGCTCCCATCCCTCAACAGATGCTCAAAAGGATCCTGACGTTGGCCCTCCTTCCTTTTTACTCACTCTTCTCCAGAGCCTTATCTGTGGTTTGGCGCTTTACAAAGGTTCCGGAGAATGGAGAGTAAAAAGAAAGTAGGCCTTTAATTGTCGCCTATATACTAATGATTCCCAAACCTCTAACTTTGACTTTTCTCTTTAGCTCTAAATGCAACTCTTAACTGCATACTAAACAATCTCATCTGCACGTTCCGTATGCATCTTAAATGTGAGTCGCTGTTCTCCGTGTGTTCCTACTTCAATTTATAATATGTTTTCTCCTCCCTCTACCTTCACCCCACACATCAATGGTCTGTATGCTTCACTTCCGCCGCCGCCCTCCACACCTCCAGTCTCTTCACGACACAGCAGAGTGGACCACTAAGACGGATCAAATGCCACAGACGTTCTTTCTATCTCACGGGGAGTCAAAGTCCTTTCCACACTTTACTTATCACTTTTTATTTGTTTTTACTAATCTTTCTTAAATGTATGTATAGCTCACATATATTTTAATGTTTACTACTACAACTGTTTGGGGTCTTTATTTAGAAGTTCGGTGATCTTTTTGTAACCAGAAATATGACACAGGAACTTAGCTCTTGTTAATATCAATTAGACTATGGTAAATTGCGTTTTGTTATACATTGTGCTAAAAAGTCTGTTTCTAAAAACGCTAAGTGAGCACTCACTGTATTCAAATCTAATTTAGAAACAAAGCCATCAAACATGAACCTTTCTAAAGCAGTGACAAATTTCTCTTCACAGAAGCCCCCCCTTATCTGCAGTTTTAGTTTTCCATGGTAAACAGCAGTTAGAAAATGTTACATGGAAAGTTTCAGAAAGAACCCATGAGTTTTAACAGTGCACTGTTCTGAGCAGCATGATGAAACCTCACGTCGTCCTGCTCAAGATGAGAATCACCCCTCTGTCCAGTGCGTCCTCACCGTACACGCTACGTGCACGTCAGCAGCTTAGCCATCTCAGTTCCCAACCGGTTTTCATACTGGTCATGAGGGAGACAGGGCGACGCGGCGAGAGAGACACCACGTTCACCTAACTGTGGTAATGGTATGTTTGTTCTGTCTGCTATAGTGTCATCTCATCCTGTGCTTACCTCACCTTTATCATAGCAATGTACATACAGGAAAAAGCATAGTGCGTACAAGGTCTGGTCCCACCCAGCTTCGGGCATCCACTGGGGGTCTTTGAAGGCATCCCCCGTGGATAAGGGGGGATGACTGCGAATTCACTGTGATTTTAGAACAGGCTCTGAGAATCGATGCCATGACTGTCTCAACAGTTATGAGCTTGTTTTCCCACAGCATGAGTACCCTCCCACATCTCATGTTGGTTTCGCTGTAGTCATTTTTAGAAGTACAACCATCTTGCAATACTAGCTATGACCAAGTTTAATATTTTTCTGCCATAGAGGAAGCCTTTAAAAGTTGCTGAAAATCTGTTTAACGGGGTCAAGCATAACTTATAACTGAAAACGCAGCCTTACTTTATGTAGTTGAAATCGGCTTTGAGGTTGAGGGAAGTGCTGCTTGTGCTCTTCTTCAGGTCGTGGATCGCATTCTGCCATTCCTGCACAGCGGCCCAATCGGCGATCGATATATAGCACTCGCACGCCTTGTTTCCCAAGTAATTTATAACCTCAGGGGAAGAGTCGGGTGTTTTGGACAGCACTGTTTTTCTGGAGTCACCTGAGTGAAAATATTTTGCGGGGCGCGGGGTGAGAAGGGGGGACGAGAGAGAGAGAGAGAGAGCCATAGCAGTTATAAAAATTTCAAAGAACACAGAAACCTCAAAATATATAGTAAGATCATTAGCACAAACTATTTAACCACTTTTTATTTAAATGCTGAATGCTCACCGTTCAGAGAATGTTTGGGGCTGGCGCTGTTTCGCCCAGCATTGGCCAACGTGAGAACAGACTTGTCGAAGCCAGAGATGCAGCAATCGACACCTGTCATGGCACACAGATGCTCCTGGTACTCCACAGAGGCCTTTTCAAACCTTCAATGCAAATTGAGACAGTCTTATTTTTAAGTTATCCACGCATTTCATTTTAAAAAATAGAAAAAATGAATTACTCAATAAACTGATCTAGGCAATGAATTAATTATTTTGCATGGAGTTGGGAGTGCACAAAACTAGATCTCTTCCTCACAACAAATGAAAATAATTTGGTTGTTAAATGCTAAAACAAGACAGTATGAAAGAACTCACAGAAAACACTGGGGTAGGTTTTTGATCTCAATGTGTGCAAAGGCTAAGTAGAAGAATAAATACAAGACAAAAACCTGCAAAGTGACAGCTCTAATGGGATAATAATTTGAAACTTCTGGGTATCAAAAAAGCTCCATCAACTATAAAAACAAATTACAAATCAAGAAATTAGATAGCAGCGACAATCTTGGTGTATATTAAAGTCTCACAGATCAATAAAGGAAAAAACAAGAGACCATGAAGACTTAATCTGAGTCTTCAAAAATCACAAGTGGTCAATGTAACATATGAGGAAAGTTCTACTATTAACTCTTAATAAAGCAATATAAAATATTTTCACGAATGATGGTGGCAGGGTTACTGTTTCTCAGTGACCCTCAGTATTCACACAGGTGAGGAGAAGCGATACCTCTGTTGTTGTGGATTTAAACTGGAACTATCTTTTCTGTTGGGTAACTTAGCAACAGCATATATCAAAAATCTTATGGGCTATAGCCTTTCTTCTAGTAAATCAACTTGCAGGAATGAATTCAACAGAAGTAATCACAGCTATGAGCAAAGAACTATGCGCCGCCATACATCAAAATTAGTAAAAAACATGAGAAGCAACCTTACTGTCCAACAATAAGGGATATTAAATTCTGGTACACTGACAAATAAATCCAACTGTGTCATTAAAAACCACTTCGTAGAATACTTAACATGGCAAAGTATTTTTTAAAATGTTGTTCAATGGAAAAAGCAAAAACCACGTGACCAACTGCTGAAATTGAACAAAACTGTTTTAACATTTAACTACAGTGTTAGCCAGTAATATAAAGGATTCAAATATAAATATAAAGAAATTCTATCACCCATTATCTTCCTTCCGATTTACCTCCCTTCAGCCTGTTGGGCCACTGAGTTAATCCAGAGAAGATTTTTCCCAACAACAGATGACGACCAGACAGCAATTCCCTGTATAGCTTCAGGACAATGAAGTTCACACAGTGCCTCTACCACCATCATAATGGTTACTTCCAATTCATTTCCCTGAAAACGGCATTCAGAAAAATTAACCACAAAACTGAACATCATTCAAATTCAAATCTCCTCTAAATTTACAACTACTGATCTCAATCTAACCCCATGGAAAGTCAAATGTACCTATCAATTATGTTTCCAACAATGCTATTACATTACTTAGTGCAGAATTCTTCAAATGTTACGTATAATGTTGCCACAAAAGGCGACTGACAGAACCTTAACAGCACGTGGCCGTTAGTCTTTACAAAGCAAAATGTTACCCAAACATTTAAACTGTGGTATCTGCAGGAGTAACACATGACATAAATACAAAGCAAAAATTAAATATAAACAAGCATGAATTAAAAGATAATTAATTTCATGTCTCTGAATATTGCCTATTAATATTACCTTTATTAGTAAACATTTACTCTTTTTGGATTCTAGTTAGTGAGCCCACTTACAAGCCAGCACTTTCCCATACATTACAACACTATTGTTATTATTATTATTATTATTATACACTTCTGCATAAGTTATAAATTATACTTTCCTATACATTATGCAATCATAAACTATTAATGATTTCTTCCATAGACGAACTTCCTAAAACTACCTTTAATGTTCCACCCCTTAAACATAAGTAATACGTGTTCTAAGCACAAAATATGATTAGGTGACTTTAGAAGTTATTGCTTGTATAAAATACTGGATCAAAAGCTTTGAAAATGAACAGAAGTTTTAATTTATTTTACCCATAAATTACATCATAGCAAAGGAATTAACCCCAAGCTTTGCTAATCAAGAGATTTAAAATTAACTCCAAACACACTACTTTACCTGAGATAGATTGGTCTTCATCTCTGTAAGCAAGTCAAAGCCGTGTCTCACAGTCACAGCAGGCTGCCCTGCCAACAGTCCAACCCTCATGATGGAGAGTCGGATCCGAGTCAGCCAGTCTTGACAAGTTTGGCGATTAGTATAGAAAAAAGTCCTAATGACCTTGAGAATAAAGAGAAAGTAGGTTCAAATTATAGGTACAGATGTCTCGAACACACATACACCAAATATACAAGTCCACCGTGATTTCGGCTCTGCACTCACTGCCAGGTTCAAGTATGAAACTGCTACAATGCAACACAGAGCCCACTGAAACCAACCTTGGGAGGCGATGTTAATGCATTGGCACACCCCTCATATGCATTATACATTAACTTCTCCAGATTTTCCAGATACTGCAGAAGAAGAACAAGTCTAAGCTGGTTGCTACTGTGGCCTTCATCATTGTCTGCAGTTGTCCACTGACTCACATCTTGATCGGGGTTTAATGTGTGAGCTGCAAGGCTTCTAATGATACCTAGAAGCAAAGACAATACCCCAAAATTTAAAAGCAACCTTAAAAAATTCCAGAAGTTCTTAGAGATAATTTCACAAATTCATTTATCAAGGAACTTCTATATATCCACCACTTAAAAACAAAATTCCCCACATGAAGGGTCTTTCATTTTAAGGGGAAAAATGTTTTCCCCACACAAATCCCCTAAGTTTTTGAACAAAAACAGACAACCACGTTGTTGCCAACAGAATTATTCAACAAAACCTTATTCTAACAAACATATATAAAGACTGTCTGGTAAAGCACTAAAGAAAAAAATCACATAATCTCGAATATTTTTTAACAAAGATAAATTTCTTAATATAAGACTTCAAAGCATTCGCATCCAGTGCACAGGACCGCTTACCTTCGATTGTCTGGAAGGTGTCCTGCGCTCTGCCCAGTGGGGTTCTCAGCTTGGAAAGGACAGTGAACTGTGCTGCCTCCCAGATCGCCCACTGCCACAGGACAGCGTCTGTCTTGAGGAGGTTGCGGGGAAGTGTTGACTGGTCGCGCTTGTCCAGTCTCTGGCAGCTATAGAACAATCTTTCTAACCAATTGTCCTTCCTGGGAAAAGCAGTTTCATGTTTAACAGACAATGACCACTTCATTTTAGTAATAGTAAAAAAAAAAAAAACTGCAAGGGGAATGGGAGTAGGAGTCTATCACTTTTCCTAGTCCCGAAAGGCAAAACCTGTGAAACTGGGAAGCACTGTATCCCCACCTCTCACGGTGAGGAAGTCTTTCACAGCTAAAACAAGATGGGGTTCCGTGTGGATGGATCATTAGGGGAAATGCCTATCAGAATAAAAAACTTGCTGCAACTGAGCATCTCCAGAATGTCTGCCCCCAGGCCCCTCCCCGAAGCACTGATGGCTAGGTCAGATTGTTAACTGTCAATCACATTTCATCACTCAATTTCAAAGGCCATTTTTCCTCCTTCAGACACTATCTTCAAAGCAATGCTTCCCACTAAACACTAAAATAACCCATTTGAGAAGAATGTTACTTTCTACTCCACCATCCCTGATATATCCTTTCCTCAAAAGCAGGGGTAGGGTCAAGATATTCAAGTATATCTAAGTTACTTTTCCCCAGGAAAGAGACAAATGTCTTACTTACCCTGTCCTATGAGAGTTCCCATATAAAATAAAACTAATAACATCAGAGAAATCTTGTGGATGGAATGTGTTACTTGGTGCTTTACTCATGTGACTTCTCAATGCTAAAGAAATTTCTTGAATTTCTGTGTGATTGTTATTGCTGCAGAAAGAAAATAAAGTCATTGTCACCAAAATGTTTTAGTTAAAAGGTTAGTACATACTATAAATGGGTCATTTCCTTACTAACTAAATTTGGAAGTAAAAAATTAAATTGAGGCTTTAAAATAGACACAGAAATGTTATTACAACTTCGAAATTTCAGGTTCTTAAAGCTGCCAAATTAACTTCATCAAAACCAATAAAGGATTAGAGTTTGGTTTTTCAAATAACTGAACAACGAAGCAGTGCATTTGGGCTCTACATGAATCACTCTGTTCTAATTATTGTGAACTTCTCTCTTCAATCACTGAGAAGCACCATTCAAGATGTGACATTAATTCACTAACATAGATGTCCCCAAGCTCTTGGGCCGTATACCAGTATCAGTCTGCAGTCTGTTAGGAACCAGGCCGCACAGCAGGAGGTGAGTGGCAGCTGAGCCAGCAAAGCTTTATTTGCGGCCACTCCCCAGCACTAGCATCACCGCCTCTGCTCCGCCTCAGATCATCAGGCATTAGATTCTCATAGGAGCACCGGTCCCTGGTGCCCAAAAGGTTGGGGACTGGTGCTCTAACAGATGTGTCTTTTCCTGGACTAAACTAGGCAGTAAAAACACAGTGGAATGCCCCTGCCCAATACAGTCTTCGTACCTCAGGACAACGTCTAAAGGAATGGACTTCAGCAGCTTCCCAAATGCTTGTCGGATACGAGTCCCACTATGGACTAGTTGAACACGGCAAACATCAACACACCTATGAGAAAATGAAACAGATAATACAAGTACGGTAATATTTCCAAGTTATGAGGGCCAGGATCAAGAGACAGGCTCCGCAGTCCCTACCTCTGTAAAAGATCGTCCGGCAGGGAAGAGGACAAAGCGTGCAGACTGCTGCATGCCTGCAGACAGATATTCACATCTTCCACAAGAGCTGTGAAAAATTAAAAGACAGTTACTTTCGGCTTGCCAAGAGTTCATGTGCCAGTATGTCATAATCTTCTGAATCTATTCATTCCTTTGACAGTGAGCGCCTACTACTATGGACGAGGTGCTGCTTGGAATTCTCACTGACAGTAAGGTTTGGGAAAATGATACACTGAACAAAATCCACTTAAAGTGACTAGACTTCACCCAAACCTTTTTCTGAGGGAAATTTTAAAAGTTTATGAAACATAGAAACATTCACGTAAGCTTTAAAATGTGACGATCACTTAAAACTACTTATTTTTCATATCCTAAGAATGAAAAAAATTAAGACAGATTATGCATCAGTCATTAAAATGGGGATTATACATCTGAGGTCATGAAAAGTACTCAAGTGACTATCTTTCTCCCATTACCAAAGATCCCTTTTTAAGAGTTAACAAAATTAAAGAATCACAGAATCTTACTGTTGGCTAAAAGGCCTTTGCAAAATTTATGGAAAGATGGAAGAGAGAATAAAGGTGCATATGTTTCAGACTTCTTCATTAAAACTGCCACTTCCAAAGCCCAAGTCATTAACAGCTTTCTGAAACACAAAACATACAGTTGACTATACATTAAAAAGAAAATCAACTTTAAAAATCTACTCTTCTTACATTAGTTTTCTTTTGTTTTTTCTTAAATATCTCAATCAATAAGAAACAAAAATTCAAATTACAGAAATTCCTTTGTCAAAAATTGCATGTTTTTAAGAAAATCTCCTAAACTAGAATAAACTGTAGCACAGAATATTTTAAAAATCTCCATAGATTCATTCTTCCACAAAACATTGCAGGGAGGAGTCATATCATTCTTGTGAGAAAGAACAAGAAATCCTACATTAAAAAATAAAACCAAATCATCAAGCATTTCATAAAAGTGGCTACACCCGCCCCTTCAAATAAAATAATCTTCATTTCTTATTCTCAGATTATGAAGCCAAATTAATAAAAGTTTTAGGAAATGTTAATATCAAACATTGCGGTTACCTTGTGTCCTGGTTAAGATTATCCTTCTTTAGCAATATTCCCAGGAGATTTAAGATAATTGAGAAATGTTTTTTTGTAGCTGTAGTTACAGTGCTGATCACGGCGCCATCGAACAAAGACGGGGACGAAGAACTAAGGCTGCTAGATATAAAGTGATCGTGCCTGGAAGACAAAGTTTGGATTGTCTTTTCAGCTCTCATTTTTTAAACAACAACAACAAAAAAGCCATCCCAGAGTTACATCAACACATATTCTTAAAAATCTGTATTTTAAAGGGCTCATCTTCCCCTTGAAAAAATGAAAAAAAAATTTTTTTCTTAAATAGTTGAAAACACAGTACCTGGTACAATGAGAATACAAAGTGTAGAGCACTGCATACTGAATGGCGGGGAAGTGAACAGCCAGGTCACCGTGCACAGTCATCAGATTCCTACTCAGGAGTGCGAAGACAGTTGGAGACAGCGCCCACATCTGATGACGTACAAAAGAGAGTAAATAGTAAATGTGTGGTTCCTCCAACGCATACATGAGCATGCAAAGCTTATCCTTCTAAACGAGTATGTCTATACATTCTATAAAATTAAAATATTCAAATGTGAAAACAACCCAGCACTAAACAAGAGGGTGGCAAACACTATGTGTGAAGACAGGGGAGTATCTTAGATTTTGTGGGCCACCTGACACCTGTTGTCATGTCTAATTCCTTAACTCTAATGCAGTGAGAAAACAGCCATAGACAAAAAATTAAATGAGAATGGCTGTGTCCCAATAGAACTTTCTTTTAAAAATAAGTGATATTTGGTGATGGCTGCATTCGGTGAATAGACTATAAATCGCTGAATTGTATGTTTTAAATGAAAATTTTATGATATGTAAATTAGGCCTCAATAAAAGTGTTTTTCCGAGAGAGAGAGAGAGAGAGAGAGAGAGAGAGAGAGAGAGAGAGAGAGAGAGGAGGAGGAGGACGACAGAGAGAGAGAGAACAGGCAATGAGCAGGATTTGGCCCATGGGCTGTAGTTTGCTAATCCCTGGCCTAAACAAAGCCCTTTGTACCCTCCAGGGCAGCAGATCGTGCTTCCTCAATATTCCATACACTGCAAATGGCAATGTGCCCAGTCCAATGAGCAAAGGGCTCATCCTGCCACTCTAAGCCGTTTCTGACACTCCATTCCACCTGACTGCCCACTCTCACCCTCTCCCGGTTTCCAGAGGGTAAGACATAAACCTCCTCAAATCTGAAAGCCATATGAAGTCCTCAAAAATCAGACTTTAGAGTGGAAAAAAAGAAGAGTCTATGGCGGCCTTCCAGGGTAAGCCATAAGGAGCGGTGAGGGGGAGGACAGCTATGGAGGGACGCGAGGCAATCTGATCTGACAACATGGGAGAGCATACAAGTCTAAACATCGAATTTGACTTTTCCCTCCCTTATCTCTTAGAAAACATTATCCCTTAGTTATATGCCATTACTTTTTATTAGAAATATTATTTTTCAATCCTGCAAGGTCCAACAGAAGGGAGAAATATACAAACCACAGCAATAATTATAAATCAGAAACAGGGTCCTTCTGAATTTCTTAAAGGAAGGAAATCTTTATTCTTTTTTCCAAAGAAAGAATATATGATGTTCCCAGAGAAGTGGACAGTCAAAAAGTAAAACCACGCGTAAGCACTAGCTTTAGTGAAGAGAAGGGAAAAGTACCAGGGAAAGGAGGGGCTGCATATTAAAAGAACTATGCAAATTTGGGCTGTGAAAATTTTCTAGAAGCATTCTGAAATAAATATAAGAAATTCATAAAAGACATTTTCTTAAAAATAAAACAGACATTTAAAAATCTTATCAAGGGTTGTCATAGAAAAGGAGAGAGCTAAACAGTGGCAAGAAAGTATTCCTGTTAATTTTCATTATCCAGGCATGTCTTAAATATGGCCATTTGTTCTACAGGGATTCTGTAGATGTACCGACGTGACTATAATGAAATACATAAAAATGCAATGAGAAGACGCTTCGATGTGGGTGAAACAAAGTGAAGACTCACCCCAATTAGTGAGTTTTTGGCATTTCCAATTGTAGTCAGGGCACTGAGGTCAAATATAACTACAAATTTTGCATTGTCTACGTTGAATACATGATTCTTAAAAGCCTCATGTTTTATTTCAGAACAGGCATCGGGAAGTTGCAGACTATGCAGCAGGTTGTTTAGGGCACAAGTCATTTCTCCCAAAATTAATTTATAAGCCGTCTCCAAAACAGGAATATTCTTCAGGCTGAGCACTGCTTGATAAACAGCATGGGCTACAGCAACAACCTTAAAAAGAGAATTTGGGAAAGTAATAATTAAATGGAAAATAAATCTTCTATAATTACATGGAAAATAAATTACTATCTGCATAATAGTGATGTTGCAAATCAACTTAATACTGATAAATTGACTGTACAGAACACTAAAATCTTAAGTCCTAAAAAAACCAACCCACGCATATCAGTTTTTTTTTTTTTAATTTTTTTTTCCAGTAAGCTTTTTTAAATCTATAAAGCTTTACTACAGAGAAAGGAAACTCTAAATTAAAACTGGAGATGTAAAATTTTTTAAAAGGCCATGTTTTTAAAAATAGCCAGTGTCAAAACACATAAACGAACAGCAACTTATTAAGATTAGTTTTCCCACATATACTTATAAAGTCTGTAATGGTTTAGACATGGGGTTGACTGAGAAACTAATGATGAAATTTCATGTACAACATGTACAGTACTTCTGAACAAATTTAATAAAAACAAATGATGAAAATCTAAAAAGAGTACCTGGCACATCATTCATCAAAGTATACAGTGATAATCAACAGATATCAAGTTAGAATCATTATAATCGCTGTATTCTAAATCAAACATTTATCATTTCATTCGATTTCATTCACGTGGCCTACTAAGCAACATATGTCCAACTCTTCCACGTAGCACTTACCTCTTTTTCTTTATGATAACGCAAAAACAGTAGTTTGGATGATGGTATAAACATTTTTTCTACAAATGATGATGGCAGTTTTGTATTTATCTGTTCAACAATCTAAAAGAATAAAATTTTTTTAAATGAGCAATCAAGTCACAAGAAAACATCAAGGAACCTTAAATGCACATTGCTAAATGAAAGAAGGCAATGTGAAAAACCTACATACTGCATGATTCCAACTATGAACTCTAGAAAACAAAACTACGGAGACAGTAAAAGGGTCAGTGGTTGTCATGGGGCTTGAGGGGAAAGAGGGAGAGAAGGAGCAGGTGGAGCACATGGGATTTTTAGGGCAGTGCAACTGTTCTGTCTGATACTGTAATGGCAAATACACGGCACTACGCATTTGTCAAAACCCACAGAATGTATGAAACAGAGAGTGAACCATGGACTTAGTTAATAATAATGTGTCGATTTGGCTCATTAATTATAATTACTTTAACACACCAGAGCAAGAAGTTAACAACAGGGAAAACTAAGGGAGAAAAGGGTATGTGAAAACTCTACTTTCTGCTCCATTTTTTGTAAACCAAAAAACTGCTCTGAAAAATAGTCCATTAATTATATACATAAGCTATATTTTAAGGCCTTAACACTGTAACAATTAAAAATGATTAGATACCTTAATAGGATATATGTACTTAAAGTTACACACGAGCATTTTTTACATTGGTTTGGGGAGGTATGAATGTTTGGCAGAAAGTCATGTAGAATGTACTTTATAATAATCCAGTGGGGGATGTAGGGGCAGCAAGGAGGAGGTAGAATCAAAGGCCTAGACGAAACCATATGGACCATGTGTTTCTAATCATAGAAACTATTATTAAGTATTCTGAGATTCATTATATTATTCTATTTTTTTAGTATGCTTAAAAAGGCCCATAACAAAAGGTGGAAGGGAAGAAGAATATTTACGGTTAAGAATAAAAACTGTAAAAGAAGTTTTATATGGAAAACAAAACATAACACGGGCTTTCAAAATAACTATCCAGCTCCTTCTCTTATATAGCGTTTATTAGAAGTATTAGTCTCGCGTGAAGGATGATGTTTCAACAAAAAAAATGACAAAAAACAAGTACATCTACACTGAGATGAGCTGTCAAACACTAAAAGTAAATAGATACTACAGCAAAAGCAAACTAGATTATATAAAATAAGACTAATGTGCTCAAAAAAAACTCTAAAAACAACCAAGACCTTAATTTCTTCCAACTCGATTTAAATTTAAGGGCCTGAATTAACCAACATATTAAAAAGCAACAAAAAAGAATTCACATACCAATGTGAGTAAATTCAAGACTGAGATGATATAATCTGTACCACAAGTCTGGCAATTCTCCAGTTGATCTAATCCATATGTAATGACCATGTCACAATGTATAGTCATGCTAGGATCCAAGCTGCCGAGCAAAACACCAACACACTCATTAGCAGCTGTCAACACAGCCTCAGAAAAAAACACTTGGTTTGCAGCCGTCACACATCTCATTACTCTGTACAGAACCTGCAAATGGGGAAAACAAGCAGCTTTTTAAAAAAATTCACATGCTTCCACGGAGCAAAAAAGTATTTTCTATGTAATGCGTTTCAACTGAAAATTAACTGCCTGCCTTGTCAGTAGTCTCTTATGTTCTAGTTCTCAGAGGTTGAATAATAAGGGTATCATTGGTACAGTATATGAAAACAATCTTGCCTTAAAAATTCTAAAGTACTATTGTGACCGGAAATGGAATTTGCCATCCCCTATTTCCATTTTACCCATTTCCTATGGCTCCAAAGTCACTAAATGGATGGAGCTCAGAACCTTTATAATCACGAAATAACCCAGAACTCAGAACAGTAACAGCATGGAAATAACCTACCATCAGAGTAACTCTCTAGAATCTAGCACTTAGGCTTTCGGCAATCAGTCTTTTAAAACTAAGCATCCAAGTCACCTTTAGCTTATAAAAGTCCATATATGAAACGGCTTCTTTTAAAAGAAAGGTATTCTCATTCACAGCATGTAATACCTATATGATTATAAAACCATACAATTTCCAATCAAAAGTCCCACTAAACTGTAATAGTCAATATTAACGTACTAAATTTCTAATAAAAATAACTTGGGAAAAAAGAGAACAATTGACACAAAGGTTATTTCCAAAACATTTCTGTAATATTAAACAATGACTACGTATAGGTTTAAAAAAAAACCTACGGATAGGTTAAAAAGACCTAAAAGACCTTCTGGCAAAGGCCTAAATGACCTTCATAAATGAATATATTTAAAATGTAACTATCCTAAATTAACTGCCTTTATTTCAACACTGACAGTCATCAAACAAAAACCTTTGAAACAGTAAAAATGAAACAAAAAGATATTAAACCATTTTGATCAGGTTTAAAACATCAACCTGCTTTTAATTATCTTCAAGATCTGACATTTCTGCTCAAATATACGATTAACTTACCAAGAATTACGGATATAATATTCTATTTTATCTAGCAACACTTTCAACAAAAATAAATGCTCATAAAAAAAAAGCTAGAGTTTTGTCCTAACGGTAAAATTTTAATCATTTAGATTAAATCTCTTGACTGTATCACATGTGCTTTTCCCCTCATATTCAAGCAGCGTATAATGACGGGTGTTCATTTCTCACGTTTACTGTTCCGAACCACTCACCACACACTGTAATACAGTGTAGTTGATGTTGGGGTGCAGGAGTGTGGTACTCTAGCTACCTGTTATAATTGGTCTCAGATTACTATACATTTTAAGTCCTTACATCTTTCTATCCTTTGATGTCAGGCTATCAAGTTGTTTCAACCTGTCATGCTCACAGAAAATTACTTTTTGAGGCTTTCCCCATAGTGTGTTATTCTTAATAGGTTGAAAAACTAAAAGGAGACTCAAAAATTTAAAAGCAAAATATTATTATTAGAAAACAAAAGAATAAGATTTTTAATGTATGTTTAAAAACAAAAATCTATGAAGGTTCTCCTAAGAGAAAAGTTCATGGACATTTTAAAATTCAGAGTGGCTTTTTTTTCATGGGGGAAAAGGAGAAATAGGAGGATAGAATACAATAGGATTCCCAACTTTTCCAGCCATTTCAGAAAGGAGCCAGATCTATACATGCTAAACAAATAAAGGGTTAATGACAGTTAACCAGGTAAAGAGAAGCAAGTACAATACAAAACCATCTTGCTTTTGAATGATACCTAAAACCTGGGAAGACACTTACATCCGTCACGTACGCCTCGGTGATCGGAGGGCCCCGAATGGGGCTGAAGCGCTCCCCAATGCTCCTCACCACAGTGCTGAACACCCGCAGAAGCGCCGCCAGCTTCGGCAGTGACACTGACGGAGGAGGGACGTCTTCATCCACTGACTCCCCGGAGGCCACATGGCTGAGGTCCTAGATGTGAAGTCGCAGCATTCTTATTAAGCAGGCCACTGCAGAATTAACTTTATAATCGATTTTTACAAATAAAGACAAATTTTTGACTATGAGAAAAGGAAGCATGCATCTAAACATAAAAGTGCATTTTACTTCTCTAATTAAATAAACCAATATTAACCTCAGTAGACTAAGGAAATAATCTCTTGTACCAAATCAGGTAGGGATTGGTTAATAAGAAATTCTAGTACATATACTATAGTTATATATAGTTATAAATGGAGCCAGAAACTTTTGAACTGGTTTTTGCTAAAATCTCATTTCAGGTTATTCGTTGAACCACTCAACTCAATAATAAACACTCCACACCAACATTTTACACACAAAGAGTGTGTGTGTGTGTGTGTGTGTGTGTGTGTGTGTGGTGGGGGGATTTAAACTTTTTAAGATCTTGTTTAGAGATTTATAATCCAGTTGTGGAAGATATACTCAAAAGGAAAAGATTAGCAAAAAATGGGATACTAGAACCAATATAAACCAACGTATAATTAAATGCCAAAATAATGGAAGAGAATCAGATCTTACAGACACCAAGGGGAAGTCTCTACAGACTAGAATGGGTGGCTTCAGAGAGGCAGATCGGCTTTAAAGGTGGGCTAGGGAAAAAGACGTTCTAGGTGTGCAAGCAAAATATTCCCTGGCTTTTTTCTGAAAGGAAGCAAAAAGACTAGTGTAACTAAGAGTAGTGCACGCTTGTAGGCTAGAGGTGGCCAAGGTATGAAGAAAAGACGAAGCTACATCTTTATGGGAGCCTTAAACACCCAACGAGAATCATGGCGGACTTGACGGGGAAAAACAAAAAGGGATTCCGACAGGAGACGGCAGGTTTAAGCCATGACAGTGGCGTCAGAAAAGCCAAGAACCACTAGCAGGGACTGTGGCAGCGCCCTCGAAGTGGCCCCACGTACTCGTGCGCCTGAGCAAGTTGGCGGAAACCAAGTCTTGTCCTCCAAAGTCTGACTCAAGATCCTCAATACATGCAAGAGGAAAGGCGTCAGAAGCTTTCACACAATAATTCACCTTGCTTTTTAAGACTATTTTGGTAATGGAAAATAAGAGTAAACTACAGAAAATGTCTTCAGAAAACTATAGCTGTCAAGATCATTTCAAGCTTTTGCAAAGTTAGTTGTGGAAATAAGATATATTCAATATTTCTTCCAGTCTTTCCAGTAATTCTGTTAACTTAAAAACATCTGAAAAATTTTTTAATGTTGTTTTGCTTTCTTAACTGAAATTTTAGGAAATAGCTGAGCTTTCTATATACGTACCTCAGCATATGCCTCCATGTCCTCTAGAAACTGACCAAGGAGAGTGGTAGAAAATGCAAGATCGGCCACCCAAAACGGCTCCAGACTCTGCAACCACCCTAAGAATCAAGAAGAAATTGTGACAAGTAGAAAAAGCAAAGAATCCAAGTTAAAAATATATGTAAGTTCCTTGTTCTAAAAGGTATCTTGTTTTCAAGTTGCTCACTCTTAAAACTTGCCCTATATATCATAAAACTAAGACCACTACCTCTTAAAAGTGCTGATTGTGATGAACCAATGTCTCTTTTAATGGTACAAAAATGAACGTCCTCCAGAAATTAAAATGTGTATCTCATGTCCTCATTTTTTAGCAGATTTAATATCCATATTGTCATCATACATGTGGCTTACACTAAAGTGCCACACTCTGCCAACCCCCAGCCTGGTTATCTACTAACTCCAGGGCCACACCTAGCCAAGGTGTGCACTCATCTCCCCAGTGGAAATGGCACAGAACCACTCTCACCTGCATATCTTATTTTCAGAAGTTTATTGCACTAAATAAGCTAAGAGAAACTATAGCACCTGGAACAGGCTGAAATGTACAAATGAGTTATGCTAGTCATTCACTTAACTCAATAAGAAAATGTTTTCTTTATCATTTATGACAGTTCTCCAAATTAATCCATTTGTTTAATTAAAGATAAAAAAAAAGCACAAATCACAAATATCTAGGACCTTCCAGGTTACATTTCAATGTATGACCACTGAAATATCTCCCCTTACCAGCACATGCCACAAATAATTTATTTATTACTTAGTTATTTATTTCTTTTGCCACAAATAATTTAGTTAAGTCCTTTCAATTTCCCACTGGAACATTTCATTCTGTACTTGTACTCTCCCTCTCTACTGCAAAGTATACAACATTCTTTTGCAAAGATAAATTTAGCTAACGAGTAATGTTCATTTATAACCAAATATTTCTGTGGAAGTTATTTTTCTTGCATCATCAAAGAAATAGTTTTAACAGCTGGTCTTTGAAAGATCAGTGCTCCTTCCCACAATATTTACATGACGGGGATTTGCTGAATGACTTACCAGACACCTGCTGCGTGAGCGAAGGTTTCTGAGTATGATCTATATGCCATCCAACTAAGATATCAACTGTATCCTGGATGGAGACAAAGAGAAGGGCACTACGCATTTCAAGGTCTTACTGCTATTCTACCTGTGGATCATTTCAGAGTAAGAGATTCTAGAAAGGGCATCTACGTTTCATACCTACTTGGTGTTATACTAACTTAGAAAAGGGAGGGGCATGGCAGGAGAATAACAGAACTTCATTTATTGACACTGATGAAATGATAGACACTTTTTAAAATATCTCAAGGCATTAGTGTCAGAAAACACAGACAGTATTTTTTTTTTTTTTAGTAATACTGCTGCACCTTTCAATCCTGGACCTTCAAATATCACTGATTATACTCAAAAGAGCAGCAACTTTGTTTTCTGAATCCCCAGGTCCTCATACATGCAACCAATCCCCTCATCCAATCATCTGAAAAGACGAGGTTGAGAAACTCACCCTAAAATTAGTGCTGAAAATATGAGGGTAGCATCGAGCTACTAAAAGAATGCACTTAACACATTTGCAAAGTAATTCTGGTGTATCCACATTTTCAAGAATGGACTGCAGGCTGGTCATTACAAGCTGAAAAATAAAAGTTACAAACCATGAACGTTCAACAAAACAGAAAGAAAAGCATATTAGGTTCATTAGTTAATACTGACGATACCCAAATCTGATTATGACGTAAAGAAAATAAATTCTATAGTTTTAGTTCAAAAAAGTTGAAAACATTTCACTCCACTAAGAAATTAGGCTGAAAACAAATACTCTTTCTCTCTTCTTTAATGTCTGTTAACGTTATTTCTAACTAGCATGTTTACATTAGACTAAGTGCTCTCTTTAATAACATGGAATGTGATTAAATTTCAAATACAAAAACTAAGATGAGCTTAGGACTATTTCTTTAAAATACCACAATTACTTTCCAAATCAAAATACAGAACAAATTTTGTACTGTTTTGGCTTCAAATGGGAACGACTTAAGAGAAAATTAGCATGGCTCTAACTCATGAATGACATGCAGGCTCACGTTACTACTATATATATGTATTTTAAAATAAATATATGGCATACCAATGACAGAAATTTTTGTAGCTGTTAATAACCACTGTTTTCCCAAAAAGGAAAGCTCTTCTTTCCAAGAGTATGTTATAAATATAGAAGAAACGCTAGAATCAGAACCCACTATTTTAGAGCAGCCAATGTTACAATCCAAAACAGGCAAAGAATAGGAATAGATGCTAAAATCAGAGTGAAATATTACTAAAAGAACAGGATATTCAGAAGGTCTCATGGTATCTTGCTCAGATTAATATCTAAAAAGGGAGAAAAATAAGTCTTCACGATGGAAAGATCTGGTGGTCGTCAACTCAACCAGGTGATCAAACTCCTCATCTTGGAGACTGACGGCCTGAAGCTATGTGCCCGCTGGTGTGATGCAACAGTAAGTATGAACTTACTTTGAGGTACTGGTGACCAAAATGTCTAAACTAAATCTAATTGGGAAGAAATAATCAGATAACCCCGAAAGTAAGCATTTTACAAAATAAGACAAAAAGGTACAGAGAACTGTTCTAATTGAGAGATTAAAGATATAAAAGACATCTTAGAGGTAACTGCAGAAATCTGAATATGGATTGCATTATGTAATAAAATTAATTTTCTTGGGTGTGATTACATTATTGTCATATAGAATATCCTATTAGGAGATGCATGTTGAAGCAATATGGAGTGAACTATCATGATGTGTGTAATTCATTTTCTAACAGTTCAATAAACAAGTGCATGTGCATGTGTGTTATGAGCAGAAATGAAACAACTGTAGCAAAAAGTTCATAAGTGAGAAATCTAGGTAAAGTCTGTTTTCGTGTGGATTTGAAAATTTTCAAAATAAACATTTGGAGAAATGTTCGTAATATAAAAACTGTAGACAGAATAAGCCCAATTTGGCTGATATTCATTTATACACAATTTTTTGTATCATCTGGAATAAGAATTTTTGTCACACTATCAAACCTAAAAGGCCTAGAAAAAGTTGTGATATTCAGCTTTTTTTCTCCCTTGAAAAATGTGAATCCCCCTCCCATCCAGCTCTCCTCATGGAGTTCCTATTTTCAAATCTGCAAATGACTCTAGTGTTAAGCAAATTCAAAGGAAAGCTTCTAAAAAGCAAAAAATACTTATTTTAAATTTACCATTAATGTACATCATTTACTCAAATTCAGAAAGAGGAATTTTATTTACATCACATTTACTACCAGTAGGTACCCCTATTCTAAGTTTCCTCTTCAAGCCCCCCTCCAAGAACGTGTGTTAAGGGCCATTTTCTTTCCCAGCACACCATCACCCTTCCCCCCTCCCCGCCCCGTTCTTACCTGCATGACAGATGAAAAAGCTTTCTTTTCTCCTACAGTCTCTAGTGCTTTGTAGGTGGCACATAAGTAGAGGAGTTTAACTTCATCTTTTGCAGATGAGCTAAATTTGCTAAAAATCCATTTGAAGATCTTCTCAGCCTCGTAGCTCAGAGAAGCACAAAGAAGGCCAAGACAGCAAGCTCCCTCCTGTCTCAACTCCTGAAGCAATTTGCTACTGCGTTTATTTCAAGCAAACAAAACAAAGCACACACAAAGCTTACGCTTTCAAAGATGACAGGAATGACACATCTTACACAACAAAATATCTTAAATGATTTTTTTAATTTTCTATTCAAACTACCCAAAAGCTTGAGATTTTATTCACTTTAAATACTGTCTATTCTCTCTCCTGCAGTGCCCAACAGTACCTTTGTTGGACCTTGGGATTTCTTTTATATAATCAATTACTTAATAAACAGTAAGTAAATACCAAAAAATACTAAAATTCAGACTTCAAATTCAATCTCAAGCACCATTAAATGATTCACAGAAAAGGGTAGCAACAAATGATCAGATAAAACACTATAATTCCACACTATGTAATAATAATGTTCAATATGTTAGGACTCTAACTGTAACAGTTAAATGTAACTGCTGCTTTAAGTATAATAGGTAACTACGTAAAATAAAACCGTCAAAAAGCAGTAAGGCCCTTGACCTGCTGAGATGACTTTCTGGGTGCTTTCCAACATTACAATTCTTTAGAAATCACCATATGAAGAAATGACTGCACGACTTAGAGATCCCCAGCAGCCATGCAAACTAGATGGTCTGAATCTACTGATGCCCAAAGAAGGGAGCTCCCTTTCACCTCCACTCCCTAAGCAGTTTCAATATTCTCCAGTTTACAAATGTCAATCACATTCATTCATGCCCACATAAAGACTTCATGTCACCCTACGAAGCAATGAACAATTAATTATTCAGTCATGTTGACAAATTTTTTAAAAATGGTACTCCCTTCCAAGGATTCCAATTGTATTCAGTGGTAATTAACATATGAATACTTTAACAGATAAAGATGGTAAGAGAACCCAGTGAAACGTGAAACAGATGTTCATAAATAAAACCAATGGGTTTATCTTCTTGTTTAATAATTTCTAAAAATTTACCTTAAGTTTTCCAAATTTAACCATTATTACTTACCTTTCATTAAGCACATCATGTACAGCAGCCAAGATATTATCCAATTGTTTAACTAGTACCTTTAAAAAAAAAAACACTTTTGTAAAAACTTCAAATTCCTATACTTTTAAGAATAACATTGTGTACTTTTTTTCTTGTGTTCGCCTCTGAATTTTACTTTCCTTATTATTCCCAGTCCCCAATTGGCATATTTCAGTGCTTTAAATGGATAAATTTATTTCATAACCTTTCTCATAAGGAAATTCATCCATACAAAACATAGAACTATGATCATCAATAAAAAAATAATAACCTCAAAAGGCTTAATTTACTCTGAAATGCATAAAAACAAGATGGATTAATGGAGTAAGAGATGCGTATGTGATAAAGCAATACAGTAAAATGTTAATTTTACCATATCAAGATGACGAGCATATGGTGTTCACTGTAAAATTCTTTCAATTAGCTCTCTATTTAAATTTTTTCATGGTAAAATTTTTTCATGGTAGGGAGAGAAGCTTTGAACTAATGTTACTTGACTCACCACAACATTCTCGTGAACTTTCTCCTGCTCCATATCAAGTTCTCAACTTAACATTAGGAAAATCACTTGGGGTGGAGAGAAATTTGTAATTGCTCCTGCACTTTGCTCTTTAAAGGGTTTCCCCATTCATTTAGCTCTAGACACCAGACCAAACTTCCCCATGAACAAAATATGTACCGCTATCCCAATTAAAAACAGACATTTTGTCCTGGAACCCAGAAAAAACGATTCTGAGGACAAGACAATAAATGTGTTAAAAACACTTTACTGCAGAAGGCACAAATGTGGATCCAACAATGGGAGATAAATTACACATCAGGAGTATTAAATTCTAGATCATCACAGTACAGGCCAAATTAACCTGGAATGAGGAATTGCTGTTTTCTCAGAAGCAAACCTTTTCCCTTCTTAAAACACTCCGGAGAGCATTATCTAGCTTATTATGGAAACACAAAAATCATCAACATTTCCAAACATACTATGCTCACCAGTTTATTTTCTGGTTGCTGAATAAATTCCTTCAACTGCTTTACAGTGGCCAGTCTCCGGTCTCTGTCATCTTCCCGGGTGATCCTCCGAAGAAGATTCGACAGTCGAGACTCATCAGAATAAGACATCGATCGCTCTGTGAATAGAAACATTTTGTTATCCATTGGGTATAAACAAGCATAGAAACCTTATAGCCCAAATATTTTAAAGTATATCAAAAATCACAGTCCATTGGATAACAAAAACAAAAGCTCGACGAATGCAAGTTCCGTCCCACTTCTGTTCATCGCTATCAACCAAGCCCCAGCAGACTGCTGGGCACGTTACAGAAGATAAACCTAAGTCAACACCTCATTCTAGAGGACCAGTTGAGAGGGGAAAAAAGGATCAGAAATCATTTTCTTCAAATCTGTTCCAAACTGCTTTCAGTATCCAAGAGCACGTGTATAGGTGAAAGATTTCTTTCCACAGGTTAAGGATAAAGTCACAATCAGGTAGAAACAGGCTACATGCTTTTATTTCTGCCTACATACCCCATTGGAGGGAAGAATCTTGTTCATATCCCATCCCATCATTTCCCTAGAACAAAGTTTTGGTGAACCGAAATCATGCCTCATCATCATATGCCATGTACAAGGCATGCTGCCACTCAGAAAGGGGCAAATTAGAACCCTCCTTCCTTTTCATTTTTTAATGAAAAGAACAAGCAAAATGCTCAAATAATGCTTGACACTAAATAAAGATGCATTTAAGTACTAAATTTTACTTTTCATATTTTTGACTGTTATTTATCATAATTAACCAAAGTATGTTAAAAACAAACCGCATCAAAGGGTCTGATAGTTTCCTTTATCTGTAAGGCATGAAAGGAAAATTATTAAAGAAATGACAACATATGAGAGAAGGAACAGGAGTTTAAAATCCCCAGCCCACAGAGTATTTCAGAAAGGATGAATAATGAATATATCATTAGGATACCAGACAGGAATTTATTCTGCCACTGGCAAAATGCATAATCCCAAGCCTGCGAGGAAGAGGAATTGGACTAAATTAGCTTTAGTCACTTTCTAGCCTCTATCATAGTAAGTCTAGGAGTTCAAACAGTTAAGAAACAGTATACCCTTCGACTCAGCATTCCAATTCTGAAAAACTGTTCAAAACAAATCATTTTTTTAAAGCTATATGTCAAGAAAGCTATTATGCAAAGATGTTCACCAAGACACACAAAACACACACACACACACACACTCCAATAGACAACAAAACAGCCATAAACTGAATGTCCAAAGAGTGATTATATCCAACAAAGTGTACAGATCACAAGTCTTGATTTCACACTCGGCTTTACCAGTAAAATTCTCTTCAGGGAAAAAAAAAGTCATTACCTGTAATCCTCTGAATTTTCAGGGCATTTTACCTACACAGTGAGGCTTGTGTTATGCAGTGGAAGGTGGCACCAGTGTACATAACCTCAGAAAGGAACCACTCCATAAACACCCACACCCCCCACAGGCCCAAGAGTTCAAGGACTTGCTGTAGCAAGAGCCCACTGTACACTGTACATTCGGTATCAACAATAATCAAGAAAATCCTTTAAGTCTTATCCAGTCTTCTCATCTTATTTTAAGAGAATTCTCTTCTAAAAAGTATTAAAACCTTTCTCAAAGGAGTTTACTCTTAAGAAACAGTTCACAGGAAAAGGAAGGCAAAACACCATCACCTGCACATCGTTTCCAACTCTAAGTGAACCACGTGCTCAAGGTATTAGCAACGAGGCTCCAGGAGAAGACCCAGGTCCCTGCAGGGTGTGTGTGTTCGGCGCCCAGTCTGCCCAGCCTTACCCTGTGATTTCCTCATGTCTTTGATGGCTAACGCACGACTGCCATGCTGAACACTGGTGAACTCAGGGCTGGTCACATTGTTAACCCTCAGCTCTTGCCCCATCGACTTCCGACCATAAGTATTTTCCCCAGATCCTCCATTGACACTGTAGCCACCTAAAAACAGCAACATTTATTTACATTACACTATTTTAATAAGGCTCTTTCACTCATTAATAGTTCAAGATCTTATTACCCAATCAATAGCTCAACCAGTCTTTGCTTCTCCTACCCTTTCCCTCTGCTATCTGCTTTGAAATCATTTTGATTTCATCTTAATATCTTTAATGGAAGAAGAAAAACGAAAACTAAATTTAAGTCAGATTTGCAATTCAAAAACGTTTTTGTAGTCTAGAGATGGTAACTGAGATTTCAGTGTCAGTGATAACACGGTATATATTTTTTGGCAAGGAAACTGATTTGCATATTATTTGTATGAAAAAGACGTTTAAATTTTAAAAAATTAAGGCGGTAAACTTACTATGAAGTTTCAAAAATAGAATTGTATTTAACAAATATATTAAATGAATTACTAAACAGCATATTAACTAGCATTGTGTTTAATATATAATAAATACATATTAAATGAATATAGAAATATGAACTACCGTGTGTGTGTGTGTATGTGTGTAACCACACAGCTCTAAGTGCAGGATTTCTGTCCTCTGCACCATGGTGTATTGCCTATTATAAACTGCTGGTTTCTTTGGCATTTTATATACATTTATATTTTAAACATATTAGAAGAGAGAGGTGGGGAAGGTAGAAAAAAGGATGGGAGAGACAGTTAAAAAACACACAAAAACCAAGCCTCTACCAGTAAGGAAACATACATACCCTTTTCGTCATTCTGTACGTCAGCGTGGACTCTGGTATCATCGTGCCTTTGCCGAGACACCACAGCTGAATTTGAAGGTTGCAGTCCATAAGAGGAAGACCCACCCCTATCTCTGGATGAAGAATATTTTAAATTATCTGGGTCGGCTGATGCACTATCAGTTCTGTAAAGAGAGAAGAGTATAAGATGAGAACTTTAAATGAACATTTTCATAGCCCAAATCACAAATCTTTCCTTTATACAAGCCTCTCTCTTCTCTCCTTTTGAATTTTTTTATCATTATTATAAATAAGTGCTCCAGTGTCTAATGAGTCTCGGCTGGGAAGGGACTGTCACTGGATGACGGTCCTTCTACTCCTCTTGGAAAGACCAGGATTAGGGTGCCCAATTTAGCCCTCCGTGCTCGAGACTAAACTGCTTTTAGCCTGAGTCCCATATCCTGGGAACTCCCTCAGTCCTCGGCCAACTGGGACAGTTGGCCACCCTGGTCCAGGATTCTCTTCACATGAGTTGATAAAAAGAGTAATTCTTCCTAGACTCTCCTCCCAGGAGAAGGTTAATCAATAGAAAAATTAGTCTTCCCAGTCATAAAACTAAAAAACACTGGCGACATCAGGCAGGGGCAACGTGTTAGCAACTTATTTTTAGAGTACTGCCTCATGGCAATGTGGCATTCTCTCTCACCTGAATTAGTAATTTGGTTATTTGGTGGGAAAATAAATTATAGAATGGTATCTGAAAGCAAGCTCAGTGGGATATAAGGAAAGAACATATTTGCTTCAAAGTAAGGTTACTTTAATGAACTGCAATACTGAAAACTTCATGAAGACTCCTTAACTATAAAGAATATCTATCAAAATTCTAAAAAGTGAGGAAAAGATATTAGGAATCCAATAAAGCAGAATTTGAAGGTTGCAGTCCTAATCTATTTAAAATCCAAGCATTGTCCAGAATTATCCCTGATATCTGGGTATTAATAAGCAAGCGGTGCAGTCCCAGGGGTAAAGGAAGTATCCTTATCTAAGATCAGCTCTCTGCCTCAGCACCCTCATCCGTGAAATAGGGAGCTGAGCTTCATAATCTCTCACGAGCCTTAACCTTCCAGCCATCAATCATAAAGCACCAAGAAATAAGACAACACTATATACTCTATGGCAGCATTTAAAAAAAAAAAAAAAAAAAGTTCCTCTCCTACTGTTATTTCTTCTGAGAGAAACCACCTTTGGGGCAGGGGGATCACTTTTATGATAGCAGAAACTAATCTATTCCTCACCCTCTGTGTCCCTCCCCCATGTATAAAAATGACTGCAGTGTTTGGAAATATATTTCATTTAGAGTTTATCATCCTTTTGTTGCCCTCACCCACAAAAATGCTGAACATGAATTCTGCATAGGCTCAATAAGTCAAAACACCCTGATCTGTATCTACCACTACTGCTAACATAGAATCCAGACAATAGGTCCAACTGAACTTGGATACCTAAGTGGCACAAGTCTAAATTATTCCTAAAGGCTCTCAATTTGAAACTTGATAAAAATTCCGTAACCCTAGCATACTGAAACAACTAAGGCTCCATCATGGATTATCTTCTCCAACCATTCCGAGTTCACTAGTTGACAAGAAGAAGCCCAGTACTTCCAACATATGGAAAAATAAAATCTATGGAATTTCAAGAAAAAATATATGAGGATATTTTCTAAGTATACTGTCTATATGCATTTAAATAGAGCATGAAAACTTTTTAAAACAAATGTAAAGACATTCCCCATAGATCTAAAAATAGCACATTAAATGTTCACCTGTAATAATCCATAACATACCATTAATTTCTGAAAGAGAACTGAAACACGAAAGAGCATATGGGCTTTTCTGACAGGTTTTCAACTTGTCTGTATGTATAGCATCTAACACAACCTGGAAGAATAAGCTGTTAGGAAATGGATAAATAAAATCTGAAACATCAAGGTAACTGGGGTTCACTAATATTTAATTGTCTGTATGTCTTGTTTTCATTATCACATATACTTGCCTTGCTGTTTGTATCATTTTCTGGTGGCAAAGCAATGAACACAGACAGCAGAGAATACAGGTTTAAAAAAAGATCTGGGCTCACATCCCAGGTCCAACACTGAAAAGGTACGTGTGACTTTGCACAATGTGCTTCATCTCCAAGCCTCGGTTGTGTCTTGCATAAAATGGGAATAATACCCATCTAACATGTAGAGCTGTTGTAAGGCTTAAATAAGAATGAATTCTTGGGAAATCCTTAGCTTACAGAATACACTGAAAGATTATGACCATGATACTAAATAAACTCAAGGTTTCCAGTCTAACAAATAATGTATAAGCAGCTCATGAGCCTATGAAGACAATCATAAAATAAGCTTTTATGCTCAATATATGGCAGCTGATTTTAAGTTCTTCAATGAAGAAATTAAGCAACTTAATGCTACCAACAAATCGATCTCCTAATTGGAAGTATTTGATTTCAAACTAAACTGAAAAAAAAACAGGAACTGCCCAATTTGTTAGAAATACAGGTTTTAAAATCCCATGAGCTATGACTACCAGGATTTTTTTCTTCAGAATTTGGGTTTTCAGAAATATAACCAAAAAATTCACTAGGACAGAACCACTGTCTCAGAACTGTCTAAAAAGTCTAACTGCAAAGTTTTTTTTTTTTTTTAAATACAAACTGATTAAAACATTTCTAATTAGAATTCAAGTTATACGTGTTCTGAACCCAAAAGCACAAAATAGTTCAGCATTTACACAAAATCTCTATTGCATAATATCTAGACTGCTTAAGGTCTCAAAAAAAAAAGTCATTATCAGGTTGTTAGCACCGACAAGATTGTCCCAGTCCAATAAACAGAAAACCGTTAAAGAGCATAAATGAACACTTGAAAGAAGGCAATCAAAGGCACAAAACAGAAAAGGCAGGTTTGAACTCACAGAGACAGGCATAAATGTTAAGGCAGTTATAAGGGCTAAAAAAGCTCATCTGCCAGAATAAGTGTCTCAATTTAGTGATAAAAGAAAATGTATCTGTTAAGCCTAAGATTCCTCGCAAGGATCCAAAAATACCTCCGCAGCCCCTTTAATACTCTAAAAATATTACGGAGAGAGAGAGGAAAAAAAGAAAATGCATAAATTTCCCCAAAGTGATTAAACTGAAGTTAAAGCCTGATGTACATGCCACATGAGAGGTAAGTTTCTAAAGCTCATACCTCAAAAATCGCATACTGTATAATATGGAGCCTTTGTGATGTTTTGCATCAAGTCAATCTGTAAGACAGTAGTTACAATATTAGTGAAGGCAGTGGGTTAAAACATTTGTTGTTCAAACATGAAGCAAATACCATTCATAGGTTAGGTGCTTTTAGTCGAACTATGGCCCTCTAGGTTTCGTATGTTGAAGCAAAAATTGAAATGGAAAGCCACTCTGTGCCTTAGAGGAGAGAGAGGCTTAAGGTGGCAACCAAAATCTTTTTAGTACATAAAAGAATTTAAATGTTCACTATAACATACAAATCACATGCAAAGAGTTACCGCTCCTTTTAGTTACCTATTCTCAGTACACAAGAAATGTAATCAATCTGAGAGGTCGTCCGTTTTTGAGTGACCCAAGTCCTCAGACCTCACGTCAACAATCCACCATGTGTTAAGGGACAGTATCTCCTAGCTAAATGTGGTCTTGTGGTCCAGTTCTTGTAAGCATTACAAAGAACAACAAAAAGAAAAAGAAAAAGAGCCACTCTGGAAGTATGAAGTCAGGGAATTCCACAAAGCACCCCGAAATGACTTGATGCAAACACCACGCCTAGTGGTGCCACGGGAGTAAGCATCATGTTGCTTCAGGTTCTTTTTAACTAGGCTTATTAAGGGATTTTGCTCTCATGGTGAGATCAAATTTGTAATGGATATCAACCAGGAAATGAGATTTGCACTAAAGCCAATGAGGTGGGAATGTATTTATTCTCTAAAGCAATAGTGCTCAAAGATAGTGTCACTGTCACAAAGCAGTTGTAGGATATGCTGTGAGTTTTTCCATACTAACGATACCACCTGAAAATGACTTCTCTTTTTCAGAAATAGCAAGGTTATTGCTGTGATGTCTCTTACTCACCTGGATTCAGACATGCTTTCATGAGGGATAAGAGAAAAGGTGACACTATGCATAATCTTGGGCCCTGTGTGTATGTTACTTTCACATTAGAAACACTGCTCTAAAACATGAGTCCAGGGGAAAACAATCTATTTGGGAGGCTCAGGGACTTCGTTTATATGAACACTCTTCTCACAGGAGAAAACAGTAAGTGCAAATTTAATAAAACAGTATTGAACCATCATGCCAAAATTAAAAATGAGTTTACATCCATTCTGCAGTATTAAAACATTAACAGTTCATGTAATTTTTTAATGAAACTTCCTTAGCTACTTAAGTATTACGTAAAACAGCAAATCTTAATTATCTACTTATGGGTTCTCTTTTACCAATTTTTTTAACCATTCCTTCAAACTCTCAACTAAACAGCCACTGTAGATGCAAAATACGAAAATATACTTATTGTACAATTGTAGAGATTTTAACTTGCCCAAAGAGAGGTCTGGCCTTTACCTGTGGCTTCTGGAAGGGAATCTCTAAACCCTTGGAACGCCATGCCTAGTAAGAGTGTTCTTTTTCACCAGGGGCTTTGGGCAACACCAGGAAGTATAACAACGTGATTACGGCAGCAAATTTGAGTCACAGAGGTCACCTCGATCTCCAGAAGGGCTGGAGACTAAGTTCAGCCATGTGGGTGGTCAGTCATGGAGCCCCAATAAAAACTCTGGACATCAAGGCTGGTGAGCATCCACGGTTGGAAACGCTCCATGAGTACTGTCACACGTCCACACCAGGAAACAGCACTGTTCACGACCCACGGAGGAGGACAGGAGCTCCACATTTAGAACTTGCCCGGACTCCGCCTCACGCGCCTTTACCCTTGGCTGATTTTAATCAATATCCTCTGACTGTAATAAGCTGTAACCATGAGTATAACGGCTTTCAGTGAGTTCTGCAAGTATTTCTGGTGAATTACCCAACCTAAGAATAGTCCTGGGGTCCTCCAAATTTGCAACTGGTGTCAGAAGTAAAGGTGGTCCTATGGGTCACGCCTCCTCTGACTCTGCACCTATATTTAAAATCACTGAACGTACTCTATCCCAAAATTTAAAAGATTATAAAATTTTTAATAACATCTCTAGCAAATATAAGAACTGATTTTCAGTGCAGTGACTCTTCAATGTTGTCGATAGATTTCTGCAACTTTAAGGGAAATAACATATAACAAAATCAATTTTACCTAATTGATATTAAACAAGAGTTAAGGGCCTATGGCATCTCATCAACATTATAACAAAATGACATTATTAGAGGCCCTGCTGTCATTTACATCCCTTCCAAGGAATCTCAAACATCCTCTACTGACCGACCTCTAATCAAATTAACCAGAAGAGACAAAGCAAGTCACTCCAGGAGGGTACCACATCAGATTTTAACCTCTGCGTCATGTGCACAATTGTCTTCAGTGAAAAGCTCAGGGACACACCCTCCCCAGTGCGGCTCATGCTTCCCCAGCCAGGCGTCTCGCCTTCCAAAACAGCTTTCAAACTCTCTGCACCTTACTCCTTTCCTCAGCACTACCAGCGGGCGACTACAGATTCCTGCTTCATAGGAAATGCAAGCCATCCTACAGCACTCTCAATAAGAGCTTATAATTTTGAGCTCCTACCAAGTCTGGGAGGAAACTTACCCAAGCCATTTACAAACATTTATTACCCACTTAATCTTTAACATAATCCTATCAGTTACCATCTTACACATGAGGTAACTCAGATTGCATAACTGACCTAAAGTTGCACAGATGACAAAAGACAGAGCAAGAACTCAAATTCAGTTCTAACTTTAGAGTTCTTCAACATTCCACCATTACCTGCCAACTTCTTTCCAATAAACCTACAAACTCACCTACATCTGCAGAGCCTTTTGCTCCCCATCACCCTCCTACGACGGCACATGTGAACCGCGTACCTACAGTAACCTAACCCTCTGGATCCGCACATCCTGTCTCCGGGTGTGCCTTGGATCTCCCACTTTCCTACTGCTCATCCCATCATCAACATGGGCACTCTCAAGTCTTTCTTTTAAAAAAAATTTCCAATCTTAACTTCTTTCCTCCTTCTAACTATCTAGACTCTTCACAGCCAGACCTCTTGAGGAAAATTTATCCTCCCTGCCTTCACTCACTTTTCAACTTGCTGTAACCTGGGTTCCAACATGCACACTCCACTGAAACTGCTCCTGCCGACTAGGAACTTCCCACTTCCTTGTCTCTAAAATCCCAGAGACCCCTTTCAGTTCTCCTGGCTCAATAGCCCCTGATGACTTGCTTTTAACAACTGTCTCCTCACACTTTCTCAATATCACTCCAAGTTTTCTGAGTAATTTTAATGCCAGCGACTGTTTTTCTTCCCCAAATCCAAGTACCTTCTTCCTTCTTCACTTTCTTCTTTAACTAGCTTAGATTTATTTCATGGCCTATCATTTCCAATAACACTCCTGCCAATCCCATTAACCTCCCTTAATATTTTCCTCACACCAATCTGGCAAAACCCAACTCTGGATAAACCCAATTATCAATAATCCATGATCCATCAGTAAGCCTCACATTCTCAGGGCCTGTTCATCTCCCTTTCTCTACATGTGTTATCCAGACCTTCCCCATTCTCTTCAGATTCCAAACTAGTCTCCTAAACCCCCTACACACACACATTCTCACACCCCCCCCCAACTCACACATGCTCTCTACTCATACACGCACAGAAAAGTACCATAGCACATCTGCACCCAATTCTAGGCCTTGATTAGAATTCCACCTACTTCCATCTCTTAACTTTTCAAATACTCTTTCTCCAGCGGCATCTCACGTTTCCCACCAAAGTGAATTCTCTCCTTAAACGTGTAAAATTTTCTAATGTCTCCCCTTTAAAAATGCAAAAAACATTTTTTAAAAACCCATGAAAAACAAACAGAAAAACATCGATCCCACATGTCCCTCCACCATTCTGCCTTCACTCTTTACAGTCAAACTAACAGTTGCCTCTCCTCTTCACTCCATTTCTTCACCTCTACTAGCTCCTCGATCCACACTGATCCACCTTCTGCCCCACCACTTTTGGCAAAACCAACTATGACCTCCAGGTTGCTAAATCCAGGATACAGTTCAGGCTTCATCTTACCCTCTCGGCAGCTTTCACAGGGCTGCCAAGGAGGGTTGAGCAGGTTGTGGCCCGCACAAAGGTGCCTTGCAAAAGAATGAGGTGGGCTGAATGAAAACCACTTTTAAAAAGTCTTACAGTCACCCTCTCTGGTAAGATCCTGAGAGTTTAAAGTAACTGATTCGTCCCTTCCTTTGGCTCATGGGATGTTATACTCTGCATTTCTCTCCACCTCTCTGGTTCTATTTTCTCAGGAGCCTTTGAAGGCTTGCTCAGCCTCTTGTATCAAATAACTCAATCTTGGAGTTTCTCGAAGCCTTAGGCCCTCTGTTCATCTCCCTTTGTACTCTTTCCCTCGATCCATGCTGATGGCAGTATTTACCACCTGTTGGCCACTGGCTCTCAAATGTAGGGCTCCATCACAGATGTCTACTCTGAGGTCCAGCCCTATATACCCAACTGTTTAAAAAATGATCTCAGTGTTCTAATGCCTCAAACACAACAGCTGGCCCCTTTCCTCCCAGAATCCCCATTTTAATAAATGGTACCATCATCAGCTAGCTTCTAATAAATGGCACTGTTTGATCAGACATATGTTTCCCGCCTCCAATTCTCATCTCTATTCCATCTCTTCTCCACATTGCAACAAAAATAATTCTCATAAAGAACAAATCTGATGTCCTCCCACCGCCCTTATCATCCTGTGTACCTCACTTCCCTTTCAGCTAAGTCTCTACCATCCGTCCCTTTTACACGCCATGCCTCATCATCCTGACCTTTCACCTTGAATCACCTTGCTCAGCCCCTATCTGCCTGGAACAGCCTTGTCCTTGTCCCTTGCCAGCCCTAGCTAATTTCTCTTTATCTTTCAAGCTTCAGCTTTCCTATGTAAAGTTTCTGATTCCCCTGGAACTGGCTAGGAGTCCCTGCTACATACGTGTGCTACCAGTGAATCTAATAGTTCCCTTAGCTCGTGCACCATTTGAAAAGCTTACTTAACTGTGTTCTGCCAGAAGGCTGTAAATACCTAGGAGGGGCCTGACAGTTTTGCTTATCTCTGTATCCCCATTGTCTAGATGGCATATAAATTACTTGTTGACTAAATAAATGACTGCCCATCCTCATAAGTGTGGTCTTTCTCTTGATGTGGTCCCCTAACCTAACCCAATTCTAACTTTTCTTCAAGATTCAACCCACAACCCACACTTCCTCTTCAAAATGTTTACTAAAATCAACAATATTCTCTTGATCATTTACTACAAGAGTACTTTCAATTAAGATTTAACAACTCCAAAAGATGAACTAAAACGGTTCCAACCCTCTAAGAATTTACAACCTAGAAAAAAAAAGAACTGTAAGGCAGTATAAATTCCAATTAGGGGTATAAAATGCTGTGATTTTTAGGGAAAAAAAAGCTCATCATTCAACTCTTCCTTCAAACTCTTATAGCACTCAAAAAGTGTGTATAACACTAGTTCGTACTTTACTAATTATATACTAGCTTTATTTGCTCACTTGTTTGAGATGCTAGTACTGAACGCAGGGTACTAACTTACACCATACATCTTTCACAGGGAAGAGAACAGACAGTGATTGCTGCGTGCCTTGGGGAGGGCAACAGATTAGAGGATGACTATTATCCTTCTTTAAATGAAGTAAAAATTTTGTCTAATATTTCCATAACTAAAATTTGATCTATGCTTATGATCTTAAGAGTAATTTTTCTAAACACAAAAGAAAAGCCAGAAATAGAAATGGCTGGCTTCAGCAATACATTTAAATTTGGAATTTATCTACTTAACGTGCATTTTAAAAACTTTATTTTTGAGCATCAAAGGACACTATCAAGAGAGTGAAAAGACAACCCACAAAATCAAAGAAAATATGTACAAATCATATATCTCAGAGGCTAGTGTCCAAAATATGTAAAGAACTCCTGTAATTCAACAAAGACAAACAACCCAGTCTAAAAATGGGCAAAAGCCCTGGCTAGAAATACCTCACCAAAGATATGACCAATAAGCACATTGGAAGTTGCTGAACATCATTAGTGATAGGGAAATGCCAGTCAAATGCATGAGAAACCACACCCATGACGATAGCCATAATTTTCTTTAAAATCAGAAAATAACTAGTATTGTCAGGATGTGGAACTCTCATACATTATGCGTGGGAATTTAAGAAAACAGTAGAACTACCACATGACCTAGCAAATCCACTGCTAGGTATATGCCCAAAAGAACTAAAAATAGGTATTGAAACAAAAGTTTGTAAGGAAATGTCACAACATTGTTCTTAATAGCCAAAAGGAAGGAACCCAAATGTCCATCAAAGGATGGATGAACAAAATGTGGTGCATCTATATAATGAAATACTATTCAACCATAAAAAGGAATGGAGTACTGATCCCTGCTACAATAAGGATGAACCCTGAAAATGTTATGCTAAATGAGAGGCCAGACACAAAAGGCTTCATGTTGCATGATTCCATGTATATGAAACGTCCATGACAGGCAAATCCACAGAGAAACGAGACTTGTGGTACAAAGGGGAAGGCTGGGAGGGGAGGAGAATGCGGAGTGACTGCTTAATGGGCACAAGGTTCCCATTTGAAGTGATGAAAAGTTCAGGAACTAGACAGTGATGGCTGCACAACATCATGAATGTACCTAATAACATTAAGCTGTAAAATAGTAAATTTTAGGTTCGTTTAGCCACAATTCAAAAATACGTTATATTTTTGAAAAGACAAAACTATGGGCGGGGGGGAAGGCCAGTGGTTACCAAGGGCTGGGAGTAGAAGCTGACTACCAAGTGGCACGAGGAAATTATTTGGGACGATGGAACTAGTCTGTAGCTTGATTGTGGTGGTCATAGTTACAATACTATATACATTTGCCAAAACTCTAAGAACTATACGGCATGTAAATTATATCTCAATGAACCTGGCTTTAAAGAAAAATACATTTATGTACAGTAAAGGTATAAAAGATAACAGACTGCTGATTTATTTCTTAACAATTTGGTATTTCACGTCATGTATGGCCTACCATATCTGGCCATTCTAAATGGAAAGGCAAAAATGTAGCAGTGGCTTAAAGTCACCGTGCTTTCCAATGAAACCAATGACTGACTGTTAGTGTCTGAATTTATTAATCAGGCACCAGAAGGGCTGGAACTTACAGGTCCGAAAGGATTAAGGTAGCCAAGGTACAGAAAGACACAAAACAGTGCACTTATACTCCAGGAAAACACAACTGTTAACTATAATAATAATGAAAGGTCTAAATGTCTAGCAAAATAGAAATTTTACTCTTTATCAATGTCTCAGAAATATCTAATAGTCCTTTGGCACTTAATGTTTTTAAAAAAGAAATGCATTTTAAGTTCTATTTTATTGCCTACCCATTTCAATAGCTTTCAAAATTGCAGCTGAATTCTTATTAACCACTGACACAACGCAAAAAAATTAGAGTCAACACACTAAGGCTTGTAAAATCAGAAAATCACTGGCTGAGACAGAGACATGAAATCAATTGCTAATTCATTTCAAGTATTTATGTATTCTGGGATACTGTACCTCATCTGGCATAAATTAAAATCTTACTAGGTATTAAGAATATTAGTAGTTATAAAACCTTGTATGCTTTTAATCTCCAATACAAATGTAAATGCAGTGTTTAGTATTCAACAAAAATAATTGTGTTTATGCTAAATAATCATTCACCTAAAGGGTCCTGAATCCAAGGCACCCTGTTAACCTGATTCACTTTCTCTTGGCTTTTATTTTTAACCTAAGCTAGTTTACAGCCTTAAAAAGAAACCCTGCTTCAATTCCCATTTGCATCACTTATCTTCCCCTTTTGTCAGCAAGTCCTGGAAGTACTTTAGAAACATCCCATTCAGCCTGGGAAATGGCCAGGATTGAAAGGAAATCTCTTACTCCATGACCTGCCCAGCAGAGGAAGAACAAAAAGATTGAAAGTCTACAAAGAAACATGCCTCACCCCGGGTACTTCAGTGAAAAACCACACACAGCAAGCAAGTCAGGACAGAGATCAGGAGTCAATAAGAGCTAAACACTCCTGGAACCCTAAAAGACAGAGTTCTGAAACCAGACTGAGAATCTATCATCAAGGAAAAGGCAGATTGTTTCGTTAATATAAGAAATGTGCACGACCACCTTTAAAAAGCCTTGAAAACAGGCAAATATTGACTGTAGAGCTATTCTGATAAAGTTCCTCCGGCTGAGGGACGGAGGCTTGCGAGCTTCTCTAACCATTACATAGCTTAAATCTTCCCTTTAAAGATAATCTTAAATAATCTTAAAAAGCACTGTGTTCTTTAAAAATAAATGTTATGTAATGGATAACATCATTACTTTTTTTTTT
>CM053501.1:2449776-2472084 GCA_028627145.1 Eidolon dupreanum | reverse complement strand
CAAGCAGGGGCCTGGTAGGTAGGTCACCCCCTGTGTCCCATTGAACAAGAATTTACCTGCCCTGTAAGTTCCAGTTCTTCCTCAACCACCTGGAAATTGCCTACTTCCTTTAAAAATCCTCTCACTATCCCCCCACCTACTCCTTTATCCAAAATGACATATATAGCCAATTTTAGCTCACTGTCCTTGGAGTTTTCATACTTATGTAAATTCCCCTTGTACAAGTATTAAAATTTGATTTTCTCCTATTAACCTGTCTCTGTTAATTTGATTATTAGTCTAGCTAGAACTTAGAAGGTGGGAGAAAAAGTATTATTTTTTTTTAAGCCTCCACGCCAACACAGAATACATTATTAGGGCAATGAATCTGAATTTCCAGTGTTAGAATCAAAACAAGAGTCTGGACATAAAGAAAGTGTTAATACTACAAGATAAGAAATTCCAGGGTTCATATTATCAGGAATATAAACCAAGGAGGCCCTCAAGCGGCTGAATAGCAAGAGTCGTGGATTGCTTCAAAGAAGTAAATATTTCAAGATGAAAGTTAAAATTTCAACCACACAACTTGCATCTGTTAAAATCAGAAGATTCAAATATTAAATATTTGAATATTAATATTAAAAGAATAAAGTTTTCAATTAATACATTTAAATATAAAGGGAAGTTTTAACAAAGAATCAGTAAAAAATAAAATGTTGCCAATGATGTCATATATGGAGGAAAAACTAATATATGTCACTATAAAGTCCAAGATGTAATTTATTAATGGAACCTTTCCCCTAATCAATAGAAAAGGTAAATATATTTAATGTAGTAAATATTTAGTTTAACAATTTTTTTAAAAAACCTATAGACATATACATGAGTATACAATTACCTCAGGCCACTGCAGTCATTAATAATTTTCTTGTGGACCTAAAAGATTGCTGATGAAGTTATTATAAAAAAAAAAAAAAGTAAAGGTAAAAAGGGGCGCCTCTCTCTAGAAACAAAGAAATAGCAAAAAAAACGATCTATAATTCTGATGCTGAAAACTTGAGAAAAGGTTTTTAAATAATAAATGCAAAAAGCCTGTGAGTTTTTAAAATAATGAACATGAGGTCCTAGACATGCTATGAATAATATGAATAGCAACATTTGCCTCCAAAGGAATCATTTCTAACAGGAATACAATTCCCTTTTTTTGAAGGACATGAAGATTAATATAAAAGAAGTAACTCACTATTTAGAAATCTGTTGATTCTGGAAAATCTGGGTTTCAGTCATGCCCCAATCAGCAGGCATACGACTGGCAAAGAAGTTTGTTTCCTCAGGCCATTCTGATGGAATGCCAGAAAGCTCAACACAGTGCTTAACTTTTTAGTGATTAGATTGTTTAAAGGAGGTACAAGTAGATACAATAGATACGGAATAAGATGATGTGTAAAAAAACTATAAATTTGAGAGTAAGGTACTTTTTTTAAGGTGAATAAAACCTATGAATCTTAAATGGCCATATTCTTTCTTCTGTAAAAGACCTGGCCACTTCAGTCCACTAGAACATCGTCCCTTTGAACCTGTTCGACCAGGTTATTTAAGTTGCTGTCTCAGGCTAACCAGGCTGCTGCACCAGGCACAGTTCCCCTCAAAATGCTTCCTCCAGTAACAGTGCTGTAAACTCTGAAGTGAACTCTAAATACGGAAACAAACTTGCAGAATTCTATTTTCGTGTATTTACTTGAGGAAGAAAACAGAAATACCCAAAACACACACAAAACAGGGTATTATTTGATGCCCTACAGTAAGGAAGGGATACAGAGGTAAAATGATTCTACAAGAGTCATGCACACATGAAGGTTATGTTTACTGGGGAAGACACACTGGAAAATTTCAGGTGGTGGTAAGCGCCATGAAGAAAACCAGTGAAGTGTGAGAAAAAGCTGCTGCTTCCCACTGAGGGGGTGACATTTAGCTGAGACAGGATGACAGCACTGCAGGTCAAGTATTCTGAGGAAAGCAAGCTAAGCACAGGAGACACAGCAGAACGGCGCCTGCAAAGGCCCTAAGGCAGAGAAGCCAGCTTGAGGAGTGTTTCTGGCCAAGTGCGACCCAGAAGCAGGGGAGCATCTGGTTCAGGCCTTCGGGACTTCAACTAGTTGGGGAACAAGAGCCCACTCACTGAAGTGGTAAGCACAGTTAGCTGTCACTGCAGACCTGCTGTAAGACTCAGGAACGAGAGGGATCAAGGAGGGCAGAAGTCCTAAGGAAAGCACAAGGGTTAGAGTGCTGACGGCACACACAAGAGCCACGCACCAGACAGTGGAGAAAGAAAGGTCCAAGGACCCGCAGCTCGTAGGAATAAAGTCAGCCAAGCAGAGGAGCGCCCAAGCCCGACACATGTGCCCGTGGAGGCTGCGGGTGAGGCCGCCGAATGAAGCTGTTTCCACAGGGATCTTCGCAGCAAAAGAGGAGTCATAGAAATATGCTGGAGATGATGAGGTTTTCAATCTTTAAATCATAAGATAATATTCAAAGATTTCTTTTCTACAAAAATAAAAAAATTTAAGACAGATTCTACCTGCCTGTAGACACCACCAGTGCTTCTTTTTGGGGGGAAGGCGGTGGGAGTATAATCCAACTGAAAAGCCACTGTGTATCTGTATCTTGTTTGGAGTCGTGGTTACACAGGTGTATGCATTTGTCAAAATTCACTGAACTTAAGATCTATACATACGTAGATTTTATCTCCAAAACGTAACACCACGGAGTTCAAAAAAGAATTCGACTAATGAAAGCACACTCAACTAACACAAGATGGAACAGAATTATTTTAAAAACACGAATGTCTCTCCACCAAAAAACTGTAAGATTGAACAGATCACATCTAAATTAAAAAATTCAAAGGCTGAAGTAGTTCATGTAGAAATTAAACCACAAAACGTGTGTAATCTTTACTGCTGGGCCTCTATACCAGAGGAGCTGTGTTTTATTTTGTAGTTCCCAGAATAAAATGGGTTCTGAGAAAACTTTAATACAGCCAAGACAAGTAACCAAAATAATAACAATGTGAAGAGAAACTAAAGAAATGACAGCTTGTATGAATTCATAGTCAGTCTATTGAAAGGGGCCCCAGGGGGTTATTTTAGGTGATCAGAATAGGGAAAGAAAGGCAAGAAAGCCAGTGAAGGCAGGAAACCTTAAATTAAAAAGTTGTGAGACCTCGGTGTTCCCCAAAACACCGCTGACCACACTCCATTTGATGTGTAAGACCATTCCGCATAATGTAAGTGTCCTAACCTGAACTGTGAGCAGATAAAAAGTATCACTTTAGTGACCATCTTCAAAATCAAAGCCAGATTAACAAGTGACCAGCTTTTGCTTATGGGAATACCCACACACTGGGCTGAAAATACTTGTCTCAATTAGAATCATGAATTATTAACAGAATATTCAGATCCATAGCAGTCTCTTGACCGTTCCAACTGCCTCCTACTGTGGTTACACACAATTTTAAGCTTCCTAAATTATGTCACTTTCCTGCTGGTAAAACGTCAATGGTTCCCTAAAGTCATTCCAAATACACTTAAAATTATGATTTAAGGCCTACAATACAGCTCTTTAGCTTTCTCTTATTTCTAACACTCCTCACAAGTACCCCATCCTTCTAATCAAACTAGAAATATTTTACCAAGGACATTTTGTCATCTCCCTCCTTTCTTTTTTTTTTTTTTTAAACATCCCACAGTTTACTGTCGAAACAGCACAATCAATTTCATGGCCTCACTGCCCCCTACTCAACTGTAGCTTTTTCTCCTCTGACTCTCCAGGTTCTGTTACTCACACATGAAAATATCATACTGAGAATGACATCACAATTAATATCCATATAATTCTTTACCTTTCACAAAATCATTCTTTATCTGCCATACTAATCTATAACCTCCTCTATCATAAAAATCCCTAAAGCATCAATATTTCCTGAATCGGAATATTTTCACTGAATTAAAATATTTCATAATCTCTTGTTATTAAAATACCCTTCAGGTATATTCCCAATTTAAAAAGGAACCAAAAGGGGAAAAAAATGCTCAATTTAAAAATACAATTGCCAAATGTTTCATAAGAAATACATTTTATTTTATAATGGAAAAAAATAAACTGTCTCCTCAAATTAAATACCCATACATAATTGTCTGAAAAACCGTAGTTTGCTTGGAAATCTGTGGTACAGAATTGGTAATCATTAAATTCTATTTAATTAAATATGTAACTCCACTTAATTTTGTCCTTTATGTATTTTACTATATTATGTATCTATGGACATCAGACAGTTCAGACTCCTAAAAGGTTGAATAGACAACTCTGACTCCAAAAATCCAGCTTCTCACAAGTCAGACATACTAGTTTCTGGCTTTTCTATCTTCGCAGTCCTCTTCCCTGTCTTTTGGTCTGTGACAATAGAGAATAAAGGTAATTGTAATTTTGAAAACTTTAATCTGTGTACATTTTACCAAAAATGGAAGCTATTTCAATACACAATTTCATCCTTTTAGAACTGTAGAGAAATCATATTCAGTCATCATAAAGGCGCCCAGTATATATCTGAAAAACGAATAAAGTCCTAAGACTCTCGAGTATAGAAGTAAAATATCTTTCTGTTTTCTGTTGCCCTGAATGCTTCCTCTTGGTTGCAAATCTACGTTTGACTTCAATGTCAAATCATGTCATTTCGGAATATTAAAATGTAGAATAACTAAATACACATTTAATTTTAAAACAAATCATTCTGACCTCTACCTTGATTGGTACAACTATATCACTTCCTAAAATAAAGTCAGGAAAAGGACAAGCTTTGGCGAATGGCAATGATAAAAATATCACTCATTTGCCTAATCATTCTTAAATTTTAACTTAAGGATTCAGTGAATGGAATGGAAGTCTATGGGCCAGTGCTAGAGAAATGCTCTCTGCTAAAGGTATGCTTCAAGCAGAGGTGGGCTCGCTCTGTTCCATAAGACTAGTCTATTCAGTGACACTTCCTGTCACTATATGTGAAGTATCATGTGTGGCCATGATTGACTTAAGTCGGTTTCCAGACTAACTGACAAACTAACATTAAAAGAAACCAAGAAGAATTGCTTTTTTGAATCCCATTTTTTCAAAACCCTAAATCTATGGAACCAAAAACAGCAAAGGAGGAATGGTACATAAAGGCAAAGAATCTTAAAAAAAAAAAAAAAAAAAAAATGATTCTGATGAACCACACAAACCTGTCTGAGATGTCTAGAAAATATATATAAACCCTTATTTAAACAAGGGGGAAGATCAAGTTCCATTCTGTCAGTTAAGTGGAGTCTGTCATCTTGCTGAAGTGAAGAGGAGAAGGAATAACAACTTCAAATTTAACTTACGAAAATTTATGACCTGGCAAACATCTGAGGGTTTTTTTTTAATTGGCTATTTAACAAAACAACTAGAGTGACCACACAAATAAAACTAAGGGATGTTGTCCTTACTTCTGTTTCCTCTACAAAAAACTATTTCCAACATCCTAACCGTTACAGTAACAAGTGTTATCTCACAATGTCCACCTAGGTTAAGTTCTGAAACTTTGTTACAGAGCACAGTTTCAAAGAAAACTTACGTTCCCCCCCCCTCCACACACACACACAGCACACAGACTTCATACACAGCCAAGAAACAAAGCACTTGAAAAAAGAAAAACATGGATAATATTAATAATCCATGCTCATATTCCATAACTATAAGCCATTATGCTTCATACCTTGTCAAATGAAGAAAGGTGACCACAGCAGGTGGCTGCAACTCTGCTACTCCATCTATTTAGAATGGCAAGCTATTTAGTCTTTTCCAAAATTTCTAGGACTCTTTGAGAAGGGTACTTTATTTAGTCCTCTAAAATGATACTAAATTATTTTATATATGCTGACCCTATACTGAAAAATGAAAAAAAATCCATTTTCAAAGAGCTCTCAAAATGTTAAATTCAAGCTCATTTATCATCTAATTCATTAGATGCGAAAAAAAAATCAAATTTCACACATTTCAGTGAAAGTACAACTAAGAATGTCAATTACAGACAAGAATATTTAAGCTAGTCAACTGATTTTATTTAAAGTACTCACAAACCCTAAGTGGTAAAAGACAAGTAAAGCTATGCTTTTCACACAATTTTTTAAAAACTACTTAAGATCTCAATTCTGGATTCAGGCATTAACTTTTAGAGTCAATTAGTATGCGTGTGGATATAGTCAGTTCTCAACAAACACAGGACTTGGGGGAGGCGTATTAAACAGAATAAGATGCATACCCCCCATTAGCCAAAAGATTATTTTGGTTTTTCCATCAGGTCTTAAAATGTTACACACTAACATCTTACCAAGTGATTTCTTCCCAAACACAGCTGAAATTAACATGTAACCTACCGGAAGCAAAAGTCATCCCAGCAACGTGTGTATCTTAAATGTTCCTGGACAATCATAATGCAAGTGTGCTCCAAGGTGCAAAAGCTCCACGAATCAACTGACCCTAAACTATATATACGTAGGGGATTCTAGGCACTGGGCTAAATTCTAAATAGTCTCTGAATATTACAAGCACTTATTCAGTAAGAGGTAAGAATCAGTCCTAACGTAGGCACAACTGTCCCATAATTTATCAGAAGGACACCAAAATTAATTTTTTTTTTTAAAGTTGCTGTTCCTATTCCATTCAATTATAACTAGGCCGTAAAGCGGTCTGAGAGCAAATCCTCCATTCGAAAAGGAAATCCTCTACTCCTCTAAGTGAGAGGCCCACTGAAGTGTCCAGGTATGAATCGCTCTCCCAGGGTAACTGCCCCTTGCTCCTGGGGGGAAACTTCATTTCCCAGGACCAGAGTGGGTCGGCTCCATTAACGCTGTCACAGTCTCATCTCGTGCCCCTGCCTAAAGCCAGAAAAAAACCTTAGAGTTGGGTGGGATTTTTAAGTACTAACACGTGGGGTCACAGAAGGCTCACAGTTAGAGAGGTCTTTCACATGGGGGGGAGAGGAGGGATGCTGAGAAGGCAAGTGACCAAGTGGGTGAAAGGGCAACAGAGGATCCTGGACTCTCAAGACCCCTCAACTCTAACCCCAGCTTGGGGGAAAGGTGGGAACTAAAAAGTGTCCCCACTACCAGGTCCCTTTCTTCACCCTCCTTGACCCGACTCCTAGGCCGGTGCCTCCGCGGGGCGCCCCGGGTCTGGGCTGCAGCCCCGCGGGGAGAGGGGAGGCATTTAGGCCTCGCCTGCCGGCGGCCTCCCTCCCCCGGCCCGGGCGGGAGGAGACCCAGGAAGCCGCGCCCGGTTCCCGGGGGGTGGAGGGCCTAGGCCGCGCCTCCCAGCCCAGCGGCCTTAGGCCTCGGCCCGCCCGAGGCGGGGCCCAGGGGTCGGGGCGGCGGGCTGGGCGCCGGCTCACCCACCTGGGTTGCCAGTCATTCCAGCTCCGCGGGTACTTGGTGCCGCCGCCGCCGCTGCTCAGCCGAGACCCCGGGGCTCTGCGGCTCATTACCTTCCCCGACACGACATGGCCAAGCGCCGCCGCCCGAAGAAGCGCGAGTCGCCGCCCGAACCGGCCGCCGCCGACACTCCGCTCCGGCCCGGGGCTGAGAAGGGAGCCGAGAAGGAGGCGGCGGAGGGCGGGGGAGGCGGACGGCCGTTCCGGGTTCCGCCTGGGCCCGCAGCGCAGGACGAGGAGGCGGGAGCGGCGCGGAGAGGGGGAGGCGGAGGAAGGGGAGGCGACGTCTCTTCCAGGGCCGTACGCGGCCCACGACGCCGGGGCCCAGAGGGCGGAGGACAGCGAGGAGGAGGCGGTGGCGACGGCCCCTCACGCTCACACAGCCACAGCTTCCCCGCCTCCCGGCTCCGCCCGCCGCGCCGCCGCACGGCATGCTGGGAGCGGGGGCGGGGCCGGCGCCCGCCGGGCCAAGGCGCAGGGGCGGGGCCGGACGCAGGGGCGGGGCCGGTGGGCGTGGTCAGCGGACCGCCCTCTGGCGCTCGATGCTCGCCACCACGCCCCGCGGCCCGCGCGGAGGTCGGGGCTCCGCCGCGGGGGCTCATGGGAGAGGGGGATCTTCGCTTCCCCACTACACGCACACCCTCCTATCCCGCCCCGGAAAGCACCTGACCCTCGAGGGCTGGGCGGTCAGGTGTAAACAGGCATCCAATCCAGGGCCCGGGGTGCCCTTTCGCGCGCGGGCGCGCGCACACACTCTTGCGCTTAGGGTTCACGTGCGCCGACCTTCCCCACCCTGTACGACAGAAAGTGAAATTAAACAGAGAAGTTGAATATCCACCTACTAGCGCCCACCTGAAATGTGCCTATAGAGTCCTGACGCCTTGGCCATTTCACATTGCAAAAATCTAAATGGAGGGAGAAGGGGAGTACCCACGACCACCAACGCCTGTCCCCGCAAAGTGAACTGTGTTTTGAAATCCTTTCACCCTAGCACTTGCCCGCCTTCCCCACCAGCAGGAGTCTGGCTAGCGGGCAACAAACCTGAGCAATATCCACCCCCCCCCCCAGTTTCCCCAAAAGACTTACCTAAAGAACCTAATACATAATGTGGATGCAGATACAGAGAGAAAAGATGGGCAAGATGCACATCAAACAGGTAACAGGAATCGCCTTGAGGATGGATAGTCAAAGGGTCTTAACCTTACCTGCCCAGAGGGTCTTAAGCCATTGTTTTATGTTGCAAGAAAAAATTCTTTATCACTATGTCACTTAAAATTATTACCAGAAGTATTTGAAGATTACAAGATGTTGATATCTTTATACACATATTCCTTCAGCCTTTGGCTCCTTGCTTATCCCCACCAACCCCTCACTAAACTATGATCCGGCCAGTTCTAAAGAAGGATGGAAAGTTAAGAGTTTCCACTCCCCATCCCCATTCAGGGAAAAGAAACTCCTGCTGTGAGCCAGGGCTGATTACTGACTCAATGGCAGAAATTCCCACTAGGTCAGCCCCACGCATGGTCACTCGTATGTGTAAAAAGGTAATTTAATATAATTTAATAATACACTTGAGTTAAGAGGGATATATCCCACAGGAACACACTACACTCTAATATTTGTCCTTGTCCCCCACACTTTCCCACCTCCCTCCTGCTGAGGAAGGGGTATAAGGGTGCTACCCATTGTAAAAGAGGCCTTATAAGAGGTGTCCTCTATAATTTCCTCTTCCCTGTTCTCCTGTGCAGAGAAAAAGTACCCCTTGAATCAAGTCCCATCATTAGGGTCCCCTCCCCATATGGTCCTCTCTGGGAAACTTATTCTTGCCACATAGTGTTTCCTTTTTGTTTGTTTGCAGTTAATGTTGGATTACATAAGCAGTAATGAATACACTGCCCTCATGTAAGTTTTTAATGCACAACCTAATCATGATTTATTCTTTCATTTAACGTTCAGCAAAATTTATTGAGCATCTGTTACCAAGCAGTTGGGGACAGGATCAGTGATTGGGGCTCAATCCCCATCCTCATGGAACCCTTGGAGGAGAAGTCAGAAAGAGAAATCTATCATAAGAAATGACTGCAATGTTTATGTTTGCCCTCTGTCCACCACCCTGCAAGCTTATCTTGTGATCTGACAATAAAGTTTTCTCTCCCAAAGCCTTTTCTTAATTGTGCGTTCCGAACATCCTTAGACCCGTTTTCCTCAGATCCTTTACTTTTTATGCACCAGGTGAGCTGATGTTCCCTTCCTCTCTAGCCCACTCTTAAGCGAATGGCCGATGTGGCCAATTAATCATTTTGACTTCTTAACAAGCTGATTGCAATAACCATGCAGTGGCCAAATGAGGTCGATTCAGATTCCAAAAAGATGTGCAGCAGAATCACTAGAACCTTAGTCCCCTGAGAAAAACTACAGAAGTCCTCTAACCTTTCCAAATCACACAACACCAGCAGAGTAATTTGAGGAAGGGCTCTGGGTTCAAGTTCCAACTCTTCCACTTAAAAGCTGAGGGAGCACTTACAAACTCCTGACTCTCACAGTGCCCCAGGTTTTCATTTATAAAATGCAGATGATAATAGTGCCAACCTCTTAAGGGTGCTGAGAAGATTAATAGAGATATTGCATGTAAAATACTTTGTGCAGTGCCTGCCACACAGTAAGCAACCAATAAATGATCGTTAAAAATATGATCTACAACTTCTCTGAAACACATGGTTATTTTGATAATATTTGATCAAGGAAGGAGAAAAAAAAAAAGTAACTGGCATGGGTTGTGCCCAGTTGCTCAAATGATTGCCTCTTGTCATTGCTTTCTGTACTTCTCCCACAGAAATAATTTAAAACATTCAGTCTTGGCAAAGCCGTGGTGGAAGGACACAGAAGGTAAAGGACTGCCATTAGGAAGTAACTTCCTGGAAAGCAATTTAACAGTGTGTATCTAAAGACCTAAAATTGTTAATACCTCCCCCCGCCCCAGTAATTTCACTTCTGGGAATCCATTCTAAGGAAATTTGCCATACTGCAGACAGAGCAATTTTCTTAAAATAAAAATCGGATCATGTCGCCATCCTACTTCAAACCCATCGATGGCTTCCCATTCTTCTTAGAATAAAATACAGACTTGCCACTGACTAAGAGCCTATCGGAACCCCCTAAAAGCTGGTTTCTCCTACACTGCGAATATCCCACAGCAGCTCATGCCCGGATTGAATCCTAACGGTGGTTCTCAGTTCTGTCTTCACAGTAAAATCCCCACGCCTACACTGTACCCGAGGCCAGTTAAATCAGAATGTCTCAGGGTGGGCCCAGGCATCGGTATTTTTTAAGACTTCCCCAAGGGATTCTGATGTCAAGGTTTAGAAACACTATTTTTGAGTCCCTAAGCACTGAAAGGAAGTTTTTGGTGCCTCCCCCAACCTCACCTCCCGATATATATGAGTTATAAAGACTATTCTAAATCACTGAGGGAAAAGAACTGAAAGTCCAGTTTTTCTCATGGCAGCTACTCGCATACTTTGAAATCTATCTATCGAATATGGTCAACTCCCAAAACGTAAAAATAAAAATTTTTTTTCTTATTTGGTTCTGCTTTACTGGTTCCATTAGCATTTCTCCACTCGACTCCAGTCATAGGGACCAATTTTTTGTTCCTAAAACACAGCAAGCCTTTCCAACCTCTGGGCTTTTTCACTTGCTGTTCCCTATGCCTTCAATGCCTTTCTTACACTGGTTGCCCTCTGCCAACAAAAAGTCAGCCAGCTATTCCATCAGCAAAAAGGATTTATTTAGAGAGAAAAAGAAAGGATTGCAATCCAGTATGTGCAGCCATAGCAAGCCACATGCAAGTGTAAAGGAGAGGAAGTTCTTTTATAGAGGGGAAGAGGAAGTTTTGGGGTGGGGGATGGTTTAAAACAGTAGAGTTTCTCCTATAGGGCTTTCGAAACCAACGGAGGATATAAATGCTCCTTCTCCAGACCCTCCTCATTCTTGTCCTGGTTGAAGTCTCTGACAGTCCTGGTAGTTTTCCACGGCCCATCTCATTCTAAGAGATTTTCCCTAATCGTCCAGCCCAAAAAAGCTGGCTAATGCCCTTTCCAGGTACTCTCTGTCACATACCCTACTTCTTTCATTGGTAGCACTCACCACCATCTGCAAGCACTGGATTTCTTTGCCTATTTATTACCTGTCTCTCTCTCTCAGGAGAGGAGCTCTGTCTGTGAAAGCGAAGTCCACACCTGTTCCACCTCGACACCTTCAATCCCCAGCACATAGCACAGCACCTGACCCAGAGTAAGCACTTGAAAATAGTGGTTTAATGGGAGGAATGAAATGAAACTTGGCAAAAATACAGACTAAGGTTAATATAAAAGTGTTATTGTCGGTTTACTTATTAATAGCAATAAACAAACAAACAAACAAACAAATAAATAAATAAATAAATAACAGACATTATCTTAATGCCCAAGAACAGGAAACTGATTAGGAGATGGAACGTTTGTAATTGGAATTTTCTGCAGCCACTCAAAGTTGTATTTATGATGAAATTGGGAAATAGTACGTTAACATGTTTTTTTAAAGCATGAGATTCAGAAGTGGACATGTGCTATGATCTCAACTCTGTTAAAAGAAGAGGTTTCATAGAAAAAAGATTAGAAGGATATGTATTAAATTTACCAAATATTGATGTTCTGTGATAAATGGAATCATGGGTGATATTTTTCCTGCTTATTGCTAGTTTCCTAATACAGAAGCGGTAGTTATGAAACAAAATTTTAAAAAAAAACACTAAAAGTAAGCATTTGATAAACGTGTTGAATGAACGGATAAAGAATGAATACTCAGTGTGGGCCTGACTCACATAGACCAATTAAATAAACTTTGGCCAAGGCATTGAGACTTAGCTCTTATAATAGTGACCAACTCTGGCTAATATTTATTGAGCATTTTCTAATGCCACGCCCTGAGCCAAGTGCTCTGTGTAGCTTACTTCACGGAATTCTCCCAAATCACGCTAATGAGGGAGGGTTCTCCAATGCCAAGAGGAACTAAGCAGCCTGCCCAAGTCACCCCGCTGGTAGCAAGCAGGGACTGTCACAGGCAGGGACAGAAGGGACATTTGGTCCCAACCTCACATTTGTCAAAGTCCCCAGATTTAGACCTTTGACGTTACTACCTGCTAAAGTTATGCAGAGTCCCAGCGATACACTGAAAAAAAAAAAAAAAAAGTCTGGATTTTAAAACATGTGTCCCCTGACCAGCCCACACACCCGTAGGGGCGAAGCATGAACACTTCATAATAAATAATATTATCACCTGGTGACTAGGTTATTATATTGCATTGTAGTTTTCCCCCCCTTGTGTTAAAACTGTTCCATTCCAAAAAGAAAAACTCTTAAAATACACCATGCATTTTGTGCCCTGTTTGCTATTTCTTAAATTTTTAACATACTCAGAGCCTCAAACACTGAGACCTGACCTGAGCCTTTTTTCTTAACTTCTGAAAGACCCTGGCTCTAGCACAGAGAGTCATCCTTAACCACCATGATTTTCCCAAATAGATTTCCAGATTCCTAGATAGACACTGAAATGTATATCCTGAGCAAACAAAAGATAAGGCTTTCTCTCTTTTGCTTGCTTTAATCCCCAGAGCCAGTATAGGATTAACCCCAATTAGGCACCAGGCACAGAGGAAGAGTTCTCAAAAGGAGAAGCCTTGAGTACAAGAGCGATTTTTAAAACCCAATCTTAAAAGCAAACCCACATCTAAGACGCATTACAAAAGATCTTTTAAAAAGAAAAACCAGTAGCTCTCTTCTTCCTGCTCCCAGTTAGGTAACCTTTGTCACACCCCTTTCGTCAGGGCTATTTTTACAGCGAGTTTTCAAGTTTGTGCTGGAGGAATTTGGCTGGGAAATCTCATGACACATTTGAAATCGCCACTCGGGCTGCCTCAGCTTGGGGCAAAGGCCAAGCTTCTATGAATCAGGGCACAAGACGTGCTGTCCAGTGGCTCCTGCCCTCTCTCAAACAATGGGGGGGGGGGGGAGCAGCGCTGATGCCCAGCCAAAGCTATTTGTGACTATAGAAAGTGGAGAAAATGCGAGAGTGAGATTCCCTCATGCTTGGCTCTGCGGTGCCCAATTTCCATGGGGATTCTGAAGGAGCCACCACGTTTGCTTCTTGAGATTAAAGCAACATCAGGGACATGTATAAATAAAATGCAGATTATGTAAATAAAATTTCTAGCAGCCAGTCATTGCCATCTATAGTTTGTGCAGTTATCATTTAGGATTTCAAAAAGATATTCTGTGCGTGTCTGTTTCCTCTACCTAGTAAACATTTTTCTGAAGAATCGGATTGTATGGGCCCCATACTTTTTGCTTTCGATGCTAATTGACACAAAGCCTTGTTTGGCCAGAGAGTGCATCTCCCTTTTTCTCTGGCTTTTTCAGTAAGCGTTCCTAGCAATGCAGACTCTGGTTTCCTTCCCTGTTTTAATCTGAGGCTTCTAGTGTCTTCCTCTGAGTTCTTACCCAATTTCAGCCTTCTTAAACATCTTGCTTAACGTCGGGTCAACCAGATTTGGGTTGAAGAGTAAAGATATTAATGTGTGATGGGGACAGAAAGAGGAAATGTGCAGATGCAAGTTAAAACAAGGTACCTTCAGTATTTCCTGTCACAACTTAGATGTCACCCAGTATGATGATGATGATGATGATGATGATGACACAATTTATAATAACAATAGCCAACATCTACTGGTCTCTTGTTACCCACCAGGCACTGTGCTAATAGTTTTATATAACTAGCTTATTGCTCAATGAATCAAGGTAAATACAGAAAGTTGGTTGCTCCTCTTATTCCCATTTCACAAATGATGAAACAGAGGCTTACAGAGGATACAATTTGTGCAAGGTGACATAGCCAGTAAATAGTAGAGCTGAAGCTTAAACCCACATCAGTTACCTTGCCTGTGTTCATGCTGCCCCTATAATTTACTTTAGCCAGCAATCAACTTAATCTATCAGTTTGTATGAGTAGCCCATTTTCTTGAAAGCAATCAAGTGTCACAAGTTTAATTCATTATAGTTAAAGAGTTCAAGAGTCCACCAAGAGAAAGATAAATATCTCACACCAGAGCTTCTTGCTGAAATAGAACCGTTCAGCCTCTTTGTGGACTGCTATATGTGTCATAACTGAAATGATCCCTTTGTCCCATGCCAAGGAGGCAAACGAAAGCTTATTCTGGAAGGTTCCTTGTGCTAAAATGATTTGAAGGTCACAGTGCTTGGCACGGATGGTTGGACACTCCCCCAGCCATACCACCTGAGAGAGGAACCTCCCTGCTGGGCCCCGGAAGAAGCTTCTCAGAAAAAGCATGCCTTGAGGTGGCTTTTGGATGCAGGGGAAGCAGATGGCTGAGTATGACATCACCTCGGGTAAGAGAAACAAATACGAAAATAATAGGATCGTAGGAAAATAATAGCCTAATCTCTAAATCATCAGCAAGTGTCTGGGGAGCGTTTATTCCCAGCAAATGCCAGGGATGGAAGAGAACTAATAAATGACAAAGCCTGGCCCGATTATGTTCCCCAATTTTAAAGCAGATACCACATTTTCCACCATTTTGTTAAAATAATAAAGACTACCACCTGAGAATTTGAAATTGTATTTATTTCTAACTATCGCCCTTCCTCAAACTTGGAGAGGTAAATACTATCGAATCCTCATTTTCACATAGGAAGAAACTACACTCAGAAAATTTAGTAGCTTGCCCCTGGCCAACCAGCTGGTAAGTGGCAGAAACTGGTCTTGAACTCTGGGCTATCTGATATTAAAGACATCCCCTACCTGTAGGGCATGTCAGGAGGGACATTTTTCTGACAATCCTATAATGTGTCAAAAGACACTGTGAACAAGTGAAAAGGTGACCCAAGGAAGGGAGAAAATATTTGCAAATCATATATCTGAAGAGGGGTTAATATCCATAATATATAAAGAACTCTTATAACTCAACAACAACAAACAATTAGATTTTAAAAATGAGCAAAGGACTTGAATAGACATTTCTCCAAAGAAGACATACAAATGGCCAATAGGCATATGAAAATGTGCTCAACATCACTAACCATTTAGGAAGTTCAAAATTACAATAAGATACCACTTTATATTCATTAGGACAGCTATTACAACTAAACAAACAAAGAGAATAATAACGAGTCTTGGTGGAGATGTGGAGAAATTAGAACCTTTGTGCATTGCTGGTGGGCATATTAAATGGTGCAGCCACTATGGAAAACAGTATGAAATTTCCTCAAATAGAATTGCCATATGATACAGCAATTCTGCTTTTGGGTATATACTCAAAAAAAAAATTGAAAGCAGGGACTCACACTGAAAATTATACCCACATTTATTGCATCATGATTCACAATAGCTCAAAGGAGGAAGTGACCCAAGTGTCCATCAATGGATGAATAGATAAACAAAATGTAATACATCCATACATTATTACCCAGCCTTAAAAAGGAAGGAAATTCTAAGATAGGTTACCATATAGATGAACTCCGAAGACAGTATGCTAAGTGAAATAAGCCACACACACACACAGATGTGAAATGTATGATTCTACCTACATGAGGAGCCTAGAGCAGTCGAATTCATCGAGACTGAAGCAGAAGGGGTAGTTTCCAGGGGCTGGGAGGAGTAAGGAGAACTCAGAGTTATCGTTCAACAGGTAAGAGTTTCAGTTTGGGAGGGTGACAAGGTTCTGGAGATGGATGGTGGTGATGGATGCTAGCATAGCAGTGTGAATGTACGAAACGCCTCTGAACTGTACACACACACAGGGCATTTTACGTTATTATATTTCACAATTAAAAAATGATAAAGAAAGAGAGAGAAGGAACAAGTCACGGGAACTACTTACTGCTCTCTACTTAATAACTCTTTCTTCCTAATGTTAACAGGAAAGAAAAATAACCTCTTCGATTTTTAAAAATTAATTAATAATTTAAATTTTTTTTAAGTTAAGAATTTAATAGATTTTTCGTGTATGTTATTTATAGAAATACTTTTTAGATTAAAAATATTGCTAGTACCAATTTGTCCATCAGAATAAATTTGGGGAAAACTGCTGAAACCTCATTAACTGTCTTCAAACTTTTTGTAAGAAAGAACATATGACCGAGAGCAGTAGTTTGAACTGACATCCAATATGGTAGCCACTTGCCACCTGCGACTATTGAACATCTGAAGTGTGGCTGGTTCCCATGGAGATATGCTGTAAGTAAAATATAGACCAGCTTTCAAAGACTTAGTACCAAAAACAGAGTGTAAAATATTTCATTAATAATTTTTGTATTGATTATATGAAGTGATAATATTTTGGATATATTGGATTAAATAAAATATATTATTAAAGTCGGTGTCATCTGTTTCTCTTTGTATAAGGGATGCCTACACTGTGTCTGGGCAGCTTAGAGATACAAGCTATTTGGGGGGCCTGGGCAGCTTGTCAGCATCTCCACTGAGAATTCTCTCTCAGGGTCTAACCTCACGAGAACTAACCTTTCTACCCTTCAAATCAACTGTTGCATGCAATTGACCTTTACCTGAACACCCAAAGGAACTCCCCCTTTTCTGACCCTATAGAATTATCTTAACCACATTTAAGGCATTTAAGTGTATTGAATCTTAATTCCCTAATCAAATCAATATGGTTTGTATGATTTGGGGTGAGGAAACAAACAATAAGCATTCTATACCTTCTACTTAGCTATACTCATGACAGACATCAACAATCAATCACAGCACTACATCCCACCAGACAGACATTAAGAATCAATCATAGGACGTGATTCCACAGTGTACGGTTAGCACATTTGCTTTACACACAGAAGGTCCAGTAGAGCCACGGTCCATGGTCTACAGCCATGCCACCCTGAATATACCTGATCTCATCTGATTTCAGAAGCTAAGCAGGGTCGGGCCTGGTTAGTACTTGGATGGAAGACCACCTAGGAAGACCAGGTGCTGTAGGCATAAATAAAAAATAAAATAAATTAAAAAAAATCAATCATAGCATATTTTTCCCCAAAGCTCACTGAAGGTCTTATTGTCATTTTCTATACAGACTTCCAGGCAGCTACTACCATTGATCAGAGCTATCATGACAGAAGAAACCTATCTGCCATTTCTGTAATAGAGTCACTTACTGAACAGGATTGATAGAGGAAATTCAGCAAACGGGCACAAGTTTAAATTTCTCTCTCTTTGCATTACAGGCTATGTAACAAGAAAAAATGAGTCTGATAAATGGATTTATTAATAGTGGCCTTCAATAGAAACATGGGAATTATCTACATACTTGGACATACTATTGATAAATATTCAACGAAAAATGGATTCTCTAGTCAAAGAAGTGGGAAACACTGGGTTTCTAACAAGAATGATTTATTGTGACTCTCCGAGAAGGTGATCTAGCTTGCTTCCCAATCTTTTCGACATAGAGTCCTATTTTCATTTCTTAGGGAGCTATGTTCTAAGAAGCATATTTTAGGAAATACTGCTCCACAGATTAAGGCTGATGTTTTATTTTTGAAAATGGGGAAGAGGAGCGACATCGAGGCCACTTGAAACCCAGGCATTTGTTGCCATCAATTATCTGATGATAACAGGCAAGAGATGAATCATTATGGTTATTTAGAGTGGAAAACAACTAAACGTGGCCTAATCCAACCTTTGTTGATGTAGAAACTGAGGCTCAAGGAGCTTACGTGTCCTGCCCAAGGTCACCAAGCACATCAGTGTCTAACAAATTGGAAAGCTAAAAAAATATATATATATATATACACATACATATATATATATATACATATATATATACATACATATATATATATACATATATATATATATATATAAATATAAAGTGGCTCAGAACTATCACATCCGTTATCTCCTGCCCCATAGAATACCCTCATCTATCATCTGTTTACCTGCAAGAGAAAATTACACTTTGCAGGAGGACTGTGGATATACACTCCTTTCAGCCAAACAGAAATAGAGAAGAGATTTATTACGGCAGAGAGCAACTGAGCCTTCAGATCTCACTCGGCCTTCCCGGGGAAGCCGAGCGAAGTGAAAATTCATGTTGGAGCTCTTTACATAAGTCTCAGCAAGACATGCAATCTTTCTGAGGCTTGGTAGTTTCATCTGTGATATGGGGAGGATACTACCTCCCCGTCACGCCTGTGTGAAGATAAGAATTTGTCTACAGGATGCCTGGCGCATTATAGATGCTCAGTAAGTAACGTTATCTAGCACTACTATTTTTAGTGTTACATCACAAGCTCCTTGGAGTTAGGGGTTGGGTCTGATTAAAATTATGCAGTAGCGATTTTTAACTTGTAAACAGCAGGTTGTGTTCCCAAGGTGTATGCCTCAGAGCTTGTTTCCCATGGAGACAGCATCCGGGCAATTCCAAAAAGCCATTTAAACAATAGGATGGTCTAAATGATTGCACAATTGCTTCTTTTTTTTTTTTTTTTTTTTAAATCAAAAAGCAACACTGATGTGATACAAATACAACAGAAAAGGCTCTTCCAGGTTGTTTTTTTACAATTGATGTTACAAGGATTTTTGCTTGTCGTGAGTTGTGCTTGAGATTCTGGGGCAGGTTTATTTAGACTAAGAGCAAGAACTGCATACTTGATTCTGAAGGGGGCTTCTAGGGATGTTTGAAGGCTTTTAAGATGGATGATTCTAGGCTTTTTAAATTTGTCTAATTGCACTTAAAAACATATAACTTTCTTTTTTCTTGAGCCTATTATCTCCGACATTGTTTTCACACTTAGGCTTAACGTACCATCCTTAGGCCGATGACTCTCAAATTTGCAGTTTTCGATCACATTCTTATCAATTCCACTCCTTGCTTGGCACCTGTACTCAGTGAGTGATCTCATATGTGTCTTGACTACAACATGGTCAAAACAGAACTCTTGACTCAAATTTGCTTCCTTGCAAGCCTTCCCTATATCAATCAATGGCATTGCCATACACTGATTGCTCAGGAAGCCTCATTATTTATTGGGGCATCTCACTTAGCTCTCCCATTTGCTCACCTAAGAGTAGAAACCCCATCTTATCCTTTTTTTAAATCAATTACGGTTCCTGGCTTATAATGGGTCCTCAAATATTTATTGAAAGAATAAACCAGAGACACAGATAAGACTACACAAAAAAACCAATAGATACATTAAAAAGGGAGAATTGGAATTCTACAAGAGTCCCAGGATATCCCTTAGTCTAGAGGTCATTACCTGGCTGGTCCCAGGTGGACTACGTAGTCTTGGGAGTATTTTGTGCAGCTTCCAAATTCTGCAAACAAAATAAAACAAAACAAAAGTTATATTAGTTCCCAATATTCAAAAACTGGGAAATTGCGAAAAGCCATATATATATATATATTTTTTACTTCCCTTGAAATCTGGTAACATGGGACCCATATTCTCACAGGTTACAAGGAGAGGAAGGCTGAGTGGTACCTGCCCTTAGTCCTGTTTAGATTTCCACCCTGGCTCCTGTAGGTGTTTGAATTTGCAACTTCAACTGCCATTATTACAGAAGCAAGACAGCCGAGGCCCAGTATAGCAAAGGGACTTGCTGTGAGGGGTCCAGGTATCCTTGCTTCCAGCCATGACATCTGTCCGTGCCCGCCAGCACAAGATATGCAGGTATTCTGAAGATCCTGTTTGTCACGACTACGCATAAACGCATATATAACAGAGATGAGTGTACAGCCACATCTCACTCTCAAGATGATGAAAAAGACTGTGGGGATTGGGTAATAAAAAGAAAAAAGATCTTATCGGCTACAAAAAAATTTGCAAGGCAATAAAGTTTCCATTGTCTTTTGTCACAAAGTCGGTCTATTCTAATCTGAAGTGTTTTCACTTCCTTAAGAAAATAGTTGGTCCAAGTTAATATTTATTCCAATTCTGAGTCAGCATTGGTTTCACTTTCTAAATCACTGGTTAGTGATCCGGTAAGAAATGAATGAAAGAAGAAATTGGAGGGTGGGGTGGACAGAGAATAAGAAACAACTGGGTCTACTGCCATGCCATCCTGAACAAGCCGGATGCCATCTGATCACGGAAGCTAAGCAGGGTCGGGCCTGGTTAGTACTTGGATGGGAGACCACCTAGGAAGACCAGATGCTGTAGGCATAAAAAATATAAAAATAAATAAAATAAAAATAAAATAAAATAAGATAATAAAATAAGGGATTGTAAACTGACAAGTTCCTTGCAATCTATGAGGTTGACCAGGGATTGCCTTGCCTAAAAAAAAAAAAAACAACTGGTTTGTGGAGAGGCCTCCTGGGAGTAGCTATTAGGCAAAATGGGAACTAATATTACGGTGAGCAGAATACATCCAAATGTTAATTAAAGTGTTTCCACCTCTATTATTCACTCTATAGGGCCCTCCGAGGATGCCCACTGAATTTAATCCCTCTCCCCCTCACCATTTTCCCTTCCGCTAGCTAGAGCATCCATTGATGGAGTTTGGAGGAGTGTCATCAGAAAACCAGAAAAACAAAAGCAGCACCCTCTGGACCCAGTTCAGTAAATCGTGAACCTATAAGTCAGAAAGCTTCAGGCACAGACTTCAGATTTTTTTTTTTGTACCCGGGGCCAGTGCTCGTCACATTTTACTGTGCTTGCGATCTTGCAAAAGTGCAGACTGAGTCAGCAGGTCTGGGCTGAGGATTGAGAGTCTGCATTTCTGGCAAGCCCCCAGGCGACCCTGACACTGCAGGTCCAGATATCACAGTCTTGAATAGCCAGGCCAACTCCTGCCCTCTGAGTCACCTGGGGGATCTTTAAGAACTACTGATTCTTGGGTCTCACTGCCAGATTCTGATTTAATTAGTGTGAGTGAAGCAGGAGCAGGAGGATCTTTCAAAGCTTCCCAGGGTGGTGATTTTCTACCTGTAGGGTGCATCGGGGGTCACCTGGAGGGTCTGTGAAAACACACAGATTGCTGGGGCCCACCCTATCCGGTTTCAGTTGGTCTAGGTGGGGCTTGAGAATTTGCATTCTGACAGGTGCTGCTGATGTTGCTGGTCTGGGGAACAGGTTAAGAAAACCACCAGCTGTAGCTGAGCAAGAGGAGAGAGACCACACAGACGGCAGCTGTGTCGCCAAGGGGAGGCCTTGGTGCTCACGTGAGCCAAAAGCACTTCAGTAAACGTAAACTGGCAGGGCAAAGAAGCTATGTTGGCTGCCCTCTTGCCACCTGGAGAGGACTGTCCACCAAGTACAGCCAGCCTATGGTCCCTGATTGGTGCCACAAGACTTGTCAGCTCTCCAACCTGTCTGCTCCATGTGGACAACACCCTTTGCCATATTTCAGGCCATTTGTAGCCCCTGTAGAATATAGGGTGGTGGCCTCGTCCCCAGAGAGCTGGTGCTGACAGGGAAGGTGCATGTCTGCACCTGGGCACGCTGAAGGTCTCCCGCCAAGTCTGGATGATGATGGAACGTGCATCCACTCTTGCTTCAGGAGGAGCCCACGATCCCATCCAGCTACCCGGGGTCTCGGCAAAGGGCGGAGAGCTACTCTAGAACCACAGGGACATCGAGATGTGAAAGAAAAAGTAAGAATTCTCTTTTGGGGACCAGATGGAAAAATCAGAATTATCCCTAAAAAACAAAAACAAACAAACAAAAAACACTGAGCTTCTTACTCCAGAGTTATTTTCCGAATCAGTATGATCTTTTCTCAAGCTTTTAATTTGCTTTTTATATTAAAAGTAAGAAAAA
>CM053501.1:2422963-2449276 GCA_028627145.1 Eidolon dupreanum | reverse complement strand
ATTATTTTTAAGTGATCAGCTCAGTGGTATTAATTAAGTACATCCATATTGTTGTACAACCGTCACCACAATCATCTCTAGACCTTTCTTCATCTTGTAGAACTGAAACTCTTTGCCCATTAAACAGTAACTCCCCATTTTTTTCCTCCCAGCTTCTGGCAACCACCCATCCACTCTCTGAATGACATGGACTTTTATTTTTGACATCCGAAAAAGCTGGATATATGTAATGGATACATCTTGATGAGTTTGAAGGTTAAGCACATACGGTGCTGTAAACATAACTATCACCTCTAAAAGTTTCCTCCCTCTGTCTTTTTTTTCGTGTGTGTGGTAAGAATATTTAGCATGAGATCTACCCCCTTAACAAATTTAGAAAAACATAATACAGTACCACTAACTAGAGCCACCAGGCACTACACGCAATATGCTGTACAGTAGATCTTTAGAATGTATTCATCTTGTACAACTGAAACTATACACCTTTTAGCCAGCACCTCCCGGAATGCCCCTCCATCCAGCCCCTGGAAACCACCATTCTACTCGGCGATTCTATGAGTTTGAGTGTTTTTGATTCCTGGTATGAATAGGATTGTATAGTATTTTTTCTTCTGTGTCTGGCTTATTTCACTTGGCAGAATGTCCTCTAAGTTCATCCATGTCATAGAATTAATACCAATCCTTTTTAAACTCTTCCAAAAAAACAAAAGGCGAGGGAATGCTCCCAAACTCATTGTAGGAAGCCAGCATCACTCTGATATCAGAGCTGGACAAAGACATTACAAGAAAACAAAACTATAGGCTAATATCCTTGATGACTATAGATGCAAAAATCCTCGAAACATGAGCAGAACCAACTCAACAACACGTTCAAAGACTCACACACATTGGACAAGTTGGATCTAGCCCTGAGATGCAAGGCTGGTTTAATATACTCAAATCGATCAATAAAGATACACCATATTAACAGAATGAAGGATAAGAATCAAATGAGCATCTCAATTGATACAGAAAAAGCATTTGACAAAATCCAACACTCTTTTATGATAAAAAAAAAAATCTCAGCAAATTAGGTAATGAAGGAACTTACCTCAACACAATAAAAGCCACATATGAAAAGCCCACGGCTAACATGCTGAGTGGTAAAAATCTGAAAGCGTTTATTCTAAAATCTAGAGCAAGGCAAGGATGCTGCTCTCACCATTTCTATTCAACACAGTAGTGGAAGTCCTAGTCACAGCAAATAGATAGGAAAAAGAAACAAAAGGCATCTAAATTGAAAAGAAAGAAGTAAAATTATCTCTATTTTCAGATGACATAATCTTATTGGAAGAAAATCCTAAAGATTCCACCAAAAAAAAAAACTGATTAGAACTAATAAATGAATTCAGTAAAGCCGTAGAATAGAAAATCAAGACACAAAAATCAGTAGCGTTTCCTTACACTAACGATGAACTTTCTGAAATGAATGACATTGACTTTCGGAAAAAATCATGCCAGTTGTCATGAAAAATGTCCCATCTTCGAAATGTATGTTGCTTCTTCCTGGTCTTAACTCTCTTCTCTGTATTTCTAGCGAACTGGAAATTAGTTCTAGAGGCTTGATAGGATTCAGGCTGTTTTGGGGGCAAGGACACTTGACAGTTGACACGCCCCTCAGGGTGTATCCCATTAGGGAGACACACAGCATTATCTGCAATAATTTCCATGAGTGCAAGGCTCTTGAAGGATTCTCTCCAGCCTTGAGTTGAAAGAAATCTCTTCTCTAGTCCCACTCTGAGTTTCTCCAAGTTGATGCCTCTACAGTTCCCACAGCTGTCTCCAGCAAACTTCATGCTGTATCTCCACCCAGCCACTGTGTGCTGCCTTCAAACACAATGTTAACCTTTTGCAGCTCAAGCATGAGACGGAAATATTCTATTAAGTTAGCTGCAAGCTCCCCGTTACCCCTGCCTGCATTCAGAAGACTGCTTTAATCTCAGGATATATTTTTATCCTTTACATTTTGATCACTAAATGGATATGAAGTTCTTTGCTTTGATTTTTATTATCCTGGTGCATTTTCCTTCCAAAGGGGTCAAAGCAGAGAATTTCAGAAAATTTTAAAGAGCTGTCTTAAAAGCTGGCCCCAAATTCAATCATTATCTCTAGTTCCTTAATCATAAATATAAATGTCTAAATTGGCTTAAATTCTGTGCAGAAGGAAAGACTAATAAAAAACACTCACATGTCTCTGTAGAGGTTTGCAAAGGTTGGAGTAGGGGGCTGGGAATAATGATTATAATGATTATAATGATTTTATAATGATAAAAATAGCTACTATTTGCTGGACACCCGCCACATGGCTGGCTGCATGTTTTGTTTTGTTTTTTTTTCCATCACCAGTTCTCTGATTTTCTAATACCAACTGGCTGTCCAATAGTCATTTCAATTCTAACACTACCTGGATTTAGTATCAAGTCGTGGATGACAAGTTAAAGGGCTCGGTCCCACAAGGCCACCCCAACTTTAGATGCCAGTCAGTCATAAGTCCTGGCCACTCACACACCTGACCGACTGCCTACAAATTCAGGGGTTCTTACAACTCCCTCAAGTTCAATAACTTGCTAGAACGGCTCACAGAACTCAGGAATATACTTCACTTATACTTATCCATTTATTATAAAGGCTAAAACTCAGGAACAGCCAAACAGAAGAGATGCATAGGCAGGGTGTGGAAGGTATGACCCCGGAGGTCAGCGGATGGGGCTGAAAGTTCCCATCCTCTAATCACCGGTTTGGACCTTATTGTCATCAGCCCCATTCTGAGGCTATCATAAATCATCTCATTAGCATAAACTCAGGTGGGAAGAAAGGGGCTTTTTATGAATAACAAAAAATACTCCTATCATTCAGGTCATTCAAGGGTTTTAGGAGCTCTGTGCCAGGAATCTGGATGCAGATGGGATATATTTCTTATTATATCACACTGGTACCTACTCTCTGATTCTTTACTCTATGCCAGGGACCAGGCCCAAGTACTGGGACACTGTGGATGATGGGGGTGGGGGGACCACAAAGGCGTGGTTCCCGCTGAGCCTGGAGTTTTGTGGGGGAGACAGATAAGTCAACAGGCAATTACAATTCAGTTTTGTAAGTGATTATGAAGGAGATATAAGGGGTGGTGGGAGCGCAGATACAAAATTAACACAAAAGAGCTAAAACTATAAAATTCTTAGAAGAAAACATAAGGCAAAAGCTTCGCAACGTTGTTTTTGGCGATGATTTCTTGGATATGACACCAAAGGCACAGGCAAAAAGGAAAACGGACAAATTGGACTTCATAAAAATTAAAAATTTGTGTGTATCAAAAGGCACTATCAACACAGTGAAAAGGCAATTCACAGAATGGGAAAAGATATTTACGAACCAAATATCTGATAAGGGATTACTACCCAGAATACAGAGAGAACTTCTAAAACTGAACAACAGGACAAATAACCCAATTAAAAAACACACAAAGGAATCGGATAGATATGTCTCCAAAGAAGACATCAAATGGCCAATAAGCACATGAAAAGATGCTCGACATCACTAATCAAATCAAAACCTCAATGAAATACTACCTCTCACTCATTAGAATGGCTATTATTAAAAAACAAACAAACAAACAAAAATCCCAGGACATAACAAGTTTTGGTGGGGATGTAGAGAAATTGTTCCACTTGTGCATTGATGGTAAGCCTGTAAAATGAAACAGCCACTATGGAAAACAGTATGGTGGTTTCTCAGAAATTAAACACAGAATTACTGTACGATCCAGAAATTCTACTTTTAAAATTCTGAACTTTGATTCTTTCAAAGAATGGAAAGTAGGGTCTCCAAGAGATACGCGTACACTCATGTTCACAGTGCTAGTAGCGAAAAAAAGGACGCAGTGAAAATCTCCATCCACGGATGGGCAGATAAACACAATGTGGTGTGTGCACACGATGGAACGTTGTTCAGCCTCAAAAAGGAAATCAATTTGGACACGTGCCACAACATTGACGAACTTTTAATTCGGTATGCGAAATGAAATGTGCAACACACACACACAAAAATAAATACTGTATAACTTCACTAATATGACGGCTTAGAGTAGTCAAAATCAGAGAGAGAGAAAGTCGACTGGTGGTTACTAGCCGGTAAGAGGAAGGAAATGGAGAATTATTGTTCAATGGGAACGAAGTTTGGGTTTTGTAAGATGGAAAGGTCTAGAGATGGGTGGGGGTGATGGTTGCACAACAGTGTGAATGTGCTTAAATATCACTGGGCTGTACACAAACATGGATTCAAATGGTAAATTTTATGTCTTATGTATTTTACCACAATGAAAAAAAAAAAGACAATAACAAGCGTTGATGAGGATGTGGAGACCCTGAAACCCTCAGCAATCGCTGGTGAGATTGTAAAATGGTGCAGCCAGTTCAGGAATGTCTAGTTTTGAAAAGACTAAACGTGGGGTTGCCATTACATACACCCAGCCAATCCACTCCTAGGTGTATGTCTGAGAGCAATGGAAATGTATGTCCACATACACACTGCTACACAAATGTCCACAGTAGCGTTATTAATAGTAGCCAAAAAATGGAAAGAACCCCGATGTCCATCATCAACTGACGGCTGAATTAACAAAGTGTGATATACCCATGTAATGGAATATCATTCAATCACAAGAAAGTAGGAAGTCCTGTGGATGCTACAACATGGATGAACCCTGAAAGCATTGTGCCACGTGGTAGAAGCCAGATGCAACGGGTCACAGAATGTCCGATTCCACATATGTGACATATGGGGCTAGAGGAGGGGTAGTGGGGGGAAGGGTGACTGCTAATCATGATGTTTGTTTTGGGGGGGTCATGAAAATGTTCTGCAATTACCTGGTGGTGACGGAGTCACGTCTTTGGGAACGTACTAAATAAAAACTACACAGGTGTACATTGGAAAACAGTGACCTTATGGTATGGGAAGTACAGCTCCAATTTTTTAAAAAATACGACTCACCTGGGGAGCCTGTTAAAATGCAGGTCAAGATGCTCCCAGGTCATGTTGATGCTGCTGGTCCTTGGACCACACTCAGCAGACCACAGCCTGCTCCTGATTTAGCTGTTCGATTTACGCAAACACAACAGCTCCGTCCCCTGTACTCCTGACAAGGTAGCTGCCCGAGAAAGGGACCCTGAAGCCAAGTGCACTTCAGCCCCCTCTGTACTAAGTAGAATACACACGGTCCCTCTAATTGGACAGTGGCATAAGATCGATGTCTCCTGCTATAAAAACAATCTCTGTGGCTTGGCCCGGGCAATCACTAGCCACAAGAGACCAACACACAGCAGTCATCTTGTATTGTAGCCTCAGTATACACATAAAAGGTACGAATAAAATAAAATCAAGGGGCAGGCCACAGTCTGATTTAAGCTACTATTTCTTAGGACTGACCAAGAAGTCAGTCTTTTGATACTTTCCATAAAACGTTTGGTTATAGTTATTTATTAATCCCGTGCCATAAACCTCAGTTCTTTGAGTGTTAAGTCCATAGTCCATGGTGCCAAGAGCTTGTTTTTAATTTCTTTCTTGAAGTCTGGAATAATGTTATATCAGAAAAATAGACACAATGGGAATGGCGAAAACCCATTGAAAGGCGAAAATCTATTGAGAGAGGCACAGATCAAAACCAAAGACTAACTAAAGCTCAAATAAATTTCTTCCTTTTCCAGAAATGATGCTGTGTGAGAGAGTAACAAGAAAGCAATTGATATTTATAAAACATCTAATAGGTACCAGGCACTCTTCATGTGTTACGTGTTTATATTTGTCAAGAATACTGTCGGGGGCAAGTAACAGAATATTCGACTGTGGTGAATGTGCTCACCATCTATTGCTGCATAATGAACCATCCCCAGATCTCGGTGGCATGATAGCAAACAGTTTTTTTCTTGCTCATTCATCGGTGGATCGGCTGGAGTTGACTGTCATAGGTTGGGCTTCGTGCCAGGCCACGTGTGTGGTTAAGGCCTGCTCCCCACATCTCTTCCGAGATCAACAGGTTGCCTGAGGCACATTCTTCTCATGCAGATGGCAGATGCAGAGGCAGAGAGGGCAAGCCCAGTTGCATGAGCATATTTATTTTAAGGCTCTGCTTACATTCCATCGGCCAGCATCCCATTGGCCACGGCAAGATGCATGACCAAGGCCAAGGTCTCTGGGAATGGGCACTCTACCTGCCATGACGCCAAGAGAGTAGTAGATGGCTAATTCTACCATACAGCAGGAAAGGATTGGAACGAATCTTCCAACATACCCCTGTGGCTTAGCCAAATGGGGATTTATTTATTTTTCTCCAACAGGAAGTCTAGAAGCGGGGAGCCCATGGCTGGTGAAGCTATTCAATGACGATGCCACCCTAGGCCTTTTCTCTTTCCTGTGCCATCTTTGGCATGTTGAATTCTGGCTTCGTGCATAAGTTTCCATGATTTCCACGTGGCTGCTCCACTTTCAGCCCTATCTTTTCTCCTGGAGCAAATGGGAAACAGGAAGGGGCGGGGCTTAACCCCACAAGATGAAAGCTTTCCCAGAAAACCTCAGCTCATTAGTCATTGACAGAATCTGTGTCACTTGGGCATCAGGGACATGAGCATGCTTAAAAGCCCATTGTTGCGCCCCCAAGCCTCCCCCCAAAATTTGGGTCCTTTTAGGAAAAAGGAATAATGGACATTGGGTAGGCTGCTTGCAGTGTCTCCTATGCTGTTGAAATCTCCTCAAAATTCTCTTGACATAAGCATCATTCCCATTCCAAAGATGAGGAAGTCCTGGCTCAGAAAAGCTGAATTAACTCATCCGAGTTGGCTCAGTCAGGATGTAAGGATGTAACCGGATTGAGATTTGAATGTAATATCACGTTCATCTCACAGATCACCCCTTCCCACTGGGCTGGTGCCCAAAACACTCAGTATCTGGTCTTTCTCTCTGTCAAGAATGCAAATGTGTGACTTTGGCCTCACCAGCCAATACGAGTGAGTCTCAATGTCTCCATCTTCCCGATGTCCAGATGGGAGAAGAATAACTTTATGAGTTCTTTTTCAAACCTGAATGTTCTGTGACTTCGTGAGCCACTTCTGAGGTAAATGACGATGTTTTTCCCATCATTTATTATACATTTGAGGTTGAAGTGTATGTTGATTCATCATGGGTTGTTAATGTCAAATTTCAAGTTTGTTAACTTTCAAGAGTGCCTCCTCTAGCTCTGTTCAATTACTTGGCAATCTATTGAAAACCAGCACCAGAGAAAAATGAGTGTTTGGAGCTATACAGACATCGTATCTTCTCCCAGAGCATATAAACATAATGAATTATTTCTCTCTGGTGTTAAAAACAAATACAAAAAAAACTAAGCTTCTTTTTAGCTAAACCAAAAGAAATTAAAAATTTACCCCTGATTCCAATCACTCAGAAACGATGAATGCTTCTAGAATATTTTCTATATTTATATGTAAACAAATATATGTAATATGTATAATATGTGTCTTTATATTCGAATGGGATAAAAGCATTTTAAATGTTTTGTTTTCCATTTATATTTTATTATTATAAGAATTTTTCCATGACAATAAATATCATCACTTGTATTGCCTACTAATATTTGTTTAATTTATACAAATATACTATAATTTGTTTAACTGTTGCTGTTGTTTCCAATTTTTTGATGTTAAAAAGCAGTAATTTCCCATGATGCGATATGTGTAACTGGAGGCATGCAATGTGATTTTGGGTAATACACTGATGAATTCTTAAACTTTTAAACCGTTATGTATTTATGTGTATACATATTTATTTACTTATATATTGTATATTTATTGGAAACAATGTAACTAGCCTTTTTAATAGTCACATAGTGTTTAATTTTAGAATTAAATGTGTTTAATTAAATATCTCGAGTTAGTTAAGAGACTGAGAAAATAGGATGGTGGCATGTGGATATAACCCAGACCACGAACTTAGTGCTTGAATTAGAGAAGTTTAGAAAACACCACCATAAACAATTCTACGATAAATATCCTTGGACACACGTTTGTGTACTTATCCGATGTTTTCCTTGAGATGAATTCTTATTCGAGAGGCAGGCACATTTCTAAGGTTTCAAATATGATTTGCCAAACTGCTCTGCCCAAAGCATGTCCCAATTCATCCTCCCCAAACCCAGCCCGTTGGAACATAAGCTTCAGGAACATTGAGACTTCATTTAGAAGCATCGTTTTCTTCATCTCTGTAGATTCAACATTTACACAATAGCACTTTAAAAATAGGTTTTCAATACAAATATATTAGGTGGATTCATCAAACACTTTGAAGGGTCTGAGATCTTATTCTACTTGAAGGTTAACAAGATGGGGGGCCACATCTTTTAGCTAGCGGATGAAACAAGACTCCTAGCTCAGAAACGAAAGACTTTATTATTGTAATAGCCATGGCTGATTTACCACCAGCATTTGTGACAGTCCCCTAAGCCATATTCCCCAACTGCTGTGCAAAAGGGACAGGGGATGCCTCCAGACCCAGTGAGTTACAGAAAAGAAAGTTTGAGCATAGGGACCCTGAATCTTGCATGATGGCCAATGAGCCTGCCCATCAGATGATTTCCATCACAAGGATAAATGCCCACAGGGTGTGAAAAATAAAGTCAGCTCTCATCCTGGGAATACTGGGGTAGCCTCAGTTTTGGGGAGAATCTCTGCAATCATCTGAAGGCTACAGGATGGAGCCTTAAATACGTGGAGATCTCTTATGAGCTATGGTGCAAGTCATGGCGTTTCAGAAGGGAGACAAGGTCAGGAGGGAGGCCTGGCTTCCACGCAAGAATCAGAGTCCTGGGGTGCACATGCTGCTCCTAGAAAGAGAGTGCCCGGGTTGTTGCTTTCTCCTCGGCCACAACGTCAGCCTGTCCATCCCAGCAGCTATAGCTGGAATCGTCCCCTGCTCACGCCCCTCCCTCTCATCTGGAAGGCAAAGGATTGTCGTAAACCTGAGAGAGAGCCATTACGGCCCCACGGTAGGGGGCTACAGTACGTGGGACTCAGCGAGCAGGGGACTCAATGGAATGGCCATTATCCTTCCCATCTAGGACCATGTTATTCCTACCAGAGACTCTAGGTGGCTGAAGCGGAATTAAGTTTAAATCTCCCAGGTCCCCCTTAGGCCAAATTTCTCCCCTGTGCTGGTTAATTTCACGTGTCGATTGGACAGGACCACATGTGGTCACCCATTATTCTGGGTGTGGCTGTGCAGCTGTGTCTGGATGAGATGAGTCGCCCTCTCTAAAGTGGTCCTTGGCTGATGCACCGAAGATGAGAACAGGAAATCAAAGGCTGAATAAGAAAGGCTCCTTTCTCTCTGCCTGACCATCCTCCAGCTGGGAAATCGGTCTTCTCCTGCCTCCAGACTCAGACTCCAAATGGGACTTACACCATCGGCGCTCCTGGGTCTCCAACTTGCCAGAGGCGGATCTCGGAGTTCTCAGCCCCCATGATCATCCACGATGGATCACTGTTTCTTGCTCTTTCTCTTTCTTTGGTGATCCCAGACTAACGTGTTCCAGGCAGGGATAGCTCAGGTTGCTATGAGCCCAGGAATGGTCCAGATGAAATTCTGAATTTTTCAAAATAAGTCACCCCTGACGCCTTTCGTTCTGATCATTACTCAGGAAGTTGGCCGAGATGGTCCCTTTCTGGGGACAGCTGTGTTAAGTGACCAGACCACCTGACTAAGGTGGTTGGACGAGGGGATAGTGAAAGGGAGAGAGTTGGAGATATTTCTGAGTTGGGTTTTTAGGTCTCAATAAACCAGATGCTGAATTGTGTCCCCTCGAAATTATCAGTGTTTGGAGATGGGGCCTTTAAAGGGATAATTAAGGTAAAATGAAGTCCTTAGTGTAAGCCCTAATTTAATTTATATATAATATAAACTATCCCTGTGCCCCCAGCAGCCACAGTGCCTCCACGTGAGCAGCCACCATTTGCTATATCACCTGGGTCCCCTGGAATACACCGGGGATGAACCAGGTAGGCTTGGGTTTGCCCATCTCAATGTCACTAAGGACTGGGACGGCATTCTCCGGTGGTTCCTGCCCCAGGGTCTTCTCTGGCTTCTGAGCAGCCGCTGTGGCTTGAGAGTCATGGTCAGGTCACCCAAACCAGCGCCCCCAGGTCTCGACAAGAAGCAGAAACCAGGAAGGTGGGAATTCTCAGCTCTTTCTCTCTGTGTTTTCTCTTCCTACATCCTGCAGAACGAAAGGCTCTACTGCTTCTCAGAAAGCCCTGCACTCTCTGAGTCCCCAAGTAACTGCCACTCAACACAGCTGTCAAACCGTGACTGGTTAAAACGGGACTTAAAACTTTGAAAATGGACAGAGAAGATGGATTTATTTGAAAAAAAACGAATGACTTGGGAACGTCCACCAACATCTCTGTAGATTCAATATATTCCCAGTGAATAAATGAATAAAGATACATGACATGCCCAAGATCACATGGCCAATTAGCCAGGGCTGGAACTCAACCTCAGGGCACCAGCTGAGGCTGCTGGAAACTTCTACAGTACAGTATGAGCTGGGATCTCTTTCTTCTCCTAGCATGTGTCTGCCAGGGCATTGCCCACACTAGAATGAAATTATTTGTTCACTTGTCTGTCTCTCCCACGTGACTCCAAACTCATGTGATGTATTATCTACTTACCTATTGGTTTATTTTCGACCTACTCCCAGGGCTTTTTTCTTTTCTTTTAAATTGATGTGAAATTCTCATAAGATCAAGTTAACCACTGGAAAGGGTACAATCCGATGGCATGAAGTACATTCACAATGTTAGGCGAACATCACCTCCAACTAGTTCCAAAACATTTTCATCACCCTAAAGGCGACTCCATACCTATTAAGCAGTCCCTCCCCACGACCCCGGCCCCCCACCCCTGGCAACCACTTATCCTTTCATCTCTATGGATTTGCCTAATCTGGACATTTCATATAAATCAAGTCATTTGACACATCTGGCCTTTTTCACTTAGCACGATGTTTTCGAGATTTACCCACAATGTAGCAGGTATCAGTACTTCATTCCTTTTTATGGCTGCGTAATATTCCATTGTGTGGATGGACCACATTTTATTTATCCATTCATTTGTCCACAGATATTTAGGTATTTCTATCTTTTGGCGACTGTGAACAGGGTAGAATTTTTTTCACCCACTCCTTTTTTCCAGTACGCAGAAGTGAGGAGTGACAGGTAGGCCAAGTGTTATTAATTTCTGTCCTTCCTAGTACATGACAGGCATTACTAAAAGGCTTGTAGATCTGAGATCAAAAGAATAAATGATCACAGAGATAATAACATTAGAAGCCACTGAGAGAGTAGGGGAAAGGCCCAATGGGAGAAAAGCTTTCTGTTTTCTACCTTTTGAACTTGAAAAAGTGAATCATGATGGCTACAGAGAGACATGTTTATATGCCCAGTTCTGAGGAATGAGGTTATTTATTATGAGACAGCAAAGGCACAGTGATGCATTAAGATGTCAGGAGATTCACAGTAAATCAAAAGTAGGCGGAGAAGGCAGAGCATACCTATGGGTGAGCTCCAGGAAGAAAATCATTGAAATCCAATTGCTTCTACGCAAAGGACTTCATTAAATTGTTGAAATTACCAACGAGCCTAAAAAAAAAAAAAAAAAAAAAGGGCGAAGGGAGTAATTTCTCTGTAATTGTTGATGCAATTTGGAAGAAATTAAATTGCAATTATATTCGTTTACTTATGAGGAGATCGAGTGTGAACGCCCTGTGGGGACCCCATCAGGCTTTTGAAAATACGATGGTTTTTTGTTGGGGGTGGTTCCCTAGGGACCGCTCCGGTCCTTGGCCGGTTTGGCTACTTGGGCGCGCCCTCTCGTGGCCATGGGTGGAAGGTTCAGCAACTGCCCTCCGTTCTCCATCGCTGTCAAGAACCGCAGCCAATTTCAGCAAATTAATTTGGACCCACGAATTAATTCACACTTAAACTAGAAAGTCCGTCTCAGTATGTGCCACTTGGGGATTCAGGAAGGGCTATCTAGGTCAACTGACTTTACAAATTTTAATTGTAAAGTTAATTATGATTATGGTTACAATTTCAAGTAGGTTTGAAGATGATAACGTGAAAAGTCAGTTTTCCAGACCAGCTTTCTCTTACCCCAGATGGGATCACTGGTGTATCTCAGAAAATTCCAGAGTTTTCCTATGCATATCCTAGCATGTTGAGCATGTCTCATAAATGGGATCACATTATACACATTGTTGGCTTGATCATCACGTAGATTTTCTCCTTCTCTTTCTCAATTATCGTTGTGTCTTTGCATGTCTGTGTACATATTCCTGGCAGGGGAACGGGCACATTACTGTCGATGACACTGTGAGCGCCTCTCCCCTCACCGAGCACCTCCTGGTTGCTGGGCTGGGGACTGAGGATACACAGGCCCATCAGCCGTGGTCCCCACCCCAAGGCACCCACAGTGTGCTGCAAGGGAGAACCGTCAGCAAATGAAAGCCTGTCGTGTAATATGGTCTACGGAAGACGGGACACAGAAGAAACCTGTGCTCAGACCTGGGAGAAATCAGGAAGGTACGAGGTGTAAAGCACCCGAAGCGTTCACTCGACGTAGCTGAGTGATGGGAGGAGCTAGTCGGGAAGGGGCGGGGCCAGACAACCAGGGACCTTGTTGATCATTCCAGGGAGTTTGGGTCTCACACTGCAGGATCAGGTCTCTGCAGTGGACTCCGGAAACCACCTTTATCAGAAGGCTCCAGGGGAGGAGGATGTTTTTATTTAAAAATGGAGATTCCCAGGCCTCACTCCGATTTACTGAAGCACAGTCTCAGGAGACAGAGCTTTGGAATCTGAATTTTTTAATTGAGTTCCTTGGGCCGTTTTTAGATTCATTAAAACCTGAGAACCTTGCAGTTGACGACTGTAAATGCATAACTGTTCATTATCAGGTAGCACCGTTTATTTGGGTTACCAGTGAGGGAATCCGCAAGTAGCAAAAAAAGCTCTTTGAAGAGTTTTGGAGGGAACAAAGTGACAATCTAGAGACGTTGAGTCCAGTAGAAGCGTAGCACATCGAGGGCAAGATGTGGCAGGAACGCAAGAGGGAAAAGCAGTTAAGGAACGGGGTTCTTAGGCCCATGTACGCCAGGCATGAGTTTTAAGAGCGACCCAGCAAACGTTATTAACACAGGGGGGTGACGGGGTCAGTTTCAGGATGCTCATTCTGCTGGCGCTATCTCCGAAGATGGAGAGAGACGTGAGGGGTGAGAGGTAGCAGACCCATCTGGGGAATGTGATGATGTAAGTGGAGAGAGAGCGAGATGGTTCGGAAACAGGGGGTGGGGAGGGGGGGGAGGAGCTGCTGGAACAGAGACCTTAGAGTAAGGCATTTGTTTCCCTCTCACACGACAGTCCACAGTGGAGGTCTAGGGCTGGAATTGTGGAATGAAAGGGTTGGGGACCCAGACTCCCTCCATCTTCTGTTTTGCATTCTCAACACAGGGCTTCCACCTTATGAGCCAAAACAGCTGCTGCGGCTCCTGCCAGCACATCTACATTCCAGCCAGAGAGCCCGCGGAGGCCATGCTCCTCACCTTTAAGGGCACAACCTGGAAACTGCACAGATCGCTTCTGCTCCCATGACCCCACTAGCAGCAGAGGAGGCTGGGAAATGTAATCTTTACTTTGAATGGCCCAGTGCCCAACTGAAATTCAGGGAGTAAGAAGGTGAGATTAGTTATTAAGGACAACTAGCCCTCTCTGTCCAGTGGTGATGACGGGGAGTGAGACAAGATGCCAGAATCGAGTGCTGTCTCTGAGGGAGATAGAACAGGATTTGGTGATTGAAGGAATGAGGCCGATGGGGAAAAGAAGCATCTCAGATGACTGTGAGGCTTCTAACTTCCTACAGTTTAGAAGACACGTACTCACTGACATGTGCCTCTCTGTCTCCAGGAAATACCAAACCCCTGACGGTTCTTCTCGTCCCGGGCTCATTCGGGCTGCTCCCTACCCCCAAATGTGCTACCAGCTGCTGTTTACTTAGGAAAGAAGAACTAATTTTAGTGTTAGCTTTAGCAAAACCTAATCTCGAAGCCAGTCAGCTGCCGCTACTACCACACAAGTACTAGGGGTTTCAGAGTCACACGGGAGCGACTTCTGACTCATCAGTGTTACAGAGTCGCCTACGCCACAGCACAACCCTACTATGAAGTTAAAAAAAAAAAAAAAAGATCCCCTCCCCCAATGTTGAAAACACCATGCTTATTAGATTTGCTTTTTCCTCCATCTGGGACATTTTTTCTTTAGGTTTCTGCTCAAAGGTCACCTTATGAATGACAGGGGGTGACCACCCTGTGTGAACTACCACCCCATTCTACCCTGCTCACAGGCCTTCACCCCTTTAGTTTACTGCGTAGCACCATCTGACAAACGATGTATTATCCAGCAGGTTGTTACATTCCCTCACTCCTTCAGCTGATTATGAGTTCCATGCAGGCGGGGACTTGTGCATTCTGGTCACTGCTGTCTCCCCAGCGCCTTGAACAGTGGAATATCTCGACATCTATTGACCCTGTGGCTGGTGCTGGTGAAGGTGGAAGGTATGGGAAGTGGATCCTTCAAACAAATTGCTGGTGGCGAAGTTTCTCAGAATCAAATTTCCAGAAAACAATTTGGCTTGATTCTCTTTCTATGTTTATCCTAAGACTATAATGAGTGATGTACACAAATATTTAGAACAGGGGGGTCACTAAATCTTTCTATAAAGAGCCAGATCATAAATAGTTGAGGCTTTATGGGACATATGGTCTCCACTGCAATGACTCAACTTGGCCATGAAGGCAGCCATAGACAATATGTAAGTGAATGTGGTCGTTGTGTTCCAATAAAACTTTATTTACAAACACAGGCCGAGGGCTGGATTTGGCCATAAAGGCTACAGTTTGCTGATTTAGATTTAGAACAAAATGCCATTTATCATGGCATACATTGAGAATATCCTAAATGTTCAACAATTGGGAATTAGACTATATTATATCCATAAGAAGAAAAACGATGTAGTTATTAAAAATTGTGTTTTTGAAAAAATTGTAATAAACTAGGGATGTATTTAGAGCATAATCATGTAGATAAGAGTAGTTCAGTCATTAATTATGAGCTTGAATCCTGGAGTCAAGGAAATCTAAGCTTGAGTCTAAACGAGTGCTCCCTGGCTGTTTGACCTTGGGCAAATGGCTTAAATTCTGTTAAATCTTTTTTTTTTTTTTTTTTTAGAGTTAAAAAAAAGGGGGAGGGGAATGCTCCACAGACAGAGTATGGTCTCCTCTCAGGCAGAGCGTGAGAGGGACTCTCTTAAATCTTGGTTTCTGCATTTGAAAAATGGAGACAAAAAAATGACTTATCTAGTAAGGTTGAGAGATAATGCATATAGCATATTTCTTGGCACATGATAAGTGCTTAGCAAATACTTTTTCTAAAATTGGAAAAGTAAGAATTGATTTGTATAGCTTTGTGGACTCCCAAAATATGTAATCCTGGAGTTCACTTTGCAGTGTGGCCCTGAGCTCCAGTGGAAGGTGAGGTCATGGCTAACGTTTCGATCCTCTTGGGCCCTTACCATACACACGACGTCATGACCTACAGGGCACAGTATCTTGGCATGGTTTTCTAGCCGTTAGGGACTGCGTTTTTGAAGATCTAATTTCTCCCCCTTGCTTTCTCTCTCCTTCCTCTTCTCCCACATAAAACTCCATGCTCTGCCTTGTTTTCTCTCTCTCTGTTTACTTGCCTCTGTCTCTCTCAAAATACAACTTTTTCCAGTGACAACTGCCCTTCTCCCATGATGGGACTCCTTTGTTTCACTCATATTTCTACTCTTAGTACCTTTAAAATCGAATTCAACTTTCAAAGTTCCAAAAACAATCAATTGTGTCCACACCCATCTGTGCATCAAAAATCTGAGTGTTGGTAGAAAACACAGATTCCCTGGGCCCCAGCCCAGGCCCATGGACTCCAGTCTCTGGACGTGGAGTTTTTGGTAAAGATTATTCTAACAAGAGTCTTAATCTGATGAATGACTGGGTTGGCGAATCACTTGTCTCTGTTGAATTTCCCACACTTTTAATTTTACATTGATTACATATGGATGAATGTCTGCCTCCTCTGCAAGAGCCTGAACCTCACGGCATAAGACTGTGTCCAGGGCAGATTACCTGTTGGGTATTTGCTGGAGCAAATAACTACAACAGGATGTAGTAGTGCGGTTCCCACAATCAACCAGCAGATGGCGCAAGAGGCTAGGCCACGGTTGAGAACCGAACACTGGTCATTCTTTCGAAGATTTAGATCACGGATGGGTCAGTTTGTTTTTTTTCTTCTTCTGGTGGGGTGTCAGTTTCAAAAAATAAATGGTTCTTAAACGAACAATTCCACAAATTGATGGAGTGATTTCTATTTACGGCATATTAAAAACCCTCTTGGGGACCCTTTCAAAATTCATTAAAAAACGAAAACGGTGATTTCCATAGATAAGGAATGATTATCTTTCCGCCAATAGTCTCACCTATTAAGGATTTTCGAGAAGTACTTGATATTCGAAACGTGCATATTTAAAAAATAATAATAAATATATGGTGGTACTTCCTGCACCTTCCTGATCCCTGTTTCTTCTCTCTGCAAAATGAGGTCAGAAAAAGACGGTTTCCACAGCCCCCTGCAGGCCTGAGGGCTGTCTGGGGTCGCGGTGAGGTCTGGGAACTTTAGTTTCTTGTCTTGGGTGCTGGTTATACAGCTGTGGCCAGATTGTGGACATTTATAAAGCCGTGTGCTTACAACAGGTGTGCTTTTCTGTGTGTATGTTATAATTCGAAAAATGTAAAAAAAAAAAAAAAAAGCAAAAATCAATAAGGCCCCGGTATTAGTTTCCCATCACTGTCATAACAAATCGTCAGAAATTTAGTGGCTTAAAAACGACACAGATTTATGGTGCAGATAAAAAAATATGGGCAGGATTTTTTTTCTTCCATTCCCTTTTAATGTCAATGTCCTAAAAACCTTCTCTAAATGATATAATTATGTTGTTTTAATTCTCACAATTTATAATGAAATCGGAGGACAAAAGAGGGCTGTTGAGAGTTCTTCCTTGTCTTCTAGAAAAATTCAATTCAAATTGTGGTAGAGAGATAGGATACAGGGCAGGTGGAGCCATATTTTTATATTATCCTTTTTAATGCAGATTAAAGAAATGAAGAACAGCCTCCCTCCTTCCCATTTCATTGCTCTGTCCTCCGAGATTACTCTTATTAGCGATGACATGGGTAGAAACTTGAAAGGAAAGACTGGGTGAATAATCTCTAAATGAGCCAAGCTGAGCATAGGTATTTGGGACCAGATGATTAAAAGGGGGGAAATAATCTAATTTAGAGTTTTAAAAGCATGGGACTGGGGGCTCAGGTAGACCTGAGGTCTCTCCTGGCTCTGCCACTCATTTGCTGTGTGACCACAGACAAGCTACTTATCCTCTCTGGGCCACAGTCCTCCTGTATAAAATGAGGGTGGATAGTAATAAAATATTTCTCATTGGGTTGTAGTGAGAATCAGATGAGGCAAGGTGTGTAAAGCACCATACCGCAGACGCTGGGGCGTAAGAGATTATCAATACATGGCCGTTTCTCTGCTTCTGGTGACTTTCGGGACGTCGTTTAGAGATTATCTTTGGGCTTTTCAGGGTTGGTTGGGTGGAGAGAATGATACGAAGGATGGGGAACCGCCTTGAAAAATTTAAAATGTACTTGTGAATGGGAGATTTTTTTTTAACATTCAAGAATATATAAATAAATAGCTGAAGGGTTTTGCTGGTCGAGTTGAAAGCCAGAGGGCCTAAGGCCACCAGGGGGCAGTAGGCACCAGTGTCAACAGAAGCTAAGATCTCCATTCATGACCAGACTGGAGCCCCCCAACTGCTTGAGTCCTGGAAATCGTGCGTGGGACAGTATGGCAGACACTGTCAGTGGCTTACCTGGTAGTCACTTCCTTGTTCACTCATCAACCAGATTCTGTTTTTGTTCAGACATCCTGTGGGCATAACCTTTAAGGAATGCTGGCCCCTTCCACTGAAAGGGGAAGGTGAATCCTGAACATTTCAAGCCAATCATGGTAATTCTGCGCTCTTGGCCAGGGATTGGTTTAAATGGGTATGTGACACCATTTTGGCCAATGAAGAGAAGCCTGGGGGGGTGGGGCTCTGTGAAAGTCTCCTCCTCTTATACACGGACACGAGGAACAAACATGTCCTCTCTCCTTGCTCTGGCCTTTGGATGTCGCTTCGTGGAGGTGTGATGTTTGGAGCTGTGTTGGTCATCAGGTGGCCATGAGGAGCAACGCTATCATGGGCAATGTGGAAATTTCAAAAGAACTTAGGTCTTTGACGATATTGTTGAACCACTGGGGCTTTTCCCTCATCTCCTCATATGATTATTTTGTATGTTGGCCTTGTATTCTATAGCCTTGTTAAACTCACTTATGAGTTCTAGTAGTTGTTTTTTAGATTCTTTAGGCTTTTCTAGTAAAAAAAAATCGTCATCTGCAAGTAGAGATAGTTTTATTTCTTCCCTTTCTGATCTTTATCCTTTTATTTTTTTTTTCGTTGCCATATTGCAATGGCTGGGGCTGCCAGTACAATGTTGAATAAAAGTAGTGAGAATAAGCATTCTTGCTTTCTGATTTCATCTCGTTATATGAAATCATACATCTATCATTGTTTAAACGAGTCAGATTAGGTTTTCTGCAAGCTTTCATGCTTCCAGCTAAAAGCACTGTAGCTATTATTTTAAAAAAAAAAAAAGAAGACTGATCTCAGAGGACTTGGTTATATGCAGGTTGGAGTAAAAATAATAACATCTCGAGTTACTTCTAATTATAGATTTTTGGGGGGCTCCATTTGAGAATACAGCTTCTTTGCTCCCAGGGGACATGGCTGTCACCAGCGATGCTGAGAACCGGGGTTCGACGTGGGGTGACCTGACGAGGCCCAAGGTCTATCTATGCCCCATGGAGAAACTGGAGCCTGACTTCATCCCCTACAGAATCAAGAAAGTACTTTTATTGCCACGTACTTCTGAGACCGGTCCCCAGGCTCCAGGAGGAAGGCTGGAATTTAGTGAGCTCGCCGATGCCAGTTACCCAGAGAAGATGTCATTCAGAAGTGAGACAAGGATCCCAGGACTCAGCTGGGGGTCTGGCCTTCTCCAAGTGGAAAGATTAAACCTTCCATCGGCTCCGAAAGTAAAAACTAAACAAAATCGCTGACAATCAGAGACATAGTGCTTTGCTATCTATAAGCCTTTTTTAAAATAAACAAACAAACAAACAAATAAATAAATAAATGTAAACAAATGTTAAGATTGTCCTATGTGGAGCTCAGACTCCAGGTTTCACTCTGAAATCCAAATGTCACATTCGAAGCACCTGCAAGCCACGTCTGCTCCAGCAAGGGCTTTGAGAGTGTCAGGTGGCACTCGTGGGCACGTTCTGTCCCCAGCTGTTCCCACACAAAGGCCCAGACGCATGGACCACGAGTGGCCCTTTGAACAGTCGCCCAGAAGCCTTGCCAAAACACAACGATGCCAATAAAATGAACACAGAACACATGGCTTTTACCTGAAGCGACCATCTTTCAAACACCTGAGGCTTTGGGGTCTTTAGTTCTAAAAGCCACGTGGCAGCTCTCAACCCACAGAGAAGGCACATGGAACAGCGGCTGTCTTTCAAAGCCTTACTTCGGTCATCACGGATAACTGGGTTTTAAAATGCTACAGCTTGTCATCCCTCTTCTAGCCTGACATTTCGGAGGAGGCGTGTCTAATGTTATAAATTTATGACGCATCGTGAGCCACAAAGAAATGGTTTAAAGAATGGATTCAGGCAGCTTCTAAAGGGCCACTCCCATGGCTGCTGACACAGGTCATCGATGGGGCTTGGATGGGGCTGTGGACAGTCACGTCCTTTTTTGGCTGGCCCTGGATCTAAAAAGGGCTGAGCTGCCCCTGGCTGCGTCTGCTTATGGCTCCACCGGCAGTCAGCGAGGCACGTGCACAAGATCGCAGGCTGGGAAAACTGCTCTAAATGCAGACGGAACGGTTCTGCTCGTTCACATGTCACCATGTGGCCAGAAATAGCCTTTGAGTAAAATAATAATACGAAACCCACAGATCACTCAACATCAGCCCCAAATAGTCCAGACTTTGTGACACTGGAATGAACAAACGAATGGGTTACTGTGGTCAAATACAACAGAAAATTTGCCATTTTATGCTAAATGCCACCGAATTGGCCCCAACAGACACTCTATGACTAATTGTTTTGTTGTAATAGGATTTGGTTAAAAGGAGTTCATTGGGCAGAATCTTAATCTCCATCTCCCAGAGCCAAGGTCAAGGTGGAAATAGACCTGTTGCCTCTCTAGAAATCATTATGCGTGCTTAGTGGGCACTGCTGTCCTGAACCTTTATATATTATAACTAATTAAAACGTGGGCGTTATCAGTCTCTGGGATTAACGAACGAATGTGGAGGGCGACACAGCCGTGAACTCAGGTGGGCTCTGGAGTCTGTGTGCTTCACGGAAGGGCCACATTGCAACTGTTAACTGCTGTGTCACCTCTGTGACGGTCACTGAGGGAGAGCTGACTGTGTGCCCTCACCTTTGAGGATATGTATGTACGCATATTTATCTAGGTGAATTTGACAGCTGGGCAAGGCCGGCATCATCGCTACCTGGTTTTTTTAAGCAAGGACACGGAAGCTCAGAGAGGTAAGCGCCCAAGGCCACGGGCGGCGGCAGAGGCTGGATGAACTTGGCTCCTCCCTGCCCCCCTCCCCCCACCCCCCACGCATCCTCTGGCGATGAAATTAGCTAGTGGAGAGCAGCACCCCGAGCCCTGTAAGGGAAGCAGGAAGGTGGGCACCGGGCAGACGGCTCGGCCTGGTTTGAAACCCAGCATCACGACCCGCTGTGGGTGTTGCAAAACCGATTCCAGAGAGAAAAAGATGACAAACAACTCACTGTTTTTCCTCCTGGGGGTGCTGTCACCAGGGTTGAACCAAGGCGTGTGGGCACTGGGACAGGCAAATGACGCAGTGTCCTGTCGAGTCGGGCGGTTAGGATTAATCAGGCTCCATCCCCTCCTGAGTCTGTGACTTTCAGCAAGTTCCTGGAGCTCCGTGCCTCAGTTTCCTCACCTGTAAAATGGCGATAGTAAATAGTTCCCCCGTTGGGTTTGATGATAACGAAATCACCTGTATACATAGTAAGAGGCTCGTAAAAAAAACAATGCCAGTTCTCTCCACCTGGTGACCTCTCCAGGGGGGTTTTAGCGCCCTGCCTGGGGTTTGGCGCCTCCCTGCATCCGGCTCGGGCTGCACCCTGGATCCTCTCCCAGTCTCAGCCACTTTGCTAATCAGGATCTTATCACGTCCCAGTCTGGGCTCTCCCAGACCGGGCAGGGAGCCCATGGGTCCTTCCGGCCTCCTGCCACCATCTGCGTGGCTCTTAGCGGGGGAGACAGAAACCAAATCCTTCTCAAAGACGTGGGGAAATTAGTTTAGCGGTGTCTGCAGGTGGCAGTGACTCAGAGGCTGCCGGCCCAGCAGGGCCCATGGGCTCCGGGGTCTGAACAAGGCTGACGTTGGCGTGGATGCAAAGCGGGGCTTTGGGGGTGGGAGGCAGCGGGGCCAGGGCCTCCCATTTGTCCCCTGCATCCGTTCTAGGTGAGCTGAGGCTTCGGGCAGCAGGGCTGCTGCTCGCCACGATGGTGGGGAAGCCAGGGGGCTCTGAGCAGGGGACTAGGGTTCAGGGGAGAGCCAGCAGTTGGTTGGACTAATACGGGTGGGCATCTCATACTGGTCACTTACTGTGTGACCCTGGGCAGGCAGCTTGACTTCTCTGAGCCCCAAATTCCTTTTCAGTCAAGTGGGCACAGCGACAGGGGCTGCAGTGAGGAAGGGGGGAATGAGGGGTGCACAGTGATGAGGGGAGTAGAGTGATGAGGGGTGTAGACTGCTTAGCCTAGCACAGCACACGGTAAATGGTCGGCGGTCATGAGCGAGTCACGACATCGGGATTGACAAGCTCCCTCTCCCTCCGTTTCTTCAAACAACCCCTTCCCACAGACCCTTCAGAACGACTCTCGGAAAGCAAACTCTCATCAAAAGGTTGGAGAAGAAGAGGATTGGGAAAGGTGTGTGTGTGTGTGTGTGTGTGTGTGAGAGAGAGAGAGAGAGAGAGAGAGAGAGAGAGAGAGCGCGAGCCAGACACATGAGTACACACAGACACGCACAGACACACACAGAGACAGAGACACAGAAAGAAAGAGGAAGACAGTGGCATCCGAACCCTGGCTCTGCCACTCACAGGTTGTCACTTAGCCTCTGGGTGGGTCACCTGGCTCATCTGTGCAATGCGGACAGCACAGCCTCTCCTTCGTAGGGTTGATGGGAGGATTAAGTGAGCACCTATAAAGTAGGGAGTAGAGAGCCTGGTACCCAGCCAAAGCTCAGTAAGTAAATCGTGGCAGGCGGAATTCTAAGATGGCCCCCAAGACTGGCGCCCCCTGGTGGACGCTCTGCACAATTCCCTTCCCCGGAGGTCGGGGGAACCAGCTTAGGCGGCAGCATACGGCAAAGGCGAAAGGATTGTATAGATGTAATTACAGTCCCTAATTGGGCAACCAAAAGGAGGTTATCCCGAGTGAGCCTGACTTAGTTACATGAACCCTTAGAATCTGGGTCTAAAGGACAAAGCACCTGTGGTTTTCTGCCTTCGGAGTTCTCTGGCCCCAGGAGACGGCTTGACAAGCCCTCAGGTCAGGCTAGAGATGCCTGAGGCTGTATGTCCTTGAAGCAGCCTCAGCCAGTGACAGAAGGGGGCTGGCGGATGAATGCCCCCCAACTCCCTCGCCCCTAAGACAAGTCCTGTACGGTTTCCCAGAGGTGCCCAGTTAGACTGGGTGCCACCTGCCCTGAGAAGTAACCTGCTCATGAATGCATTGGCTTCCTTCCCTTCCCTGTCTCACTTCTCCATCTCCCGCCGGTGCTTCCTGGGATCACCTCCCGAATAAACTACCTGCGCTAAATCCTCACCTCCAGAGTCTGCCTCTAGTGAACCCCATACGGCCTGGGTGGAAGAAATCCTACTCCCAGCTCCTGGGGTTGGAAGTCTCTCACACCATCCAATCAGAGCGGCCTGTCTTCCTGACCGCAGTGATTGATTCGAGGATGCGCACGTCACTCAAGCCGGGCCAATAGAAATCCAGAGTGCGACGGCGGCTGGGAGGAGCAGCCCTCCCTCGGTGGAGGTTGTAAATCCACGAAGGTGTGCCGCAGGGCTGCAAGCAGGCTGCCATCTCGCAGGAAAGTCCTGTCCGGGCATGAAGCCAGCACTGACGGACACAGGGCTTAGAGAGCGGGAGAGACTGCTCCCCGATGTTGCTGTCTGTGTGTCCCTCTCTAAATAGGTTTTATTATTCTTTAGGTGGGTCCAGGCCAACAGATAGGAGATGACTACCACTGGAAAGACAGCTTATTACACTCACAGGTCTCAGGAGAGGAAGTGCATGTCACATGTGGGGGGACACACGGGGGCACCAGTGTCAGTCTTGAGAGAGGAAGGCGGGACTTGCAGGTAAGAGCCTTTATTGTGGTTTCTGCCGGAAGGAACGGGCGAGGCAGGGTAAACAGGCTCATGACTGACTTGTTTGATTTTCAGAGGACCCTGGGGAATAGGGGTTGTCCCTGGCTCTTTGGTACCTGGCTCTGGCGTGATTAGGCCAGGTGTGCAGCGGCCCCGGGTTTGAAAGCCCAATAAGGGAGGTGCTTAGAGGTGTGTGGGCTCCGGATTGGTTGGTTTGTATCTAAAAAAGCATGTCCCAGGAGGAGGACCCCTCCAAGGGGGGAGGGTGACAAGGGAGGCAGGAGGCCAACGCGAGGTGATCGGGACTCAGGTAGATTGTCTAGAACAAGGTGTGTCCAGCACAGGCAGGGCGGATGGTAAAGCACTGAGTTTGCAGGAGCCAGAAGCACGCAGCACAGTCCCTGGATCCAACCACGCCTTGGTTTCGGGCTTGGTCACTTACAAGAGCCAATACGTCCCCCACCCTTTTGCTGAAGCTGATGGAGTACGGTCAATTCCCATCAGAAAAGAATCACACACGGCGGTTAACGGTAGGTTCAGAACTTAGAAACCAGATGTCGTAAACTCCAGGCTGGTGTTTTTTTTTTTTGCTACACCTCTGAAAGGGTGTGACTGTGTCCCAAACACATGCCACGTGTCCCCTGGGCTGCCAGAAACAGTGCAGGCGATGTGACTCAGTGGAGCCCATAAGGGCATTTGCGTGGAAAACCACAGCCTTGGGGTGCTGCGGGGCGGGGGGTGAAGGGGCTGTGAGTGCTTGGTTAGAGCAGCAAGCCCAAGCCCGTGAGCAGAGGCTGGGCCCACACTCCTCGCTTGTGCTACCCAGGAGGATGGGCTAAAATTCCGGAAATGCACACCTGTTCTCTCTTTAGGAGATCGTTTTTGGGCTCAAAGAGACTACCTGAGACCCTGCAACAAAGCCCGACGGGGCTGAGTCAAAGTCTGGGAATCTGATGAATCAGCGTCCTCAGATGGAGATGACGTGGTGATGTCACTGTCACGCCGGGGTGCTGGGCATGGAGCGTGGCGCGTAGGAAGAACTCAGCGAGTGGTTTGAAATATACACGACTCCTCGCCGCTCGCAGTACGTTGTGGTCCCTGGACGGGCAGCACGGGCATCTCCTGGGAGCTTGTGAGGGGTGCAAACTCTCGGACCTACCGGCGCGGGATGTGCGTGTGAACGGGATCCGCGGCTGTCCACCTGGACCGTGGGAACTGGAGAGGCGCTGGCCTAATTCACGGACTTACTCGTTCTGAACTTTTCCACTTATTCCTGAGGAGGAAGTGACCTTCTGGACCACGAATCACTGAGTCTCTATTACTTAATAATCTTTTGGTTCCGAGCATTAAGAGCAATTCTCCGAAAGTAGAAAGATGGCCATAGAACCCTTCAGAATCAAGTTAGAACACCATCTGCTTATCTGGTTGTCTAGAGGATGTGATGTTGACTTTGTTACTGATTAGGCTCAGATCCTATGAAGTGAGATGTTAACTTGTAGAAAATTAAGTTGCACATGATTTTTGTCCGGTGGAGACGCAACCGATTTTTGCCCAGGAGAGAAGATAATCTCAAGATTATTGGCATGTCGTTCTCCTACAGCGGGGGTCAGCAAACTGCCTCTGTGAAGGGCCGGATGGTATTTGAGGTTTTGATGGCCAATCGCTTTTACAACTGTTCGCCTCTGCCATTGTACTGTGAATGCAGCCACAGGGGTCTACGAATGAGTATGGCTGCGCTCCAAGAAAACTTTATTTACAAACACTGAAATTCAAATTTCACGTCGTTTTTACGTGTTACGAAATACTGTCCTTTCTTTTGCCAACTGTTTAAAAATGTAAAAAACACTCTTAGCTCGTGGACATACAAAAAAACAGGTGGCGGGTGTGATTTGATCGGCAGGTCATAGATGATCGATTCTTGGCCTGTAGGTTTTATCATTCCATTGGTATTTACTTGGATTCATCCCAGCATCCTTTCCCCCTACTAAACGTAAGTGGCTGTGCCTATGCCAGCGTGTGCACATTAGTTTCTCCTGTCCTTTGAACCAAGTTTTTCCAACCTGTTGGTTTCTCCATTGATGAGTTAAACACATCTTTCACACCATATATGTCCAATCTATCTCGAATGTGTAGTTGGGCCATCTCTTCTGTTACCTCGGCTCCCTCCAAGTATTTTATCAAGATGTTGTCCTAAATAAAGACAGCTCTGTCCCTAAGGGAAATTTTGATGCCTACGATGTCCCCCTAACGTTGTTATTACTATGAGGTCCTCTTTCCAACACCACCCTCTTCCACACGGGCAGTGGTGGGGGCTGTCACGGGCTGGCCTGCACGGATGAAAGGTAATGCGTTAATGACACTGGCGGTGGCTTGGCAAGGGAGTGCCAGCAAACGTCAAGCTGCCAGGGCCCACGTGGAGGAAAGCAGGGCACTGAAGGCTCCAGCAGCCTCTCTCCTCATCTCGCCCCTGCATCTGTGCTTACAGTTGCAGCTGGAGCCGCACCCCTGTGGGCACAGGGTATCATCAACCCGGACCAGTGCT
>CM053501.1:2400612-2422463 GCA_028627145.1 Eidolon dupreanum | reverse complement strand
AGGAGGGGGACGGAACAGGAGGCAGGGACAAGACAGAAGCCGTTAGTCCACACGTTCCCCGCCTGCAGACTCGAGGGCGTTGCTTTTAGGACACTGTTTCTTTGAGTGGTGATACTTCCCTGATTCCCCCCAGCTCATCCTCCCGCAAGTCCCTCCGCTCCAGTGGCCCTGGGTTTCCCGCTGGCCCTCACCATGCCGGGCACGTTCCCGCCTCCCAGCCTTGGCACCGGCTGCTCCTTCTGCTAAGAGCTGCGCCCCCTGCGACATGCACCTTGAAATTTACGTCCCGGAAGTTGCCTCACTGCACTGCCTACAGAGCTCGACGATCGGATCGTTCTAGTGGGACAGGCGGCCATCACCTGGAGTCCGGCTGAGTGGTCACACCGGGGTTTCTCAGTCATGACACTGTGGGCATTTGGGGCTGGATAAATCCTTGTCGTGGAGGCTGTCCCGTGCATTGCTGGGTGCTTCGCAGCACCTCGGGCCTCTGGACACCAGTGGCAGCCCCCCCTCTGGCCGTCATAACCCCAAACGCCTCTAGACTTGGCCAATTCATTCCAGATGAGAACCTCTGGATCAAGCTGTGGGCCATGGGTGAATCCTGGCTGTCATCTGCCTAGCTCTGGGACCCCAAGGCAAGCAAAGGAAGAGCTCCAAACTTCAGCTGGTAAATAGCAATATCTTAACAGCACTTTACTTCACAGGTCACCACGAGGTTTCCAAGAGGTAACGTGTGTCAGGCTCTCAGCACAGTGCCTCGTGCACAGTAAGCAATCCATTAATGTCACACTGCTATTCTGATCCTAAATTTCTGCCTGTTGACCTTTTTAAAAAGAGTTTTCACATATCCTCTGCTTCAGACCAGGGAAGCATGTTTCCTGAGAAATGGCTACAGCAATCTCTTCTGGCCCTCGCTGTAAAGCACGTCTCTTTGAAAAGCTTCTCTGTTAATTCCAGCGCAAGCTTAACTTCTGTCTTTCAAGCTTAATGAGACGGTTAGCTTGATTTATCTTCCCAGCCCAGTTCCGCCTAATTCTTGATCTGCGTGTGGGTAGTCCAGGCAGGCCATCTCGCTACTGGGAAAGCAGGCTGTGTCTGTGTTATAAATAAAGGACTACAGAATGGGGGACATCACAGATGCACCCAGCGGGAGCCGAGCAAAGGCGGCTGGATCCCGGGACGAAAGCCGATGATCAAATAAACCAGCTAAAATATGCAGCTCCAAACAGAGCCCGAATGCTAATGAGCCTCTCTGTCCTCCCACGTGGGGTTCACATCAAGAATTCCAAGTGATAAAAATGGGTGGTGGGGCGGGGTGAGGGGAGGTAGGAGTGGAAAAAGGAAACCCAAAATCCCATCTATTGTCTAAAAACCAAAAAGACCCGGCGTGAACTAGGCTAAGGGAAATGCTACGCCGTCTCAATCAAGAGTACCCCGTACCTGTCAGCTCCGTGGACAAAAATTGGACCGTGTATATTTTTTGTACCTTCGGTAAGGAGCTCAGTATGCAGAGGTGAACCTCACTGACATGAAAATCCCTTACGGAAGGGAAAATTTCGGAATCTCTCTCAATAAAGGAAACTGCTAAGGAGCCCTCTGATGCATTTGAAAAAACATTTTTTTTGACTAGGTTAACACTCAGGACTGTTTTGAACCACACGTAGGCACTGTGAGGTGTCGAGTCCGCAGGAGGCAAGAGAATTCAAATGTTAAGCCAAGCTACTCTCAGAGACTGTGATACCTGATCGGCCCTGCGACCAGGCCACAGGACACGTGCAGAACGCAGGAAGATTTCGGCTGGGATTGCTGATGACCCATTCCGCACACCAGGAAGGGAAAACAGGAAAAGTGGCCACTCCACACAAAATAAAATTGTCATTCCCTACGGCTAAAACCACGGGAACCTCCAGATCAGAGGCTGGGAACTGCCCGCAGACCTTTCATGCTACATATTCCTGCCTTTCACGCTACATACCTTTCCCTTCCTCACTGTATGTACATGTCACAGGAAACGGGTACGCAAAGTCTTTAAACTGTAACTCACGGGAACTAAAGAACTGGTATATAAACTGAATTCCCCGACACTGGGCTGGGGGGTCCCCTCTGTCTTTATTCCCTCTCACTCTCTCAAAGGAGGAGACACACTCTGTCTGTGGGGTGTTATCCCTTTTCTAATAAACGTTCCTGTTGACTCTAACTTTGGCACGTGTGTCGAAATCTTTCTACACTCTCTGCCGAAGGCCCCTCTCCTTCTCTCAGTGTGGGGCTGGTCCCCTACCCCCCTAGGGGAATGTACCCTGCGCTGCATCAGTCTGAGCTCACTAAATGAGAACATCGCCAGCATCCCCCCTTCCCCGTGGACCTCGAATCTAAAGCAAGACACCATTCTGAGACCATTTCGGGCCCCGTCTGATCTTTCCTGGGGCCACAATGTTCTCTCTTCCTCTGCTCAATGGAAAAGGCAGAAGCATGCCTGTAAAGGGACATAGGATTTGGTTCCCTGGGAAAGGGGTTTTAAGAGGGGAAATCTCTGCCAAAGGACCTTCTCTCATGCATTGTTGATGAAAGGGGGAATTGGTTCAACTTTCGGCGTAGGTTCACAGTATCTGCTCAAAATAAAGATGTTATAACTCGTGATCCAGCAATTCTATCTCTAGGAGTTTGTCCCATAGAATTATCTGTACAAATGAACAAAGTATATCTATATCTATATCTATATCTATATCTATATCTATATCTATATCTATATCTATATGGATATTTTCTGTAGCAGGGGTCAGCAAACCAGTCTCCAAGCTGAATCTGGCCTACTATCTATTTTTTGAAAGTTTTATTGGAACCCAGGCAAACCCACTTGTTTGCATACTGTCTATGGAAGCCAGTGCATTATGGCAGCAGAGCTGAATGGTTTTAAAAAGAGACAGTGTGGCCCACAAACCCGAAAATATTTACCACCTGGCCTTTTATAGAAAAGTTTGCTGATCCCTGCTCTAGAGTACTGTTTGTAGAATGAAAAATGGAAAGAATTAAAATGTCCAGGAGGAAGTGTGGTTGAGGTTGTTGGTCCCCTGCCCACCACCTCAGCCTACCCTGCAGGCCACCTGTCTTTTGTGGGTGGTGTCCTCTGACCTCGAGAGCACCCACAGCTCTCTGCCTGGGCCACGCCAGTCTATGCTAATCATGTGATTTATGGCGGAGGCCTTGGGACACTCAATATCAACTTGACCGCTGAAGGGGCAGGAGATAAGGGTCAACCACTTGGACAGTCAGCCAAGCCCATGTGTCTGACACCCCAATCAACATCCCGGACACCAGTGCTCGAGTGAGCTTCCTGCTTGGCCATACTCTGAGCATGCCGTCACACGTCATTACGGGGAGAATTAGGGTCTGTCCAAGTGACTTCGGTAGCACAGGACAATTAAAAGCTCGTGCCTGGTCTCTCCGGGACTCTGCCCTACGTGTCTTTTCCCTCTGCTGATTTTAGTTTGTATCCTTTCGCTGGAATAAATGACAACCACGAGTGTAGCGGCTGTGAGTTCAGTGAGCCCTGGTGAACCACTGAACCTGATGGTGGTCTTAGGGACCCCCTGAGCTGCAGCTACCCTTCATCGACGCCCCAAACGGCCTGCCTCCCGTCCCCACTCCCCGATTGGTGCTTTTGGGCTCACTTTCCTGGTAGCCTACTTGCACCCAAGTCATTGTCTTAGGAGGGGACTAATTAGATGATTCTTGATGTAACAATACCATGGAAACCAACGTCCCTGTTAAAAATGAGAACAGACCTATATATACAAATGGAAAAATCTCCAAGACTTATTGCCAGGAGACAAAAGCAAGTTGCAAAACAGTACATGTAAACAATCTTTTTGTTAAAAAATATTAATACATAAACTAGAAAACAGTGTCTGGAGGAATGTTCACCGAACTATTAAGAGCCAGTGGCTCTCTCTAGGGAGGGGAAACTGAGGAACTGTCTGCTTTTTGTATTATATAAGCATGTACAGTTTAAACTTTTTCACGGCAAGTGCATGTTATTTTGGAAAGAAAACAAAGGGGAAAAAAATAAGTTGCTATTAGAGAAACCACATCTAAATTGCCAGCAGGGGAAGAAGGCTAAAGGAAGTATAATAGCCTACGCTCCTTATCCCAATTTGCAAAGAAAGTTGGCAAGTGAATCACTCGGGCCCTCCGAAGGTGGGAGCGCCTGAGTGATTCAGCCTTTTCCAACGGGAAGCAGGGGCTGCTGTGGCCATCTGAGTTAATTGGCAGGCGTCGGCACTTGCAAATCACTCGGTAACGTTATGGCAATCTTAACGGTCTTTTAAAAACCGAACGCTTAACATGCAAATTATAATAAGCCGAAGCTGAATAAAACTAATAAGTTCTATTAGAAAAGGTGCCTGGAAGAGGATCAAGATTTGCCATCGCTGTAAATCCTGGGGTGTCTGAGGCTGAAGAATAGGGAATGGATTCGTGTAGAATCCAGACAGGGGCTCGGGTACACTAGGCCGGGGACCTCTGAGCCTCCTCTACTTTATAGATACAGAAACCAAGTCGGTGAGTTGGCTGCTGATAAAGCTCACGGTATCTGCAGCAAATAACCAGCAAAGGAAGCAAATGCCTCCCAACTAGATACTTCATCCCGCCTCTTTGGAAACACTGACAGCTAGGAATGTTGGAGGGCACCCCACACAGCATCCCCACTGGCTGTTACGGAGGGGGGCGATTAATTTGACTGCAGTCAGTAGAACATTGCTGGACAGTGCACATACTCCAGGGCACCCGAGTCATCAGGAAGTGACGTCCCAGCCCGAACAATCCCAGGGTGGCCCCAAACAGGACAGCACCGAGCCTGTGCACGAAACCCAGGAAGAGGGCTCCTCGTGTCTTCTCTCAGAGCCCACATCCTATTCGTGGACACAGACAGAATGATGTGGCCCAAAATGTCAGCTGTGCTGACAGTAAGAAGCCCCAACCAGAGGGCGGATGTGAGGACTGACTTAATCCACAGGATGTGCTTAGCCCTGGGCCATACACATAGTAGGTGCTTAATAAAGCTGTATTACTCCCCATTCCGGGTTGTTTGCGCTCTTCTGAGCACTGTAGGATGCTTCTCAGCACCTCTGCACCTCTGCCCGCTAGGTACCCTCCCCCACCCCCAAGGTGACCACCAAAAGCATCTCCAGACGTTGTCAAATACCCCCTGGAGGCACGATCTCCCCGACCCCACCCAGAACCACTGCTCCAAGGCAGCTGCTATCGCTCACGCTGCAGGTGGGGAGACCGAGGCCCGGAGGGGTGCGGGGAAGGCTCCCACGGCCTCAGGTCCGGTTGCCCTGCGTGAGTCACGGACAAGTTGAGTCTTTCACATGTTGATATTTGCTATGGGAATGAACTTGTTCTTCCCCGCAGGAGCTAAACCCTTTTGGTTGCTAATTTGGTTTGCCAAGGCAGTCTGGAAGGGAAGCTGGATGATTTAAGAGTGTGGGTGTGATAAACACTGCAGATTAAAAGGGAGAAAAAAAAAGAATCTCGATTTTTACCAACGGGAGCAGACGCGACCGGCTCCCCGTTTTGCGTGTTTGGTTCACGAGGTGATGCCTCCACATTCAGCTACGAGACTGACAGCACTGTGCGGGGGTGCCCCCAGACCGTGGCTGGAACCCTGCCTCATCACTGTCCCCCATAATCCACCTCTGGGTGCTGTCCCCATTTCTGAAAAGATGCACTAAGCCAGCAAAACCTATCCTGGGTAGTTTCTCAGCCCTCCCTAATTCCTCACCCAGAGGGATCCCCACACTTCATCAGCATATTTATGAGTCATCTCAACCCTTGGGGGAGCCCCAAAGCAGTCTACACACCCCCGATTTCCCCCGCCCCCCAGAGGCCAGCTCTGATACCAGGACAAAGGTAGTACCCATTCTCTTCCAACTTTTGCAAAACTTCCTCACACTGTATAGTAGCATTCCCTCCTTCTTCCTCTTCTCTCTGAAACCTAGAAGCTGTTTCAGGTTTTTTTCAAAACAAGGTAGATCAATATTCCTTCCCCAGGCCTCAGTTTCCCCAATTACACAATGGGGGGGGAATGTATGCAGGTTTTCAGGCCCCTTTCAGCTCTGACATTTCTTTGGTTCTAAGAAGTTTCATCCACGTCTTAAAGGTGATGTTTTTCAGGCTTTCCTAGCTCATTTTGTGATTCATAGCAGCTGCTCGGACAGAACTTTCTTTTCCATGTTTTTTTCTTCCAACAGTCATAAGGACAATTTAGATAATGGTATTATAATTATTAAAAATCGGCAATAGCGAATTCTGAGTTCTGTAAACGAGGCACCGAGCAAAGTACTTTATATACATTTTTGACTCACACCACGATCCTATGGGGGAAGGTATATTTACACCCCCATTTTGCAGATGGGGAATGAGAGGCTCAGGGGGTTAAGACTCTGAGGGCCCAAGGTCACATGGCCAGTCAATGGCACAGCAGGAACTGAAATGCGAAGCTCAGAATCATTTCCCCTCCTCCCATCTCAGAAAGAAGTCTTACCCATTCCGCTCTGCCACTGACCCTGACATGTGACAACGACAAGGTTAGGAGTAGAAATATACTGTACCCGTGAACCCGCAGGGGAGTGAGATCCTCAAGCTGGCATGCAAGGCACGAGGGGCCAACAGTGAGAAAGGCCCTCAACAAGCCCTCGCAAAGGGGCCATGCTGGACGCCTTCACACCCACCCTCTAGGGGCCAGCACAGTCGGGCTCGCCCCTGACGTCTGAATGGATGACTGCTTGATCAAGCAGGCAGCAGACACGAAAGTCGTCTTATGTTTAGGGACTATTGATAGGAATAAAATAATAACAGCACCTAACACTTACATAGTGTTTATCATGTGCGTTTAATCTACACGACTCTATTTACGAGGTAAGTCTGCTATTATCCCCTTGGGCCTAGCGGACACACACAGGCATCACGCCCACCTTCCTGAGGATAGGCCCAGAGAGCCCCGAACAGGCCTAGAAACAGCCTGGGTCATTCGGGCAGGGAATTCTGGGATTCCAGTGCTCGGAGGTGATCTAGAAAGGAAGATATAGGCTCCAGGTCTATCGGCAATACTGGCTTAGACTAACATGGTGAGTTCCTTTAATGTAGTGGTTCTCAGCAGGGGCCAATTTTGTCCCCCAAATTTGGCAATGTCAGGAGACATCTGGATCGTCACAACGGGGCCGGGGCATGCTATTGGCATCTAGTGGACAGAGGTCAGGGGATGCTACTAAACATCCTACAATGCACCAGGCCAGTCCCACGACAAAGAAGTACCTGGCCCAAAATGTCAACAGGTGTCAGGGTTGAGTGACCCTGCCTTAAGTGAAAAGCGTGTATGACAGTTTCTCTCCATTAATACCTCCTCCTTCTCCTCTGTCACCAAGGAAAGTCACCGAGACCGGAGAGGCTATGAAAATCCATAGGGAGAAACAGCTGGGACATATGAGGGAGTAGGGACATCGCATCGGCTGAGCTGGGGGGGTGCGAGAGCCTGACAGGTGAAATTCCAGAACAAATCAGGGCGAGAGAGAACTGGGGAGTGGAGGAAAGGGCTTCTGAGAACTGCTGCCGTGACTTCCAGGTTAGATTTCTTTCTCCCTCCTCAAGACATAGGAATCAAGATAGAAATTTCTTTTAAAACTCCTTGGGACCACGTCTGTACGCCTCTGTGGGGGAGCTGAGCCATGCGCACGGCGTTTACGAAGCCGACATATGGGGTGAAGACTCACTTGCAGATCGGTGTGTGAATCACACCGTCTAGGAGGAAGCATTTAGAGTGTGACTGTACAGTAATGTGCTTGTTTTTACACGAACCACCAAAATGTACACATCGGAATCAGGACTGTCTTTGCACATTTGTTTTTCTAAGAGAGGCTGGCATTGCTTTGGGGAACATGTTCCCTACTCACTGTCTTCAGAACCAGTTACAAGACACCTGTTGAAGCTTTAGGGGGATGAGTGATCAAATCTTCCCCGCTCCATCTTCTAAAATAATCGAGAAAATAAAGTAAAAATATCATGAACATGCAAATCGCTCCTGGGAAAGATGAGAGGAACCATATTAAAACAGAGCCAGGTAGCCATTCCAGAGAAACTGCCCTGCGCGTCTTATTTTCTTGATTTTCCAAACTGGACCAAACTGCCGACACTGCAAGAAGTCAGTAAGAATGAAAATATCCTGTTTGTAAGGGCCGAGGAGAAAGGACTTTGCTGTGACCAAATCTCTAACCAATCAACGAAGTAGAAATCTAGCCCTGTGCCTGATGACCGAAATCTTAAGCCAATCTGTGAAGTGCAAATCTCACCCTACCTCATTAGGCACCAATGAACTCTTCCTTAATACGACTTACCTCATCTCCCTCCCTTTTTCTCATAAAAACCCTGAGTCCCTCTACTGTAGGAGGGGACACTCTTTGGGCTTCTGCCTGAATCTGTAACTCCCGAATTGCAATTCCTTCGATCCCAAATAAATACTTTTTGTTTGATTATTGTCTCTTAGGTTTTTTGATTGACACTTGGAAGACTTTTTACAAATACCAGAGCTAGGGCCTCGCCCCAAGAGAGTCTACTGAGTGGTTTGCAAATGCTCCCCGGGTGATTCTCAGGGAAAGTTAGATACACTGTTAGTTGCATGCCAAAATATCAGTTGGATTTTGGTGGGTTAGTTGCCTCGTAGAAAGGGATGTGACCTCACTATTTGATCTCGAAATAAACGTCACTGACTAAAAACCATACAGGCCTTGTCCCCGCAGGTTCAAGTCTGACCAGCAGGCTCACCGACAGAGTGACAAAGAACACTGTCTGCTGTGGGCAGGCAGGTCCCAGCGAGTGGAGGAGGCCCAGGAGAACTTAACACCCCAATCCCATCCCACAGAGGATGGAGGACCTCTGGATACAAACTCGCCAAGCTCCTAATGACACGATCGGTTCTCCCTGGGAAGAGCGAATGAAAAACAGAAGAGAATAAATAAAATAATAAAATGAATGAAAGAGAGCCCAGAAGTGCTACTTTAGGGCATAGGCAGGCAACCTTTTCCCAGAAAGGGCCAAATAGTATATATTTGAGGTTTCAAGGGCCACCTATAGTCTCTGTCGTCATAGCAGAAAGCAACCACAGACAGTATGTAAATGAATAGACACAGCTGTGTTATATAATAAAAAAACATATATTTGGTCTCTGTGCGCAATTCCTGGCACAGAGCTCCTAAAACCCTTGTAATTTCCTGAGTGATAGGGGAGATAGAAACATCTTTTAGCCCCTGGTTCTTGACACAAAAACTTCTAGGACCCTTGGGATCTTAGGACTGATAAGAGTGTCCTTTTGTATGTTAATGAGATGACTGGTGACGGGGATCTCCGGTCACCAGTCATCTCATTAACATACAAAAGGATCTCCCGATAGCTTCAGGATGGGGGCTGGCTGTCAGAAAGACCAAGGCATGATTAGAAAAGGTTGGGACTTTCAGCCCCAACTGCCCACCCCAATCTCTGGGGAGAGGAACAGGAGACCAACTGGCAACACCAACGGCCAATGACTTCATCAGTCATGCCTACGCCATGATTTTCTCCATGCCTGTGTGTTACACTTCAACGAAAAGTCAACTTTGAAAAAACAAATGAATGGGACTAATAGCTGCAACTGACCTAGACAAGCAGGAAAAATATGAATTGAGAGATAAACAGAAGGATGGACAGATGTGTGATAAAGCAAATAGCAAAACATCCACTAGAATCTAAGTAGTGGGAATATGGGTGTTGACGAAACAATTTTTTCAATATTTTCTAAAAGTTTCTTGGAATTTAAAAATCCCAAACACGTAAACAGCTCAAATGTCCTACTTTTATAGCCTTACTTGCTTCTTTATGACACAATTATCAATTTCTAGGTCTAAGTGGCTACTTTCTGTTCACAGGCTAGTCTCAGATTTACACAGAATAAAATCCATCCGTTTTAAGTATATAATTGGATGAAGTCTAATCATTATATACAGATATGTAACCATCACCACAATCAAGATATACAATAGTTCTTTCCCTAAAACAGTGCCTTCTCCTCCATCCTTCCCCTATCCAATGAGGCCCTAGTTCCAGGCAATTCCTGACCTGCTTTTTGTCACTAGAGTTATTTCCTTTACCAGAATTCTATTAAAATGGAATCACACTGTGTATAATCATTTACACAATGCTTCTGAGATTCGCCCATGTGTATGTGTATTAATATTTTGTTCTTTTTTATTGCTGGGCAGAATTCTTGTAATTTGCTTCTTCATTCACAGGTTGATGAGCACTTGTAAGCTGTCCACATTTTGGTTATTACAAGTAACGCTTCTAGGAACATCTGTGTACGTGATGTTTTGTGGATATGTTTTTGTTCCTCTTGGGTATTTACCTCAGATTAAAACTGCTGGTTTGTACGGTAAACAAATGTGTATTTAATTTATAAGGCAATGGCACAGTGTTTTCCAAATTGGTCATGGCATCTTGCACCCCCATCAGACGTGTATACGAGTCATACTAGTGAGTGTGCAATGGATTGTACTGTGGTTCTACTTTGAATTTCTGATACTAATGAAGTAGAGAAACTTCTCGTGTGCTTCTCTGCCATCTGTGTATTTTCCCGTGAAGTGTGTGTTCACGTTTTTTCTCACTTTTTATTGCGTTGTGGATCGTCATTGAGTTACAAGAGCTCTTAGAAATTCTGGATACAGGCTCTTTGTTGAATATGTTTTGTAAAAACATTCTTTCAGGGTGTGCCTAGCTCTGTTATTTTCTTAGCTATGTCTTTCAAAGAGCATAGTTAAGTTTTAAATCATGATGGAGTCCACTTATCACTTTTTTTATCCATTTCATTAAAAAAAAAATTTCACACCCTAGGTTTTGGGAGCCAGCAACCAACGTGGAGCTGCTTTGCCTCTGCCAACTGAGAAATGAAAATCGAAGTCAAATCTGAAGCAGATTGGGGTGAGGGGTCCATGACAGCCTGCGATTATTTTTCTGTACTTTTCTGTATGTTTGAATTATTACAAATACATACATAATTTAAAATCAAAATGCTTCCTAAAGATGAAAAAGAATGATAAAAAAAAAATCACCACATAATTGTTCAGCACTTAATAATTTTCCAAGCTCACTTGTTTCACCCTCATGAGAAGCTTTGTAGGGGGGCAGGAGATGGGGCCTCCCCGGGCCACAAAACATTGGCCGAAGTCATCCACTTAAACTGCATGCTTTAAGAAGACATAAAGGAGTAAAAATTGTGCCGCTTTTTTTTTTTTTTTTATTTGGAATGCCAATTTTGACAAGTTCTCAAAAGTGACCAACATAACTGCTTTGACCAAGCTGTCTCACTGCTAGGACTTTAGTTCAGTGGACACTTGGACACACTAGTGGAGAGGTTTGTGCCTAGATCTTACTCTAATGTCTCTAACTGCAAAAAACAGAAATTAACCCCAATGGTACCAACGCGGGACTGATTCGATAACTTGTTCTTTAACTCATAGGCCTGATGGAATATCATGCAGCCCTCAAAAATAATTAGAGGGCTCTACACTCCACATCAGCCACGCTAATCTTGTTGCTTCTCCCAGGTAAGGGCCTGTGCACTTGACAGGCCCTTTGGCTGGAACGCACTTCCCACAAACATCCACATAGCACACTCACGATCTCCTTCACGTCTTGGTCCAAATGTCACCTCCATGGGGCCTTCTCTCGCCACCTTTTAAAAACCTGCACCTTTGCACCATCCCTCACTATCCCCTTTTCCCTGCTTTAGTTTTCTCCTTGGCATTTACCATCACCTCCACGCGGCGTAAGTTACTGCCCGTCTTCCCACAGTCAGGTATTAGTCTGACGAAACTGGGATTATCGTCTCGTTTGTTCACTGCTTTATCCACAGTGCCTGGCTTGCAAGAGGGATTTAATGAATATTTGCTGAATCAATACAGATATGCTAATATGGAAAAATGTCCGAGGGACGCTAAGTGAAAAGAGCAAGTTGCAGAAAAGGATACATATTTTGGATGCTAACAACAGAGGAGAGAGATATATACATATGCACACAGGTCACATATATGCCTGTACGCATGCGCACACTACAGACATACGCACATAAAGGCATATGTTCCCGAAGGCTACAATAAATTAGCAGCAGTTACCTTTAAGAAGAGAGAATTAGGAATTTTTACTTTTTATTCTACTCTCTTCTGTACGGTTGTGAGAAAGATATATATAACATATATATAATATATGTATTATATATATATATATTATATATATTACATATAACATATATATGTATTTTTTAATAAGTATTAAACAGCCATCAGTCCTCCTTTCCCCATGTCACCCCTTCACGTCACCACATGCAGGTGACATACACCCATGAACCACAAGTTGAGGGGGAATAGTCACCTGACTTAAAACTACTCTGCCGTTCTTCCCAGAGGGCTGCCGCCCCTGCCCCCCGCACCCCCCCACCTCGCTGAGCCAGCTGCAGGCCACCCGCCCAGAGGCCACGCCGCCTGGCAAACCGGGCCTGTTTGCAGAGCAAGATGTATCTGTCGCCCAAGGTTTTATGCGTGGAAACAGGGAAGCCATTTGAAAACTCTGCACGGACAAGCCGGAACGTCCTCTGAATTCTTCACACTCAGGCAGCTAAAGAGACACCACTGGGAATGATGAGAGATTAAAATGCCATAAGGAGAATAAACAAGCTTCACACTGGTGCACGTCAGGAGCCCACTGGCTTGGAGCCCAAGCCAACCTGCCCTTCAGGGCTGCTGGCAGATGTCACCACCCCACCCCGCAATCTCCAGGGGGCTCGAGCTCAGGGTGTGTCAACCGCAGCCCCACCCCCAATGTCAAGTGCACATTCTCTATGGGGCTGTCCTGTGCCTTGTAGGATGTTTGGCACATCCTTGGCCTCTGCCCGCTAGATGCCAACAGTATCCCCTGAGGTGTGACAACCGAAACTGCCTCCAGACATTGCCAAATGTCCACTGGGGGACAAAACCAACCCCAGCTCAGGCCCACTGGTATAACTACTTTTCTAGATCAGCAGATGCCCGAGAATTGCCAGCTAAAGGTATTTGGTGGATTCTCTGCAAGGATGGCTCTTGTTAGGTTGAATTCCCCAAACCTTTGTGGTGTGCGGTCCCTCATGCTGACAATGATCATGAACTCAGAGGCAACAGCATCCAGGGAGGAAGCAGAGCAAGCCTGTTCAGGGCCCAGGCTGGCTTTTATTTGCCCACCTGGGTACCTGCGGCCCCCATAGCTGTGTAGTCACAAAAGCCTTCTCTTCCTGGACACGTAGCTGGACTACATTTCCCAGCCTCCCCTGCAGGGAGTTGTAGCCAATAAAGTCTAGGTGGAAAAGGAAGTGATGTGTGTGACTTCCAGGCACGGCCTGTTAAAACTTCCCATGCATTTTCAACTCTCTCTCTCTCTCTCCCATGCCCCAGCTGGAGGTGGAACCCTCTAAGACCCGAGAAGATGGCAGAGCCACAAGACGGAAGGGGCCTGGGTCGCCAACTCACTTCACGGAAGGCCACTCATGAAAGGACCCACAAAGGACCACTGGGCAAGCAAGAAAGAAGCTTCTACTGTGTAAACCATGAAACCTCGAGGGTTGATCTGTTACAGCATCTGGCTTTACCTTAATACGGTGACCTTTAGCCAGTCACTTCGAGCTTCAGTTAACTCCTCTGTAAAATGGGGACAATACCAGTACCTCCCTGATGTGGTTGTCATGAGGATGGGTGGTAGTGCTTGGGGGACTGACTGGAACAGAGGAGGCCTTAGCAAAGGTGGGCTCTTATCATCTGTGGGAAGAAGAGCGACCACAGAATTCCTGTCCTCGTTATTCCTTTTGTTACTTCTTTTCCAAGTCACATTCAATAACTTGGAAAAGAGTGATTTGTCCTGTCTTCTAATGTCTTAGGGACACATTGCTTTCAGGGATATCTCTTGAAGCTGAGGAAATTCACTTTACCGTAAGGTTGTCCAGCATCTCTAAGTGTCCTGGCCCCTCCTTACCAAAAAGGCCACCAAAAGGCCAAGATGATCACCCCACCGCCTTTCCTCTGCTTCTCCAGGCCTGAGAAAATGGACAAAATAAAATCTGCAAGCAGACACATAACGGGCACTTAGGCACCAAGCCAGGGGACACTATTCCCGGGCCTGCTCTATAACTCAGGACCCTAAAGGGAGTGGCCAGGTAAGCCCCCAAGACCCTCCCTGCCCTGGCCAGTGATGGAGGGAAGGCCCAGGGCTTTCTCTCACTGCTTATTCTCCACCCAACTGTTAGACTGTTTTTTTGTTTTGTTTTGTTTTGTGTTTTGTTGTTGTTTTTTTTTTTTCTGGTAAATAATGCCCTTGCCTAAGGCCACCTCTAGAAATGACTGCCATTATCAGCCACTTACATTCTGTTCTGCTTTAACAAGGAGGTGGGGATTAGGCAGAAACCCAGCGAAGCAGTTTTCATGTCAATTTACAAACAGAGTAAGGCAGAAAATTACACCCACTGAGCATCTGCTGTGTGCTGAGTGTCCCTACACACGTGGCATCTCACCCAGGCGTCATGAAGGCAGGGAGAACATCTGTCTCGGTCACTTCTGTTTCCCCAGTGCCTAATGCCGTAAGCACATAGTAGGTGCTTCATAAATACCATTTATTAAGTAGGTGCTCCTTACCATGGCCCCTACTTATCACTCTGACCTCATTGCATAATTCATTCCCCTCTTTAACTGTGCTCTGGCCACTCTGGCCCTTTCTCATCTTTGAACAAAACAACCTCATCCTTGCCCCAGGAAGGGCCTGAGCACTTGCCATGTTCATCCTTCTATCCCTGCCCGGCTGGCCCTGTCTCAGCTTCTATTACTGTGTTGTCTCACTCTATTATTATTTCTTTATTTCTTGTCTCATCCCAACTAGAATGCCAGCAGAAGGATGGATGAATTATTTCTGTAATTCTGCTGTTCCTCTGGCAACTAGAGCCACACCTCAACATAGTCGGAGCTGGATACATGGTTAAGGCTGTGTGACCCAGAGGTCGAGAGCCCAGGTTCTGGACTCAGTGCTAGCCGGAAGCAGCCTGGACCTCAGGTGAGCTACTCAACCCTATCGCTACCTCAGCTGCCTCATTCATAAGATGATGATTCCTACGTCACAGTGTTGCTGTCGGGGTTAAATGAGTTAATCCCCGCGAAGCCCCTGATGTGTGCTGTCTGGCCCGTGGGGACACCGTGTGTTCGCTATTATTATTGTTAAAAACTGAGTGAGCGACCCTGAGGCAGGTTATTATATGCATCTGAAAGATGGAAAATGGGTCCTGCCGAAGACGAGACAGACACTCAGCTCTGGGAATCTGCTTTTCTGATTTCTAAGCCAAAGCTATTTTCACGACAGCCACAGGTTTCCTTGAAATGTAGGGAGACCGGTGATGCTGCTGCTTGGGCCCTGTAGGCCCTGGCATTTTAAGGGTTAATTAAGCCTTCTCCCACTGACAGGTGGCCCTGGTGGGTGAAGTCAAGAGGAGGAGGGGAACGGGAGGGATGTCTGGGAAGGACACTCATGGTTTCTGATTTGATTCCATGTGCAAACCTTCATCTCACAGCTACCCAGGCGCTGGCCTTGGCCGCTGAGCCCGGCTGCTGGCCAGCACTGAGGCACGAGACAAGGCTGAACCTGGGCTCGGCTGGCGACCTTTCCCATGTCACCTTGCTCAGGCTCTGCAGGGACACCTGTGGTTGGATAAATCCCAGCTCCCTGATGTTTTCTGCCATGAGGATCTGCCCGGAATGAGGCTCCACCTGAAGGAACCAGAATCAGGAAACGGCCATGCAAATGGAGCAAAATCCCCAGGGGTCCTGGCAGCCGGCCCGGTCTTCAAAGGCTGTCGCTGGAACCCAAAACGAGTGTTTGCGATCCAGCCAAGTTTTACCGCCTGGGTGGACTTGGGCAGCCTCAAGGAGCTCTCTGGAGGGGAGGCCGAGGTGGGGGTGCGGCCGTGGGCCCTGCTCTGCCGGGAGGGCCCCAGGGTGACAGGTCTCCCCTTCTTTCTCCTGACCAGGTGGCTGGAGCTGTCTCTGTCCACATCTGGGTTCAGCGCCTCAATCACCGAGCCCTCTCCACACGCCAGCTCCGCATGAAGCACACTGCAGACGTCACTTCCTACATCCCCACAACACTCTGTGGAGTGGTAACAGATCTACACACAAGGAATTCCTGCTTCAGAGGAGTTAAGTCACTTGTCAAGAGGACAGGGAAGGGTTCTTGACAACTCACCCACCAGCACGTTCTGCCGACTCTGCCTCCAATGTCACACCCCGACTGCTGCTCTGAGACCCTCCGCCACCTCCCTGGTCCAAGCCACTGGGACCTCTGTCCTCGGCCAGCACCACAGCCTCCCACGTGGTCACTGGATTCCTCTCTTGCTCTCCTATAACCTATTGTCCACTCGACGGCCCGAATATTTCAAACAGTATCCAGATCCTATGACTGCCCCGGTCAAAACCCTCCAAAGGCCTCTCGATGCACTTAGAACACACACACACACTCTCTCTCTCTCCCTCTCTCCCTCTCTCCCTCTTTCTCTCTCTCTCTCTCTCTCTCTCTCTCTCTCTCTCTCTCTCTCTCTCTCTCTCACAGGCTCTCCTTGGGGGTGCTGTGGGAGAGCAGAGGAAGGATCTTGCTAGTCGAACTGTGGTCCTCAGGCCGGCACGAGTGTCACCCGGAGCTGATGAGAACCACAGATGCTCGGGCCCCATCCCAGACGGACCGACTCAGAATCTGCATTTTCACGAGATCCCCAAGTGACTCACAGCACATCGAGCGTAGTGATTAAGAGAGGAAGGTTTGGGGATCAAGCAGCCTGAGTTGAAGTTCTGCTCAACCTCTCACCTGCTGGATGACTTTGCACAAGTGACTAGTCGCTGCCTGCGCAGTGAAGAACTCACCTTACCCAAAGACAAGTCTTGGCTTTGCTCCTGGCTCCTGGGAGGAGGTGTCGGGGCCCCAGGAAAGTCCTGCAGGAGTGCCTTTGTTTGCCTAAGGGCTTTGGCCACTGGACAGTATAACAACGTGATTTATGATGGAGCTCTAGGCTCGCACAGTGTCAGTTCAGACCTCTAGAGAAACTGATGACTAAAGGTAGGAGCTAGACCTCCAGGAGGCTTGAAGACTGAAGGTCAGCCACCGGGCAGTATGTGACTGAGCCCCAGTAAAAACTCTGGGCACCAAAGGCTCAGCACACTTCCCTGCTTGGCAATGTCCTGTGCGTAGTGTCATCCTTTAGTGACAGGAGGAGGTAACACCACCCACGGGATAGCGACTGGAAGCTCCACATCTGGACCCCTTGTCCTGTGTCTCCTTCCTGGGCTGATTTTAATGGTACCCTTTTGCCATCATAAATCTGTAGTCATAAGTAGCGCTTTCCCGAGTCCTGCAAGGCATCCTAGAGAATTAGAGAACCAAAGGATGGTCACGGGGAGGCTGGTTCTGGGCACCCCTGAACCTGTGGCTGGCGTCTGAAGTGAGGCCAGCCTTGTGGGGACCATTCTTTCGAGTCACAGAGTCTGAAGCCAGGTCTGGCTGGCTTTGGCCACAGCACAATACTGCTTCCTCATGCCTTACGAATGCCTTCTGAGAAGGGGAGGGCAGGAGTGTCTCTGCTGAGCTGGGGCCCGGCAGCCTGGGTCCTCTGGGGGTTTGAGTCACCCACCCCCATCCCAATGCTCCCCATGGCTTCTCTTCCCTCCTGGGATTCACGTGACATAAATGTCAGACTTTCTGACAGTACTCCATAGTTCTTTTTCCCCTTCGGTTCCTCTTTTCTCCCAACCTTTTCAGGGTTCAGACTGCCTAGTGTCTCTCGATCTGTCTTCAGGTTCACAAACTCTTTCCTCTGTCATCTCCATTCTGCCATTGAGCCCATCCATTGAATATTATTTTTGTTATTGTACTTTTCCATTCTAAAAATTTCATTTGTGTTTTTTTTTTTTTTTTTTGTATCTTCTATTTTTTCTGGTGATCTGCAGATCTTCTCTCTCTTCCTATTCTTTTCAAGAGGGTTCACCCTTACTTCTTGGAGCATGGTTATAGTAATTGCTTTAAAGCCTCTGAGAATTCCAATAGGTGGGTCACCTTGTGGTTGGTGTCTACTGATGTGTTATACTTCCTCTAAGAATTTGCCAGATTTTGCTGGTCTTCGCAAATCAAGTCACTTTGGATTGTATTCTGGACGTTCTGAATATCATGTTACGAGACTCTAGGTCCCGTTTAAATCCTGTTTAATGTGCTGGTTTTTTAGCTGTAGCAGGCAATTGACCAGGTTAGGTTCAGACCACAAGTTCTAACCTGCTTTCCATGCGCTGTTATTCCAACGTCAGTTTAGTTTCCAAAGTCACTTCCTGTGACTGGGTCTGAGTCTGGAGCCAAGTGACTACTGCCAACGCCGTTGGCACAGGGTCAACCCCAGGGCACTGCTGGGAGCACAAGTCGGTCTGGCTCTGTGACCGGGTTGGCACAGCTGTAGTAGCGTCAATCCCTGGCTCCTGGACACTGTACCAGCGGGCAACTGTGGGGTGGGGGTGATTAGGTGAGAAGATGCTGGGGTGACAACTAGAGGCAGCTGAGCTGAGCTATGAATCTCGAAAGTGCCAGCGTTTCGACTCTTGGCCACACTGTGATTATTCCGACAGCAGATAGGATTTTCTAAGTGGCTAATTCTCGGACGAATGGGTCCACAGGCTGATTTGCCTTTGATTCCCATGATATAAATGATTTGCTATATTTTACGCAAGAAAAAGCTGGGACTCGGAGAGGTGGAGTCATGTGCTTGGAGTCGCACAGCGGGTTCACAGTGAGGCCAGCGTCCAAACCCGTCTGCGTAATTCCGGCGTCCGCTCCTCTATGGCAGCGTCCGTCAGTTTCATCAACATCATCATCATCACAACCGTCTTATCCGGTAGCTCCTGGGCACTAACTATGTGCACAGCCGAGTCTAAGACTTTTTATATGAAGTACTGAGATTGGAAGGTTTTGACAGAGGAGGAAACTGAGGGTCAGAACAGGGATGTCATTTGCCCAAGGTCACACACATTCGCTAAGTGGTAAAGGTGACATTCGAACCAAATCGCATCACACTCCAGTCCATACTCTGAATGGCCGTGCAACCGTCTCTCCAGGAGGCGGAGCCGGGTCTGGCTGGGCGGGGAGAAGCCACGGGCTGCTGGGAGGCTGCAGAGAGGAGGCATGGCGTGGGTGGGCGGAGGCCAAATGCTGGGGCACATCTGTGCCCTGGAACAAACACGCAGCATCAGGGGACTTTCTGGCTCTCGTGGAATGGCGGTGGCCCTCGCAAACTGGCTTCTTGAATGGGTGTCCTCTGGCACCCATTCAACCCCGGGGTCTTCCCAGGCAACAGGGTGGCAGCCCTGTGCCCGGACATACCACCTCACTCTCCACCACGCCTCCCCGCCCAACTCATCTCACCAGCAGATTCAATTAACCGATGATGTGCTACAGCTGCAGAAAGCCAAGCAATTATGGAAAACAGAGCAGGTGCCTTGGAACTCACGCTCACAGCGGGGCCGGGGAGGCCTGCGAGCTGACAGCGGGGTGGGTGGAGGCGGCAGGACGGTACAGGCAAACGCTGGCCAACCCAGCTGCACCAGAGGACCGCAAAGTACACCCCCTCCCAATGCAGACGCCCCGGCTCACTCGGTTCTCTGGGCTGGGGCCTGGGCATCAAGACTTAAGTCCCCACATAATATAACGTGCAGACGGGGTTAGGAAATCGGACGATGTGCAGAGGGAGAGATGGCTGCTAGAGAGTCTGACTCTAGTCACCCTGTTGCACCTCCTGAGTCTTCTACGTTTTTGCCCCCTGAGCGTGGGCTGCAGACCCACAGCAGCACCATCGGCGCCACTTGGGTACTGTCAGACATGCAGAATCCCAGGCCCCGCCCCGGACCAACTGGGTCAGAATCTGCATTTTCACAGATCCCGCAGAGATGCCTATGCGTGTGAAGTTTCGGGCCCCGGGCCCGCTGGTCCTTGCTAGCGACACTAACAGTTGTCAGTCCGTGCCTGGTTTCCCTTCTCGGGTGTCCCCAGCTGCCCTGGTTATCACTGATGGGTCCCCTTCGAAGCCTGTGCCTGGGTCAAGCCCCGCAGCAGCTGCCTTGAGAAAATCTTACTGAGACAGGTCGGCAGCGGGATGTGGGTCTTCCATGCTGACCCCTGGTGGCCTGTTCGCTCCCAGGCTACAGAATGAAGTATCTCTCAATCTCTCTTCCAGACCTCAGTTTCCCTTCTGGGCTGGAGCCTGCCTGATCTCTCCTCAGCCCCCTACACCTTTTAGCTCCTGGCTCACGCATCACCTCACTCAGACAAGGTTGGGGACTCTGCAATATGTCCTGCTTCTCTCCTTCATGATCCCGAGACCAAGTCACAGTTAAGTCATCAATGATCTGGCATTTAATCAGTCTGTCTGCCCTTGCTCAAATTAAGCTCGAAGACAACACATGCCATGAATGTCTGTTTCCCTGTTGAATATGGAGCATCTAGTGGACGGTGCCGGGCACACAGTAGGTACTCAAAAGAATTCAATCCATGGGAACTGACACCCTGTCAGCTCCTGTCCCCGCCATCAGAAGCTGCGCGTGGGTAGCATGCTCCCTCCCACTCCTACTTCTTCCGGGCACTGGGAACCTTTCAGAAGCCAATTGCCTCTTGACCGAGTTCAACAGATGAAGAAGAACTTTGCTTTTCAGAAGCCCAGGTGCTTAAGGGGCACTGAGGCAGGTACCGGGCTAGGGCGCATGACATAACATTGAACCTTTCACTTTCCCCAAAACTTCACCTCCAAGTAGAAAGAGGATCTTCCTCTGATGTAGGGAGGGACGGGGACAGGAAGACAGGACAATACTCCACCCAGGTAAGTCTGTTTTCGCTTTTTGGGTTTGCCACAGAATCTCAGGCTCTAAGTTGACAAAGTGGGTAGAATATATATTTAGTCATGTATCTATCTCCCACTTCCTCTCAGAAAAGCCTTAAGGTGGTATCTGGCTGTGTAAATTTGGCGTCTTTCAAGTAATAATAATAGCTAATACTTCTGGAGCACTTTCTGAGCCAGCACCGTTCTGAACTTTTACAAATATTAAGCCATTTTGGAGGTGACAGCAACCTGAGGAAGTACGGATGGGTGTGAAGAGGGGAGAGATCGCCATTTTACAGATGAGGAAGCTGAGGCCCAGAGAGGCCAAGGGAAAGGCCAGGGTCACACAGCACAGTGCAGGCACCTGGCCTGAGGGCCTGGCCCCCAACCCCTGTACTTATCCTCGGAGTAGCAACGAAAGCAGGTGACTTGTCTGTCTCTGAGAGAGCAGTCTGTGAGGGGCCAGCCTCCGTGTCTACGTCCTACTCTGAACCGCTCGGAGGAATTCGAGGCTCTGTGGCGCTCAAGTTGCATTCCTTTTCCTTTTCCTTTTCTTTATTTTTTCGAATTGTGGTAAAATGCACACAACATAACAGTTACCCTTTTAACCATTTTTAGGTCTACAATTCAGTGGCACGATGACAATGCACACTGTCGTGTGACCATCACTGCCATCCACCTCCAGAATCTTTTCACCACCCCGAGCGGACTTCGTACTCTTTAAACCTGGACCCCCTGCTCCCCTTCCCCCCAGTCCTGATATCCTCTGCTCTTTCTGTCTCTATCGATTTGACCACTCTAGGTACCTCATAAAAGTGGAATTATATGGTATTTCTCCTTTCAAATCTGGCTTATTTCACTGAGCACAATG
>CM053501.1:2378864-2400112 GCA_028627145.1 Eidolon dupreanum | reverse complement strand
GGGTTGGAGTGCGCCAGGTCCTGGCGCGCGCCGTCCTGGGAGATGGGGGGCGGCAGGTCGCGGGCCTCGATCACGCGCACGGTCAGGTGGTTGTGCAGCAGGTCGTACTGCGTGCTGAAGTGCAGCATGCCCAGCTGGTACTTGGACGAGATCTCCTCGTCCGTCAGAAAGTCCACGTCGTCGCTGCCGCCGTCCAGCGAGTACAGCCGGGGCTCGAACTTGCGGAAATAGTCGTCGGGGGTGTAGGTCCGTCTGAGCACCGAGGGCTGGATGGGCTCCTTCTTGGCGCCCAGGACGCCAAACTCGATGGGTTTAATGTCGATGAGCGGGGAGCTGGGTCGTCTGGACTCCAGACCTAAACGGCCACCAGAAATAACAATGAACACGGACAGCCACACAGGCGACAGGACCCCCGGCCACTTCCAGGGCGGGCAACATCCCCTAGATTCTCACGCCGGCCACTCTGCTTCACAGCGCCCTGTCGCCTGAACTGTCGTCCCACTCTGTGCTCTCCCTACGGATGACCCTGTCCTTCCCGTCTTTCCCCGAGGGTGCTGAGTGTCTGGGGGAGCCAGCTCCTCCTCTGTGCTGGAGGCCCGGCTAACGGGATTTTAATTTTCATTCATGGACTCTGAACAGAGGCTGGGCACACAGCATCGCTGGGGGGGGGGACCCCAGACGGTCGCCACGGAGATGCTTACTGGAAATCCGCCGGGTCAGGCTGTACGTAGACTTAGATGTGTCTGAGGACGAGCATCTCCGATCTGGGGAGTTGGTACGTGGGGTCAGCGGGACGTCGCTGACTGTGTGGACGGAGTCCCCATCCTTGTCACTGCCCCGGCTGGCCATCCTATGGGAGAGAAGAGGTCTCGAACGGTTGTCGAAGAACTCCCAGGGACTGGCATCTCTGTCCCTTACAGCAGCGCTCCCCAACCTTTTTAGCACCAGGGACCGGTGCTCCTATGAGGAGCTAATGCCTGATGACCTGAGGCGGAGCTGAGGTGGTGATGCCGGCCCCGGGGAGCGGCTGCAAAGACAGATGAAGCTTTGCTCACCTGCCACTCACCTCCTGCTGTGTAGCCTAGTTCCCAAAAGGATGCGGACCAGTACTGGTCTGCGGCCCAGGGGTTGGGGACTGCTTCCTTGGAGGACAGGCCTGTGACAAAACAGCTCTCCGACCCAGTTCACGCAACTTGGAATAATGCAAATTTGAAATAGTGCGGCAGCCCGAAACTCTCAATAACGTATTGCTCTTTGTACAAAATGTGAAATGCTATGAATGAATAGATCCCAATTTAGAACGCTCTGTCAAGAATTCGCATAATTTCAAAGCTAGGGCCGAGGGGAGGGATACGAACGCTTATTCAGGATGTTGCCACACGGGGGCGCCACTCTGGTTGAGTCAAGAGGAGACCTGTCCATCTTCAGTCTGGAAGGAACCATGTGGCTGTTTAAACGCATCCCAACTTTTCCAAGTAGCTTTTGGTGAGAAATGCCCTGCTATTTCAGCAGTCGCTGTGTCTATAATTCAACATCTTTCAAAAATATCCTATAACAATGTCACTCAAGGGTTGAGTGGCAGTGCCATGGCTACCAAATGGCCCTGAAGAGTCAATGACCTCATAACAACAGCTCGATGTGAAGAAAGAGCTATGAATTAGCAGCGGGCACCAGCCAATGGGCTGCCAATGAGGACGAGAAATGTCGTAAAAATGAAAAGCTTTGGGTTGCAGGGTAGGGGCAGTAAATAAGAAGCCAACCTTCGGTGTGAACCCTGGCTGAGTGACCTTGAGCAAGTCCCTTCCTCTCTGTGCCTCCTTCTCCCCGTCTGTAAAATGGGAACAACAGTAGTACCCGCCTCGGGCGGTTGCTGTGAGCACTGAATAAATTCACACGCGTAAAAAGCTGAGACCAGTGCTGGGTTGGTCGTAGGCAGGTGCTCAGTACACTTCAGCTCGTATCATTACAGCTTTGAGGTTCCCCCAGTATTCATAAGGCTAGGTCAGGATGCTGCAGGGAGGGGACAAAAGCTGGCAAACTGGCCGTGAGATGGATGCTGCTAATACCATGCCCCTAAGGTGTCACAGCTGTCGACTGATACGTGCTGAGGCCGCATCCCCCTGAACTGACATTTAAGCCTGTGGGGAAACTAGCCATGAAAAATGCCAAGTTTCAAATTCTGTGAGGTCTTCCGATGCAACCCGCTCAGGAAGCAAGACGGATCTGGTGCTCTTCCGATGCGATGGAAGGGTCAGAGCGAGGACAAGACCAGTCACGGTATAAAGGGGGGAAACTCACAGGCCTTGCCTGCCTCCTGCTTCTGGTGTGCAGGTGAATGTGGCAGAGGAAATGGGGTGGGGGGTAAAGGGGAGGGGAGGGCACAGAAATGGGATCGCAGTGTGTGGCGATCATCGCTCGACCGCTCCCTAAAATGAAAGGTGGAGCGTCTTCCAAAGAAGGCAGAACCAAGACCCTGTGGCCACTGGGGCACGCACGTCCTCCGCACGGTTGTCTCCCGCAGTCACCTCCACCTGTGAAGCCCCATCCAGGCTTCGGGGATCGGCTGGAACACAACTGCCCCCTGCAGCCCTGGCTGAGTCCTCTCAGACGGTGCCAGCGTCTGTCTGGGCCGCCCTGCCTCCCGTGCCACCAGCTCCCGACCCTTCCTGGCCACGCCACGCCACGCTGTTGCCCGGCCCGGCGCTCTTCCGGTCAGCACCTGTGTGGTTCCCTCTCCTCATCCAGCTCTCAGCTTCAACGGCACCTCCCCAGAAAGGCCCCGACTCGTCCCCTAACCTCCTCCCACCCCAAAAGCCCTTATCACTATACCTTCTTTTTCCCTCTTCAACGCTGCACGTAACTCATCCCTGGTCGGGGCCTGCTTGCTTCTGCTTCCCCTCGACATGTGACGCCAAGCTGCAACTCCACGGGCAAGGACAGTGTCTTCCCTATTCACCACTGCCAACCTCGCCCCAGTGAATGAATGAATGAATGACCCCAGTGAATGAATGAATGAATGAACGAACACACCTTTCTTGCGGTTCTCATCTGATTTATCTTGGGTCACAATGATCTCAGTGTACGTTTTGTCACCCCTCCCATACCAGGGTACACTTAATGGTGAGACGTGTACCTACTATGAGCAAAGGTACCAGGTGTTGAGTACCTACTATGTGCCAAGTACTGTGCTAAATGCTCTGTATGAGCCATCACATTTCACCCTTAAGACACTCCAGGAGTTAGTTACGAACAGTCCCCGCCCCCTTCACAGGTGGAGACATTGAAGCCCTGGGGGGCGGTGGGGAGGAAGGATAATGAACGGGCACCGCTGTTTCAGGGCTGAGCCCCAGCTGAGTCGGGCAGTGCCAGACGCCGGGTCGCAGCTCCACACTTCTGGGCTGGGCATCCCCTGCGAGGCCTCTGGAGCTTTGTAACACAGTAGGCACGCGATACATGCTTGTTGGACAAACAAACACCCTGACTTTAATTCACTCTCCAGTGTGGGTCTTTCTGGCATTGCCCCGAAAGGAGCCAGTCAGATTATACCGCTTTCCTGACCCTCACGAGGCCAGCCCAGCCGAAGAAGGCCAGGGACCTACATGACATACATGTAGGCATACGTGGCCATGGTGCTCCCCAAAATCACACACAGAAAGGGCCGGCTCATCTGCCGGCCTGAAGAGAAGTATGTCCAGTGGGTCTTGGCTCAAATGTCACAGTGGGAACGGCACTGCGAAGCCCATGCAGCTGACATTTCTGCTCCCTGCCTGTTTGATAACATGCGACTACCCACTTGGTAAATAAATCTGGGGAAAGCGCAAGCTGTCAATTCGCCTTCCGAAGGATTTAGCCTGCCTCCCCTTTACCGGTTTCTCCTAACATTTTACATCACGTTGAGTGCCAGAAATGCACTAAGCGCCGCTCAGGATTCAAGGACGACCTGGGCCGTCCTGGGAGGCACGAGGTCAGGGTCAGGCTGCGGACTGCACAAGTCCAGGGGGCGCCACTGGCAATAACCGCCCAGGGCACGGCGCCTCCTGCGGCTGCCCACTCTGCGGGGACGTTGCCAGCCCACTTCTCCGCTCGCGGCGAAACCCAAGGAAGCGTCTCCCAGAAGGTCGCACCCCTTGCCCCCAGAAGGACTCCCCTGCTCGCACAAAGGGCCAGCAGCCTGGTCAAAGCGCTCTGTCCTCCAACTCGGTGGCCGTGCATCTGGAACACTCACCACCTGGGTCCCTGGGGGGCAAAGAGACACCCAAACTGTGATTTTCAGTGTTCATCGGGGTCTCCACGGGGTAGGAAGAAAATCTGAATTCCTTAACCTGGCATTTGAGACCCTACCTGATCTGAACCTGTAGGTTCACTTTCTAGGATCCCCCCGACTCTTCCGAGACGTCGTGTCTGCTTGTCGGCTTTGTCTGCCCTGGATCCAGCCACGACACCCAAACTGTCTGCTACAAAGGTCGGCACGCTGCGGGGCCACATGGCTGCCTGATTTCTGTAGATGGAGTGTCACTGAAACACAGCCACATCCGTTCGTTAACGTACTATCTACGGCTGCTTCTGCACTGCAATGTCAGATGTGAGTAGTCGCAATAGAGACTAAAAGCCCGTGAGGCTGAAATATTTAATCGGTCTGGCCCTTTACAGGAAAAGTGTGCCAATCCCTGTCCTACTAGCTTAGTTCGCGTGTTGCAGGTGGGAATGACCCCTTCCCTGCTTCTAGGATGACCAGGCAATCGAGGCACGATCCTAGCATCATTTCCTCCAAGCTAAAGTGATCGGATCTGTTGACTGACTCATCTACACCAAGCCAGGTCAATGTAGTAGAAATAGGATTCTCCTGGTGTTTCTGCTGCTGTTAAGAATGAAGCAAAGAAGAAATCAAGCTTGAGAATGAGGCCAATACAAAAGAAAGAGGAAGAAAAGAGAGGAAGCACCTGAGTGCATACCCACAAAATTATTTGAGCCCCTGGATACAGCTATGCCTGAAGCCATTTCCTCTGGGTTTTCCCATAAAACAACTCTATGCAGGGCTGTCATATGACATATGCAGGGTATAAATGTACAATTCCAGGGGTGACTGGATTTAGGGACCCACCTTATCTCCTATACTATGTTTAAGTCCCTGGAGCATAGTAACAGGACTCTGTCTAGCCTTGGGCATCCCACAGTGCCTTCAGGGCATACTCAGAAATAACTAGCAAAGAAACTGAGATGAACTTTTCAGTGGGATGATTGGCACTTTCAGGATTCAATTTCTGCCTGCAGGTTAGTCAGCTGGTCAATGACTAGTTTTTTGAAATGAACAAGACAGGAAAAAAAAAACCCAAAACAAACAAAAAAAACCCCTACCCTCATAGAGGTGGCATTCTTGGGAGCGTGACTTTAAAGAACCTGGCTACGCCAACCTCTGTCACATAGGGCCCTGGCAAATGGACATGATTTCTTGATTAATGAGCTGGATTCACCGAACACCTCAACTCTACCCACATCTGCAGGATTCAGGCTGCGACCTTTGAATAATGGAAGAGTTCCTTAATATCGCCTTTACGTCAGTTTAAAGAATCTCTCTCAATACCTTATAGTGATAGATATGAATGCTTACTACCGTTTTATGCACAGCTCATGACTCTTGATAACAACCCTATAAAATAAGTTCTCTCACTGTTCCTACTTTGCAGAGGAGGGAAACGGAGACCAAAATGGTAAAAAGCATCACTTACATTTAGGACTGCGAACCACACGGCAAGCAAGTCCTTTTCCATGTACTAATTCGCACAAGCACCACGACAACCTTATGAGATCAACGCTGTTATTTGTATCATCTCCATTTTACAGATGGGGAATCAAGGCCCAGAGAGACCACACAACCTGCCTAAGGTCACAGAACTAGAAAAAGGTAGGAGAAATAGGACTGGAACTCACAGAGCCTGACACAGAACCATCTTATTATGGAGATATTCAATATTTGCTTCTAGGAAGAGAAAACGAGAGGACCGAGGCATGACCCCCAATATGGAGGGAAAGATGGGGTACCACAGGCTTCTGGAATCTCAACCTAAGTATTTAGCTGAGACAGCACTGGGTCCCCACGGAGGCTACAGCTGTGGGCCCTGGTGGTCTCGCCCCCTCTCTGGGCCTCCCCCTCCGCACCATGAGAAGCTGAACTCGATGGTCCCCAGGCCCGCCAGCCTCGACCCAGACTCTCTGGCCATGTTCCCTTGCCAGCCACAGAGAGGTGGACCAGACACGTGGCTGAGAAGCTTCAAAACTGCGTTCCCAAAATATCCGAGCGACTGGCAGATGGAGATGTTGTATGCGGGCGCGGGAGGAGAACGAATTGGAAATAAAATGAAAGATGCCAGAGAGAACATAAACAGCTTTGGAGGACAGGATGGAGCCTGGAGGTGCTTTCGGCTTCCCAATTTCTGAAGCCCTCGGTCAGACCAACAAAGATGCGCTTGGTTACTCATCCCATTCACCTATCCATGCAACGGATATTTACTATGTGCCAACGACTGGGTCAGGCGCTAGGACAATCTGTCACGCCGACTTGGATGGAAACCTTTGGAATCGGTACATCCCTTGAAGGATATAGATGCTCGCAGTTCTCTTTTTCCTCTTAGAATGGCACTCGCCGTGATTAAAAGTGCCCACGTGCTTAGCATGACACAGTCCACATCTCAGAAGACGGGAAACTGGCTGAACTAAAAAGCCTCACTGCCAGCTGGTGGCACCAGCTTGCCAAACAAAAGGAGAGGCACAAAGCATGTCCTCATCTTTCATACCCCGAACAGTCCTTCCTGTGGCCCGGACCCCCCCTCTCAGAAACAGAGGAAAAAAAAGGTCTTAAGATGACTTTCAAGGAAGTTCAAGGAGTTTACTTACAGCCAGGGAGGAGTCTGGGCAGGGAAAGGTCCCAGAATTTCCACTTCATCCTCACTTGACTGGCAACAGCTAGACTCGTAGCACTTCTGACAGCAGTGCCTGCAAGTCCATCTGCACAGCAGCAGATCGGAGATTCTAGAAAGAAAACCCTGAGGCCATTGCGGGAGGTGGGCAGTGGAGGGGGGTGGGGGAGAGGGGATGCGGGAAGAAGGGTGGAGAGGAGGAAGAGGAAAAACACCCGAATTACAAGCAGCCCATCCCTGGTGAGAAATGACATTCAAAGTCTGTCTCTGCTGTGAACGCTTGGAACAAAATGTTTTCACTTCTGTTTACTAACTGCAGGCGCAAAAGACAGCAAACATCACCTCGCCGGAGCCGTTAATAGCAAGCAAAACATTTGCAGGTAGTTTTGTAGTTTATGGGGAACTCTTTCTTGACATGTGGGTGGTGCACACAACGTCGTGAGGGCTATACAGTATGTTCCCGAAACACAATGAATGTTATTGTCTTCTTGAAAGCAAAGCAAAAATATAGATAAAAAATATCTCAGTGACATGAACGTAAACAGAGATAATCAGACGGAATAAGTAGGGGGTTGTGTGCGGGGGGGGGGGGAACCTATCTTGTCAACTTAGTGTCTTTTCGCGGGGATCTTCCCTCCCACAGAAAGGCATCCAAACGGTGCCGTTATCAACATCCGGTTATTGTTTAATATTCAGAATTCCCCACAGCCTCACATAAGACTCCACAAGGCAAGGCAAGCGTTCGTTTCTTGATTAGAAGCCAGACCAAACGATTCATTGAATTAACCCACCTCGTTTAAAGGTTCCAACTGCCCTTTTAGAGATCCACGATGAGGCCACGGGGTGTAGGGGGTGAGGGAGTGACAAAGAGAGAGAGAGACAAGACCAGTTTAGCAATATTCCAGCGACTCAAAAAAAGACCAAAAAAAAAAAAAAAAAAAAAAAAAAAAAAAAAGCCCTGGATCTTTTCACTTACCATCCTGGGAAGGGAGCTGACTTGCTAACAAGGTGTTGCTATTTTCCGGGCTGCTGGTAGCCTCCTGGCTAACCAACACCGAATAAATGGGAAACTTTAGCATTTCGGTTTGATTTGCACCGTCTGCTGTTATGAATCAGAGCGGGGTAGCCAGTCATGCTACCCAACGCGGCCACATTTCAGAGGAGCAAACCTTCCCATACAGAAATAGCCATGAAGCCAACCCCAGAAGGACAGGATTCGCTAGCATGCGGGCGGGATAGGACTGGGCTCCCCCGCCCTCCTGGAGGCCCTACCTTCCAACTCTGCTCCAATGGTGACGGTGGGGAGCTTCATATGACCACCCACAAATTGAGGGAGCCACCAGAAAAGGGAGCCATCATCTGGTTCTCTGGGAAGGAGGGGCCCCCTCTCTCCTTTGGCCCCACCCCATCTTCTCACAGGTTCCCAAGGCACAGGCTGCCTCCCCCTCTTCCACAGAAGAGTCTTGATGGCTTTCCAAACCGGCCAAGTAAACCAGGAAGGTTAGGAGGAGCCTGGACTTGAACTCAGAACTCAGAATCAACAGGCAGAAAGCTATTTTCTTTTTGGACTCTCTTGCAAGGAGGAAAAAGATTCAGTTTGATACCATTGTATGCCATCTTTCTAACACTTGCAAATCTCCCCCGTCCGCACCTTCCTTTTTAAACAGAAAGAAGACCCCAGCTCAGAGCCTTGGAGAGATCCCTTTCCAGCTGGAATCTAAGAAGGTGGCATTATTCTCATCGTGGGTTCCCCCCTCCATTTTTTTCCCCCTGTTGTCTTCTGTTTATATCAAGGGATCCTGGTTTTCTATTACAGTAATGACATAAAATTTCCTGTTCATATTATTTTTTTTAAGTATATAAAAAAAGCCCATTTAAAAAAAATATTAAGCAAATAACAGTAGAGGTGATATGGAGCTTAAACTCAGAATCCTTGACATGGTAATGAAATGACTGCAGCTTGGGAAACAAAGTCTCAGGCACTAACCACAAACTCTCCCAAAAGCAAAACTCGAACCGGAACAAGACCTGGAGGTGCAGAACCGCTAGTCCGGGCCTCGCCATCAGCCAATCATATGACATGGGCAATCCAGGTGCCACCTGAGCCTCAGTTACCTCTTTTCTTTAGTGGAAGGGCTAAGCTAGGACACTGACTATAAAAATGTTTGTGTGCTACCCAGCTGCAAAACGCCTTTCTGTGGCTTATGAAAACAAGGTGGCTTGTTAACACCAGTTGTAACGTACTAGGCACCGGGGACTGTCCTGGCCAATTTGGCAGTGAACAGAGCAACAGAAAGCTATGCCCTCATGGGGCACACGCGAGCAGGTGCTTTAAATTGCCTGGGATAAAGTGATGCTTTTTTCACAGCGATCCGTGCCATTCTCTTCATTTAGGGAAGTATTTCCGTGCTACATGGTGATCAAAAGAAGATCATTTATAAAATCATGATGACAAAGCCACCTCAGGGCACCAGCTAAGGAATAACCGTCCAGCTTTGTCAAGGCCCAGGTGCACGATGAGTGTCAAAAAGCAAAGAGCAAACGAGAGGTGAAGGAAGAGAAAGGGGGAAGATGCTCCGCTGCTCAGGTATGCTTTGGGTCTTTTCTCACACTGGGTCCGCCGGGTTCCGGTGTGAGAATAGAATCCAGTAGAACCCAGACATTCTGGAACAGGGGTCGGCATTCCAGCCTACAGCCCGTTTTTGTACAGCGCTCCAGCGAAGAATGTTCTGTACATTTTTAAATGGTTGAAAAATGGTCACTCATGCAAAGTATATGAAATTCAAATTTCGGTGTCCACAAATAAAGTTTTATTGGAACATGGCCGTTCATTTACTATTGTCTGTGGCTGTTCAGCATAACGGTCAGAGCGGAATGGTCATGACAGACCCCGCAGCCTTAGAAAAAAAAATGTTTACTATCTGGCGCTTTGCAGAAAAAGTTTAACAACTTGTTCTGGAAGTTAGGTCTGCATCACCAGGCCATCCTCATACTCCATGCTTATCAAATCCCCACTGACCCTTGCCATCCCCCCTTTAAGATTTCGCCACTGTCCCTTAAGCAGCTGTGTGGCCTTGGGAAAGTGACTTACTTTCTCTGTGCTGAAGGTGGTCATTAAGAACTGGAAGAGCCTGTTCTAATGTTCTTCATGTCTCACGAGATTGTGCATTCTGAGGGACAGGGACCCTGCTATTTTCACAGCTGTACCCCTGGTGCACACACACAGCAGGTGGTCACACAGGCATCTGCCTGTTGACTAGTCTCAAGGACATCCAGCACACAGTGGGTATATAGTAAATATGACCTTCATTGAACTTGAAAAGATGACCTAGGGATTTCATGAAAGAGAAGCCAGTGGAGCTAATCTAAGCCTGGAGAGAAAGGAGGCGGCTACGCCAGGTGACAGAGCAGAGTTCCTAGCAGACTGGTAAAGTCTGAGGACAAAATGAGGGGCTGTGTGAACCAGAGGGGAACGAGGGGACCAGCAGCCCCCCAACTGTGGCCGAGTGGATGAGAAGGGAGCCCAGATGCATGCTGGATGTGGGAGGCTATGGGCTTTTCTGCAGGGCTCTGAAGACCCGGTCCCAGAAACAGGCAGCTCAATCGGCCTGACGGCGTGACCTTGACGCTGACCTGGCCCCACTTCCAGCCGTGTGTTAAGGGGAAAGGACTCTTAATCAAGCAGCCCCACCACCCTCCCCAAAAATGTGCTTGGAAATGATTTCGGCCCAAGGATTCTCAGGGCAGTTGCTCCGAGATGACAGGGGTCCGCAACTCCCAACCCCAGCGCGATGGCCTGAAGTGATCCGCTGCCCCACTGCCACCAGCGCCACGCCTCTGGTGTGTCCCCCACCCCTCAGCCCCCGGTGCCCAGGAGAGGAGACGTCCTTGTCCCTCCTGGCCGGAACAGCTGTCTCAGGCTGGCTCCGCCGGCCAATTAGCCGGAGCTGTCACCACGGCAACGCAGCTGGCGGGCCAGGCGGCTGGCGCCCCGGGCCGCCCTCCCCGCGGCCCCTCCCCTAGGGTGGGGTGCAGAGGGAGGGGGAAGGGGTACCGGGGAGAAAAGTCCGCACCACCCCCACATTCCTTCCCCGAGTTGAGGGCGCGCGTGCGGAGTCCGCAGGGGCCCCCTCATTCCGGGGTGTGGGGTCCCCAGCCTCTTCTCCTTGGGGCGCACAGGTTGCCTGCGCTCGAGCACCCTTTTTCTCGAGGCAAGTTTGTGGGAGCCCAGCCGCGTGCCCTCCCCTCCGCGCGCTCACGGGCGAAGGGGGCGCGGCGCCCCCAGCACCGCGGACCTGGCCCCCCGCCTCAGCCCTACCTGGATGTACGCCATTTTCGCCCGCGCGACTCACTCCGGCCCGGGCATGGCGCCGCCACAGCCACTTTGCCCTCTCCAACGGGAAAGGGGGAGAAAGCGAAGGGGGAAAAGGGAGGAAAGGCAGCCGGGTGGCCCCAGACGTGACCGGCGTGGATGATGAGCGGCGCCCGCCCCTCTGCCGGCCGCCCCGTCCTTGCCTTTCCCTGCGTTCCGGCTCCCGGAGTGCGGGCCGCCTCCCAGACCGGGAGAGCTGGGGTGCCCAGGGCCCCCGTGTCCGCTCCCCTCGCTGTCCCGCGCTCCCCCCCGAGGCGCTCCCCAGGCTGGAATGAGGCCGGGGCGCCCGAGGAGGGAGCCGGGGGCGGCCGCAGGGACTGCAGCGACCCCGGCGCGGGCGGGGCCGAAGACGCGGGGGCCGGTGCGCGCCAGAGGCGGGGGAGGGGACGGGGATGGGGAAGCGGGTGGCAGGGGGCGGTGCACGGGTCAGCCCATCCGGTCGGCGCGGGGGGCTGACACCTCCAGAGAGGAGAGCCCCCGGGGTGGCCGCGAAGTCGAGGGGCTACAGTCTAGCCCGCCGGGGAGTCTGGAGCTGGGAGGGTCCTCCCCATCCGGCCCTCTCCCAGCCCAGCTAGGAAAAACTTTATTCCCACCCCACCCGACGCGCCTAGAACTGCGGCAGCGAGGCACGCAGAGGCCGAATGCATGGGAGCCTCAAGGTAAGGGGGGGCACAGGGCGCCCCAGTGGAGGTGCTGCGGCCCGGGGCGCAGGGGACGCACGGAGAGAGCGGAGCGCCCCTCTACCCCCAACCTGCCGGAGTTGCGCCCTGGGCGCAACAGGTCTGGCGCGGGGCGGACCGGCAGCGCCACCCAGCGTCGCGCCCGGAGTCGTGCGCGCCTCTGCCCGCCGCAGGCTCCGCGCCAGCGAGCGGCGCCCCAGGGCGTGTCCACCCGCCAGCCTGCCCGCGTGGCAGGGGCGCCTGGGCCTGGAGGCCGATCCCACACCGGTCCTCGCACCCCAAGGCCGCAGAGCTGGGGCTGGCTCCCCACTGAGGGATTTGAGACGGAACATTGCCCTCCGCCGGTTCTCTTTTTTAAACGCCCAGCCATCTCCAGTTGCCAGTCACCAGTTTATCAACCTTTTAACCTCCCAGGGCCTGCCTGGCTTTTCATCAGTAACAATGGCATAAAAATCTCCGCCCTGCCTGTCCTCCAGCGCTGTTTTGTGGAAATAAATGTGGAAGTCATGAACTAAATATGTGATATACCTACGTGTATATATTGTGCGTAAAAATCTAGCATACGTGCACATTTCGGGGTGTGATCCAATATTTCATTTTGAGCACAAGGCAATGTAACACATGCCGAGCGCCGGTAATTCAGCAGCCGCTGTGCTGGACGCCTCCCAAGCATTATTTCATCTCATCCTTCTCTTTGCTCACTCCTATACATCTAGCAGAGTGCCTGGCCGGAGCAGGCACGCAATCAATGCTTTTATTGTTGCTGTTGACTCCTAACTTTATGAGGGAGGTGCTGCGACCGTCCCCAACTTACAGGTGAGGAAACTGAGGTGCAGACAGGGAAAGCCACTCAACCAGGGCTGGACAGCTGACAGCGCTTGCGTCTGAACCCAGGGTGGAAACTCCTGACCAGCTTCTGGTATTTATCCAGTGTTTCTCCAACACTTATGGGACGGGGTGCTTGGCGGAATGGGTGCTCTTTGAGGGACTTGAGGGAGGCGGAGGAATTTTCCAGGTGTTCCCATGAGACTGTGTGCCTGAGAGGCCGTTTTAGATCTTTTACACAAATTCAATCTTTTAATTCTTTGAGTGGGCACTCTTACTATTCCATTCCCTAGATGAGAAAAAAGGAGGCGTAAAGAGGGTCAAGTAACTTGCCCAGGGGGTATATGGCGTGGAGGAGCTGGGGTTCAAACACAGCCTACAATGGAATTCATCCCCACATCACTGCACCTGGCTGCCTCACCGTGCAGGATCTGGGGTGGAGGGAGATGACATCTTTAGGGTTAGTTTGGGACCTTAATCCCTAAAGACAAAACTGAGAATACCAAGCCCCGCTCCTGCAGTGGAAGAGATTATTTAAAATGGGGGTAACAGAACCTACCTCCGGGGGTGTCAAATGCTTTCATGTATGTAAAGCACCAGGCACACAACAGGAGCTTAATAACTGCTTGCTGAATGAATACATGGATGGTATCAGGTCTCACATGGATGCTTCCGACCTGGTCATCATTAAGGCTGAGGACTGAGCCTGCACGCGCCTTCTTTTTCATCCTCACCAGAGCCCTGCAAGGTGAGTCTCATCCCATTTTACAGATGAGGAGGCTGACACTCTGAGGAGAAGTGAGTTGCCCAAGGTAAACAGGTGAAAAGTGGCAGGGACACGGTGAACGTGCTGATCTGTTTGGCCTTAAAGGCCCAGCTCTTCACAGCTGCGCCATCCTGCCTTGGATGCAAGAATGAAGAAGTCAGTCCTAAGCCATGCATCAGGGGGGTGTCAGATGTCACTCAGAGAATGGATTTCCCCGCCCTTCTCGGGGACCTGCAGTCTGGCCTTGAAGTGTAACCTGGACTCAGACAAAGGCCGTGTTCATTTGGACAAGGTAGCAGGCACCTTCACAGGTCTCAGAGAAGAAGCCGCCAGTCCAGGGGACTGATGAATGCGTGGATTTGCATGGGGCCTATGGTGTGACCAAGGGGAGCCCAGGTGGTTGTGGGTAAACGGGTGTGTGTGTGTGTGTGTGTGTGTGTGTGTGTGTGCCAACCTAGTGTGTTTATGGTCAGAGAAGGCTTCCTAGAGGGGGTGACATTAAGCTGAGTCCCAAAGAACAAAAGATGGAGAGATCATTCTAGATCCCAGTGGTGCTTAACTGGGGTAGGGGCAGGGGCGTGGGGTATGAACTTAGAAAAGGAAGAAGTTGCATCTCCACTGTCACTAACCTTTACCTGAAATTCAGTACCTCCTTTCGGGATGAATGCAGGCAGCAATAATTAGTACTTACCTGGGGCTTTGTCATCAACAGAAACCATATATATTCATGTCACATTATAGTTGTTGCAAATTTCTTTTACATTCTTTACTACTTGAAAATTACTAGTTCTCAGGCTCAGCTATTTAATGCATAAATGAAGGAGGACATATATTACCATATATATTGGTTTATATACCATATAAATTGGTTTTAATATTTTGATAACTGTGTATCAATGCAATTATTATTTCATTATAATCTTACATATTCTATGATTTATTTTGAGATGGGGTCTATAGGTTTCAACAGACTGGCAAGGGGGTCCTCGGCACAAGAAAGGATTAAGAACCCCCAAAAGCGGCATGCGTGTTAGCTTAGAGGGGACAGTGGGGACCGCCACACAGTTCTTTAGCTGGAGCCAGGGGAGGGTGGTTCCAGGTGAGGTGCAACAGGTAGAGGGGGCCAGACGTCAGGCAGCCTCATAATAACTCCACAGAGGAGCAGGAAGGATCCAGCTCAGAAATATTTTCACAGGGGTGTGCGTGTGTCTGTGGGTGTGGAGTGGACAAGCCTGGAGGCAGAGCGCTATTGCCGCAACCCAGGTCAGAAGTGATACGCGTCTGACGCAAGGTCATGGCATCGAATGATGGCTGTAACAGAATGAGCGGCGATGAGGTCAGGGAAGAAAGGGAACACAAGAGGAAAGCAGGTTTGCTGGCAGGAGTCGGGATTTTGTGTTTGGGTACATTGACTCTCAGATATGTATTCTCCAGGGTCCCTGAAAGAAACCTACTTCAATCCAGCTTGAGCAAAGAAGAACTCATGGGCTCATTAACTGGGAGTCCAAGGGCAAATCCTACAGGCATGGCTGGATTTAGGGTGCATTTGATCTCGCCTCTTCACAGCTTCTCTCTAAATGTTAGAATTTTTTTCACCTAGAGTAGGTTTGCTTCTCATGGCAGAAAAATGGCTACTAGCGGCCTTGAGCTTATATTTTAACGGTTTATGCCCCAAAAGGAAGAGACTTTTAATGAAATCATACAGAAAACTCTAATTGGTCCTGCTTGGGTCACATGTCTACCTCTGGACCAGGTGCTGTGTCTAGGGGACCCAGTACCCTGCTTGAGTCTGCTTGGACAAGGTGACCAGAGATGTGTGGGCATCATGAGCCATGATCCCACAAAGACTACGTAGAGAGGGGGAGAAGTGGGTTCTCTAAAAACAGGTCTGGGAGAGACAAAAATGGCACGCCCATGATGCCGTGGCCGTGAACTCTCCAGGTGGAGATGCTCGATGCACAGAGTACAGGGTCCTGGAGTGCAGCCCCTCCTGACGCAGAGTGACCCTCAAGAGTCGATAATCAGGAGATGAGGCTTCAGTCTCTTCCTGGTGGCACTGATGGGCTCACCTCAGTCTGTAGCGTCTAAGGGGAACCTGGCCTCTCACCTTCCCCCCTCAGACACCCAGCTCCGGATGGCGGACGCAGGCACGTAATAATGGTTTGCACTGCCACCTCACGAAGGTGGGAGTGCAAACTACAGACCTCAGGATACCCATTATAATTAAAAAGCGCCAGACCGGCAAACGCAGTCCCCGGCATCCATATGGGCAACGCACATCTGGCTAGGTGACTTTCTATTTCTGCCATACGGGCTGACAGCACTTGTCTCCTAAGTCAGTTTTAATTATACAGCTTCCCCCAGCATGCCATTTAGATCCTGTTTTAGCTGTGCCCGTAAACCTGGGCCGTGTTTCTGAACGCCCGGGGAGTGAGAAGTCTCCCGGCAATTAGACGGCTGGTCTGGAAACAGGACGGGCGGCCACCTGCTAATGTGATCCCCGGGGCTGACATAAGCAAGTAACCCCGTGTAAGAGTCAGATCCCTGTCATCTCCATCCTCACTCGTGGCCCTGTGTTTTGACAGCAGGAGATCCGGCTTCTAGTCCAGGCTCACCTAAGTAATAGCTATGTGGCTTCGGGCGATCCACTTAATCACTGGGGACCTCAGTTTCCCTCACCTGCAGAATGGGTATAATACTTCTTCCCAGGGCTGGTGTCAGATAAGGCAAATGAGGAAAATGCATGTGAAGCACTAGTGCGTAGTTCAAAATCAGCGGTTTCTTTCTCCCCTAGCAAACATTTAATCTGGACACAGTCCGTCTTATCCGAGTTTACAGGTGGAAGGGGAATGCCCGTCAGGGAGAAAGAAAGGATAACGTGGCGGTTAAAATCCTGGCCTCCGGGGTCAGCCGGGCCTGGGTACAAGTGGTGCTGCCTGCCACTTACCACCTGTGTGACTTCAGACACGTCTCCGTGCGACTCAGCTCCCTCTTCAGTGACCAGGATGTTACCAGCCTCTGTTTCATGAAGGGAGGGGTCCACGGGCCAATCTGTACTTGTCCCTTCACAGTTCCCGCCACTGAAGAGGCACTCGAGAAATGCTAGCTATTACTACTTTTTATTTTCAAAATATAAACACGCCACACAAAGTCACTGTTATGACTAGTAACTGTACTCAGTGCTTTATTTACCCTGCACAGTTTTCCCTTTTTTTGTTGGTGGCTAAGATTGAGAAGAAGGGGCCACATCACACATTAGGACAGTCGTTTTCAAACTTGACTGTGCGTAGAAGCTTGGGTGGGGGAGTTCGAGTGTGGGCAGCGCTCTTGTTAAACTCCCTATTCTCAGGCTCCTCACCCAGAGATTCTGATGTGCTGGTTTTTGGGGTCTGGGCTCTGCTTCCTGACAAGCCTCCCAGAAGATGCTGATCCACGTGGTCCAACGTTTGACCTTGACCTCAGCATGCCAGAACGTCATCTTCGTGATGTTCAGACACTTCCTAGCGGGCTGATCACCACCAGCCAGGCTGCCCCATGAGTTGGCTGGAACGGGTCAGGGTGGGAGGCCGCGCTGAGGCGGGGGTGAGCCCGATGATGCCCGTAATCCCTGAGGATACTGACTCACCGGTGACGCCTGCCCTCCAGCTGATTCCTGCATCCTGCCGGACACCTCCTTACTTTGCATGCTATCTGCAAGCATCACTTCTAAGGATCTTGCTTAGAAAAAGTCTGACGGTCTAGCCTCTGAAACCCCCACCCCATCTTACCTCTGGCCCCAACACTGGTTCAACCATTTCCACCACATACGCTCCTGTGGGAGGCTAGTAGCTACTGTCAGCCAAACCCTCTCTACCCCATGATTCAGAAAAGGACAGCTAATTATTTAGTCTTCAAGAAGGAAATCTGAGGGTGATTTAATAATGGGCTGCAGACGTATGAAGAGTTCTCAGCAGGCAGCTGGTGACCACCTGTATCCTCTCTCCGCCACGGCTAGGAGAAACAGGGTTGGAATTTCACTGCAGACACAGAACAGAGCACCAGGGCAGGCACGAGCGTGAGGGCACGGATGTTGTTTCAAGGGCAGCACGTGACATCTACTTTCCCAGGATTCACGACCAGGAAGGGGCTTTGAATCTGACGTGCTGTCTGCCCCCAGAGGCCGGGAGAAAGGCCTGATGCTGAAAGCGACTTCGAGACGGATTTTGTCTTACTCAGCCCTGAGCCCCAGCACCCGGCACACTGTGTAGACAGGGTCCCCAGACCAGCAGCATCGGCAACATCTGGGACTTTGCTAGAAATGCAGAATCTCAGGCCCTACGGGCACCTACTGAATCAGACGCTCTGGGCGGGCGGCGGGGTGGGGGTGGGAACCAGCGAGCCGTGTTTCAACAAACCCTCTGGGTGGTTCTGATGCCACTCACCTGGGTGTCTTATTAAATGCAGATTCTGACTCAGGAGGTCTGGGCTGGGGCCCGGGGTTCTGCATTTCTAACAAGCTTTAAGCGATGGCAATGCTGCTGGTCCACAGACCACACTCTGAGAATCAAGGATCTAGAATAATGTCAGCTCACATCAAGCCTCCCCTCAAAACGCTCCAGTGATTCCCATTTAAAGTAAGAGTCGAAACGGTCCCACGTCAGCGGGTCCCCATTACTCCCCTACTCGGTCCGCTCTGGCCATGCTGGCCTTCTGCAGTCCTTGGGCACCCAGGCAAGTTCCCACCCCAGGGCCTCCTGGAGCTCCCCATGGCTCGCTCACTCACCTCTGTGACAGGCAGCTTCTAAGAGGGCCCATAATGACCCTGCCTCCTGATACTGACGCCCTTTTTTAATCTCCTCCCACTGAGTATAAACAGGACCTGTCACAGGGATGTCACTTTTGTGATCAGGTTACTGAAGGTAGTCATTTCTATCTCAGTAGCCAACTCTCCCTTGCCGGCTTTGATGACATAAGGTACCACAGTGGAGGGCCCGGGTGGCAAGGAAATGAGGGTGCCTAGCTGGGAAGTGAGGCTCAGTCCAGCAGCCCCAGAGGAACTAGAATTCCGATAATGACTGTGAGCGTGGAAGCAGCCCCTTTCCCAGCTAAGCCTTTGGGGGAGCCCCCAACCCCAGCCGACACCTTAATCAAAGACTTGTGAGAGACCCCGAAGCAGGGGATCCGGCTAAGCCATGCCCAGACTCCTGCCCCACAGAAGCCATGGGATAATAAATGTGTTTTAAGCAGCTAAGTCTGCGGTAATTTGTTAGGCGGCATTCGATAACACGGCCCCCTCGAGGTTCTCCTCCGACATCGCCTTCTCCATCTGATCTTCCCCAACTGTCGCCTTTAAAAAAGCCACCTCTGCAGTCTCCCAGAACTCCTACCCGCCTCCCCAGCTTAATTTTTCTCCATAATACATATCACCGTGTGACATATCTTTTCATATTCTTCATGGTCCATCTCCCCAACTAGAAATAAGCTCTAGTTTTTTTGTTTTGTTTTGGTTTTTTTGGGGGGTCTGTGTCTTCCATAGCTATTCTCCCAGAACAGTGCCTAGCACACAGAAGGCACTCAATAATGTCACTGAATGAATTCTGCTGGAATGTCTCCTTCCGCTAAGTGGACAAGTGGCACCAACTCTACATTTTCTCTGCTTAGCAACTCCAATGAGAAAAGAGATTTTTTCCCAGACATATAATGACTGGGTGCAGGGCTACTTGGCCCCATCTGGGTCTCGTCCTGCCCTGTTAAGGGAAACGTGGGGAATCCCTGAGGTAGGGGCTGAGACCTTCTGACACCCTGAAACAATTCTGCCTTCTCAAGAGCAGCAGATGAGTTTCATCGTCCCATCCGAGCAAGATTCACAGAGGTTCTTCCCAGAGAGAGCTTGCCTCTCGGTGTGAGGAAGAAAGAAGCATTCGGCGCTGTCCAAAGAGCCACCGCTTCACACAAGGACACACTCGTGGACATTCAGAGCTGAGTTATCCATGATGGCCCCAGAGTGGAAATGACCCCAATGCCCACAGTGGGTGAATGAATGGATAAACAGAATGCGGTAGGCACACAGTGGGCTGCTTGACAGCAACCAAAAGAAATGAGCCACTAAACTACTGACATGGCTACAATATAAGTAACTGCAAAAAACATTTTACTAAGAGAAAGAAGCCAGACAGAAAAGATCACGTATTATACGACCCCGTCTATGTAAAATGTCCAGAACAGGCAAATCTATAAAGACAGGCAGTAGGGGAGTGGGTGTCTGGGGCTGGGGGTGGCCACGGGGAGTGAATGCTGATGGGCGGCACAAGAGGCTGAATTGTAGTGATGGTTGCACGGCTCTGTAAATTCCTAAAAATCACTGAATTGTGTGCTTAAAATGCGTGAATTTTAAGGTATGTAAATTATACGTCAACAAAACCATTTTTTAAAAGAAAATGAAATGAAAAGCACTTGCTAAGTTTGCTCCAGTTCTATGTCTGAAGGATCTTCTCTCAAAGGCTCTTTGAGAGTTATTCTCCCATGCTTTCTAGGTATCTGTTTCTATGGGAGATCAAGGAAAAGCACTCATTGGTGTCCTAAATCATAAAAATGAAGGTTATAAGTACAGAAACCAAAGGCTTATTTCTGCCCTGAGTAAGGCACTAAAAGAGGTGGTAACATTCTGATCGTGTGGTGGGTTTCCGGTCGTGGCCGCAACCCCTTCTCGTCTGACCCCATGGCTGAGCGAATTGCACAAGCTGCAGAATCAGTGCCCGTCGGAGCAACTGATGAGTCCCACGTGCACAGAAACAGTTGCATGGATGACAGGGGGCTGAGGAAGAGTAAAATACTCTGATTAGTCTGCCTCTTGGTGACCTGCAATTTCCATCTCAATGCAATCAGAGGACGGAGGTAGCTTCGACTTGGGTAGCCTCCAAAATGGCACCCTGGATCAATCCCAGACGAGGGAGGGAATGTAGCACTGTGACTGGCCCGGCCAGGATCACGTGTGCATGGGCTGAGGACAGCGCACCATGACTGGCAGCCCCACTGGAAACACATGGAAAAGAGAAGGGCAGTTCCCACAAAGGAAATAAGGGTGCTGAGAATGCAGAGACATTCGATAGCCATTCTGTTATTTCCATGTGCAGAAAAATCATAATCCGGCCAAATGTCCTATGCGCGAGGGTAGCCAGTGTGGACTTCAGAAAGCCTAAAGCCTTCGTAGGTGACAGTCTAACAGCTGCTCGTAAGGAAATGCCTTTGTGGTTTTATATTCATATCCCCCTCAATGGGGGCAGCAAGACTTTCCATTCTTAAAGTCATCCCCCCCACACATCCAAGTCCTCTTTCCATTCCAGGTGATTACAAACGTTGATTCTGGGCTAGCACGTGGTCCAAAGGTGATGGTTACCGGAGAACCCATGTGGGCAGGGAGCTTGAGGTCCAACGAGTCCCTTCCACTCCTCACCCTTATACTTATGCAGCGCTGGCTACACCTAATTTTCAGGGCTCAGTGCAAAATAAAAATTCAAGGCGCTTGATTAAAATGACTAATAATCTCAAGGCGACAATGACAGCAGAGCGTCAAACCAAGCTTGGGATCTTTCTGAGTATGAGATCTAGCCACTGCTGCTAAAACTGCCTTGTCTTCATGACACAAACTTCCTCCTCATCCCACCTGGAGGCTCCGGTACCTCCTCTATTTCTGAGTCACTCCTGCCCCCCCC
>CM053501.1:2305737-2378364 GCA_028627145.1 Eidolon dupreanum | reverse complement strand
AATGGCCAATTTGCAAACATCTGCCCATGTCCTTGACAATAACCTGGTCCACAATGCACTGGGGTTCCTGGCACCCAAGATAAGCTGCACCCAGTGGCGGGGCCAGCCCCCCAAAAGCTCCTGGAAGTGAGGGTCAGGACTCGGCTGGGCCACTCTGATGTCTGCTTTTCAAGAAAGTATTTTTCCCCAGTGAAACCCATTCTGATATTTTAGGAAATGTAAATCCTTGGAGGCTACTCAGCAGAGGGAGCTCCGGAATTTTTATATAAGGAGGAGCTTGGAATTGAGACTCTAGCAGGAAAAGCTACCTAAGGCTGAGAATGTTTAATACCACGCTGGTTTAAGAAAATGCCAGTTGTCCATATCAAAAAGTGGGTGTGTTAATGGCAACTGAGGAATGGGCAAGGCTAAAGCTCCCCAGAAGACCCCAGGAGCCACCACTGGTATTCAGCCTCAGGAGAAGAACTCTCAAACCATTGAAGGGATAGGAATTTGGGGTTCAGTGTTGATCCCAACTAATGAAGTAGAATTTTAGGATCTTAGAACCTCAGAGCTGGCTAACATTGGCACAAAATGGGTGCTTCTGAAATATCTGTTAAGAGTTTAATAGAAATTAACTTGAGTTGGGATTTTGCTCATCTTTTTCATGCTGTGAGACTGGGGATCCAAGAATGTTTGAATCTTGCCCCTATCAATTTCCTTATACCTCCCCACTCACCCCACTCCCAAAGTTCCTTAGGGAGCCATATGCAAGGAATAGTAGCTAGGTTGGAATCAAGACACTTCTTTATTAATAATTGAACCTGAACCCAATAATCACCAATGCAGAACTCCCTAAAAAAGTTAGTTTAAGTGACTAAAACAGTTTTCTTAATCACCCAACCTGAACCCGGGCATGTAAATCTTAGGGTCTTACCAAATTTAATACACAACCCAACCCAACGGCCGCCGAGTATAGGAATGCGCACAGTCTCAGGCAGGTGTAAGATCAGGGTCCCGCCCAGCCCTGTGAAGCGGAGGAGGAAGCTGAGTGTGGCGCTGCCACAGGGGGGTCCCTCCCACTAGCCACGCATGGCCCCGGGAAGTGTCCCAGACTAAGGGAGCCAAATAGTACCCTCCGCTCAGAGAAGAGCAAAAAAGGTGATGGGGTGGGCACGAGGTCTGAAGAGTACTCTCTGACTATATGAGTGGATAAATAAATAAGCTTTCAGGCACCATCCAACCCCCATCACTCTATGTGAGAAAACCAGGATCCTCAAGGGCTAGTGGCTAGCCCAGGGGCACACAACAGGGCCATCGGCACAGACGGATTCCCTTCCAAGCTGGATACCACCTTCAAATCTATCCAACTCTTTAAAAGAATGAAATGAACTAAAGTATAACTGCATCTCCTGGAAATGAAAGCGATACTTCTTCCATTGGCCAGAACAGATCATATAGCTACCCCTAGCTGCAAAGGAGTCTGGGAAAGCAGGGAATGGATTGCAAGATTGATTGGCTTGTGACCAACCATGGTCCATGCTCTAATATGAACCTGCTCCTACCTAGAACAAATCCAGAGTAGGCAAAGAATCATTCATTTGAAGGTAACATTGTCTCAGTGATAACATTATGTTCATATTACAAATGAAGAGCCCGATGTTAGAGAACTAAAGTGATTTGCCTAAGGTCACAACTAATTAAGAGTCAGATCACATTTCTGCCTGATTCCAGAGTCTGAGCTCTTAGCTGCAATGGAATCCTGACTTTCAGAAAGAAAACATAAATATGGGACTCTTCAAACGTTTGAGAATCACACTTCACAAAGCTATGCTAACCTTCTTTAAATCATCTCAGTTGGATGATACTTGAAGTTTATACACATTTTCCATTCAAAGCAACAAGAGATCACTTTTCTTGCTTCACGATGGAAGCAAATTGGACTGTCCCAGGAGGCATCATTCATACAGAGCCTGTGTCACAGCGCCCTCCGAGGGCAGTGTACAGCCTGCTCAGCCGCGGAGAGTAAATGGGACTGAATGAACCTACCTGATCTCCAGTGTGCTCATCTGTAAACTGAGCTGGTTGTTCTCGAATGATCCTCAGGTCCCTTCTGAGACCCTACGATACTGTGACAAACCATGTGTATTTACACAAGTGAATAATAAACAGGCACGGGCACCTAGGTGTCTCGTTGTTGCTTTGCCGAAGTGAAGCACAGAGATAGTTCTGGACTTGCTCGTGTTCCCCATAATACAGCCTTTTTTATTATAAAACACACTGGTCAACAATTTAGAGCTTAATTTATCAGAAATAAAATGTTTTAGAGTCACATAAAAGTGTTCCCTCTTCCTCGTCAGACGAACATCAAATAGGGCGCCGATCCCTGAAGGGTACTATTCATGGGCATTGTGCCCACTAAGAATTGGCATGACCTTTTTTCCCTCCTATCTGTCTAGTCCCCGGGGGTGTAGACCCTCTTATTACATTTTCCCAGCCTGGAGTTTAGCTCCACAGGCGACCTCCTGTCGTTTTGTTCGTCTGATGGGTATTATTTCTTCTAAGAATCTAATTAGGATTTTTTTTAAAGGGTTCAGCCTGGGAGTAAGAGAATGAGATGTGACTCAGAGTGTGCGTTTCCCAAAGCCAGGCGAAATGGGAGGTGATCATTCATTTGATTTATTCAGTCCACAAGCCCTGACAGTGCACCATTTTTTTGTGCCAACTTACGCTGGTGGTTGAGGCAAGTGGATAGAAATAGATAATCTCTCTCCCCGTTGGAGTTTAGCCACATATCACAAGTAGTAAACACGTGGCACACAGGGCCATGTATTCACCGAGCCCCCTTTCACTTTCCTTTTTTTGGGGGGGGGGGTCAAAGAAGGTTACATTTCATAGCTCCCTCGTAGCTGGCTGAGGCCATGCAACTAGTCTGAAGAGAATGGCTGTGGCAGAAGTGACCCGTGTCTTCAAGTAGCAGAGTTCAGCCTTCAATTCTCCCTTACCCTGCTTTGGGGACCGAGAATGCAGAGGGTTGAGGTGTATGAGCATCTGTCAATCCGAGTCTCTAGGGACTGAGTGGAGGACAGCTCCACCCCTACCCCCACTACCCTAAATTAGACATAGAGCAGGAATGAGAAATGAACATTTGTTTCCTTCAGCCAGGGAGACTGGAGATTTAGGGATTGATCTATTACCACAGCATAGTTCAGCCTCATTTAACTAATTTAAAATCTAAAGTTTTAAGCCACTTAAACTGGTGGTGATGGATTTAGGAAGAACAATTAGATACTTTGTTTATTTGGTAAATGTTTGCAGAGAACAGACTATGCGAGACACTGTGTCTGCCCTCACAGGGCTCACATCTGATAATAATAACATCACGATGCCTGGCACATAGTAATTGCTCAATAAATAATGCTACTATAATTGCAGCTCAGATGCAAAAACACATTCACCCATGCAATGCACTCCCGTCTGCACATCCACATTGTAACAAACCCCAAACCTGTTAGGGAGTAATCAGTGCCTCAGACTGAGTTCTTTTTGCTATGGTTCTCCTACTAACATTTTGCTAGTCTATGAAAACTTAAAACAGTCACTTGACAGGTCTCAGAAAGTTGCCCTTTTCTAAGAAAAGGCAAAGAAAGAAATACACCCAATCTCACTTCCAAAAATATGGAACTTTAAAGAAAACCACAGTTATTAAATGCAGTGTGGTGTGCTAGATCGGATCTTGGAACAGAAAAAGGAGATCAGTGGGAAACTAGGTCAAATCTGAATGAAGTCTAGAGTTTAGTGAATAATCCTGCACCAGTGTGAACTCCTTAGTTTTGACAAATGGACCAGAGTTTTGTAAACTGTTAATAGTGGGGAACTAGGCAAAGGGTACACTGGAACTTTCTTTACTATCTTTGCAACTTTTCTGCAAATATAAAATTATTCCAAAATAAAAATATTTTTAGAAATCAGCGTTCATATTTTCGAGATTTCTACGCTATAGGTAATACAAGTGGGGTGAGTCTGTGTATAGGGTTGCCAGAAAAAAAATACAGGAAGCCCAGTTAAATTTGAATTTCAGAAAAATATTTTTTTTAGTATAAATACATCCCAAATACTGCACGAGATATATTTATACTAAAAAAGTATTCATTGTTCATCTGAAATTAAAATTTACCTAGGGTTCTGTACTTGTATTTGTTAAATCTGGCAACGCTATCCAGACGTACTATTAATAAAGAAGCATAAATAAACCTTATTATTTTAAATGATACTGCACAGACTGTGTATATTTTAACATGTTATTATTATTAATATGAAAAACCATTATCGTACATTTCACTTATATGATAATCATACTTTTATATGAATAAGTGACTAAAGGATTAATGAAAAAAAGACTGGAAGGAAAGAAGAGATGAATGGGTGAAAAATAAATGAATGAATGAATGAATGAATGTCCCTAAATTCTGAGAGATTATTAATTATTTAATATTATCATGAATATTCATGATTATTCTATCAAATGTTAGAAATACAATAGGGATGTCTAAAACACCTGTAATCTGCTTGATAAATTGAGACACACTGGGATAAATTGGGAGTTCTGCAATGCTTTAATCAAGAAGGAACAGGAAACCAGGAGCACATGGAAACTCCCCTGAGAACGGCCTTCGGTCTCACTCCCGTGTCCAGCCCTCCCACTGCCTGGTCCAAGAAACCTGTGTATCCCCCCTCCTCCCCAAAAGGATGACTGCTTTGCTCATGCTTTTCACCCCCAACAACTGAATATAAAAATTTCCAAACACACCAAAAAGTTTCAAGAATTTCACAGGGGTCACACAGACTCCATCATGATATTTTACTCTCTGTGCTTTATCACAAATCTATCCATCCTGCTTTCCATCTGTTAATCCATCTTGAGTTTCGACGTGTTTCGAAGGAAGTCGCAGACGTCATTCACCTTCCCTTAAGTACTTCACCAAGATGATCATTTCTTAGAATTCAATATTTGTTTATAGGTAAAATGACATATAGCAGTTTGCGCAAATCCTAAGCACCCCGTTCATTGGGTTTTGACGAAGGCACCTAGCTGTGCTACCCAGAGCCCCATCAAGACACAGCATCACCATCACCCTAGACGGGGCCTTTGCGCTCATGCCTTTTTTTGGCCATGCTGGTCCTCTACCTTAGGAAACGCATCTCCATGGGTAAAACGAAAGGCAAATGCATGTAATTCTAAAATCACAACTCGAACCCCCCCCCATGCCATGGAGGGGAGCCAGGAGGGTGGGGGGTGTGGATCACTGGGTCTAAGTTCTGGGGGTTCTGGGCAGGTCTCTGCTTGAAAAGCACTGCTTCATCCATCCCTTTTCTCTTGCTCAGGAGGATACGGTTGCATCACGTGATGGAGAGGGAGGCTACCTCCTTGATTCCTATGTCTGTAGACTCTGGTATTTTGTTATAAGTAAGTGATAAATTACCTGCCATATGGTGACCCCACAGGGGAACCAGTCACCCTCACATCCAAGGTGTCAGGATATGTCAGCTCCTTTCTCTCAACCCTGGGGATGGAGAGTTTATAAGAGTGAATACGATGTGGTCCCCGACATGCAGTACCTGTCAGCCCGAGTCCAGTATGGGAAACAGATACCTGGGTCCCCAGGTGTATCCTGGCCCCTGGCACAGTACCTGGCAATAAGTCACAGCTCAGATACTGTCGACAGGTTGAGTAAATGCACGACATTATTCATTGAAGATACACTTAATTGAGCACCTACTGTGACCTAGGCATACAGATGGAGTAGTGAACAAAACAGATTTAAAAACCCCGGCCCTCATTGTATTTATACGCCAGTGTGGGGGTGGGTGGCAACAAATACATAAATGAGCAAATATATGAATTTCCAGAGAGTGATAAGTGCTGAAGAGAAAAATGAAGCAGGAAAGGGAACTAGGGGGAATGAGGCAAAAGGAAATGAGGTCGCAATTTTAAAGACAATGGTCAAGAGCCTTCTGGGTGATAGTTAATCAAGACCCGCATGAGGCAAGGTACGCATAAAAGTGTGAATGAAGGAGTAAGTAAGTAACAAAATACCACAGACTGGGGGTCTTCCACAACCAAACCTCTTTGTCAAAGTTCTGGAGGTCCGAGATCAAGGTGTCGGCAGGTCTGGGTCCCCTGAGGCCTCCCTTCTCAGCTGGCAGATGGCCACCATTTCGCTGTGTCCTCACACGTCCTCTGCATCTCGTGTCCTAATCAACCTCCTCTCCTTTGAGGACACGAGTCATGTAGGACTAGGGCCCATCCGCATGACCTCCTTTTACCTTAATTATCTGGTTAAAGGCCATACCTACAAATACAGTCACATTCTGAAGTACCAGGGGTCGGGGCTACCACATATGAATGAAGGGCGGGGGAGATGGGGCTATAATTCAGTCCATAACAAAGTGAATGAATGAATGAATGAATGAATGATTAAATGAACAAAGGAACCAATCTGCTGCTTTGATTCTGGGTGACAGAGGAACACATGGACTGAAGAAACAGGGGACAAGGGACAAGCAGCCACATCGGGAGAAAAGCCAGGGACTTAACATGTGTCACTTTTCAAATCTCTCTTGGCAGATTCAAAATGTGGTTTCTTTTTTCCTGACTCTGGCTCTTCACTATTTCCGGACACAGCTTTAATTAACTACTGGCCTGCAGCAGGATGCGGGAGAGGAAAGCCCTGAACTTGCAGCCAGAAGAGCTGGATTCTGTATCTGCTCTGCTGGGTGACCTTGAGGAAGTCACTTAACCTCTCTGAGCCTCCTTTGCTTCATTTATAAAATGGAGATGAGGATCCTGCCCCTTCACAGAACTCCCAGAGAAGTGGGGCACTCAGGGGGCAGGTGAGGGCGTGTAGCAACAGGTCTTAGTAAATAGGGAAATGTACTGTAAATAAAAACAGAAGGCATTAATTACTTTGAAGCTTGCATTGAAAACCACTGTAGACAGCTCAGAGCTGGGGCCTTCAGGCCGTCCCAAAGGGGACTTATTTATTAAACTCCAGCCCTGCCCTGGTTGTTTACTTTCATTCCCCCACCCAGGGCAGAGAGTTAGGAGAAGAAATGCTTATAAAAGGGGAAAGGGAGGTTGATCTCACCTGCGGTGTAAAGCTGGCCATTCCCACCTCGTCGAGGAATGAAAAGAAAAATTATATATATATATTTCTCCTCCCTTTTCTCCTCACAATTATACAAAATGCCCTTGTGCCTGGTACTTTATAGAGGCTAAAGATACTCAAGGTATCTAAACTGTCCTTTTTGGATCCCAGCTCTGGCACTTCGTAGCTGTGCGAGCTTGGACAAGTTATTTACCTTCTCAGAGGACGCCCTGCTTGCCTGTCAGCCTCTCTGAGCCTCAGCTCCCTTAGCTGTAAAATGGGGGTGATACAGCCCATAGCCTGAGTGTAAAGCACTTGGCCGGCCCAGTACCTGGCAGCAATCACGTTACGATGACCATGGCATACACCTACACCCCACCCAGGGTGAGGAAGAAGACCAGAGACAGAAACACAGACTGAAAGAATAAATTTAAAAATTTCACATTCTGACCCTTGTAGAATTTAGGATCAAGAAAATAATGATCTCAGCTAAAGGCGTGCCTTTTTCCTTTAATTAGAAAACAAGAAATTGTGTGATGCGTTGTGTTTCCCTTTTTGCTTTGGCTGCCAGAAAACTCAGAGCTAAATTTAATTCGTATTAATATGGGCTTAGTCTTTCTTTAGGTGCTATGTCTTTTAAAATTTCCGTTCTATTTATTATTCCTGTAACATTTACTTAATTTTTAAAAATTATTATTCCAGCTCCTTGGAAAACAGGTGAAGTAAAATAATCAAGAAACATTATGCAGTTATAGCTTCAAGCAATGATTTTGAAATCAAAGCATTACTGCTTACTCGAATTTTAGATCAAGATAAAAGGCAGAGATGTTAGAGCTTGACTTCAAAGTGGAATTGGTTCACATGAAGCATTCAGAGAAAATCTGTAAATCATCCTAAGCTCGTTAGTCCTGTCTGCAGGCAGAGGATGGTCAGCTCCAGGTCCTCTGAGCCAGGGTTCCCCAAGCCCCTGGCTACGGACCGGTACCAGTTAGGAACCGGGCCTCACAGCAGGAGGTGAGTAGCAGGCCAGCGAGCAAAGCTTCATCTGTATTTGCAGCCGCTCCCAGCGCCAGTATCACCGCCTCAGCTCCGCTTCGGATCCTCAGGTGTTAGATTTTCGTAGGAGCACTGGCCCCTGGTGCCAAAAAGCTTGGGGACCGCTGCTCTGGGCTCTGCCCAGCTGACATTCCACTTCCCAGATTCCCAGCCCTCAGGAGGAATGGAGGGCTGCCCCATTTTCCCATGCCGAGAGGGATTTCCTGTTTATCTTCCTAGATCGAATGTCCGCTTGCACAAGACGTGAACCCGTGGCAGGAGACAAGATGACAGAAGCTATTTCTGTAAGCTGGTCTTGTGTTAAACATGCTGGGGGAAGGAAATTTACGCTTACATTACATTTCGGTCATGTTCCCATTCATTGCCTGCAGCCTCCATCAAGAGCAACTGTGTGAGACACGGAGTGTGTATGTGCTTGTCTCCAAATGTGATATTCTCCCTCTCAATTGACTGTGACAAAGGTTCTCATTTTAGTGCTGGTGTCATGGCCAAAGATTGGAAACTGTATCAAGTTCATCGCTGGGAACTGGTAAAATGATACATGCCCACGAGGTGGAAAAGGATGCGAGCATTAATCATGAATGGGGACACAACCACTGTGGAGAATTGCTTGGCAGGATTCAGTTGATCTGAATAAATCCCAAAATTCTCAGCCTGGTCTCTGTGGTGGGGCCGTCCTGTGAGTGGTAGGGTGTGCGGCAGCCCTGGATCCCATCCACTACATGCCAGTAGTACCTCCCTCTGCAAGTTGCGACAACCACAAATGTCTCCAGATGTTGCCAAAATGTCGCTACACACAACATAAATAAATCTAACTCACGTAATGTTTAGCTAAAGAAGTCAGACACACACACAGAGGAATACACATCATTTATAAAGCCATTCTGCCGGGGGGAGGGGAGGAGCAGGCGGGGAGCTTCAGGGATGAGGGTAGCATTCTGTTTCTGAATTTAAGTGCTGATTGATTACTCAGGTGTTTTTCACTGACAATTCATCACGCTATGAATGCACTTTTCCGTCATCATGCTAAAATTCAATAAAATTTTTTTAAAAAATGAGGCATATCGAGACATGGAAAGATCTTTAATACACATGGTAAGTGAAAAAAAAGAAAAGCAAGTCAAAGAATGCGCAGTGTGTGATTCGGTTTGTTTGTAAAGGGCGGGGGCGGGGGGAGCGCGTACACACTGATGGAGTGTAAACTGTCCATCTCTGCAGAGCGCCCTGGCCCTCGTAATGCCGTCAAGACGCCCGAAGCACGGCCCCCAAGCCGTGCTCTAGAGAAACTCCTGCCCATTGCCCAAGGAGATGGGGACAGGGATGCTCACCACAGTGATGCTGGAATAGCGAACTGAGGTTCAGAGGAGTTAAGTAACTTGCTGAAGATCACACAGCCTGGGAATCACACAGCCGGGTCATGTTTAACCCAGAGCTTGAGCTCCTAACCACTGCACCATGTGACTACACCCTCTGGTCCCCACGTGGAGGGGTGGTACAGCCAGGCGCAGCATGGCCTTGTTGTTGGCCTACTGAGCAGGCGCACATGGCATCCCAAAGGCCGGGCCGTCCGTTCTTCACCCATGGAGAGTCCACGGTGGCGTGGGACGGTCTTCTGTAGTCCATTCAACACACTCCTCTTAGCACAGCCCCCCGCCTTGTCTCTACCGGCACCTGGAGCCCCCAAGCCCTGCCTTGCACCCTGCCTAGTGTGCATCCCACAGCTCTCCACCCCGCAAGGCGATGGAGCTGGGGGACCGATACCAGTCCTACTGGTTGACGGCTGAATGTAACGTTTTTCCACTTCTGTAAGCAGCTGAATCAGTTAGTTCCCCTCCTGATACCAAAAAAACCTCAAAATAAGAAGGCTAAGATGAAAGTTTATTTCTCTCATACATAAAACAAGAGTTGGGAGAATGATCATGTCCAAATACATTACATTCTGAGTACTGGGGGTTAAGGCTTCGACATATAAATTCTGGGGGTACACAGTTCAGCCCACAACACTGTCTCCCTCCCACACACTGGCAAGCTCCGTGAAGGTGGACTTCATGTCCGGTCACAGAAACTTGTGTTTTTTATAGCTATGCACACGTATAACAGGAAGACGTATCACATACATGGTTTACTTCGGTAGGTATTTAATGTATTAGGAAAATACATATAACTAACACAGTAAACTGATCCTTTTACAGATATTGTTTGCAATAAGACTCGAGGGAAAAAAGAAATACAAAGAATAAAGATTAAATAAATGAGGTACACTGATGTAGCAAAGAACACGGAGGTGGTGACTCAAAGGCTGGAGTTGGGGAAAGACGGCACTTAGAGCCGGCTCTAAAGGCGGATGAACTTGAACTTCTTTCCTGGCACTCCTGCCCCTGCTGTATGACCCTGGGCAAGTCATTCAGCCTTTCAGAGCCCTGATCTCCTCATCGGTCTAATAAGGATTCTAAATACACACGCCCCACATGGCTGTTCTGAGCATCACATCAGGCTTGTGACGAAGAGCACGCAGCTTGGAACCAGGCACCAGTCCGAGCTCCAATGCTCACCAGCTCTGTGACCTTGGACAAATTACTGTACCTCTCTGAGCCTGCTTCCTCTTCTATGAGAATCGCACAATGGTACCTAACTGCTGGGATGGTGGTGAGGATTTGATGGGTCAATTCACCTTCTGAGTGACGTCTGGTGCACTCTGAGTGTTCAGTCAACATCACTATGTCACTCTGGGTGCAGCTCTGCATACCAGCTGCAACAGTCCCTCCCCGAGGCCTTGGTCGGGGCAAGTCCCAGCTCCAGGCCAAGCCCTTTCCAACTAGGCTGATGTCAGAATTCTAAGCTGAAGTCCATATCCTGCCATTGTCCCCAATACCACAGCTCTAAGGCAGAGAGATGATGTCATGGGAACTGATGTTTTTGTTCTGAAAAAATGGACAATGGTGGGTGGGAAGGGCGCACATAGGGCAGCCCTTCTCTCCTGCTGCTGGCTGTTCACGGGGAGCTTGGCCGGAAGTCTAGGGGTGTCCGAAGATCTTTACTCCTTTCTCATACACTTCTGCATACCTTGAACTTTTTACAGTGGGCATATAGTACCTGTACGATCACGAACAACCAAGAAAGCCATTTTCATTTTGAAAAAACAATCCAGAGCCAGCTTGCACCCTTCCAGATTCCCAGCGTCAGTGTCTGACCTTCCTGGGTCACTTGCTCCTTGGCCTGGCTCTCTGTGAAAACAACCTAACAGAAGGGGGAGGCTCTGGTTCCTTCGACTACAGACTACTCTGACGCTAACGTGGTGTGGATGACAAAGAGGCCACAGACTCAACCTGACAAGCTCAAGGGCGGGGGGGCTTGCAAACTCTGAGACGGAATGTAATCACAAAGGATGGTCTGAACATAAAAATTCCTAAAAGTGGGTCATGGCAGGTAGTCACATCTTAGGCCTGTAGCTTCCTTGGCAAAGGTCAAAGTGAGCCTGTCTATTATCTCTTTGCATCCGCGATAACATACCTCTGAAATGTCAGAGTCGGCTTCTTTTCCAGACCCCTCGGGGCGCACGCGCCCGCACCAGAGCAGGACACTGCAGGACCCCTCACTGTCGTCTCGTCCCCCGCCCGCCCCCTCCGCGTGCTGTAAATGTGGATTATTAACCATCCGGCACCTGCCCCTGCAAAAGAGGTACGTGTCCCTCCGTTTTACCTTTCACCCAACCACAGAGGTTTCCCCACTTTGCTTCCTCCCGCCCCCTTAATCTACCACCAATGCATTTCATGCAACCAACCCTCCTTACGCCGCCTCCTTTGATTCTGACGTAGAAAAGCCGCTGCAAAACCGCCATGCTCTGGAGCTTTTTCGCGATCCGTTGAGAGTTTGCTTCCTGGCAATCGTCACCAGTTTGGCTCCAATAAACTCATAAAAATTTTCTGCAGGTTTGGACATTTCTGACGTTGACAGTGGAAAGAACCGTCGCTGCCTCCTAGGCTTGAATGAGCCACAGACTGTGAAGTCTTTAGTACGGTGCCAAGCATGTGATGAGCACTCAATGAATGACACCTTTATCATCATTCACGAGTGTTCATTACATTCTGTGCCAAATACCTTGTATGCTCTATTTTATTTAATCAGCGCGAGGACCCAAGGGGCAGATTTCCATTTTACAAATGAGAAAACTGAGGCTCAGAGACATAAAAAGACTTCCCCAAAGTTCTGAAGTCAAACCACATCGTGTCTCATGGTTGGCGGGTCCTGCCCCTAAGTCTGAATTCAGTCCGACTTGACTTCCCCGAGGGGCCCCTCCATGAGCTGACTTTCTCTGACCTTGCTCCTTTGACCCTGCCTTGACATTTGAAACCTCTGGGGAGCTTTCAGCTGCACCCAACTGAATCATAGTCTCTGGGCATGAAACCCACGAAATCAGTATTTTAAAAATCTTCACTGTCACATCTGGCTAGGGCTAAAGATGGCTGCAATGGACGATGACCCAGTGAAGGAGTGTAAGGGGACGTGTCTTTTCTACATCTCATGTGTCTCTCTGACATCTCTGGTGTCTGACTCTTAAGGTCTGGGGAGCATTTCTGTTTTACATGCTCTCTGAAGCCACTAAGAAAAACCAAAACTGACACAACCAAGAAGTCTTTCAGTAAGTGAATGGATAAACCAGCTGTGGTCCATCCAGATGACAGAATAGTATTCAGTGCTAAAAAGAAATGAGCTATCAAGCCATAAAGACGTGGAGGAACTTTAACTGCACAATTAAGTGAAAGAAGCCAGTCTGAAAAGGCTACATGTATTACGATTCCAACTGCATGACATTCTAGAAAAGGCAAAACTACAGAGACAGCAAAAAAGTCCGAGATTGAGGAAGATGACCAGGCAGAGCATGGAGGAGTTTTAGGGCAGTGAAATCCCTGTGTGTGACTCCGTAATGGCAGATACATGTCCTTATGCATTTGTCCAAACCCAAAGAATGTACAACATCAAGAGTGAACCCTGATGTAAACCGTGGACGTCAGGTGATTATGAAGTGTCAGTGTAAGCTCATCCGTTGTGACAAATGTGCAGCTCTAGGGAGTGATGTTGATAAATGGGGGAGGCTGTGAGTATGCGGGGACAGGGGGATACGGGCCATCCCTGTACCCTCTTAATTTTTCTTTGTACCTAAAATTGCTCTTAAAAGAATAAAGCTTTTGTTTGTTTCTTAAATCCAGTGCTGAACAAGCACTTCCAGCTCATGCGGTCATTTGGCACTGGGGTGCCCCCAGGACCTGGCGTCCCCAGCACCTGGCCCAGCTGCAAGACAGCTCAGTGGCGGAAACTTTCTGTGCCTCAGTGATTTCTTCCACATCTAACATCAATTGAAGTGCCTGGGTTCACGTCCTATGGTCATTCTACACGGACTGGGGATTCGGGGTCCTGGGCCCCTGAGCCTCTCTGTGGTAGAGAACGCAGGATGCTGGGAAGGCAGCAGGATTTTATGGCAGCGGGAGAATGCTCTGTACAAGAGGGAGTAGGAAGAGAGTCTCTGAAGTCCCTGGAGAAAATTACTGTGGTCCGTGGACAGGAGGAACTGTGTGTGCATATGTGTGGTCATGTACTCAGATGTCATTATGCATGTGAGAGCAGAGGGGTTGTCTCCGAGGGTGTGAATACCAGAATGCGTGTGTGTGTGTGTGTGTGTGTGTGTGTGTGCGTGCGCGCACGCGCATGCAGTGGGGTGTGGACATGTGAATGGTTATGTGCAAATACGAATGCACGTATATGTGACCTTTCATGAGGATTTGGTGTCCCTGAGAATGTAAACACGTGACTGTGTGAGTATATATATATGTATGCGAATAGTGGATGTGTGGGTAATGAATATATGTATAATGTGTGACTATGTAAGCATGTGCATATTTGTGTGAGTGTGTATGAGGCTGTCTGTTATTAACTGGACATTGGTTGGCAAGTTATTTAACCTTCCTGTGCCTCAGTTTCCCTATGTCAAAAATGAACATAAGGACTTACTGTGGTGGATTAAAGGTGGCCGAAAATTCCTTGCCACTCCTGCCATGTCACTTCCCCTTAAAACCTGGGCTGAACTTGTGATTTGCTCTGACTGGTAGAACTAGGACCTTGAGAGATGGCAGTTCTGCATTTGCACGCGTGGAACAGCACCTCTCAGAATCCGGCGGCCGAGCCGTAGGAAGCTAGGGCCAAAAGGTGAGGCCACGTGGAGGGAGATGAAGGCATGCCAGTCATCAACGTCAGCTGAGCTCACAGCGCACAGCAGCACCAGCTGCTGGCCATAGCAACGAGCCCTCCCGGACAGGACAATCCATCTCATCGACCCGCAGAAGACTGTGGTCCCAGCTGACACCACAAAGAGCAGAACCACCAGCAGATCTCTCAACACACACAACTGTGGGAGATAATAATGGTGGCGGTGGTTTTAAGCCATTAAGGTTTAGGATGGTTAGTTAAGCAGCAATGGTCGACGAAAGGTCGCTGCCACAAATCCAATGCCAACAGGAGTCCTCAATCTGGCGTGCAGTAAAAGGAGAGACTTTATCCAGATGAACAGTTTGCGGATGGGAAGACGCAGTCTCAGGAAGAAACCAAAAGTACACTCCTCCGGACAAGGGGAGGCTGGCTTACACAGAGGAAGTGCCCACCCGGGTCCCTGATTGGCCCATTTTTATGCAAATGAAGGGTCCAAATTTGCAGTTTGGTCCACATTGCACAATCCTGACCGGATGGTAATTATGGTGCCACTCTGGTCAGTAAAGATGCAAACGAGGATATAGTTGTGCAGCTCCGATTTGATGGAGCTGGCCCATTGGTTGAAATACAGTACCAGGAACTCCTTTATGAGGGTCCACTTGGCTGGCAGGTACACAGTGCCGTGGGCTTGGCAGCCCCAATCTGTGGTTTTCCCATGAAACGCAGTGCTTGTGAGCGGCCCCCCAAACAACAGCTACTAGACTCTGACTATGAATTTGGGCCCAGTTAACCACAGGAATACTTTTTGACAGGTATATTGCTTCTCAGGGTCATCAAAATAGATAACACTTTGTAGAGCTTTCAAGCATTTAGAACAGGAATCGGCAAACTTTTCCTAAAAAGAGCCAAGTAGTAAATATTTCAGATTATGCCTCTGCTGTTGTAGTACATAACCAGCCATAGATAACACGTTCATAAATGTGCATGGCTGTGTTCCAATAAAGCTTTATTTATACAAACAGGTTGCAGGCTGGATTTGGCTCACAGGCAGTCACTGGCCCAGGAAACTGCCTGGAACACAGTAAGTGCTACAAAAGTGTTAGCTATGAGTGTATGTGTGAGTTCAAGAGTGTGTACATCTATGCATGCATATGTGTACACGCATGTCTGCGTGGGAAGCACATGTCTGAATGAGTGTAAATGAGTCGATGTGTGTGCTGTTTAGTCCTGTAAAAACAAAGCAACAAGCTTGTACCAGCCAACATTTCCACGCAGCTACCCCGGGCCTTCCCACTTCTGTTCTGGGAGAAAGGGAAGCGTCTGAGAAAGCCAAGAGAAGAAAGAGCTGGTATATCTCTGTCATTCTCACTGGGGTTAAGTTTGGAGGGCAGCCATCTTTGGTGGCTGGGCTACTGAAGGGCCAGCAGCCCATGCCTTCCCTTCTGCCGGAAGAGGATGAGGTCAGCTCTCTGCGGGGGAGGGGGACACTGTAAAACTGAAAAAGGAACTCTGGAGCTTTTAAGAAAGAGTTTCAGGACTGGGAGAAAGGGTGGGTGGCTTTTCCTGGCAACTTGTAAACATCTGCCTGCTGGTTTCATTCTGATCTCTCAGTGTGGGGCTCATGAGGGGCCACTTCCTGCAGACTAAGCTCCCTGGCTGGGTTTGCAAGAGCCAGAGGTGCAGCCAGTGTTCCCTCAAGAAGCAGCAAATGCAGTAGATTCCAATCCCTGTGGGCACTCCCTTTGCTAAGTGGCCTTGAGGCATGTGGCTTCATTTTGATGAGCCTGTTTCCTCATCTGTAAAATGCGGATGATATCACTACCACCTCCTGGGACTGTTGTGATGACTAAATGAGGGTGATGTGTGTCAAGCACTTGGCACTGAGCTTCGCACACAGTAAGTGCTCTCTGCAAGGTGACACCCTGAGACAGACTGGCATGGTTTAGTGTGCTGGAATTCAAGACTTCAGGGCCGCCTTCCCTAATCTCTCCAGGGCTTCATTAAGGTCCCTTCTGATGTGCAGTGTTCATAGAAACCTGTTCCTGTTTCTTTTCTTCAAAGCATTCACTTACTCAGCACTCATCGGCATGCTTATTTGACAAGCATCTGCCTTCTTTAGCAGCCTGGAAGCTTCAGACAATGAGATGGGGTCTGTTTTGCTAACCACTCTGTCCCCAGTGCCAGCACAGGGCCTGGCACATTATGAGCACTCAGTGCTTACTTACTGAATGAGTGAATGGCCATGGAGTACTTTATAATGATGTTCCCCGGGGCCCTAGGGAAGAGCATCTTCTCCCCATCTTTAATTAACACATCAGTCTGAGGGGCCTTCAATCGGGCCTTCCAAAATGAGGTTATGACAGCAGCCTGTCGGGTTAGGCTGACAGTTCTTTGCAGTAACAAAGAACCCCAATGTTTCATTTTGGAGGTCTCATCACAAAGGTTTTCCTCACTCATGCAAAGTTCAGTATGAATTAGGTGACAGGGGCAGCTGTTCTCGTCATAGTGACTCAGTTCTACCTTGTGATGCTGCTGTCTTCATCAGTGACCTTTATCAACCTCGGCAGGATGAGGCCCACGTCTCTTTTGCTCCCTGCCCATTGGTTAGAACCAGTCACTTGGCCCTGCCTAACTGCAGGGGGACTGGGAGATACTGGGTTCCTCAAGGGTACTGAGCAAGTAGAAGTGTCTCTGCCACGTGTGGTAAGGGCTCAGACTTCTTAGCTGGTCTCGTGGGTCCGGGTTTAGGGAGAGGACTCCTCCCGCCAATGCATTTTGAAGACTTTGGAAAGCGGAGATTCCTAATTAGGTGGCTTTTGACAACCAGAAATCTATCAAGAGGAAAAATAATCAATCATCGCAAATCCTTTGCTTAAAATATGAAGCAGTGTTTTCAGTACAGTTTCTTGCTATATAGGACTCTGAAGGTTCCCACCTCCAAATGCCACATGATTTTTCTCCATGGTTGAAATACATTGTAATGGTTTTGTTTTGATAAGAATCAACAGTTGCTTGTCAGAGACATAACTCCTAATTTGAGGAGACCAATGATTAAATAAACCATGAAGATAAAAATCTTTTGAATGAGATAAGGTTTTCAAAAACTTTGAGTTTGAGTCTGGCACACAGTAGGACTCCTAATTTCTCCTCTCTGGCTTCACTGGAGGGTGTCTTGATGGATATTAACTTTTTGTAAGTGAGGGAGGTGGGGCGGGGAGAGGGAGGGAAGGCTGAGACAAAGTGTGGGCAAGACCACTGAATAGTCATGGAAGAGTCAGCGTTTTGTGAACACGGGCTGTATCTGATGTATGTTCTTTCCAGGCCAGGAGACTAAAAAATGAGGTTATTGTCCCTCCAAATGTAGAGGTTTTTCTTTGCTGAGAAGTTTCAGGATGACTCTGATGGCTTTTTTTTTTTTTTTTTAACTTTTTCAAAAATGTTTCATCGTTTCCATCTCCCTGGGGTAAGAGAAAAGGGGAACTGACGACAGGATGAAATCCTGTGCCTGCTTGGCAGTGATATGTTGGTGTCTCTTAGCTAAAGACTTCCGTCCTCGGATTTTATTCCACCACCACCGACGACCCTGCCACGAAGCAAACTTCACACACATCAGCTAGTGGTTCCACAACGCCTGATGGGATCACAGGTTCTCTACTGGAAAATTCCAGAAGGAACCATCTGATCTAAGTCAGTGGTGCACAACCCTGGCTGCATTCTAGAATCATCCAGGAAGCTGGGAAAAGTACCCACGCCTGGGCTGTGCCCTGAGTCTCTGGCCTCGCTGGGCCGGGGCGGGGGCGGGGAGTCCTGAGCATAATTTTACAAAGCCCTTGTGTATTATCATACAGGATGGAGACCCACTAGCTTCAGCTTTCTGTCAGGACTCAAGCAGTGGAAATCAACTTTTGTTTACGAAATAAAATGGGGACACAGCTTAGAAGAAGATGGTACAGTTAAGAAGAAAGAAAGAGATATGGGGGTGGTCGATCTTATCACTGGGTGTCCTTCTTTCTGGGAACATATACAATAAATATTTATTTACAACTATAGACTCACTTACAGTTCTGTGGCAAGAGAGGTCTGGTGATGGGCAGGCGCTGGGCAGAGTGCCCGAGGGTGACCCCCTAAGAAATGGATTCCCCTTTCTGTTGTTCCAGAGGTGCTGGGGCACTACTCCTGAGAGACCATAGCTAACATCTGGAAAGCATTTCTCAATTTCTCATGCGTTATTCTTTGATTCTCCCAACAAACCTGTAAATGGAGGAACTATCACCCCCATTTTACCGATGAGAAAACTGGTGTCCACGTAAGTGAACTGACTTTCCCAGAAGATAACAGCTGGGGAATGGTAGAGCCGAGACTTCAATCCTAAAATTTATGGAGCATTTACTATATGCTAGGACTCAGGCACGTATAAATTATATAATTATAAAATTGTAAATTCCTTAATAACTTCTCATTTCTTTGATACACTCTTCTGCTATTCGTTTCTAGAATTCACGTGGTAGAAAATTATTTACCCACAAATACCCATTCTTCCTGCAGATTTTGCTCAGGGCTGCTATGTGCCAGGTGTCAGGCTCTCTTCCCCAGTTTCCCTTCTAGCTGAGAGGTCATGTGACGCCGTTCTGGCCAATGAGGTGTAAGAAGTCTGCTGTGCTCTCCACTCCGTTCTCTCTTCTCTGGGCTTGTAATAGCCCCTGTGGGATCCTGACATGACAATTGTGAGGATAAAGGTGAGAAGACCCAGATGGCAAAGCAAAAAGATGCCTGGGACCCTGATTCATCCCAGAACTACTGCTGGCTGCCTACCTCCCGGCTTCTGGCTGGCCAGGAAACATAAACCCCTAAGTGTTTAAGTCACTATTGGTTAGGTTTTTATAAGTTGTGGCCAAATGTATTTCTAAGTGATAGTTTGCTCCATGCTCTTCATCATTATTGCTCTGTTCCTTTACAGTTGAACACATGGCCCACCAGCTTGACACGGGCCAGCATGAAGCTGAAGCCTAGCCATGCTAGGTACACTGAATCAGTGTCTTAATTGCATTACCTTTGAGACCTTTGGCATTTTGTCACCTGAATCAGCACTTTCATAAACATATCTGCTTCCATTTGTTTTTACGAGATAAGGACAAATGCAGGGACATAGTCAAGCAGCTGTGTAAACACACTGCTCAGAGATGGTGACATTGCCAGCACTTGACACTGAATGGGAGGCCAACACCCCACTGTGCTTCAGCTGAGAAGGAAACCTGGGTTCACTGGGCGGAACCCAGGTTTGGGTGCCAGTCAAGCGTGTGTGTCAAAGCCCGGCTGTTTGAAAGTCAAATGTACAGAAGTCAAGGATGGCCTGCATTTTCTCCCGTGACAGCTCTTGCATGCCAGTTTTTTTTTTAAGTTTCCACATCAGTCAGCTATTGCTGAGGAAGTAACTACCACTCACTCAGTGGCTTAAAGCAATGTCTATTATTGCTTTGGGCCAGCTGAGAGGTTCTGCTGACCTGGGCTGAGGCTGGCTGGTCTTAGGTGGGCTTGCTCGAGTGTTTCAATCAGTTCACTGTAAGGTCGATTGTGACGAAGATGGGGTTGGAGGGGCTGGTCTGGAATGGCCTCGATCACCTGTTTCACAGGTGGCTGGCTATCAGCTCTGGTGACAGGGTTGGGAGGGCCACGTGGTCTGTCCTCCTCCGGCAGGCTAGTTCACATGGTAGCAGCAGGCTTCCAAGAGAACAATCAGAAGCAGACATTAAATAGGCGTGGCTGTGTTCCCATACTTAAAAAATAAATTTTGTAAAGAGAAATCATTTGCCAATCCCTGCTTAATTCATTCTCCACCTTGCAGGCAGAATGAGCCAAACTCAAATGCGATCCTGTCATTCCTTAGCCTAAAGTGGTTCACCAGTATCTTCTAGATCAGTCCAAACTTGCAGCGTGGCTCGCAGGCTTGCGATCAAAGTATGGCCCCTGGAGCAGCAGCATCACATCTGGAAGCTTGTTAGAAACACAGTCAGGTCCCACCCAGACCTGCTGAATCCAAACGTGCTTTCTAGCAAGATCCCAAGTGATCTGCACTTTCCAGTTTCAGAAGCTCTGGCTTCAAGACCCCTGGTGTCCTGGTGCCTTCCTACCTCTCCCATCTCACCTCGGCAGCGGAAGCCTTCTCCCGCCCACCCATCCCCACTTTCCAGCCAAACTGAAATGCTCCTTTCACCGCTGAGAGTGACGCGTTCTTCTCCAGTGCAACTCCCCTCGCTGGGTGAATTCCAACCTATCTTTGGATCTCAACTGAGACAACGCCTCTTCCTAGCAGCCCTCCCTGAACTATACAAGGTGCCTCTCTTTTGTGCTTCCTTAACCCTTCCGCACCTAGCACTCGCCACACTGCATGGAGATGATTTCTTTAACTGCCTGCCTCTCACAAGTCTGTCCACTCCTGAGAGACCACACCTATCTCAGTCGTCACTTTGTGCGTCCTCAATTCCCAGGGGGTAAGAGCCCCTGAATGACTACTTGTTGAAAACTAAAAGAAACACACCCCATCACCTTCCCCCTGGGCAAGCGTCCTACACAACTACTGTTTAATGAGCCCAGGGGTGCAATTTTCCCTAAATTTTCCACCGGGCTCCACAGCCTTGAAGAATCTTACAGTCTCCAAGATTCCATTTCTCACTAAGCCTGGTGGTTTTTCATATTAGCGTTTGTTTGCCATTTGGAGAGGGCCCGAGGGTCGAAGAGATTTCTGGGCAAAATTCTTGAGCTCTAAATTAGCCATAGGCTAAGATCTGAATTGGGTTTAGAAGTGTGTGTGGGAGCCGTGGAAAAGCCGGGTGGAAGAAGGGTAGGGGCAGAAGGTTCTAGGCAAGGAAAGAGAAGACCTTTAGGCAGGACCGCAGGCTGCAAGCCGGCAGAGCTACGAACTGGCATCCTTTCCCACTTGTGCCTGGAGACAAGTCTGTGCTAACAATGACCCTAGCTTTGCTCATGGGAAAAGACTCCCATTCTCCCAGATACTGAGAGCAGGTGAGGCTTCCGTAAAGACTCATGAGCCAGTGCAGCCACAGGCTGCCTGCCAGGGAGATGAGACCCCTCCCCAAATCTGACGTCCAGTCCAGAGGTTTCTACAAGTTCCTTTATTAATAAAGCAAAGTATAAGAGAACAAGGCCCCCAAATGACCCATATGATTAAAAGTGCAAATTTACTCCAACCTGAAATAGGAAATAAGTGGCAGGCCTTGACTATTTGGGCCATGGAAATTTGGTGTGATTAAAATGCTTCTTAATCACACAATAGCAGCTGAATCATATTTGATTAACTCTTTGGTCTCTGTTATTGGAACAAAACATGCTATGATTGCAGCTGACATTGCATCATAATATACAGGCTGGGGTTGGAATATACATTAAAAAATCACAATAAAATAAGAGGAATGTTTTAAAGTCAACTGACTGAATCAAGGCACATTTTTTAAAGCAAAAGATGCTTAAAATATTCCTGAATATCTGATACTTTAAAAACCAGACTATATATAATTTAGCTGCATGTTTTAGTCTATTCTCTCTGTATCCACGGTCACATATACTTTTACTCTTCTCCAACTTATACTTGCTTTCTCTTCACCCAATCATGTGCTATGTAGGTATAAAAAAATAAGCAGTAGTGTCTAAGTAACCAACATGAGATTTTTAAAAAATTAACAAATGCCACATGATAAACACTGAACTTTTTCCCCTCTCAAGGGACTCTGGAAATGAAAATGAGGTTCATTTTTTTCCTTCACGTGGATAGGGATGAGTTAAGTCTTTGGTATCAAGGTTAAAAGCCACATTTCACAGAAAAAGTAACTTGCTCCATGAGGTTCAAAGAGATGCTTTGGAAGCTGGTTAGGTTAATTCAGAATGCTAGGATGTCATTTTGGTGGGAGCAGCCGAGTCAAAAAGGGGTAGACTCATCTAATCAGAACAGCATTCTTGGCAGTGGGAACGGTAACAAGCCTCAGAAGCTTGGCCTGAAGGGCCAGCACTGTTTTTTCTGGTATTCACCGCCACCAGCCACCGTTGCTAAGACACGGGCAAGGATATTACTTAAAAAATAAAATGAAGAATTTAAAAGTAAGAATAAAATACAAATGAAAAAAAAAAACCAACAACAACAAAAAAAAACAAGTTATTCTGCAATCCTTCCTGATGACTCATCTACAAACTCCAGCACAACCTAGGAGTTTAGCCATCAGGAAGGAAATGCCAAGAGCTAGCTAGCCCCCAGAGATTTGATGGAGGGTATGAGTCCAAAGAACAGCTCTGGGATCCTGGGTCCTTCTGGGAATTGCGAGTTAAATGTTATCTGTGGCCCTGTTAATCCTTTGGTTTGTTTCTACAATAAAGCTTAGCTCTGTGAGATAAAGAAGACTTAAAATATCGCTCCCCCAACTACACATAACATCATATCCATAACGATAAATATCATCTTATACATACTTGAGGGGTTAACTGTTTAAGGCAAGGGTCGCAAACTGGTGGACCTCAGGCTCAACCAAATGTTTTGTTTAGCCCACATGGTGTTCTTGACATTTGAAAATTACTTTGTTTAAAAATCAGCAAGTTTCAGTTAAAAAAAAAATCCCGATTTCCTGCCCCTCTCTACTCCTTTTTCCTGTATGGAGCCATAGTGGCTGTTGGCCCTAAGGCAGGCCGTCCCTACCGCCCGCCCACCCACCCCTACCCTACCTTGCTCCTGCAGGCTGCTGAGTTTGCGACCCCCGGCTTGAAACAGCACATACCTAAAAATGGGTTTCCTAACTCAAACCTACCTCGTACCCTCACATGATTTCCGCCCACTTCCCCTTCCTTTCATTTCTATCTCTTGTCCTCCTTCATGAATCCTCTGGACCTCTCCTTTGCTCACATTCTCCCTTCTTTCAGCTTCAGTTTCATTTTGCAAAAAACAAAACAAACAAACAAAAAAACAAGCATCTACTCTCAGCCCACGAGCATTCCAGGATGGCTCCCAAGACTGGGCAGTGGGAGTTACCGAAGGGTGTCTCGTGGCAAAATGTCTGAGTCATTTTCCCCAGACATTTTCTTTGAGCACTGGCCGGGACAATTAATCTTTTTTTTTTTTTTTTTTTTTAAATCATGAAAATTTCTGAGCTTTCCTATAAAAAAAAAATATTGCAGATATGAATCTCCAGTACCAAGTACACACCAAAAATGTGTACATTTCTGATCAAAGGCACGACGGAGCCCTAATAAAATACAGAACTGAGCTTAATTTAAGTGCCTCGGGCAACCGTCACGCCTGGCTAATGCGCCATATTATTTCATTTGTACACAGTACATGTTTAGGATTACTAAACATTGATCAAAATTGATCGAAATTTCTAAGTTTTGGTTACCATGTACAGAGAATAACTGCTCACCATGGCATTTAAATAAAACATTAATATTTTAAAAATTCACAAATACAATCAATCCCCCATTAATTTAAAAAAATAGTAAAATTTTAAAATCTTGAGGATGAGGCTTTGAGTAATTAACCTGAAGAAAAAAAATAACCAAAAACTACCAAAACAATAGATTACCAGATTTAAACTTCAAAACACTATTAAGATATAAAAAGAACCTATCAACTCAGCTAGAAATATTTGGAAAATTCAGCTTTTAAAAAGCTTTATGATCTCTCCAAGAGCCTCGCTGTCACCCACTCCAGTAGACTTAATGACCACAAGGGAAATTGTGGCTGACTATGGCAACATTATGAACTCTATATATATGCATAGTTTATACATACATATATGTGTATATATACACGCACTTCCTCTTGGAATTTACTTTAAAAAGTAATTTCAGAAAAGCTGTGCAGTTTATATCTTTGCAGGAAGTTGGCAGACTGATCCCTTTGCTAAATGGAGTACCTTAAACCTTACGGTGACCTCAAAAGCTAAGAATGGCCTCTGTGGTATCAAGAGGAACTGTCCCCAAAACAATCTCAAGGAGAAAACACATTCCCAACTGTTGCCCTTACAGTCCGAGGCTACAAAGGATATGAGGAGTCGCTGCAGCTCTGATGACAAGGATTTCCTATAAATCATTTACTCGCAGTGACTTCCTGTAGTGGCCAAGCAGGTCCTCTAAGGAAAGTTTAAAGAGTTCCCTCAAAATAACTCAGAAATTAAACAATGGCCCTATTCAGGTGGCTACTTCTGTCTTCTAAGTTTTACCTTTAAGAGTCTAAGAGAGTACATGTCTTTATTAAAAAATAAAATAAAATCCCAAAGTATAACACTGGGACCGGCTGCAGTGCCTATGAGGCAAACATGTGATGGACCATTATAAACTGAAACTGAGTTTAGTGGGCTGTCAGAAATTTGGGAGGACAGGAGGGATTTCAGAATGGGCTCTTCCTGGCTGCAAAACACACCCAACCTGGTGGTATTTCTGCCCAAAGATGAAAAGAAGCTGACTGCATTCCCCCTCATATTCCCCTGCCTTGCTCTCCTCTGCTGACCAATGGGGGAGTCACTGATCTTCAAGCAAAGAGCCCAAGATATTGAGCAATACGCAAGCAGGATGCTGCGTAGGACCCGTGCTGAATCAACTGCTCCCCAAAGCGTCACAGGGCACTTAAGGGCGGCTTGGGCCTGGGGAGGCAAACTTTCCAAACACGAGGATTAACTGAGAGTGTGAAGAACGTGCCAGGCACTGCAGTAGGCATTTCCTCTTCATTATCTCATTAAACTCAGAAAGAAATCTCATGCAAAGAAGTTTGCTAAAAAGCCTTAGAATGAAAAAGGTTTTTTTTTTTTTCTTCAGCCAGCAGCAAGTCCCAGTGAGACACCTGGATAGACAAAAATATACATCTTTCTTGAGACTCAATATGTTTTCCGCCCTCACCAGTGTTGTCTTAAACATGGATTTCATTGCTACTTTGCACTGTGCCTGGCTCACAGTAGGCGCTCAACAAATGGGTGTTGACTAGTACACATTCAGGCTTGTGCCTAGAGGGATGTAAACAAGACTGCTTTTCAAGACTGCACATTTCTTAATAGTAAATGTAGCTGGATTCCCTTACACATGCGACACTTAGCACCAGCAGTTACCACAAAATGAAAGGACTGATTAAATTACCACTTGCTCGGGAAGTTTCTCTAACTCTTGACTGCCTCAACCCTTGTGACTGACTTCTTCACAATCCCATCCCACGCCCGTGATTGTGCTGTTTAAAAAAATACATTAATATTAATTTGAATAGTGAAAACTATGATCCTCAGAACAGTAGCCCCTAGAATAGAACTTCGATTCCAGTTGGAGATATTCAGATTAAAAAAAGAAAGACAGACAATCGGGAACCCAGGACCTAGCAAGTAGTTATGCCCAAAAACGTTAGCCTCTTTAAATTTGAGGGCCAGACAGATCTGTGTCTCAAAAACCAACAGAGGGAAGTGTCCTGAAGCTGGTCTTGCTTCCTTCTTTGGACTTCCCTAAAAGCCCGGATCTTTCTACAGAACCGTTCCACACAAACCCACACTGGCCCAGCTCTTAGCTGCTGTGAGGTGTCTTTCCATAGTCTGCCTGGGCCTGAAGAAGATGCCATAACTGTACTGGATTGCGGAGCCAGGGCTGACATTTAAGCCACCCAATGTCACCCTCTAAACTTTCCAACCTTCCGCAGCTCCTCTTCCTTGCCATCCCCATCCCCATCCCCATCCCCACCCGCACCGGGTGGGAGACGCTTTAGGGGCATTAGGCCACTGTCAGGGTTTACGGTTCATCTTTAGGAAACCCCTGCGTGCGCTGACTCCGGGGTGGGGGACACCTGTCAAGGTAGCGGGGACCCCCATAGGCCCGCAGAAGCTGGGGCAGCCTTCGCCACGTGGACAGCAAGCGCGCCGCCGCGAGTTCCCGGGCCTGCCAGTCGAAGGCCGCCAGGAGGTCGACGGCGGCGGCTTCGCGCAGCACCTTGGGCAGCGGGCCCGCCTCGGCGGCCGCCCCGCCAGGGCCCAGGACGCAGTGGAAGAGCGTCTGGCGGCGCAGCAGGCAGTCCCTGAGGAACTGCACTAACTCTTCCAAGCGCCTGACCAGGTGCTCCTCGTCCCAGCCGTGCTCCGCAGCCCCCTCGCGCAGCAGCACCGCCAGCAGCGCTGTCTTGAGCACGTACGAGGACAGGATGCGACCCCACTGGGTGGCGGCCACCGGGTCCAGCCCACGGGCACCCAGGTCTCGCAGGGCTTTAAGTAGCTGCAGGCACTTGAGGCAGCAGGCCCCCGGAGGGGCCCGGTCCTGCAGCCAGCCCAGCAGCTTCTGCTCCTGGCGCGCGGTGTTCACGCTCCACAGCGCGTCCGCGCGCAGGCCTCCGGGGAGCTCCGACGCGGGCCCGACGGGCGAAGGTGGCGGTGGCGCTGGCGGTGCCACGAGGAAGACGCCGTCGCCTAAGTGGACGGCGGGGATGAGGCGCACGGCCATGGAAAGGCGGCAGCAGCCGTAATCGGTGCGGCAGGGCAGGATGTGTAGAGTGGGCGGCTGCTCCGCGCCGCCCGGGGTCAGGCTCACCCGACAGCGTCCCTCCAGGCTGTAGCGCACGGTGGCCAGGGAGCGCTGCAGGTGCGACTGGAACCAGCGCAGCACCAGCGCGGCCGAGAGGTGGCGCCGGCCGCGCACTTCCACGCAGAAGCCGTCCGCGAAGGGCTTGCAGTCCCGGAGCCAGTGGCCCCCGGAGGCCCCCGGGGGCGCCTTGAGCGCGCACACGAAGCTGCCGTGGAAGGCTGGGGACAGCGCGGGCTCGGAGCCCAGGCTCCGCGGCTCCAGCGCCACCAGCGGCGGCAGGCGCAGGGGCACCAGCACGTCGAAGCTGTCGGGCCGCCGGATTTTGTGCTGCTCGTAGGCGCTGCCCACCTGGATGAAGTCTCCGCGGAAGGCCAAGGCCAGCGCCCCTCCGGGGACGGGGCCTGGGGACCCGCGGGCGCGGCCAGCCCGCACCAGCTCGCCCACGATCCGGCTCACGTGTGCCTTGCTGTGGCCCAGCACGTGCGGCGACAGGCGCACCTCGTGCTCGTAGTAACTCTCCAGCAAGATGCCGAGGCTCGGCTCTCGGAAGTGTCTTGGCGAGAGGGCGGAGTGGCCCCCCAGGCGGGGAGAGCCGGGCAGGAGGCGCTGCCGGACGGCGTGGCGACAGCGCAGCAGGACGTAGCCGAGCAGCAGCAGGACGCCCACCTTAAGCAGCGGGAAGCCGCCGTCGGGGCCGTCGGGGGGCTCGGCCCGGGCGCCTCCGCTGCCCCGCAGGACATGGTAGAGGCACACGAGGGCAGTGCACAGGCCGGTCACCACGGGCCAGAAGACGCGCAGGTTGAGGGTGTAGTGCACCGACATTCCGGGCGCCCGGGCGGCCCAGGGCGCGAGCCCCGGCGGCGCCACCAGCCCAGCATGCGCGCAGTGCGCCCGCAGCCCCGCCGTCCCCGTCTCCTCCGCCGCTCGCAGGGGCGGAGGAAGCCGCCCTCCAGCTCGGCCTCCTCTCCCAGCTCAAGTTGTCCTTCCAGCGGAGGCCGCCCTGCGCTCCGCGGCTCGGGGGCGCGCTCGGCCCCGCGGCCCTCCCCGCGCGGGAGCCCGGCGCGCCGCCCGCGGCCAGCTTCTGGCCCAACCGGGCTCGCGTCCTACCCTGGGCGACTCTCGACGCCGGGCTCCCCGCCGCTCCCCTCCGCGCTCGTTCCCGTTACTCCGGCCCGGGAGTTTCCTCTTCCGAGGGGAGGCGAGGCCGCCCAGCTGGCGGGGAGGAAATGCCGAAGTCTGGAGCTGCGCGCCGGGCTGGCGGGAGGGGTTGGTCCCCTCCCGGGCCTCCGCCTCAAAGCGACGGGGGCGGTGGGGAGGGACTTCAGGACACGCTTGGAACTGGCCAGCCTCGGGCCACCCTCATCCTCCCTCCCCGCAGGCAGAACTGGGAAGGCCCGGATTCCGGGGCGGTGGCCTTGCCCGGCAGCTTCGGGAGCTGGACTCGCAGAAAGTTACACTGGGAAGTTGGAAGGAGGAGAAAGAGCTCGCACGGAGACACTCCCCCCCCCTCCCCCCCCCCCCCGCGTCCCCTGCCGCGAGTCTTGGCGGCGCGGTGTCGGGGGCCTGGCAGGCCCTGCGGGGCGCCAATGTCTTTTATTCAAATAATTACTGCGCACCTACAGTGTGCCAAGCAGGAGGCTAGCTGCTGCGGAAATAGTTAACAAAACAGACGTTTCTGCCCTTCCTAAAGCTTTCAAACTTTAAAAAAAAAAAAAGTAAAAGAAAAGGGATCCCATAGCAGAAAATGCTTTGAATGAAATAAAGCCGTATGGGGGAGTGGGAAGGTGGGGGTGCCCTGTGGAAGCTGGAGGTCCTCTGTGGGGTGCCAGCTGGTCTGAGATCCGAAGGCGGAGGAGCCAGCCTTGGGACTATGACAACGGCCTTCACCAAGGACGTGCTGTGTGCTGATCACCTTACGTCCTCTCTCACGTTAACCCTGTGACATGGACATTATTATTTTCCCCATTTTTCAGATAAGGAAATGGGCACAGGTAGGTTCAGTGGCTTGCCGAAGGTCACACAGCTTTCGCAGGGCTGTGCCTTGAACACAGGCACCTGGCTCCAGAGAAGCCAGGAGTAAAGACTCAGGGAGGGGACCGGGGAGTCCCTTCCTCAACTGCTGGGGTGAGTCTGTGTCCTTTTGCATAAGCTACACTGGGACCTCAGTCCCAGGAAGCTTTGTTTTGTGGCATAACAAGGGAGCGCTCCCTGAAATAATCTGGATTTAAATAGTTATCTTTATTTATTTACACTCGCCGCACCTTCCGTGCTCCCACCATCAATTAAGGAGAGCGAGGGTGATGCAATAAAAATGTCCAGAACCCTGCTGCCTCCTGGGAATCAGGACTGAGGATGGCTCGTGCGTTAGGCACCAAGAATACGCGCAGGAAATCCTGGGTCGAGCCTCTTGGGGCTAAGCAGACCTGCTTTCAGATGCCGTGTCCCCTACTATTAGCTATGAGACTGTAGTCTATCAGTCAGGATTCTCAGAGTTGCAAGGGACAGAAACGCGGCTCAAAGAGTTGGTTGCATCATACTAACTGGGACAGACGTGCAGGGGATCCCACTTCAGCATGACTGCACCTAGTTACTCTCCATCCACTTACTAGCTTGGCTTTCTTCTAAGTTGGCTGTACTCTCTGCCGGGCCCTGTCCACATGCCCCTGGATGCTATAGCCTCACGTTATCCTTAGCGCTGAGCTTTGCTTGCCTAAAGTTGCAGCGAATGCCATGCCTGCGGACTGGTCACATGCCAAGTGATCACGTGAGAGAATGCACTATTGGCCTGGCCTGGGGTGGTGCTTTGGGCTCAACTGTGTCCCCTCAAAACTTATATGTTGAAACTCTAACCCCCAATGTGACAGTATTTGGAAACGGGGCCTGTAGGAGAGAATTAAAGTTAAATGAGGTCATGAGGAAGAGCCCTAATCCAACAGGACTGGTGTCCTTAGAAGAAAAGGAAGAGAGATCTCTCCTTGAGCACACACCAAGGAAAGGCCTTGTGAAGACAGAGAGAAGGTGACCGTCTGTAGGCCAGGAGGAGAGCCTTCAGCGGACGCCGGACCTGGCCAGACCTTGATAATGGATTTCCAGTGCCTGGAACTGCAAGAAAATCAATTTCTGCTGTTTAAGCACTAGTCTGTGGTATTATATAGGCAGCCCCAACTGATTAAGACAGTTGGTACCAACTCTGGAGCCAGGAGGAAGGCCCTGCCCAAACCATGGGGATCATGGGAGGGGTAGCCCCCAAGGAAAGCCCAGATGTTGTGCTGGAAAGGGGGGAGGGGATGTTTTGGCATGTGAAAACAGGTGGTACCACATTTGGATAAGTCCCTGAACCTCACTTGAATCTCCCGAGCTACAGAATGGGGGTAATACTAACAGGGTGACCTCTTTCCCTAGTAGATATGGTGGCATGCTATCATCAACCACTCAAATAAGGGTGATGCTCAGAGATCAGCAAACAGTGTTCTGTAAATATCTCAGGCTTGTGGGGCCATATAATTTCCGCTACAGCCACTCGGGTTGGCTGCTGTAGTTCAAAGCAGCTGTATTCATTTTCTGGGGTTGCTGTGACAGAGTGCCGCAAACTGGTGGCTTAGAACGACAGGAATTTATTCTCTCACAGTTCTGAGGGCAGCAGGGCTGTGCTCCCTCGGAAGGCTTTGGGGAGCCTCCGTCTTGCCTCGTCCAGCTTCCGGTGACTCCAGGCGTGCCTTGGCTTGTGGCTGCGTCACCCTCATCTCTGCCTCCATCGCCACATGGCCTTCTTCTCTGTGACTGTATCTTCTTTTCTGTGTGTCTCATAAGGAAACCTGTCATTGGAGTCAAGGTCCACCTGGGTAATTCCCAATTATCTCATCTAGAGACCCTTAGTTATTATGTCTGCAAAGACCGTTTTTCCAAGTCAGGTCACAGTCACAGGTTCCAAGGGTTAGGACGTGGACCGATCTTTTTTGGGGGTCTACTGGAAAAATCTGTTTTCCCTCCTGTGTCTCCTTTACTACTTACACAAAACTCTTCACTTCTGACCCTTTAGTCACCAAACGTGTGAAGGTTTTCCCCCAAAACAAGCAATTCTGTGACACTAGCTGCACGTTCTACAGTTTAACTCAATTTTCACACGACCCGCAAGACTGCCCCCACCCCACACAGATGCCAATCGCCAAGTAGGAGGCCTCCGCGTTCCCCACAACGTCTGCCTGACTTGGCTACAATTTGGAGGTTCCCATGATGCCCCTCTCGGATTCGATTTACTTGCTAGAGCAGCCCGCAGAACTCGGAAACGCTTGTGTTTTCCAGTCTATTGAAAGACGTGATGAAGGATCGAGCGCTGGATGAAGAGACACAGAGAATGAGGTCTGGGACGGTCCCAAGTACAGAAGCTTCTGTCCCCATGGAGTTGGGTGCATCGCCCTTTTGGTGTGTGGATGTGTCACCCACCTGGAAGCATCCTGAAGCCCTACTATTGGGATTTTTATGGGGCTTTTTTTTTTCACGCAGGTATGATCACTTACTAACTACGTTTTCCTCTGGAGAAGTGTGGGGAGGCAGAGCTGAAAGCCCCAAACTTCTCATCATGGCTCGGTCTTTCTGGTGACCAGCCTGCAGCCAGGAGCCCATCGAGTCGCCTCCTTAGGACAAAAGATGCTCCTAGTGTTATCACTTGAGCGATTGCAAGGGTTTCAGGAGCTCTGCGCCAGGAACTGGGGGCAGAGACCGATCTATGTATTTTCTGTTATCTCACAGACGCCATGATTCACCACACTGAGTAAACGATGTGTTGCTGTTTCTGTTTTTCCTGCCTGTAGTCGGTTTCCATAGCTCATTTCCTCCAAAGAGTTCAAGGTACAGGCCTCAGAACTTGGCACTTGGAAAATCTACTCTATGTGTCGGAGCAAATAAAAACTCATGGATTCACTAATTTATGACCCACCTTTCTGGGTCTTTACCATGTGCCAGGCAGAGGGGAATGTGCGTGCAAACACGGCGCCCCGAAGTGACGGATTTAAATGCCGCACAGTGTGGGTGGATGCTGAAAACAGCCACTGTCTTGTAGACTTCTGATTATTACATCGTTAAAAATCTCCTTTAATGTTTAATATTTGACAAAGGCCACTCCCGGTGCTGTAGCAAATACATGCACACAGCCCGCCCCACATTTCTGATATCCCAGAGGTGTGTCTTACGAAGGAGGAACGGCGACGCCGATGAGACCAAAAGAGAGGTGACTCATTTCCCCCGGGAGGCCTGGGGACGGCTCACGGGAGTGGACACACGAGCAGGCTTTGAAAGATGGGAAAGGACAGTACTTCGTACCATGGCCATCACGTGCCTCCTGGACGTGGCCCTTCCTGTGTATCTCCTGAAAAGCTCAGGACAAACCCAGGGAGGTCGGTGCCATTATCAGTGTCACTTCACATGTGGAGAAAGTGAGACTGAGAGAGGGCACGTAACTCATTCAAAGTCACGCAGCTGGCAAGGCTGACTCCAGAGCTGGGCCCTTCATGGCCGTGTTCACTCTCCTTCCCCTCGTTACGAGGCATTACAGCACAGGAAGTCAGCTTCTGGGGAAGCAGGTTCGTGTATGTTTGTGTCTGTCTCCATAACCAGGTGATGAGGTTCTCGGGAGCGGGGATTTGGCCACAGTCATCTTGGTATCGACAGCACTCAAACCCATGACTGGAACTTTACAAGGGTTTGTTGAATGAATGAAAGAACGAGTGAATGAATGAAAATCATACTTTTACCAGGAGAATTTCGGGGAGGCCATTCCAGGTCATGGAAACAAAGCGTGTGAAGGCACAGAGGTCCGAGAGTAGGTGACAGGTGAGGGGAATGGGACGTGGGTCCTGTTGCGGAAGTCTGGAGATTCTGAGTGGTCACAGGGGCGTCCACTGGCCATCTATTCCAGCCCCTTCCAGCGAGGCTTCCTCCGCAGCGGGGGCTGGACAGTGGCGCACGGCTGCGCATTCCCTGGCAGGAGCTGCCCAAGACACCCACTTTGCCGGGGCAGCTGGTGGCAGAGGTAGTGAGTGCTTCTGAAACCCCCGCTGGGCGCTGACTCGCAGGCTGCTCACTGGGTGGCCCAGCCTGCTGCGTGCACTAGGAGGAATCCTTTCTGGAAGTTCTGCTCAGTCCTTTCCTGCAGCTTTCCCACAGCTTCTCAAACTATCTGAATCGATGACCTGTTGCTGTCTCTTAAAAACTTGCTGGTGGTTCTACTATGCGTGACCATCACGAAGCATATGGCACTGGCCACTCAGAACACCCACACGGGTCTAGCCTCTACTCAGAGAGACGAGCCCACGAACCACACTTTTGTGGATGTCACACAATATTAAGTTGATGCAGATGTTGTTAAATACTTAATCTCAAGTGATGGGAGCAGGGCAGCCAAGGGGGCCCGACACACAGCTTTGCCAACAATGCCACCCAGTACTTGATGGTGACGAAGTTACCCGAACCTAGCTAAGCAAGAGCGAGGGCACAGGGGAAGTGAGAAGGGGAAGGAAGGAGGGCACGTGCAGTGCGTGCCCTGCTGGGCTGGCCACAGCTCTGCAGCAACCATAGCTGGCTCCCCAGTCTGAACGGGACACAGAAGCCCCGAGGAGGCAGAGGCATGGAAGAGGCAAAGGCCTTGAGGAAACAGAAACCATGGCACATCAGGGGAGGGTAGGAAGAAGTGAGGGTAGTGAGCAGCTGATCCAGAGACGGTGGGTTTCAGAGCTAATGTCGGGGTGCGAGGGCTGCTGTGTGCCTGGATGACATGCCAGGTCTGCCCGTTCAAGGGAGCAGCTGCTGCCCCGGCTCCCGGTGGACCTTATAATAATCCCTGCTGAACTCAGGGGGGGCGGCATGAGGTGGGGAGGCATTTTAGCCTGGTTCCCTAGAAAACAGAATCTAAGGGGATGGCTGCATATGAATGTGCTCTGGCGGTGCAAAGCCGGTGATGCCACAGCGAGGGCAGAGGGAAAGGAGGAAGGTGCATACGCTGTGGTGCATTACTGAGCTGGCCACAGCCCTGCGGCGGGCACAGCTGGCTCCACAACGGAGAGTTCCGTCCCGTCTCCTGTCTCTCGTGCGCTAATGTGTGCCCACTGAGCATTAACTGCCCACACTTCCTGGCTGTGTCATCGGGCTGATGGACAAGCCAGAGTCCCTGCAGGTCTAGCGTGGTCTGCGTACACGCTGACAGTCTCTCCCTCTCTGCTGGTTCCATGCAAAGGAAGTCCTTGGTTGTGGGTGGCAGTGATGGCACCCACATTGTGAAAATGGAGGGAGTTATCACTAGGGCTGCTCTGGGCAAGAAGCAAGGCAAAGAGCACTGGCCCAGGTGTGCAGACAGGGCCAGATGGATCTGGGGTGGCCCAAAACTGGGTCTAGTACAGAAAACTCCCTGGGGGAGGTGTCTGCTAAATTGATTCTGGAGGATGAATTGCCAGACTAAGGAGAAAGAAAAGGGCAAACACTACGGAAGTCCCTTCGCGCATGGAATCCTGGACAAATGAAAGAGCATGGCTTAGACTTCGGTAGGTCTGAAGTTTGGTCTCTCTGATGGGGAAGAGGTTGAGAGATGAGACTGGGGATCTGGTTCCAACCCTGTATACCATGCTGTTTGGTTAAGATGCTCCTGGTTACTAGTAACGGAAGACCCCAACTCAGCTGGTTTAAACAGCAAGGACATGTTACAACCTCACAAACTGGAAGTCGCGGCTCCAGGCTTCTTGATTCAATGGCTCAACCCCGCCGTTGGGCTCCTTTGATCTTCCTGCTCTACCATCTAGAGACTAGCTCTCCTCCTGGTTACAAGATGGCTGCCACGGTCCCAACCATCACATCCAGACACAGAAGATGGACCTAGCATCATGCTTGGAACTTTATATATACACCGGTGGCTGTGTCCTATGGATCTCTGGTTTAGAACAAGGAAACATTTCGCAGGAATCCCCTAGCAGAACTTTCTGCAGGTTTCATGGCCTAGAACTGCATTATGTCCAGGCCCAACGAGTCATGGTGTCAGGAATCCAGGCTCCTTCCGCCTCCTTGCTCCACCACGCCTACGTACCACCCTGACATTTACAGTGCAAGATGGCATTCTCGCCCATGGGAAAGAGCAAAAGGACAAATGATTGGCATGTCATGGAGCCACACATTCCAGGTGTGCACATTCCACTGGCCAGAACTTAGCCACATGGTGTGATATTTAATACAATATATTTGGTCTTTGTCCCATTTCTGGCACAGAGCTAAAACCCTTGGGTTTCCCTAAATGATGAGGGGAGCAAGGTCTCTTGCTATGTCAATAAGGTAACTTTTCTTCCATCGGCATCTAAGCATCAGGACCGGTTGCCAGGATAACCGATCGCGAGAAGGTTAGAATTTTCAGTCCCGCCCCATACCCTCCAGGGCGGGGAGAGGGGGCTGGAAGTCGAATCACTCACCAAACAGCCAATCATTTAATCAGTCATGCCTATGTAATGAAGCCTCCATAACAACGCAAGAGGACAGGATGCGGAGAGCTTATGGGTGGTAAACACGTGGAGCTGTGGGGAGGGTGGTGTGCTTGGACGGGGCACAGACACTCCAAGCCCCTTCCCCACCCCTCGCCCTATGCTTCCCTTCTGTCTGGCTGTTTCTGAGTTACATCGTTTCATGATTAACTGGTGATCTAGTAAGTAAAACGTTTCTCCGAGTTCTGTGAGCCTCTCTAACAAGTTAATCGAACCCAAAGAGGGAGTTCGCTGGAATTCTGATCTATAGCTGGTTGGTCGGATGCAAAGGTGACACCTGGACTTGCAATCGGCATCTGAAAAAGTAGAAGGACAAAGCAAGGGCACGACGTGGAACTGAGCGGAGCTGGGGGACACCTAGCCGGTGTCCAAGAATCGCTTGGTGGTGTGGGAAAATGCCCTTCTGCATAGTGGAATTGGTCCCGGGAATGTGCATGGCTACGTGTAATAATAGCAAGGGAGGCTGGGAAATATAATCCTTATCCTAGACAGTACGTATCCTGCTAAAAATAAGGGGTTTATTACTATGGGAGAAAGAGAGAATAAATATCAGGGGATGCTCATCGGTCTTTGCTGTAGCAGGCAACCAACAGTATCTGCTCCACAGGCTGCTGTTGGATCAGTTCTATCCTAATCGTGATTCATTATTTGTGTACTTACTAATTAAATGTATTTCTAAATATACTGTAAGCTTTTTTCTTGTGAACAGGGACCATATCTATCCTTTACACACTCGGTTACTAATTGCTGAATGACTGAATGAATGAAATAATGAATAAATCTTATTGCCGGAGTCCAGCAAAATAGCCCTCTGTTGATAAAGAGCTTTTCACTAGAGACTGTTCTACCCTGGTCTCCATTTTCAAAGCCACTGTTTATATGAGAGTCATGAATAATGAAACCAACATCAGTCACAGGCAAGCTCTGGTCTGGCAGAGATGAAGGGCCAAGAGAGCTAATGAGTCTGTAATGCAGTTTCGTGCCAATAAAACAGAGCGATATTAGATTCAAGGCCGTGAGATTTACACTGTAAGCCCAACACAACCGGAAAGAGCCCGACTCCCTACCTGCTCCAGCTCTTCCAGTCTGAGTCATTTTATGGACACAGACTTCTCACTGACATTGTCTAGTGATGTCATGGTGAGAATTCTGACAGCCATTTAATTTCTGACTGGAGGAGCAACAGGGCCAGAAGAGCCTCAGAACTGAATGGAGCATAAAATCCGAGTTCAGGGAGCCGCTGTGTGCAAAGTTAACGAATCCGATACGGGGCCCCCTCATCTCTGTCCCCTGCCGTCAGCGTGGAGACAGGAGCCCGTGTGTCCTGAGTGCTTACCCTTGTCCCGTGCAATGCTCGACTTGAGCATGTCACGTGACTTCACGCATTTGGCCCTTGCCTCACAGAGCAACCTTATGAGGCGGGTTTATTTTTTCTCCATTTTGTAGATGGGGAAACTGAGGCATAGGCGCTTTGTCCCAGGTTACAGGGCCAGAAAGTAGCAGAGCTGGGATCTGAACCCACACCTCCCATGCTGATTAACAACCACACACACCGCCCTGAGTCCGTTGGTTCCGAAAGGTCACTGGATGACGTTGTCCAGGGTCCGGGGAAAAAAAGATCAAATTAAGACATATGCAGGGAATGTTTCCTAACGCCCCATTTACAGCTGAGCCTCCTCTTACAGTGTAAGGACATTTCAAAGTCAGCACGCAGCAGAAGAAAAATGTACTTGGTTCGAATGGCCCTTACTATGTCGGCACAGGGGTCTGGATTACACATCAGTCAAAGCTCACTGAGCAGTCCGCTTCGGATTGACACATTTCACTGTATCTAAATTTTCTCTCAAAAAATCATATATGCATGTTGGATTCCAGTGAGCGATATGCATGCAGAAGCGTTTCGGGGTGCAATCTATGTACTGGCCTCAGCAATTGCATTTAAAATATATCAGAAAGCGAGATGGGTTGATGAGGGGAGAGAGGGGTGGAGAAATGGAAGACGATGCAGCCGGCGAAGTGAAACATTCATGGTAGCATCTCAGTGGTGGGCACGTTGGCATTCTCTGTATAATTCAGATTTCTCCGCCTGTCTGAAAAAATGTTTTTAATATGATGTTGACAGAAAAAAGTACGTTTGGAAATCTGTTAGGAAGTTGCTATTTTAGAAACTGATACTCTGTCTCTCATTGGCTGTCGCAGTCAGATTTTTCTCATCGAAACCAAAGTTTCAACAGTGGAGACACCCAGTGAAGGCACTGGTTGGAGTTCATGGGCCAAGCTGTGTGAATGACAGTGGTTGAGTGACATGGACGATGGGAGACAACAGCAAGATCGGCCCTGTAAGTACAGCGATTTAAGTAAAGAGAGGTGGCCCGCACTTTTTAAAGTGCTCTCCCACACCCCAAAGTGCGTTTGTTTACGCAGCCAAATCTCAACAACTTAAATTTGCATACGACATGGTTCTAATATGGTTGGCTCTGTCCTTTAAGAGTATGCTCTTCCATTCCGTTGGATGTTAAAATAACTACTTTCTTCAGAGGAGAAACTGACATTGATGATAACCATGGAAGGGGGCTTTCTCTCCTCCAGCCCTAACAGCAAAGTGAAAAGCCGGCAGTCCTAGGTCGTCTTCCAAATCACTTCGTCTGCCGCTCACATGGGGGCGAGGCTTTGTCTGCTTTGTGCCTTGTGATCTCCCCAGTGTCTGGCACCAGAGTCACTCTATAAATACCTGTTGAAGTCGTTTTACGGGCCTGTGACACCTACAGGGCCGGGGGGAAGGAAAGCCTGCACGCGCAGGCGAGACGCACTGACGCCGCGGTCTGACAGACGGACGGGCCTGCAGCGGGGCCAGCCCCACAGAGACGTCCTGTGATCATCTGAGGACGCAGCGGTCAAGGTGTTCCAACCAGCGGGGACAGAACCGTGACCTGGCAGGGTCCCCCAGAGCAACGCACGTTCTGTACAGTTCACTTAGGGCGTCTTTCCCCCAATGAGGGGAAGTATTGCTCTTTCATGCGCCTCAAAAGCTCACAAGATCCTTGCGTTTTCACACCCAAAAAAAGGACCACTTGGGATTTGCATTTCTCTGGTACAGAAAGAAAATAGACTCATCAAGGAAGCACAGCAGAGACGACCCACAGGACCCCCACTGGGAAGCATATTCCCTGCACTCTGGGTTGGCACAGTGGAAAATTCTGCCACCTCCTCACCAGACCTGGCTTCTTGGCACCTGGGTGCGTCCCCCAACCCACAGTGGTCCATATTTCTGAGCCCCTGCTACGCGTGAGGCACTGGTTTCCAAACGTTATCACTAATGCTCATGGCCACCTGTGAAGGTGTTAATGTCATCTCCCAGTTTAGAGGAGAGGAAACTGAAATTCAGAGGGATGACAAAGCTTGTCCAGAGCCATCCGGCCAGGAGCAGCTAGAACCAACAGTGAAAGTCAACTGCACCCAACTCCCACGCTGATGCCTCGCCACCACGCCATGACAGGTCTCTGAATTTAACATCAAAGCGGCAGTGCCGTCCTTGGGCTTCGCTGTCAATGAGGACCAGAACCAACGCCATTAATGCAAGCTTCCACAGACAGCGGTCTGGTTAGAACGTTCTCGTGGGTGTCTCTTATTTCTGCTTCCTTGGCATCCATCCTCTCTTTTGGTGATAATACCAATTTTTCTTGGGAACCCCCTGCCAGCTCTTGGTTGCTTGAATAGGGTGGCACTGGCCACAATCCCCAACTCCAGGAGCAGACACATGACCTCGTCCTGTCGGTTGAAAGTACAGTATTTCCCTGCTGACTACGTGATTCAGAGTGAGAAGATCACCCATGTCGATCCATAAGTATCAATTAGATTTTGCTACATAACAAATATCACAAACCTTAAAGGCTTAAATAACAAACATTTATTATTTTTCACAATTCTGTGAGTCGTGGTAGGGTGGTTCTGCTCCAGGACAACTCAGCTGATCTCTGTGGTCTCTTGGTGACTCGCCCAGAGCTGCATGTCTAGGATGGCCTACTCAGTGTCCACTGGTTCGTAGGCTGCTTTGTCTAGGGACAACCGGGACTGCGTGTTTATGCTCCACGTAACTTCGCAGCCTCCAGTGGGCTATTCCAGGCTTGCTTCTGTGCCCTGCATTCAAAGAAATCCAGAGCAAAGACTGAAAAGCAGATTGAGCCTTAGGCTTGGAACTCATGCACTGTCACCTTTACCATTTCACTGGTCAGCACGACTTACAAATCCAGCCCAGAACTAGGGAATAAATTACACCTCTTAGTGGAAGGAGCTGTAAAATATTGCGGCCATTTGCAATTTATTCCAGAGTCAATCTTGGGACTTTCGCTGGACAATTTAGAAAGAGAAGCCCTTTCTCCATCGGAGTTGATGGCCCATTGGGCTGCGAGCCTGGAGATGCTGGCAGGCACCTTGCTAGCACTGGGGAGAGGCTTGCTGGAGAGGGAAGGACCACAGAGACCGGAGACAGAAAGTGCTGATGGCTTCATTTGAGCTGCTGCATCCAGCCAGGCCTGAAGCTAAGGCTGTTTGTATTTAGGTTGGTTCGAGTCTCTCCTCTAAGGGAAGTGAGAGAAACGAGGGTTTCCTTCCTTCTGAAGGCCTTCCTCAGATTCCCAAAGCCCATCTCTGAAACGGTGGCAACAGCTGTCCTCCAAAATTGGATGCTGTCCCAGCCCCTTTGGGCTGCTGTCACAGAATGCCACAGGTTAGGCGGCTTATGAACAACAAAAATTTATTTCTCACAGTTCTGGAGAGTGGAAGGTGCACGATCGAGACGCCAGCAGGTTCGGAGTCTGGTGAGAGTGAGCTCCTAGCTCACCGACAGCTGTTTCCAGCTGTGACCTCACATGGCAGAAGGGGCAAGGGAGCTCTCTGGGGTCTCTTACAAGGACACTAATCCCATTTGTGAGGGCTCCACCCTCATGATTTAATCACCTCCCAAAGGCTCCACTTCCAAATTACCATCACACTGGGGGCCAGATTGCAACATGAATTTTTTTTTGGGGGGTGGGTGAGAATCATTCAGCCTATAGCACTCTCCCTTGGATTCCATTTGAGCTTCCGGCCTATCTTTTGTTATCCTCCTGCTACATGAAAAGAATTGATTTCCATGGCGATGGGAGTGAGAGTCAGGCAAAGAAGGCAGCCCTGGTGTGTTTCACATGAGTGTCTGCTTTGACTTCAACAGAAATGGGGTAAGGCTGCAGAGGTTTTCAGAAAAGGTGCCACGAAATGTGGTAACGTGCTAATTTCATGATGAGCAGCTCTGTTGGAATTCTCTGACCTGGAAAAGGTGCCTAGTTTTGAATACTGGTCACTTGTGCGGTGGTTTCCAAATCTCTTCATGGGCATCCAAATCTCTACCGTTTATAGTTTTCCTGTTAGGGTCAAAAAGAGAAGCCCCGTCCCAAAACCAAACCCCAAAATATTCACGATTTGACTATTTGTATTTCTAAGACCGTTCAGGAACAAACACTTGGAAATGAAGGCGGAACACATGGAAATGGATGGTCATTGTCACATGGCAGAAAGAGGTGGCAGCAGGAAATGGGGATAGGGAGGAGAGAGAGGACAGGAGGGTCATGATGGAAACTGCCCATCTACCACTGAGTCTATCAAGCACACGCCCCCTCGGGCAGTTTAAGACGGACACTGGAAATGTGCCCTGTCCCCTCACTCTGTCCCAGTGCCCACCTGCCGGGTGCAACGAGCATTTAAAGTTGGCTATTTCCCTTCCACATGGTCCCAAGAAACTACTACTCATAAAGCTCAACCAGAGAAACTGAGTGATGGGCTCCAGCCCTGGAAAAAGATCAACAAGGAGTATGGAGCTTCTGGGAGACGGCACAAGGCTGTTATCGTCTGGGAAGTTTAAGAAACGATTTCAAGGATATCTTTGACAGTGCTTGCCTTTCACCGTCCTTGCTGACTTGGGAACCTCCCCCATCCCATCCCCATACTGGAGGGTGTGATGCCTTTCGTCCAACCCGCCTGAGCCCATCACTAAAGTAGGTGTGATTGCCACGTCCTCGGAGCCTGCACAACCGATACCGCGGATCCTGGCTCCGAAGCTCTTGAGCACTGTCCCCAGCCTGCCGGGGCTGGAGGGCTGGTGTGAAAGGTGCCCATCCGCGGACGGCCGCACTGCCAGGTTCCCGCCCGGCCACGTCAAGCTGCCTGGAGCCTGAGCAGCACCTTATCCGTGGCCTGGTGCTCTGGCCGTCAGCCTGACAACATGCTGAGGTGCCTCTGTGTGCCTTTCACTTGAACACAGAAGCCCTTTGCTTTCCTTCCTTTGTTAGAATCGCATTGTGAAGAAAGGAGTGAAATGGGCTCTCTTTATAGCCCTCTCCAAAGGTCAGGCTTTGTTCTGTGGCTGGAAGCGGCCCGTGACACGGTGTGCGCATCAAAGGGATGGATTATCAGCCCTGCCTTCACCCCAGGACTGTGCGCAGCACATAATCTACCTCCCTTTTCTTCTGCAAAGTCACCCGGGGCTTGATTTGCTGTGTTTCATTTCTGACCCTGTGTGAGGGACACCCCGCCCGGTGCCTCTATTCTGCTGGAGGCCTCGAACAACACTTCCTTCATCTGAGATGCCCAGTTGGACCATACTAATATGAAGCAGGTGTTTGATGTGCACCAATAAAAACACAAGACCCAAACTAGGCACAACTTGCTGTAACCAAAGAGAGGGTCCGGGAACCAGGCATCTGTGTGTGTTCAGGGTTATTTTACATGATTAATCTTCACCCCGCTCTGTGGCTCTTGTTCACCAGTGCGGATCACCGATAACTCACTCGACATTCACTGGCTCCACACAGCTACTGACCACCTACTCCGCCATACTATGTTAGGTGCTTGGAATCTACTCTGAACAAAACAAAGACCTCGGCCCTCGCTGAGCTGATGTCTGAAGCCTTGTACATCATAGTGGGGCCACAGAATTTATTGTCTAGACTCAGACACTCTTGAGAAGGAAAATGGTTGCCATGGATGATTAAGTCAGACAACAGGTGCTGACCAGGAGCATCCTGGACAATCCACAGGTCTGGCAGTGGACACAGCTGATCAGGGGCCTTCGGAGCACAAAGAGCATGTGCTTTGGAGGGCGGCAGCGCTGGGGTGGAGTCCCAGCTGAGCGACTTACTAACTGGGTGCCATCAGCTATTCACCCCCTCTTCCTGACCTTCGAGTTTCCTGGTAGTAAGGATTGAGTGAAGTAACCCATGGAAAGTACCTACCCCACACCCACATGCCATACAGTTTAGTCCTCACTTAACATCATCAATGGGTTTTGTGGCTTTAAGCAAAACTATATATAATGAAACCAAGTTTACCATAAGCTAATTGACATAAACAGAGCAAGTTCCTACTGCATCTCACCAACGTTTTAACGAAATGGCGCTGAACGAGACCTGCTGTAGATGTGTCTCATCCCTCAGCTCAACTGCAACACCCCACATGCACGCACGTGCACACACACACACACACACGCACACACATGCATACACACATGTTCACTAGATTTGGAAGCTACATTTTAGTACCTAAAGCAATCTACCCAGATTTGCAAGAAATTTACATTGGTTAAAGGGCCACAGGAAAGGCTCTACTGTTGGAAAAGGAGAATAAAATCAGTAAGAAAATAGTAATCAAGACTACACTTACTGAGAGTTTACTATAAATGCTAAGCTCTTTTAATCTTGAGTTCCTTAATTCTTACAATCTCTATGAAGTTATGTTTTTCAACCCACTTTAAAGATGAGAGTAAGGTCTAGATCGGGTAGTCAGCTAATGTTTTCTGTAATGCCCAGTAAACAAATATTTTAGGTTTTGCGGGCCATAGGCATTCTGTTCCAAGTTTTCAAGTCTGCCAAAGCAGCCACAGGCATGTAAAGGAAGGGTATGGTTGCGTTCCAATAAAACTTTATTTATAACAATGGCTGGATTTGGCTCCAGGACCAGCTTGCTGACTCCTGACCTAGAGATGTAAAATCTAGATCAAGTTCATCAGGCTTGTGGTTTAGCTGGGATTTGAGCTACACTTATACACACTGTTCTGCATCTCGGTTTACCCCCACTACAGTAAATCTGGGAAATTTTCCATATTACAACAAACAGAGCCACTTCATTCTGCATAATGGCTGCAGAGTAATCCTGGTATGGCTGAATGGTAAGTTTTTAGCTGGTCTTCTCGTAGTAGGTACTGAGGTCAGTTACAATCTTTTGCTATCACAAATAATGCTGCAGCAAATATCCTTGTATATATGTTATTTTTCACGTGTTGAACTTTATCTTCAGACTGGCTGCCAGAGTTCCAGCCATCACATCCACATCCCAGGCTGGATGCAACACTTGGGAGAAGGCAAAAAGAGCCAGTTCCAGCTGCCTGCCCTGTTCCTGAGAAGCTTTCCTGGGAGTCCCACTGAAGAACTTCTGATTATGTATCACTGACTCAGATAGAGTCACACCCGGCTGCAATGTGAAGAAAGATAACACTGCCTTCATGGAGCCCAGTTTGGAGGCTGTGACATCAAGTAAGAGATGATTGGTGGCCAGTACTTGAGAAGTGGTAATGGGTCTGAACTTTTGAAAACTTCCAGATAATCTCCAGCTTTGCTAAGGGCTTTGCTTAGGAATCACTATCAAAGCCAGTGACTCCTTTACAAGGTGACTTATTCCTTCCTTCATCTCTGTTCAACCAGAATAAAAAGAAGGAAATGCAGAAGGGAGAGGAAAGGCTTCCTGCTGTTGGGCTCCTTCTGTGGAGAATGGACAACCACACACATGCCCACCTTGCCCAAGACAACTGGACAGTCTGAGCACCAGCCTGGACTCCCATGGACTGCATGCCCCAGAGAACTCCAAGGACGTGAGGGTGGTTCAAGCTGTCCTTCCTTGCTGTGGCTATCTGAAGATTCCTCCCCTCAGACGGGGATAAAGCATGAAGTATAAAGTGACCATCGGGAGGTCGGACTCAGCCTTAGCTGTCACCCAAGGAGAGTGTCTTTTTCTCCCTATATGGAGATGCCCTCTTTCCTCCTTCCATCTTCCCTCTACTGTAGGCCTTGTTTTGACTATGGCATTTTACGGAAAAGTTGCAGATAATTTTTTTCCGGCCCTACATCTTGCAAATGCTTAACATCGTTAGCAGCATGCTTCCTTATGCCTCAGGTCACATGGAAATGAGGATGCTCTGCCCACACGCTCGGATCAATACCAGTGACTTTCTATTTCCTAATTTCACATATAAAAACTCTTCAAGCAGCTCAAATAAATCTGTGGTCCTCCTGAACCCTAAGTGAAGTTGCTGCAAAATGCTGTGGCTCCAGAAGGATGGGGGTGGTAACTCTGAGAAAGCCCTCTCTGCCCACCAAGGCAATGGATTCAAGAGCGATTCGAGGAAGTAAAACCACAGATCTTAAGATTGATTCAATGTGGAGGGTGAGAATGAAGAACGAGTCAGAAGGATGAATTCTGGCCTCTATTTACACAGCTGGGCAGATCTTTAAGCTCCAGTGGCTGGCACTTTATCTGGCATGGGGCAGATGCTTAATAAATGTTTGTGAATGAAAAAAAAAAAAAAATGAAAACCATTTTTCCAAAACTAGTCACTTCCCTTGATATGATTTCCTTATTTCTGTCCTAAACTTTGATTGTTTTCCTTCCTAGTTATTCAGCCTGAAGCTCACCACTGACTCATCTTTCCTTCAGGTCCTGTATTAATTAGTCAGAGTACTCCAGGGACACAGAACCAACGGGATGTGTATGCCTCATAAGGAACTGGCTCACGTGATTACGGAGGCTGACAAGTCTCAAGATCTGCGTCTCAAGATCTGAGTCTCAAGATCTGGAGACTCAGGAGAGCCAACGGCGCCAGTCTGAAAGGCGGTGACTCTAGACTCACGAGAGGACCAATGTCCCAGCTCAGCGACCAGGTGGGAGGAATCCCCTTTACTTTCCGGAGGGTCAGCCTCTTAGTTCTGTTAGGCCGTCAACTGATTGGTTGAGGCCCACCTGCTTCAGGGAGGGCAACCTGCTTCGCTCAGTCTGCTGACTGAAATGTTCGTCCCAGCCAAAACCACCCTCCCAGAAACACCTGGAAAAATGTCTGACCAACTGTTTGGGCGCCCTGTGACCCAGTCAAGTGGAAACACAAAATTGACCATCACTAGTCAACTTTACGTGTCCACCTAATTAGCCAACAAGTTGTCCTCTTCCTGTGGAGAGCTGCTTTCTGTGCAGTCCGGAAAGAGAGGCGCTCGAGAGGGGGTCACTGAGAGGAGTCTGATGATGGGACTTGTCAGAAAGGTGAGGGCAGGATGAAGGAACTTAAACTGGAGGGGTGGGGAAGTCCGGGGACCACCAGAAGCTGCTATGATCTCCGGGTCTGATGGTGCGGGCAGAGGGGATGTGCCAGGCACTGTTCAAAGCACTTGACACACATTACTTTAAAAAAGTTTGAGAGGTAATTCACATGCTATTCCATTCATTGATTTAAAGAATACAATTCAATGGCTTTTCATGTATTCAGAGTCAATTTTAGAACACTTTAATGATCCTGAACAGAAACCCTGAACCCCTTAGCTATCATCCCCGAAGACCCCCTTTCCCCCCAGCCCTAGGTGATCGCTAATCTACTTTCTGTCTCTATGGATTTGCCTACACTGGACATTTCATGTAAATGGAATCATACGATACATGGTCTTTTGTGACCAGCTCCTATGACTTAGCATGTGTTCAGGTTCATCCGTGACAACCCAGGTGCGTTCATTTTACAAGTGGGTAAACTAAGGCACAGAGAGGTTAGGTAACACCTGGTAAGTGGCAGAGGAAGAATTCACACCCAGGTGTTTTGGACCATTATACTACACTGCCTCTTGGTCACCAAAGAGCCCTCGCCCAGGTGCTCGTCCAACCTCAAGAGGAGAGCTATAGCGATGGCCCCGTGGTCTCATCTCTGATCCAGTCCATCTGAAGCCACTGCCCCACTATGTCCACTCAAGCTCTGTCTCCATCATGACCTCCTGGCCCCAGGGCACATGAGACCTTTTTACCTGCCTGACACCTGTTCCCCATTCTCCTGGAAGCCAATGGGTCTCTGCCTCCCTTTGTGGGCCCACGTGGCTTGGGTGGAGTTGTCCCCACCCCATCAGCTTCAGGAGCAACTATGTGACCAGGGCCGGCTCATGGGAGCACAATTCCCTGGGCCGCAGAGATGGGTCAAGGACCAGGAATGTGACCTGACTGGAGAAAAATGAGACTAGAGGTGAGGGAGGGACATGTGCCACCGATTTGAGGAAGCAAAGTTTTTTCTCTTCTTCAGAAAACAGAGGAAGAGACCCTCACCCTTCTTGTGCAGACGGGCGTTAGGTGATGTACAGAAGTGCTACAGCAATTCTGCTGCCATACGTGACGGCCACTGCCACTGGGGACCACTGGGAACCCAATTTTTTATTATTATTATTATTATTATTTATTTATTTATTTATGCCTACAGCACCTGCTCTTCCTAGGTGGTCTCCCATCCAACTACTAACCAAGCCTGGCCCTGCTTAGCTTCCGAGATCAGACATCGGGCTTGTTCAGGGTGGCGTGGCCGTAGACCATGGACCATGGCTCCACTGAGGCATGAATCCAGGACCTTCTGTGTATAAAGCAGACGTGCTAACCTAACCGCTACACTATGGAACCACGTCCTTGGGAACCCAATTTCGACACTGTGAAAAGCAGAGGGAGGAGAGAGAGACAGAAGCCAGGTGTTTGGTTCGCTCTCCTGTTTCAATCCACACCGGAGGAAAATGACCTCTGGCTTTTTTCCTTTAGCAGAGCTAATAGCTGCTTGTTAGAAGGAAAGGTGAATCGTTTAACATCTCCTCTAAATGATATAAGGGAGGAGTGAGGATTTCACGTCCCCAAATTCTTTTAAGCACTTAGAATAATATGCTCCCTTAAAGTAGCCAAAAAACTGAGATAATTAATCTTTGAATGCCCACGTTGTCTCATTTAAACACACACACATACACAGCACATTAGCAAGTGAGTGCAAAAGGCGGCATCGCCACGCAATTTTTTATTGTTTCAATAAAGCCACCTGGAAAAATACAACATAAAGGCTGCTCCCTTCAGCGGAATGGGGGGCACTGCTGTCACCACTGTTTCCACTGGATGAAGACAACTGGGTCTGGAACATGTTTCCAGTTGCCACTGCACCGAATGGGCTGGAGAAATTTGGAACAAGTCATGTCTTAGCAGAAATCAGTGCAGGAAAAGTGGGACAGAACAGAAGCCCCGAGTCAGCCCAGGAAGGAGGACGTAAAGCTGGGAAGAGCATCGATGTGTGGCCAGATTTAGAAGGAAGCCCTTGTGGAATTAAGCCACCGAGTCTCAGCCAGGACTGCACATGCGAGCCCCTGCGTGCGTTCTGAAACTACGTCCAGCCTTCAGGCTCAGTCCCTCGGTGTCTGCTTCAGTAGACTGCGGGAGCAGGAGCATCTGTGATTTTTTTTTTTAAATCTCAAGAGTTTATTCTGATGTGCACGCCTAGTTAAGACCTCTAGGATTAAGCATTAGGAAATTCTGTTGAACTGGAAATGTAACAGGTTTTAAAAAGAAAAGGAAAAAAGTATATGAAAAAAAAACTCTCAAAGAAAAAACAAAAACAACAAAGAAACCCACAACACAGCAACAATAAATAAAAAGCATTCTGAGGGAAAAGAGTTGAGACATGGTTATGACCGTGATATCTGTCAGGCTCATGCTGGGTTTGGGGTGCAGATGGACAAGAGGATTGAAAGACATCACAAAGTTGACCCCCCTTCCTCACTACATACTTTCACCCAGAAGTTTCTAGGAGTGTTCATATTGAGATCAGATCATCTGTCATTACTTGTTTTGATGCATTTTGTTCCATGTTATGAGCCCGCATAATTTTCTTTCTTAGCTTAGATTCATTTATCAAAGAAGAGCTCGGGGCCTGCTAAGCTCCAGGCGCTGGGGACAGCCCTCGCTGCCAGGTTGGAGAGATGGTACAGCAGGAACCACGCAGTGACAGAATGCAATACCAAGGCAAGGCGCTGGGGTATGCAGGGGTAAGACGAGGTGTGGGATGACATCATCTAACAGATGAAGTTTGAGGGCCAGGAGCCTTCATGAGAAGGGCAGAGCACGTGGATCTGAGAAAGGTGTGGGCAAGGTGGGCCCAGGGAGCGCTGGCTTCTCCACGTGGTACCCCTAGACAGCGACTAATCGGCCTCCTCTGTGTTTTCTTCTCTCTTTTCTGAAAGAGAAAATGCCTCCTCCCTGATAAGGATGCTCATCAGTGGTCCGGCACAGGACGCAACAGCCAGTCGAGCGCTCCGCACCTTGCCGTGTGCAAATCTCACATTCCGCTCCCGTCCAAGGGCAGGGATCAGGAGGCGGGATTACTAGGGCCGGATTATCACAACACAGGGCACTCTCCCGGCCTTGCTCTGCAGGCCTTGTCCCTATGACACTGTGTAATGACTAGTGTGCCTGCAGGACTCTGGACTCCGGGGTGAGGGTGCCCTCTGGTGGCCGCAGGCGGCCCCGGGAAGCCTGCAACCTTCCTTGCCCTTGGCGTGCTCAGTAGCACACCTTCCTACACCGTCCAGGATCAAAGGACCCCTGCAGGGCTGCCATTTCCGGAGGCGAGAGTGGGAGGAAGCATGTCCCAGCGGCCTTTTAAACCTTAGAAAACGTACTGAACAGAAAAGTGCTTTGAGCTGAGGCAAGGCCAGAAAAAGGTGGTTTTGAGGAAAGGTTTCCTTCCTCCTTCTTTTGGGAAAGATAATGTTTTCCTCCTCAAACCACAAGGTCTTAAGGAAACCCCTATGGAGGCCCTGGGCGGGGGCCCAGAGGTTTCGACACATTCTCAAGGAAGCACAGTATCTCCCAAAGGGCTGAGAACCCCTAGGGGTCCCTCCTCCTGAAATTCTATAGAAACTATGTTCAAAGGTGGCCCCCATGAAGTATTAGAGGTCCCCAAAGGCTGTTAATAACCCAAGCGTCTGCTGACAAGGGGACAGAGGAAGTAAGAAGGAGCCCATTTTAGTGGCTAAGTTCCAGCCGCTGCAGCACCTGGCGGATTCTGTAAAGGGGGGTGAGGGGGGGCTTGTGGTCGCAGGGCGGTCCCTAGTTCTGGGGTGAAGCAGTTAGAACCTACACTCAGTGGGGCGGGGGGGAGCCGACACCGTGGCTGTGGCTCTGCTCTAAAATGAGAGAGTCTGCAGCCGATTAGGAGAATGAGGTGGATCGATGTCTATCGACTCGGAAGATGGCTGCACGGGGCGCTGAATGAGCAAGACACGCTGCAGCCGAGATGCACAGTATCGTTCCACGTAGGGAAGAACACAAACCCCAACGAGAACGTGTTATGGGTAAAAGATTCTTTAAGAGTCTGGAAAGGTACACAATGAATTAATAACAGCGGTTACTTCTTAGGAATGAGTTTGGAAGGGGTGTTTTCTTTTTTCTTTTCTTTTTTTTATATGCAATTTGTATTGTTTGATTTTGAGGCAAGCATTACTTTTGGAAGGGAGAAAAGAAAAACGAATGTACTGTCTTATGTAGCAGATAGCTAACTGTATCACAAAGTAAGGCAAGAGGTCGGTTTCCTGGTTATTGACAAGCAGTCTACGGGGACACTTATCTGTGACTGTAAACACCCTTTAGCACTGTCGGACTAGTTCGCCTTGTGGATACATGCATTATTACAAAAAAAAGTTTTAACTTTTTAAAATAGGGCAATTTAATTTCGTATTTAGTCTAAGAAAAATGTACTGAGTTTCAGGCACTGTGCTTAGCTCTGAAGACATGGAAATGACCAAGACAGTCTCCGCCTTCCAGGAGTTCACGGTCTAGTTCAGTGCTCCTCAGAGTTCACTTCCAAACCACCTGAAGTGTCGCGTGAGTGTTATCTACTGCTGTATAACAAATCAGCCCAAAACTGCAGCTGAAAACCACAAACATTTATTATCTAACACGGTCGCGTGGGACAGGAATTCAGGAGCCATTTAGCTGGTGGTCTGGCTCTGGGTCTCTCATGCCATCGCAGTCAAGATCCTGGCTGCCGTCACCTGAAGGCCTGACTGGGGCTGAGGGATTCACTTCCACGATGTGGCACACACATGGCTGTTGGCTCAGCTCTTGGCCGTGTTAGCCTCTCCACAGATCAACTGCTGAAGTGTCCTCACGACGTGGCGGCTGGCTCCCCCCTCAGGCAAGGGATGATGGAGAGAAAGGTGGAAACTGCAACGTCCTTTATGACCTAGCAGCCTTGGCTGTCACACTCCATCACGTCCACGACCTTCTGTTTGTTAGAAACGAGTCGTTAAGTACAGCCCGCACTCACGGCAAGGAGCATGAGGTTCCTCTGAACAGAGAGGCATCAAGAAATTTGTGGACATACTTTAGAACCACATCTTGCTAAGATGCATGTTCTGATTTAGCAGGTCTGAGGAGGAGCCCAAAGTTCTGCATTTCCCACGCGCTCCCAGGGGAAACCAACGCTGTTGGTCCGTGGACCACACTTTGAGTAGAGAGGGAATCAAACACATGCAAAGAACGATTGCTCAGATCACATCTTTGGAACTACTGCTGGCAAGAATAACATCCTGTCATCATGGCATCATCTTTGGATGGTGTCCAAGTTTAAAATCACATTTCCCCTGAAAGGTCAGAGCAGTAAAGCAAGGGAAAGACAAGATCACCTTGTTAATAAACGAGGACAAGCTGTAATGAAATAAAAAACAATCAGAGGGGGATTCGGAAAATCTCTCTGGTCTTGTTCTGGAAGCTCTCAGAAGGATAAGACATCAGCCATCAATTCTGAAGGGGATGCTAAACAAACAGCAGCAAAGCTGCCTTTTAATACGGACTGCACCAAGTGGCTTCATATGCCTAAGACTCTCGACTGCAATACTTAAAATCAGCTTTGAGACAAGAAGGCAACAAACAGCCCCAGCACCTCAGATGATCAAGACTTTTGTGGGCTCTGTTGTCTTGAAGGGCTGGACATTAAACAAAGTGTCCCCCCATTCAACAGCTGGATTGAAGTTTGCTTTCAAATATAACATAAAACTGTAAGTCCCGTATTGTTTTATTGCTATGATTTACACACCATAAAAATTAATCACTTTAAAGCGTACGATTCGGTGGTGTTTTAGTGTATTCACAAAGTTGTGCGCCTCTCACCATCATCTAATTCTAGAACATTCAGCACCCCAAAAAGAAACTCCATATGCATTAGCAGCTGCTTCCCAGTCTCCCCATCTCCCGCAGCCCTAGGCAACCACCTCTCGCTGCTGTCTCTGTGGATCTGCCTGTTCGGGAGATCTCCTACAAATGGAGTCGTACGATATGCGGCCTTGTGTTTGGCTCCCTTCACTTAGCATAATTATTGTTATTACTGTGGTAAAATACACATAATACAAAATTTACCATTTTAGCCATTTTTATGTGTAGAGTTCAGCAGCATTGAGGGCACTGTTGTGCGACCATCGCCACCATCCATCTCTAGAACTATTTTGTATTTCCACACAAAAACACTGTACCCAAGCATCACACTTTTAAGGTTCATCACTCTTACAGTGCATATCAGTACTTCGTTCCTTTTTATGGCTGACTCTTACTCCACTGTATAGATATAACACGTTTTGGTTATCCATTCATCAGCTAATAAATGGGCTGTTTCCATTTTTTGGCTATTATGAATACTGCTGCTATGAATATCCATATACAAGTATTTGTTTGAACGTAGTTTTTACTCCTTTTGGGTTGATATAAAGGAGATGAGTTACTGTTTCATATGGTTAATTCTAAGTTTAACTGTCTGAGGAAATGTCACACTGTTTTCCAAATGGCCTGCAACATTTTATAATCCCTCCAGCGGTGTATACGAATTCTGATCTCTCCAAATCCTCACCAAAACTTTTTTTTTTTTGATTTATTGTCTTTTCAATTATAGCCACCCTACTGGGTGTGAAGTGGTTTCTCATTGTGGTTTTCTCTAATGACTAATGATGCTGAGCATCTTTTCGAATGCTTATTGGCCATTTGTATATCTTCTTTGGTGATCCGTCTATTCAAATCCTTTGCCTGTTTTTACTTGGCAAAATATTTACCTTATTGTTGAGTTGTAAGAGGTCTTTACATATTCTAGACTCAAATCTCTCATCAGATATATGATTTGTAAATATTTTCTCCTATTCTGTGAGTTGTCTTTTCACTTTTGTGATAGTATCCTTCAAAGCACAAATGTATCTATTATTTTCTTTTGTTGTATGTGCTTCTGGTATCGTTATCTAAGAAACCGTTGCCTAATCCACGGTCACATAGATGTACCTGTTTTCTTCTAAAAGCTTTAGTTTTAGCATTAACACTCTTAGTCCGTTTTGAGTTAATTTTGTATAAGCTGCGAAGTAGGGTCCACGCTTATTCTTTGTATGTGGATATCCAGCCTGCATTTTTTTTAAATCATCAAAAAGAAGCACAGAGAATGGCCTTACTCTGGTTCCTGGAGCAGCTTTTCTGTTTTCTCCCAGCTGGAAGATTGAGTTTTATAGCAAAACAATTTGTATAGCCAGGGGCCCAGGGGCCCAGCCTGGCTTGGTAGCATCCTTACAATAAGTGTCCACTGAACTGTGCTGAGAAGCACACAGGGGTCATCTTGAATTACCAGATATGTGAAAATGACTTTTAACAAGGAAGCACTATTTCTTCATTCATTCATTCTCATCCATAACTATTTATTGAGCACCTATTATGTGTCAGTGATTAAAACAAAGATTCCTGCCCTACAGAGCTCACGTTCTTACAGACAAGAAACATGACGAGTGCATCATAGACACGCCAGATGGTGTTACGTGCTACGGCGGCGGAAGGCGCAGAGCAAAGGGGGCGAGGTGTGCGGCGGGGTTTGCGATCTTAAAAGATGTGGTCAGTGTGGCCTCTTTTAAAAGGTGGCATCTGGGCAAAGAGTTGGTGAGGGATCTGACCACGTGGGCATCTGGGAAGGCACGTTCCAGGTGCAGGGACAGCCACTGCACAGACCACAGGCAGGAAGGAGCGTGCGGGCATTTCTGAGGAACAGCAAGGCCTGTGTGGCCGGAGCAGAGTGAGGAAGCGGGAATGAGGTCAGAGAGGGCCGAATCGATCACGCGGGGTCTCTGTAAACCATTTTAGGGACTGTGACTTTCGGTCGGAGAGAACTGGGAAAAGACAGTGAGAGGTTCTGAGCTGAGAAGGCACATGGTCTGAGGAGGATCACTCTGGACTGCAGGAGGATGAGTGTAAGGCAGGAGGAATAGTTAGGAGGCTTCTAACACAATCCGGGTGAGAGGTGAGGCGGGGCTGGGCAGCAGGGAAGGCGGCGAAAGGATGTGGTAGAGCCCACAGGATGGCCTGGTCACGTGGATGGAAGTGCAGCAGAGGCAGGTGTCAAAGACGATTCCAGAGATTCTGGCCTGAGAACCAGAAGGATGCAGCTGCCTTTAGCTATGATGGAAAAGGCCACCGGGGAAGCAGGCCTAGGGGGAAGGGGAGGCAGGTTCAGCCTGGGGCAGGTGGAGCTGGAAATGCCCTTCGACTTCCAAATGGTCGCGCAGGAAGTGGGATATTCGAAAGTGAGCAATCTGGGGTGGAGATACACATGTGACGGGATCAGCCACAAGATGGAATGAGATACCAAGAAAAGGATGATGGACACACAGGGCCAAGGACGTAGCCTGGGACCCCTGGCATCGAGACACCCAGAGCAGAGGGAGAACGGCCCAGGAGGCGGCTTTCATAGTTTTGCAGCTGCTCACAAACACGCTGGTCCTTCCCTCCCCTTCTCCCTTCTCCCCACTTCCTTCTTCTTCCTCCTCCTCCCTTCCTTCTCATCTTCTTTTAAATGGGCACCTACAATATGCCAGGGACTGGAAAAGATATTTTGCCCTCAAGAAACTCATGATCTCATACAGAAAAGACATAAAATGCACATGGACGAGATAATGTAGACACGAGGCGGTAACTGTGTAAGAACTTGGCTGTTCAGTTGCTAACGACGACACGAGACTTGTAGCGCTACACACGCCTGTTTGTAACCTAGCGCGAGAGTCTGGACCCTCACACTGTCTTCGACCTTTCTCCCCCATGTTTAATTTACTGCATCTATTAAGAGAAGACTGATTTACTTGATCGCATAAGACTAAATTCATTCTTGCTTTAGGAAAAGAGAGGACTAATCCAAATTATCCTGGTGCCCACTGTCCTTCAAAACAGAACCCCTCTGAGGCAAGTCATGCCCCATCACTTGGTGCTGATTGAACCCAGGGTGCTGGTGGCAAGCAATGCCTGCGGATGTGGTTCTTCACCAAAAGCAGTGTACAGACTGGGGGCTCCCAGTCCTGACTCACACTGGGACCACCGGGGAGCTGGAAACCACTCTGATCCTGGGCTCCACCGGAAATAACTCAGAATGTCTGGCTGACAATCTGACAATTGTTAAAAAGCTCCTCAGGACGTCCTAATGTACAGCCAGAGAGGAGAACCAGTGACCGAGTTTTTTCATAAATGATTTAAAACTGCAAATCATAAAATATTTCAATAAAGTATGAAAATTTGGGTCTGTTTTGGTCCATTCTTTTGGTAACAGACCTACAGGAAATGATTATAATGCAACTTAGCAAATAATCCACAATTCAGTCTATTCTGATGGCAGGAACCCACTCTCAATCCACGACTGAAAACAGAAACGATGGCAGTCTGCCACTTACCTGACGAACGTGACCGTCCTGCTGTGTCCAGAACAAACGCTCTGATGCTTTAAATTACCTTTTGTTACCAGTAAACTCAAATTTTTCCTCTTAGATTCCTGTTACTTTCATGATTCATTCTTGATATTTTAAGAAAAATTTAGCTATGGAACAAACAAAGACCAGCTTCGTTTGCTGTAATTTGCATGCATCTGGTGAACTGTCAGCCTTACAGCATAGAGCAATGCAGAAAAAAATCAACACTAGAGAGTTTTATTTAAAAAACTCTCGCAGCTTATGAACAAAATTCACATAACGACATATTCACACAACTGAAAAACCAGCCTAAATTGGCCTTGTCCTGTTTCTAACGAGATACCAAGTTGTTTTTTAGAGGTAACGAGGTGGCAGATCACGCAGTCGGACAGGTGGACATGAGCACTAGGGAATGAATTCACTCTGCAATGACCTTTCAACGTCGCTGGGTTAAAATCCACCATGGAATATATACTAAACCCCCGCCCTAGAATTCAAACATGTGATGCATGAAAAGCTGTGATCCCCAAGAGCCTGCAAACCTGGCTCTCACGCTGCTGAACCAAAGGAACTACAGAATATGCATGACATCCCCCGCTTCCTCCTTGAAATGGAGCCCGAAACCCCCCAGTCGGGGAGACAATCTGAGCCTTGCTTCCGTCTCATCGCTGGTGGACCTCACATGAAGCCTTTCCTTCCCTCGAAAGCTGATGTCCTAGCACTAGCTTCTGTGTGTGCTGGGCAGCATGACCCTTGCTTGGTAATGGTAACTGGCTATTTCCTTGCCCGCCATTGTCACTCGTAAAATTACTGTCATCTTTTATAGACAGGGAAAAGTGGACATACCTTAAAATCTTTCCGATAGATATATTGCCGCGCTGCACCCGGCCTGGATAACCTTCTTCAAAACGGCATACGCTGGAGCCTGTCAGAGACAACAACGGTTAGCGGAGCGAAGAAACGCTCTGTGTTCGCTTCTAGCTGGGAGGCACAGGCCCCGCATGGCACGGCTGGGACTTCTCTGGACAGCAAATAAGACCTAAGAACCAATTCATTTTAGTTTGGGGAAAAAAAAAAAAAAAAACCTATTCAAAAGATTTGAATGCTTAAGCACTGAGTCATCTGGTTTCTCGCGGGAATGGGAACGAAGCTGCTAGGAAAAAAGATAAAGGAGGAAGCAAGAAATAAGATGCCCAGCTCAGGGCGGTGCCTTTGCTCGCCTTTTGTCAAAGCAGTGTACTGGTTTTCTTTCCTTGGCGGTCACTCTAAAATCTATTTTCCTGGGACCAGCAACCTTCCTGCCCCTCCACCTTCCGCGTCCGGTGCCCCAAGCACCATAAGCCAACAGTAAAGGCAGGTCCTCACCAGTTCTGCGTCGTGTTCAAGGCCTATGTCATGGTGCTCGAGCTCTTCATCCCGAAATTTCTTAATCACCTGGTTAAAGAAATCGCAGCAAGTCAGCATTCCAAGCCTCCTGCTGCTCTGTCTTATTTTGGAAGCTAAGCCTTATATTATTAGTATCTAAGACAGGAGTTGGCAAACTTTTCTTCTAAAGGGCCAGAGTCAATACTTTACGTTTCACACACTTGAATGGTCCCCATCACAACTACTCAACGCTGCCACGGTAGAAGGGACAGCAGCCATGGACGTGTCGATGAATCAGTATGACTATGTTCCCACGAAACATTATTTACAGAAAAGGTGGTCGGCCACGGGCCATAGTTTACCAACCCCTGACTGAGGCTTAAAAAAACTAAACAGGTCCTTTACCCACTGTGAAAAGTTATCTGAGAGTACCTCATAGTTCATTTAGTCTGTAGGATCTGTGCCCTCAGCATTGCTCAGGGTCTACCAATAATCCGGCAGTGGAGAGAATACAGGCCCGAGGTCAGGAGACATAGGTTCTAGTCCCAGCTCTGCCTGAGCATGTGACCAGGGCACACGGCTTCAGCTCTCAGCACCCCAGTTTGCTTGCCTTTATAATGAGGCGCTGACCTACAGTCCCAAGGTCGCATCATTCCCTAACGTCCTATTTTTCTTCTTACCAAACTGTGCATATGCCCTTTTCCCCTTTACCAGCCCCCTCCCGGAGCAGAGTCAAATACCTGCAGAAGCTCCTCATATTTTTCAGGATCCTCCATCAGTGTCCTGATCTGGTTGTTGTAGTGATGCGCTATGGACTCTTCCACGGCCACAGTGCAGGCCATCGCTCCCTCCTTCCCCAGCAGGGCGGTTCCCGCGCCTGGAATTGTCAAATCCAGAGCGGTAAAGGATGGGATGATACCACCGGCAGGGAGAGCATGTCAGGTCGGGCCTGGCAGCCTGGGTACCACGAGCTTCGGGCTGGATAACTCCCTGCTGTGGGGGCTGCCCTGTGCATTGTGGGATGTGCAGCAGCGTGCCTGGCCTCTACCTACAAGATGCTGGTAGCATCCCCAAGTGTGACACCAAAAATGTCTCTAGATGTTGCCAGGTGTCCTCAGGAGCAACCTGCCCACGTTGAAAACCATGGTTTTAGATGGGACCAGGTCACAGTATTAAACCCTGAATCAAACAGTAAAAATGTTATTCTCTTTTCAACGCTCTTTCCTAATCTGACTCTGGCAAGGAGAAAGTCATCATTTGGGGTGAGTATGACCTTGATGCTTCTATGCCGTTTACTCTCCTCCCTTTTTTAAGAGTGAGCAGATCTCAGGTTTAAAACTTTGGTCAGAGAACATGATCTGGCCACAGTTGAATTACTCAAGCTTTCTTCCCCCCTCTGTTGTATTTATTTTTACTGTACCTTCTATTTATAAAACTAATTTTAAGGTTATATCTTAAGTAAATTTAAGCAAAAAGTCAATTTAACTTTAGAAAAATATTAAGTAAATAACAGATTGTAGGAGGACCAATGGTGAAGTGGTACTTAAATGACGTAATCACCCCAGACCCCCAGTGCTCACAGCTCTTCTGGACAGACACGCACCCAGTGCGAACCCCACCACATTCCAAAAGGGCATCAGCACCGTCGGCCGGACCCTGAATGTAACCATCATTTCGTTGAACGTCTTCAAGTGGTTCTTTTCTTGATCCCACATTTTCTGCAAACAACATAATGAAGACACGTAAGCGTTCTCTGCGGGCTACCTGCTCCGTCCCAGGAAGCTACGTGTCCTGTCCATGAACCACGGTTCCAGCATCCACCTCTCAGACCCACTGCGTGCCTATTTAAGAACGGGTCCACACCCGTGAGAAATGAGTCGTTTAGCTCATTTCAAAATTAGGAGCACAGAATATTAGCTATTGTGTAATTTCCTTCCAGACTGCTAGCACATAAATATCATTTACATCAAAGGAGAAAAGGTGGATGATAATAGCTAACACATAGCACTTCCAGAGCCAGGTGCTGTCAAATAGCTTTATGTAGGCAGCTTATTTAAGCTGCACGACCACTTCATGAGGGACAAACTATTATCATCCCCATTATACAGATGAAGAAAGTGAGGCACAGAGAGGTTAAGTAACTTGCCCAAGGACTCAGAGCAGGCAATTTAACTTGCACTAAGTTCCCATTACATGTCAGGCATAGTATTAGCTGTTCCACACCAGCTCATTTATTCCTCACCAAAACCCAATGAGGTAGGTGTCAGCCCATTCTGCAGATAGGGAAATGGAGACCCAGAGGTCACGTGACTTCCCCAAGGTCACACAGCTAGGTCTGTATGACTGAGCCCAGGCCCCTCCCTCCGCATCACAGTCTAAAGTATCTCCACTGCGCTCCCCTGGGGGCAGAACCACCACCTGTTGGCAACTGGTACTTTCACCTGACGTGGTGATTCTCAACCTCTTTTTCACTGTCACCCGCCCCCATGAAGTTTTAATACTATAGATAATACTGTGTATCTGTTTATATACAAGATGTCTATCTGTGGTCTATACATAAAAATAATATGCTTTTCACTTCCCCCTCTCCAGTATCCGATTTTCTCTCTCTTGTGGACAACAGTATGTCCCTTGAGAGGGTATGACCTAATGTGATTCATCACTTGAAGGCCTGTGGCTCCTCCCTTGCCCCCTCCCCAGAGTCAGCAGCCCAGGCTGAGACAGAAAGCAGCACCCACCTGAATGACGGGCCCAACACTGGACCGACCCAGGACGGCCATCTGCCCTGCATAGATGCGGTTCGCTCCGTATTCACCCGCGTGATCCACCCGGAGTATTCGACCCACCGCCGCCCGACTGACGCTGTCTAAGATCATTCCTGAACTGCGAAACCTGACACCGATTCTTCTTCCGTAAGCTGCAATGCAAGTGTTTATTCTTCATTACTTTCACGGAAATTGAGATGTTTCCGTTTTACAGACAGAAGAAAGGGGCATCTTAGAACAAAAGTCACAGATGAGTTCCTTGCAGGTTGGTATGCCCATAAGTGTATTCTGTTTAACCTGCAGTGTTTTTTGTTTTTTTTTTAAACAAATGAACTAGTTCCCAACGCTTAGAAGATTTTGGCTAATGATCTGGATTCTGGCTTCATTTGAAGCGTATCTGGACACCCTAAGCCTGACTTCTCCCCAGGCAGTTAGTGTGGCCGCTGTGTCCAGATGGGCGTGGCCATGGACCACGGTGACCCATTGTCTGAGGTGACTGAGCCCTGTTCACCCCTCCCGGCCCGCTTTGTTCCCAACTCTGAATGCACAGAATCTCCTAGGGAGCTTCAACACCACGGATGCTCCTCCCTAGTCGTTCTCTGGGAGAGCAGCACTGATATTTTTAAAAAGCCCTGTGCATGAATCTTCTCTGTGGCCAAGGCTGAGGACCACAGATACGTTCTCTTAAAACACCTGCGCCCATGGGCATCTGATAGGGAGAATCGAGCCTCAGAACTTCGATTTCATCTCATTATGGTATATAACCAATTTGGCTGAACAACTCTTGCCTTCGAAATGGAAATTCTTCAGGACTGATATCTCTAAAAACTGCATAATAGTAACACCTTGATTGTATTCTCTGAAACTTGAATGAGGGCATCCCAAAAGTATTTTTTCTTAAGAGAAGGGTTTTGTAATGTGTTTAAGTATGCAAGGTGTTATCACCCCATTTTGTAGATGTGGAAGTGGAGAGCCAGAGAGACCATTTAGTTTGCAATGTGAACTTTGAAATGTATTGGTATCATCTTGAGATGTGTTCCAAGGCTCTCATCAATGACTACTATGTCTCCAATAGATATTTCTTTTCATTTAGGCTAACTTCAATACCTAGAAAATGTGTGGAAATTTTTATTTTGGGTACATCTGTATGTTTTTCATTAAAAAAGTTTGAGTGCTTTGGTCATGCAGTGATGGGGTAGGCCTGGTGGAATTTGGGGTGGCTCTGCATTGTAACTTTTTGGCCACATGGAATTTTAAATGCCTCACTCTAAACAAAGAAGCATGGAAGTGGGGGTCTGGAGCATGGTGACCTTGCTTTGACCTATTCTTCTGCACAACCTACTCCATCTCACTGAGCACATTTGACTCAAGAAACTGTACAGAGCCCAAGAAATGGACACCAAGAACTGGATGGAGTCCAAGTTCTGCCAAGTGTAATGGACCACTCAGTTCTGTGCCTTCAGACAATGGGTCACCGTGGTCCATGGCCACATTTTTATGTGGAGAACAATTTGAGATGTTTGATAAAGTCAAGGTAGCCTGTCACAGCCTCCAAGGACCGCTGCTGCCATCAATCTGACCTCCTCGCAGGAAGGTGGGGCCCAGGAATTGAAATTGAAAATGATGAGCTGGCTCTATTTCTCAAAATAATCTTGTTTGCTTGTTCTCTCATTTGTTACTCCCACTCAAAAATATGTTTACGGAAAAAAAAACTTTAAAGACAATCCAGTACTCATCTCTTAAAATCCATTTACTGAAAAATAGCAAGGGGCTGAGTACACAGGATGAGTTCAAACACACAGCTGACTTTTGATGCGTAGGATTCTATTAATAAAAAAAAACATACTAGGCTGTTTCCTAGCACTGCAACGCCTTTTCAGATTCAGGCAGCTAATAAACGATTTGGTGGGTGGGGGGGGGGATGCGAAGGATTAGCTATCATATTTGTCATTTCTATCTTTTCACAATCTCTGCAAGGTGCCTTTAATTAAGGCATGGCTGGACCACAGGAAAGGCACAGAGCTAGTGTCAGAAAATACACGTTCTGTCTCAAACACTAACCCTGGACAAATCAAACTTGCCATTTCTTACATAAGAGATTGGTAATGATCCATTTTTTTCTTTTTCAAGAGAAAATATACCAAAAAAAAAAACAAACCCTTTTTATTGAGTTATGAAGACAAATGACATAGGGATCAAAGCAACTTTACAGATGAAAAAGAATGATTCCTACTCTGTTATGTTCACTGGCTCAACAAAGGAGCATTAAAATTCATGTTTAACAATCCTGAGTTTTGCCTTCACTGTCACACACAGTCTAAAATAAAATTGAGAAAAAATAACTTGAGGCCCAGTGCTAGAAGCTCTCAAATGCATCATCTCACATTCGTGTTTTCCCAAAGTGTGAAACATATACCAGTGGTGACACCTAGAAGATTTTAAGTGGTGCACAGGAAGGAAGATCATTACAAAACACCCATGTAGTAAGTTATCCTCTTTTAATTCTCTTCCAATCTTTTTGATTTCATCAAGGAGACTGCCTCAGTTTGCAGCTGACATGTGAAGACCTTCCTAACACTTGCTTATCTCCTCTTTTTAACAGAAAGAAATATGATCATAGGCTCAAGCCTTGGTAGGCAACTATATATAACACAATTTAATAACTCTGTGTTTTCAGCATATTTATTTTTTACGGTTACTTTATTTGGGGCAGGTGATACTGCTCTTCTGTTTACCATCAGGGTTTAATTTCCCTGAATTATTTACCTTAAAAATGTAATGCGGTCATAAAAAAAAAATATTTAATAATCAGAAGTACAAGTAGTGTTGCTATAAAGCAGAGTCCTGAAGACGCTACACAAACGATTTAACTTTGAGAAAACCACCTCACAATTTTCTGAGGCAGCTCAGATGAAACAAAGAAGGAGCCCAAGTCCTCCTACTCCAGATTCGATGTTCTTTCCACGGCCGTGGTGCTTCTCGAACTTTCTAGTGCATACGATCATTCCAAGAGCTTGTTAAAATACTACAGATAGAGAGACCCAGTAGGTCAGGGGACTGACCTGAGAATCTGCATTTCTAACAAGCTAGGGGACAGGAATGGCGGGAAGTAGAGGCTGCTGGTCGCATGACTACACTTTGCTTGGCAGGCCCTGAGCGATGGCAACGATGACACACCCCCGGGACACTGAACTTTCAAAGTCGCCATCTGTCCTCGGCCCGGAACGCCGACCACACCTGCGCTGACGTCACGGCACAGGTGGGCAGTTCCCCAACGCGCCAACCCTGTGCGGCCGCCCCAGAGCGTCACTGCGGAAAATCACCCGCGTCGCAGACGCATCGCACTACAGGCCCCACCCCGCCGCCAGCGCCCCCGGGTTTCCAGCCACAAGTTGCGCTCCGTCGCAGCCCTGTGACGTATGTAAACGCGTCCCCCGTGACCTCTCCGGTCCAAACCCGTGGCGAAAATTCCCTGCCTAGCCGGCCCAGCGCAGGATGGCGGCCGCGCTCCCCCTTTACCTGAGAGGGTCCGCGGGCCGCCGCAGGTGCGCACCGGCCACAGGGAGCGAGACGCCACCGCCCCGGCGCAGCTCATTGCCGCGACAACAGAGCCACCACCCTCGTCAGAGAAGCGGGCCAAGCGTGCCCTTGCCACTGACTGATGACGCACGGCTTACGTAAGGAGGACGCTACCCGCATTTGCATTGGCGGAAACGTCCCTAGACCCCTGCTTCCATTCGATTGGTCGGAAACGGCAAATGAAAAGATTCTATTGGATGCGGTCGCTATCAATCACTTAGAAGTTCGACAGCCTTGAAAGAGACTTGGGTTGCCATGGAGATGAGAATGCTAACTTGTTCTTTCAAAGATCCCGACAAGATAAAGATTTCCTCACCTAGATTCCTGGGAAAGAGGACTATGAGGAAATTATTTATTGGCATAACCACCTTCTGCTTTAGCAACGTGGAAGATTTTTTTCTCTATTCGTATCCCACATCCACTTTAAAATAGTAATTACATGCTGAAATTAAGTTTACCGCGTAACCAATAGCGTTACCTCTAGGTGTTGGGCTGATAGATGACTTAAAATGCCTTCTTAGTTCTTTTCTCTGTGTTTAGGTTTTCTACAGAAAACGTGTATTTTTTCTGTCCACTTCACTGTTGCTGTGTGCTTATATTGGTGCAAATTGGTTTCTTGGGGGATGATGTGGGGAGATTTAGCAACATATATCATACTTTTAAAAGTGCATAACCAATGTGTCAATGTAGATTCATCACTTGTAACAAATGTGCCACTCTGGTAGGGATGTCGATAAAGCGGGGAGGGCTGTGCATATGTGGGGTAGAGGTTATGGGAAATCTTTGTACTTTCCTCTCAATTTTGCTATGAATCTAAAACTGCTCTAAAAATGAAGTGTTAAGGAAAAATTTTTGTTAGAAGTGTTTTAAAAATGCATATCCACTGATATAGGAATCCTACTTCTAGGGATCTATCCAATGGAAATAATTTTTCAAATGTGTAAAGTGTGTATGTGAGGGCAAAAAAAAAAAAGAAAATCAAAGCTGCATACCTTGAAATGATATATAACAAAACGTTTAGTATTGGTAACTTCAGAGGGTTGGAATTGTGAGAAGGGGGCTTTCATTTTCTACTTTACACTTCGATTTTATATACACGCACACACATATACATAAATGTCTTTTATCTAAGTTACTATAAAACATTTAGGATATTCTGCTATTGTAAAATAATTGAAGTTGCTAGCTATTTTCAAATTAATACACTTCAATAATTTAAAACTATGATGAACTATTGTATAGCTTTTTAAACCCAAATACTTAGTGAAAGTGAGGGTGATATAACAGTTTCATATATGTCTCCCCGAAAATGTAAATCTGGCTCTCAAAAGCCTTAAAATGTTCTAAACTTTTGCTGTAATTTTACTTCTAGGTCTCTGTCTCTAAGAAAAAAAAAATGTTGACAAAGATTTATGGATGTCCCAGTTATTTATTATCAGGAAAATTTGGAAAGAAAATGTTAAGCAGCACAAGAATGTTTAACAAGATTCATCTGTATAATGTTAATATTATGTAGCCCATTGAAATGTTTATAAAGAACTTTTGATAACAGAAGAAAACCCTTACGTTAAGAGAAAAATGAGAATACCAACATTCTTTTTCTTCTTCTCATCCTCCCTCCCTCTCCCTGTACTTCCTATCTTAAAAGGAATTTTTCCAAGATTAACAGTGGCTGCCAACAAATGTTTATACAATTTTTACCTTTTTTTCTCTGTAGTTTTCAATGTTCTCCACCTTTTCTACAACAACTATTTTTATGAGAAAACAATTACAAAAACACAAAGCCTATTTTCCCCTAATTCAGTTCTCAAAAATACAAGTGAATATACATCTTATTTTTCCATTTAAGGATACGTGACCTTTATCCCATCTGTATAAAATTACACAAGTAAGCAAGTTCAAAGTCATTCCATGCCCCAAGTGCATCCCATGTGCTGGAAAGAAAATACTGCAAATGGAATTTACTAGTAAAGCCATACCCTATATAAAAAAGATACATTCAGAAGTTCTTTCTTCTTAGTAATCAGATCTTACAGTGCCACCCTATCAAAATTAATTCCTTTCTTCTTCAATACTTACCCAAGTAGTTAGCCACAATTAGATATGTAGCTGCAGGAATTTACTTTGCAAACTAAAGACTTGCCTAACTGGATTCTTCTCTTTTTCTGGATGAGAATATTTCGTGATTGCATAAAGGACAAGATAAAGGACAAGAGCCTGTAGCAGAATAGGGCAGAGCAGAGAAATAGAAAAATACTCTCAGGGACTTTTAAAATCCCAGCTCCTACTGTTTTTAAGGGATAGGGTGGCGAGGGGTGGGGTGGGGGGGCTGAAAACTAAATACCCAGCAATGAGCAAGTCCTTATGGACGTATACATCGATATGATGGAATGCTATATAGCCATTACAAAGAATGTGGTGGCTACTTACATGGAAAGATCTTCAAAATGTTATTAAGGAGAAAAAAAGGGAGAAGCTCAGAAGTATATATTTCACACATATATATCTGCTCAAATATGTATTATAATTTTCTGGGAGAATAAAATAGACATCCTTAGCAGTGGTTCCCTCTGCAAGGATAGGATGGGGAATGTTGGAAATAATTTTATGTCTTTTAAGTTTAAAACACACACATACACTCCTCAGCTTTAACAGAGCCAAGGAGTCTTAAAGGCACTTATTTGATTTCTTATAATTAAACACTCTTCCTTCGTCTCTGATTCTAGGAACAGGCCAAGAGCAACTCTACAAATTGTTTTCCATGATCACGTAACTGCTGAAGCGAAAACTCCGCGAAGTCAAATATACATAATCACGTTGAAAAACCAAGACTGTTTAATCAGTAGTTTTAATGCACATCAGTTATTGAGCTGCACTTTAACCATTATACAGAAGTTGTTAAAGGTATTAAAATATATTAAAACATTCAAGAGGTATGCAAATTAGCAGCATTTAACTAAAACAAATATCAGTATCAGTTTTATAATAGGAAAGAAAACAGAGCTTCCATCTCTGTCTGACACACACACACACACAGAAAATGTTACTGCCCTCAGAAGCACGGTGAAGGCGAGAACATTATATACATAAATACACTAGGGAGAAATGCCAGCAATTAGAATGTTTTCAAAGTGAGGGCGGAATGAACATTTGTTTACTCAAAATTCCATGATGCTAGTTATTAGAAAGTCATAAACCTTAACAAGCCAGGAAAAGCTTGAAAAGCTTATTGGTCTCACAGGCACAAAAACATCCCTTGTTAATGCCGACTTTGTGTGTGACAAGGGACAAATGTGCAGAAATGTGTAAGCTACGGTAAGCTTGCTTTGCTCCTCAGAGCAAAAAGAGGCAATCATTTTTGAGTAATGGGGGTTTGAGAGGGTGGGAAATGCTCTTAACAGCAGTGGCTTTCAAAAACCTGCACCCAGCCTGAAAATTCCACGGTTCCCCAGGAAAGGTTTAGAGGCAGTGAAAGGAAAGAAGCCTCAAACGGTCCATTACAAAACTAAAGTACTTCGAAAAGGATTCTGAAGATATAAAAATGAAAACTGATTCCATTAAATAATAACTTAGGCTTAATATTAAAAGGTTCAGAGCTGTCAATTTCGGTGAGCTTCTGATGAGGTATTTATTGCATACAGTTTTTACTGTAATGAAAATCTGGAGTCACTCTACATGTTTGGTCACATGAAGGCACGTGCATTTAAAATTTTAAGCACAAGAAAACCAATGACAGCCCTTAAAAAGTATGGATATGTGTAGTTAAGAAACCAGTATTGAATCTAGTTTGGTACACTGGCATAGCCTGGCTTAACAGGCAGAGCTGTAGCCCACATCCCCAAAACACTTAAGCACATACACACACAACTCAAACACTCAACAGCCCTTTCCAGCCTGGCTCTGAAACGAGAGTGTCCTTCAGAAATAGAGACCTTGGTGCAGGAAGGCAAGTGGCATTTGGAAGAGTGAAAGACAAACTTTGTCTGCTTCATTTTGACGGCACAGGACCCTCTGCCAAGCCTCTGAACTCGACGCTGGGACGGAACTGAAGGCTTGCGGATTCTCAGCCCCTCTAAAGTAGCTTTCCCCTGAATATAAGGTGGCAGCAAAATGCCCAGGAAGCTAAGAAATCAACGCTGCCATCCTAAGCAATCCCCCTCCTCATAAGGCTTATTCTAGGGCCTTCTGAGACTCGTACCCACAAGGCAGTAATGGCTTTCTTCACATATTACTACCACGTCGTTTAAATTATATAACCACCCTCCTCCATGTTCCCACCATCTGTTCCAAAAATCGTTGATTCAAAGCTTTCTCTTCATTTAAAAAAAAATCAGGTCTCATTTTAAGTCTACAGAACCATTCAAATGGGTCGCTACTTCTTAAGGAACACTTCTCAGCCGAAACCTAGAACTGGTTTCAAAGAACTACCGGGCAGGATGGCCCACAGTTTAAAAGAAAGCACATAGACACTTTTACAAATATAAAACGTCTCTCTTCCTCCATTTTTTGGTATAAAAGCTTCATAAGTCAGTTTTTTGTTTTTGTTTTTTTTTTGGTAGAGTCACTGAGCGGCGAGTCAACAGGCAAAGATGTGAACCTGCTTTTCTAAGTCACTAAAGCCCTAGGCAGGGACTGGGTTATGTAAACACGGCCACTGGAGGTGCATATCTGGAGCCACTTGATTCAAGAAAGGCCCGAACTCCAGAAAAATCTTTTTTTTTAAAAAAAAGTTCGCTCAAAACGCAGGTGTGCTTGCAGCCTCGGCAGGTCAGTGAGTCAGCTTATAAGTGACACATGGCAACAGCTTCACCATCGGTCTGGTCAGTTCCTCGTGTCCCTCTGGGCTTCTGTTAGCTTCTGGATTAGATAACGTTTGTCACGACTTTCCTGAAAAATGAAATCGGTTCCAGAACACATTCAATATATTTGGGAACAAAGATCATTATTTAGCATTAATTCAACCTCGTAACTTACCTATTGGGCTGGAGGTTAAGGATCCTGAACACTGGACAATTGTAATGGCCTCCGAACCAGCCAATCATCTTTTAAAGACACACATAAGACTTCTACTTAACACCTCCCGCTGGCTTCCCATCACACTCAGAACTTCACCCAAACGTCTGACCAGAGCCCCCAGGCCATGCTGTAACTCCGGCTGCTATTCCAGCATCACATCATCTTGCCTCTCCGGCCACACCATCCTCCCTCTCAGCCCCCAGGAGTGCCGGGCTCAGTCCCCTGCTGTACCCTCTGCCTGCTTCTCTCCCCCGCAGGGCCTCCCATAATCAGCTCCTTCTCGTCATTCAAGTCTCAGCTATCCAGTGTCACTTCCTCAGAGAGGTCTTCCATGGCCACCATCTGCAGCCGCAGACAGCCCGCTCGTGAAACTACATTTTTCTATTGTCTTCAAAGCCATTATCGCTATCGGAATTTATCTTCTTTCTTCAATTACTTAGCCATCTTGTCTCCCTTCTTCACCGCTGTACCCCATCACAGTACGAGGCACAGAAAGTGTTCAACATATACATTGAAGGAATGAATGAGGCAGTGAATGAATGAAGTTAAAGGAGGCCCAGTCCAAAGGCCTGGGAAAAGTACCACTTTCTGTTAGGTGTCCTGGGTAAATGTCCCCAGCCATGACCCTCTGGACCTGTGTCCTTCCTTACCAGGGACAGCTGTTCTCGGAGCTGATCGACCACCCGTTTGTGCGCTCCGGCCAGGGCGATGAAATAAAACATAATGAGGCTGCAACACAAGGTGGAGAGGTCACTAGGGAGTCTTTGCCACTTGGAGGCCACTAGAAAAACAACCCGACGCATTTCGCCTGGAACAATTTTACTTTTGCTAGAGAAAGAAAATAAAACCCACGTGTCTCACAAGCAGAGGGCATTGGAAACGGCCAGAGGGGGTCTATTTGGTGGTGGCAGCAGAGACTGGCTCATGTCTTACTTTTTTAAGTTAATATTAAAAATTTCTTGACAAGAAAAGGAGATAGTCCAGAAAGTCAGCTCAGCATGGCATGAACTGGCTCCAGATGATCACTGTGGAATCACTCTGGCTTCAGTTTCCTCATCTGTAAAATGGGGATAATATAGCAAAACCCAGTGGTAACAACTCTGAGTAAAAGCAATCAGCAATTGGCTCCTGGTTTCTGTGTAGCCTCAGATCTCAAATGGGGGCGGTCCAAGTTATTAAGTGGAGTGGAGGGTAAACCCCCAGGAAAACAGTAGCCATGAAAGGGAGGTGGTTTCTTGTCCAACCTCTTGTCCAATGGCTGAGGAAATGAGGGCCATTGGAAACACTGACGAAAACGGTACGCTTTTCGAAGTCCCCATGGCCAAGGACAAGAATGCTTCCCAAAGGTGGGTGAGTGGGCACATTCACAGTACAGGGCGGGGGGAAACCTAGATTCCATGAATAATGAGGATTAACTGTAATTAGAACAATGTCTGGCACACAGTAAACCCTCAGTGCACATTTTTTTTTTAGGTGAGACAACCCTTGGATGAACTCACAGATTGCAAGGACCCTGTCAGCTTACAATCTCTTATTTTTTATTTTTTTATGCCTACAGCACCTGGTCTTCCTAGGTGGTCTCCCATCCAAGGACTAACCAAGCCCGACCCTGCTTAGCTTCCGAGAGCAGACGGGATCGGGCTTGTTCAAGGTGGCATGACCGTAGACCTCAGTTGCACATTCTAAAGTCATTCTAAAGGGATTAGAATAACTTTAACACTCAGCGTGAATCACTGTACAGCAAAGACCCCTGTCATCCTCGCATATAACACTTGTCATTTCCTGAGCCTTCAATGGCCAGGTTCTCTGCTGCGCACTTTACAGGTATAGCCATGTTCCCTTCTCACAACCTTATGAGGCATGGGCTGTTCCTTATCCCTGGTTTCCAGGTAAAGAAACTGAAGCCCAGAAAGGCTATGTGATGACCTAAGGTCACACAGCTTATTAATGGTAGGGCCAGGGTTCAAGCGCATGCTTCTAACTTCATAATCTTCTCTCCGCTCAGTAATCAGTTCCTTTTTCAAAGAGCAAGTGATTTCATGAATAATCGGTAATATGAGTAAACAGGTAACAATTATTGGGTTTTTATAAGTCAGGCACTGGGCAAAGTGCCTTATATGTGGGGTCTTATTGGAACTGCTCAATGACCCTCTGAAAGAATAACTATCATTGTGCCCATTTTCGAGATGGGAAAGTGAGGCTCAGAGAGGCTCAGGAACATAGGAAGTACAGCACGTGAGCTCCCATCTCCTAGTGGCCAGGAACCCATGAGCCTCAGTGGAAAATACTCGCAGGGGGCCGGGTGGTTCTCACTCACCAGATGATCATGAAGAAAGGGACCGCAAAGGCTTCTGACGTGACGCCATGGACCACAGACTGCAGTGAGCCAGGGAAGGTGCTCACGGTCTTGGGGACCACCTCCCAGGTGGTGTTGAAGTTGGTGAATGGCCCACAGGCTTTCGAGGAAGGGATGCTGCCAGGACATGGACCAAGTAGCTCAGCTGAGGCATGAGCACAGGCTGAGCGTCCCCCCTCTCCACACGCCCACAAGTCTTTGTTACAGGGACCTGTGAAGAACCACCTGACCTAATGGCTTTCTAGAATATTCTGGGCAAAAAAAATGCTGAAATTTCATCAAGTCTCTAGACCTCATTTCCGGTTTATAGAAAATTCAAGACAGAAGAACAAGTTAAATGACACCATGAGAAAATCAGACGAATCCAGAAGGTGGGGATTCGATTCTTCAGTTTCTTAACTTAGAGGTGTAGAAATGGACCTAGACTCTTTGAAGAATCAAACATTAAAAGATTAAAAAGACAAAACAATCAAATGCAATAGGTAAACCTTGAAAGATCCTCATTTTTAAAATAAAGCTATAAAAGACTGTTGGGGGACAATGGGAGAAATTTGAAAATGACAGGCATGTGATGAATTAATTTCCTCAGATGTGATAATGTTACTGCAGATACATAAGGAGAATGTTATTTTTAGGAGCTGCATGCTCAAGTATTTAAGGATGAACATCATGGTGCCTATTACATTGTGGCTGTTACTTCAACTTTTCTATAGATTTGAAAATTTTCAAAATAAAGAGTAGGGAAAAAATAAAATAAAATTACGATGGAAAAAATTTGTTAATTTAGCCCTACAAAGAACTGCCTATATTCACATCACAAAGTTCTGTGTATAAGATTTTTCATTGCAACCATGTTTTTACATATAAAAATAAATTCCTGAAAACAACTAAGTGTTGCTTAGGAAAATGCATGAACAATTTGTTATCCATTCATACAATGAAATACTAAAGAACCACAGAGACAGAGGCACAAACTGCCAAACATTATCCCATATGTATTTTGAAAAAATACATTTTTCATAATGAATTCCTAGAAGTAGTCATAAAATGTTTATAGTGGTTATCTCTGCAGAGTGGGACTAAGGTGAGGACAGGTGCAATTTTTTCTCTTATACTCTTTCACATTATTTGAAATTTATATATACATGTTACTATAACAATAAAAAATAAAAGTATATACTCGAGTTAGTTAAAAAATAAAAAGTGACAGATTCGAAGTTCAAGGATTTTAATTTAAACATGAAGAAATGAAATTCCATTGAGAGTATAAGTCAGGGATTGGCAAACTATACTCCATGGGCCAAATCTGGCCCACCATCTGTTTTTTATGAATAAAGTTTTATTAGAATACAGTCACACCCATTAGTTTACATACTATAGCTGCTTTCATGATACAGCAGTCAAGTTGAATAGTTGCTATAGATGCCATAAGGCCCACAAAGCCTAAATTATTTACCTTCTTGCCCTTTACAGAAAAAGTCTGCCAACCTGTGGTATAAACGGTTATACCCATGGGGAGTGGCACCACTGGGGTTTGAAACCTTGATTTCTGTTCCTTAGTCCTGAGCATTTCTGCAACTTCCAAATTCCACACTAGACTCTACATTCCTCGTGTCATATGTTAAATGTCTTTATACCCCTAGCAACTATCACGGTGCTTGGCACATAGAAGGTGTTAAATAAATGTTTGCTAAGTGCAAGCCTTTAACCAAAGTGGCAGAAATATGGTGACTTCCTGCTTCTTCCTGTGTTTTCCGACACTCCAAGACCTCTGTAATGACCATATATTATTTTCATAACCAGAAACAAAGAAACAGGCCAAAAGGGGACTAGAGGGGAGGTCTTAGAAGAAGGGAGCCAGGTAGGACAGACCCAACTGGCATTCTCAGAAGCAATGCTGACCCTGCAAGCCCATGTTCTAGAAGCGAACCAAGACATTCCCAAGTCCAAAGAGAGTTTGCAACAAAAGGGTGGACCTGGCTGAGCCAGGAGTGACCTACTGACCTCTGTAGGTGGCACGCTATGAGGAAAGCCCATAAAGAACGCGAGGGTTATGTCAAGAGGTAGGGATATGTTCTAGAAAGCCAAGTCGTACTTACTGTGCCATGCTGATTGTCAGAGGTATAACTGCCAAACACAGGCCGATCAGCAACACCAACAGGAAGAAGAAATTAGAATTGGATGCCCTGAACTGCCTCGGGGAAGGTCTGCAGGTGTGAATAAGACTCATCTAAAAGGAGAGAAGGACCAAGAAAAATAAAATGAAGAGTATGGTTTCCATGAAGATAAATG
>CM053501.1:2290609-2305237 GCA_028627145.1 Eidolon dupreanum | reverse complement strand
ATACCCGGTGGGGATCTCTTAATCTTTTCCGTTAACAGGTAAGTTCATTCCGAGACTAGCCCGGGATGCCTCAGCCAGCAACTAACTGGAAGGCAAAGCCTCCGCGGTGTGGGCTCCCATCCTCGGGCTCCTTTGATAGGGCGCGCGCTGTCTGCATAGGGTGCGGATGGGTGGGAGGAGGGAGAGCGGGAATAAGAAAGATCCGCTTCCTCCCGCCACCCAGCCCGGGCGGTGGGGCGGGGGCTGGGCCCGCGCCGCGCTGCCCGCACCCCGAGCCCGCCGCGCGCCCTCCCACCGCTGGGAGCACGGGGGTCGCCGCCCTACCTGGGTGGACCAAGGGCTGCCGGCTGGGCCCGCCGGACGGGAGCGCACTGGCGCTGGACTCGCTCATGGCTGCGCCCCGCGCGCCCCGAGAGGCCGCCGGAGCCGCGCTCGGGCTGCAGCCGCCGCCGCCGCCGCCGCCGCCAGCCGGCCTCGCCTCGCCTGGCCTCGCGGAGCCGGGATTCCAGGTTCCGGCGCCGACGTCACAGAGGCGGGGGCGGGGCCCGGAGACCGCTCTTCCCACGCCCGCCGCGCGCTGGACCACGCGAGCAGCCGGGATGCGAGACCCTGCGGGATGCGGATCCCGAGAGTCCCCATCCCGCGGCCTGAAAAGCGGCGACCTCTCAAATAAAAAAAAAAAAAAAAAAAATTTTTAAGCATCATAAAAATAACCATGATGCGACCAGTGTGTTTCTAGTAAGTTATCATCTGGGTACGAAAAGGTAAACAACAACAACAAACAAAACAAAAAAAAACAATACATTTCTACATGTTAGGAAAGGCGTAAGATATCTCTCAAGTGGGGAGCTGGATGGCCAGGTGAGAAAAGTGAGAGAAAGGGTTTTTTTTCACTCCATGCCGTGTTTGTCTCTGAAATTTTACAGCATATCCATGTTTCATCTCTGCCTCTATACGTCTATCCATGTACAGTTTAAAACATAGAATTAAAAGTAACTACCAAATATAAGTAAAATGCTCGATAAATAAATGCGACTGAATATACATTTGTATATAAGTAATTGCCAAATTAAATAAATAAATGGGGAAGTGTAGCTATATCTCCTGTGCAAAAGAATTCCAAATAATATATATGGATACTTCAAGGAGGTGGAGTATAATTCCCCCACTCTTTAAGCGTGGGCTGGACACAATGACTTCCTTTCAAAGGTGCTGGTATGGAAATTGAAGGTGAGGCACAAAGTAACTCTACCTGGATACAACCTGACAAACTCGCTCAGACGATCAAGGTCAACATCAACACCACCGATAAGTCACGTTGCTGGTATGCACCCTCGATACATTATGACAATGACGTTATCTGTGGAGACTTTCTCCCCCAAACCCACAACCCCAGTCTAATCATAAGAAAAGCATCAGACAAACCCCCAATCGAGGAACATTCTATAGGTTACCCGATTGGCTCCCCAAAACTCTCAAGGTCATCAAAAACAAGGAAAGTCTGAGAAACCGTCACAGCCAAGAGGAGCTAAGGGGGACATGATCACTTAACGTAATATGGGAGCCAGGATGGGAATGTGGAACAGAAAAAAGCAACAAGTAAGCAAACCTGAATAAAGTGTGGACCTCGGATAATGGCAATATGTTGATATTGGTTATATGTTGACATTGGTTCATCTACTATGAGAAATGCACCATACAGATGTAAGACTAATAACCAGAGAAACAGCCCAAGGTGTAAGAAAGCTCTTCTGTACCCTTTTCAAAATTTTTCTGTAACTCTAAAACTATTCCAACATAGAAAGTTGAATTTTTAATAAATACTCATTTCCCAGCTCAAAGGCTATTTTAATTGTAGTTAAGAGTGGGGTCACTTGGTTCTAATACCAAGTTTCCAATTATTTTCCGAGTGATCCAAGCCACATGGCTTAACCTCTCTGAGCTTGTTTTCTCACCTGTAAAATGGGGACATAGTGCTAGGTCCCCAGCTGAGGACAATCCCCTGAAGTGCCTGAGCACAGCACCTGGGGGAGGGGAGCAGGAGGAACTAACCTGGATGCCAACATCATACGTACACAAAAGAAAATACAAGCAAAGACATAAATGTAAAAATCAAAACCATTGCAGTACTAAAAAAAAAAACTGGGTTATGTATGTCAACTATAACTGAAAAATAAAAAAATATTAATTTTTAAAAAGTGAGGTTTTTCTTAAGTATCAGAGAGGGAAAGGCCTTACTAAGTTTGACCCAAACCCAGAAGTCCAAAAGCATGATAAATTCAACTACATAAAACCTTTAAATTCTGCAACACCATCAATGACATTTGTACAAAGATATTCCTTACAATGCTGTTTATTATAGCAAAAGACCAGAAGCAGCCCAAATCTCCATAGAAAAGAGGCTGGTTAAATAAATTTTGACACATACACCCAACTATTAAATAGCTCTATATGTAGACATACAGGAAGTTCTGTCTAAAGAAGAATATAATTGAGTGGAAAAAGCAAGGTGCAGAAGAAGTGTATTAAGCAAACTACCCTTTCAGTAAAGAAAAAATGAGAATATGTTTATATATAGAGAGAGAGACAGACAGTTTATTTGGTAACAAGCAGTAGGAAAAATTCTTTTCCCTCATCTGGTGGAATTGTGATAGTCAAATGCACGACAACACATAAGAGCTCCCTTGCAGTCCTTGATCTTTTGCAGAAATGCAAAGATGCCTGAGTTATATGTGACTTGCAATTATTATTTTCTAGGCAGAAGTGCGAGCCGTTGTGCTTTCTGATGTATCAGCTGCTACACTTTCCTTCTTGACTTCTGATTTCATGGCAGGACATAGAAATACTTCTCTGATGTTTTCGGTGACTCGGTCGATGACCATGCCCCAGCCAGCTGTGGGGGGCGGCCCATGTTCCAGGCTGGCACAGAAGTTTTCATCTTTGAATATGTCCTCATCATTGCCAGTGACCTTGGCTGTGCTTGGCCTGTTCTTCAAAAAGCTGCCGCTGCCGCATGAGGTCATTCAGCTCAGTGTAAAGAATGCATATTTCTTTCTTCACGACAAACAGCTCAAAGCAGTCAGTCAGACCCTCTCTAGAGCAGTGCCATGTGACCAAAGAGCTCATTATCTGCGGGTGATCAGCGATGGATGTAGGATGGATGCATGTTGCATTCAGGAACTCCCTACAGCTTATCAAGGAGCCTGTGTGTGGTCCAGGAGGAGGGCATTTAGCAGCTTTGATCACAGAGATATCAACAAGAATTTTTCAAGTTTCTTCAGTTTCAAAAGGGTTCCGTTTCTGGAAGCTTCACCCCCAGGGCTTTCTCAAGCTCTTCTATCACCTGGTTCTCAGGAAGGGTAGGGTGAAGTCAATCTCATAGACTTGTCCTTCCGTCCCCTCTGGTTGGTAGATGACCTTGTAACTACCTGTAACATGCTTCACTATCCCATCACGATCTTCTTTGTGATTTCCATGAGATCATGATAGTCCGCGTAAGCCATGTAGAACTCCCTGGTGGCGAACTCAGGATTTGTGAGTCCATACTCATTTTATAGAGAAAAGAACCATGCTTTTCTTTAGAAGAGGGGCAGAGTAAAATCCCCCTCTTCCGTCCTTCCCCCACAGTGATCACCTGACCCAAGCATCACTGCCACTGCCAAGGCAAGGACTGCCTCCTGACGGTCTCCCTGCCTTATCCAGGCCTGGCTCACCCCGCAGTCAAACATTCATCACTGGGAAGTGCAAGTTATTCTTTTGAAACAGAGCATAGGACCCCTGTTCTTTATCCATATGTTTTCTCTTGGTCAAACTCTTAACAGAAAACACAAAGACGCCGATCATATGATTTTTATCATTGCATAACTGGTAATATTAATCTAGTCCTAAGTGATCACAGACTAAGTAATCATATCTATGGAGTCCTCTGATTTCACATTTGCAAAATAAATGGATTAGAGCGGTGTTTCTCAACTTGGGGTGATAGCACCCTGGGGAGCATTTTGGAAACGTGGGGAGACTATTTAGTAGTCACCGTGAATAGGGGATGCTACTGGCTTTTCATTCAAGTGTGAAAGCCAGGTTCCTCTCTGGCGACAAGCTGATCGATCCCATACACAACAAACATCCTGTTACCCCAGGACCCCCACTATCTGAGAGCCAAGCAGACGTCAAAGCACATGAAAAACTGTTCTAATGATCTGAGCCAAGAACCAAACTCCATTTGACAAGACAACCATTCATGTGTGATTTGAACACGTACTGAATTTTCCAAAAATGTAGCTGCTGTGTACGGTGTGAAGAGAATATGTATCAGTTAGTCCCCAATTCTCCCAAGAGTTATTCACTATTTCAGAAAATCAAAGCTGCTTCAGGATGTTCACATCATCACAACCACACTCCTAGGTCACTCTGCTTTTGTAGCTGAAGCCTTTGCAATGTTTCTTCTAGAAGCCATCTACTACTTCATTATTATTATCTCATTATAAAATACTCTCGCTTAGAGATAGGTCAGTATATTGTTTGGTTCTCCATGTTAGTTGTTCGAGAAGGTTTATACCACGTGCCGGGCACAGTATCCCTCCAGAAAGCCACTCCCTGGCCACCTCTTACATTACAGGAGACTCAAACGTCCTTAGTTCACCAACCTCCTCTCTGACCACTGCCCCCTTTAATTCTCCCACCTTCCTGAGCTCCCCTCCTCCTGCTCTAAGGATTGTTGACAGCCATCCTGAAGGCTGGTCGCCACCAATACCTACTTCACAGGGATGCTGCAAGAATTACATGTGTTAATATATGAAAAGGATTCCAGACCAATGCTATGTATACAGTCGGTGTCCATAAATGTTAGCCTTTCTTACTATTGGCCCAAAGGGTAGTAGTTTCACTCTCTTTAGCTACATATCACTGTCACAATTTTTGAGGTAATGATCTTTTGGTCTTTAACCTAGGATGACCCTCAGAATCAGCCGTGGAGTTTTCAGTTTAATATTTACCTTTTAAAACAATTTTAAATGGCTTTTGAACTTATGAAAATAATAATGCTTGTTCAACTTTACAGAAATATGTATAACGTGTGCTTGTTTCCGATGACACAGACTCAAGAATAAAAAGTAACATCCCTCAGGCTCCTAGCACCTGCTGGGCAGACTCCAGGACTTCCCACAAGGGGGCGCGGGCGAGCGGGTCTGAGCGGATGGCGGCCCTTGGGCTGAGCGTAGTCCGGGCTGGCACACCCTCAGAGGCTGGCTACCTTTGTTTGTATTCATGGCAAACATCTCTATAGTGTGTAAACACCATCCTCTCAGGGGATGACAGAATAAAATGGTGTCTTGGACATAATGAGGACTCTGGAGGGTGGCGACAGCTCTGCTCCAGGAGAGCCTGCCTTCTGGTTACTATGAAATTTTCACAGGCTCTCTGTTTTCAAAAACACTCAGTGAAATCCAAGCTGGAGTCATACTTTCCAGTCCTACCCATTCGGTTAGCTGAAAATATTTGAGCACATTGGGGGGCCACTCAAAAAAGTACTTGAACGGTCACAAAGTAGCTTGCTTACATTAATATTTATTTATTTATTTATTGAAACCTGCTAATCATGACATTCCAGATCTCATCTCATTCGACCCTCAGAACAATCCTAGGAGGTAGGTATTGCTAGTGTCCCTCTTTGATGATTGAGAAAATGGAGACACAGAGAGGGCTAGCCACTTTCCTAATGCCACACAGCTAAGGAGTGATAGGGTCAAGTTTCAGTCTTGTCCAAACTCCCTTGCCTGACCACTCACTGCACGCTTAGCCTTTCTGTTTGAGATAAAGACTGGAGCCAGAGGACACGGTCGAATCACAGTTCTTTTACATTGAGCGAATGGGTCCTAGGCAAATCCCCTGGTTTTAACTGTTTCTCCATCCAAAATTGCTCCCTGGAGAGAGTGTGGCTCTTTACTAATATCCCTCTCATGGGGTTGTGTCGGTGTCATGTGTGGCCACTGGAGCGAAAGTACTTTGCACACTGGAAAGAGACGTGCACAGCTGGGGGCAAGATGCAGACGTTAACTAGAGGGAGGAGGAAGCCTCGCTGGCTTCATGCATGAGTCTGAAATAAGCGAGAGGAGGGAGTGGGTCGTGTAGGTTTCTGAGGGAAGGGGCGGGTGTAACAGCCCCGAGGCTGCGGGAGTTGCTCTAGAACAGAAAAGGCCCCTGTGGTGGATCTGAGGGGGCCAGTGGGGAGCAGCGATGGAGGAAGGTGAAAGGGTGATGGGACTTTGGCTTTTACTCTGGGTCAGGTGGGAGCCACTGAAACGGTTTGAGCAAAGGAGGGGCAGGATCTGGCTGTGCCTCAGCAGCATTACTCTACCTGCTGGCTTAAGGACAACGAGGGACGCAGAGAGAACACGAAGAGATCAGTGCACTGGTCAAGAGGTGACGGTGGCCTGCATCAGGGAGATGGCGGTGGGTACAGTGAGAAGGGTCAGATTCTGGACATCACTCACAGGTTGGACTGTCCGGATTCGCTGACAGAGCAGATGTGAGGAGAGTAAAAATAGAAGAGACATGGATGATTTCTCCAAGGTTTCTGAATCGAGCGGCCATTTGGAAGGATGAAGCTGCCATTTCCTGAGAGGGGAGATTGTGGGAAGAATGGGGTAGAAGCGGGGGACCCCTATGGATCAATTTCAGCTTTGCTGGTTAGTGATGCACCTCACTTTTATGTGGGAAGATGGAATCTGATTCTGCAAGGTTACATTTGCAAAAGGGTATGCGTACAGGGATGGGAGGAATTTATGAACGTTTTACATTGTACCATAGCATGTAAAGTGGTTAGCATAGTAGTATGTAATTACATCATATTTTATTTTATTTAACAAGTGCTTGTATAGTCCTTACGGTGTGGTAGGCACTCTGTAATATAACTCATGGTTTATGCTACCTCATTAGAGCCTCACAAGAGCCCTGTGTTATTGCCCCCATTTTATAGATGCAGAAACTGAGGCACAGAGATTAAGTAATTTGCCCAAGATTATGAAGCTAATAAAGACAAAGCAGAGCTGGAATTTGAACCCAAGTTGTCTGGTCCAGAATCCCTGCACTTAACATTTATGTTAATTAAGAAATTAACAAAGTGAGTTAATTTTTGTACACATTGGCAATTGTCATCGTTATCATTGGTTGGATTAGTGAAGCAAGAAACTTAGAATTGCACCATATAAAATAAATTCAGACTTACCATGGGCCCCATTGTCCCGGGGTTTTTGCATGGGCTGCTCCCTCTGCAAAAAAAAAAAAAAATTAAAAAAAATCTCAAATATACCATCTTAACCATTTTTAAGTGTACAGTTTAGTAGTGTTAAGTATATTATGCAACAGATCTCCAGAACTCTTCCTCCTGCAAAACTGAAACTCTATACCTATTAACACTAATTCCACCCCCCTTCCTTCCTCCCAGCTCTTTCTACTTTCTGTCTCTATGCTTTCGACTACTTCAGATACTCCATATGAGTGGAATGATACTCTACTTGCCTTTTTGTGACTGGCTTATTTTGCTTAGCATAATGCCCTTGAGGTTCGTTCATGTAGTAGCATATATGGGAATTTCCATCTTTTTAAATGTTCCATTGTTTGTATATACCACATCTGCTTTATCTGTTCATCTGTGATGGACATTTGGGTTGCTTCTACCTCTTGGCTATTGTAAATAATGTTGCAATGAACCTGGGTATACAAAGTATCTCTCTGAGATCCTGCTTTGAATTCTTTTAGATGTGTACCCAGAAGTGAGATCGCTATTTTTAATTTGTTAGGGACTTCCAAACTGTTTTCCATAATGGCTGCTCTACTTTGCATTCTCATATAGAAATTGAGTCTATACAAAGGACTCAATTTCTCCACATCCTCACTAACACTTGTTATTTTTTTAAATAGTGGTCATCCAAACAAATAGAAGGTGATACCTCATCATGGTTTTGCTTTGCATTTCTCTTGTAATTAGTGATATTGAGCATCTTTTCGTGAGCTTATTGGCCATTTTCATATCTTCTTTGGAGAAATGTCTATTCAAGTCCTTTGACTATTTTTTAAATCTCTTATTTGTTTTTTGTTGTTGAGTTATAGGAGTTTTAAAAATATATTCTGGATATTAACAGTTGATCAATATTTGATTTGCAAATAATTCCCCCCGTTTCTTAGGTTGCCGCTTCTAGTGTGGATCTCAAAAAGGAATATATCAGTCAAGAAAGACTCCTTGGGTTAACTGGGCACAAATTTATAGCTAGGGTCTAGCAGTCATTGCTGACAGACGTCTCTCATACAGTCTGCATTCCGGGGAAAAGCCATAGACTGAGTTGCCATAGGAGTCAATTTTATAAAGAAGTTCCTGGTATCATCTTCTAACCAATAGACTGAGACCTGCCCTGTCCAATCATGTGCATCTATACTGACCAATCAGAATGACTCTACAACGACCAATCAGAACACAAGAATCCCAGCAGTCAGACTGCGCAAATTTTGATTCCTCATCTGCAAAAAATTTGACCAATCAGGAACCAGGGTGGGAACTTTGTCTATAAAAAGCAGCTTCTCCTTAGTGTGAGGCAAGCCATTTTTGATTTCTATGACAGGGTATGTTTCCTGGGTTTGCAAACTATTTATTTAACCTGACTAAAGTTTCTCCTTCTGCCGCACACCAGGTTAGGGATTCCTGTTGGCATTAGGTTGGTGTCAGTGACCTCCTGTTGACACTAGTTGTCATACATATTATTTATGGTCTTCTCTCACCTGACCTGTTAGCTCTATTAAGCCAAGGGCAGTATCTGTTTTGCTCACCACTCTTTTCTCCCCATGTCTATCTGTAGGGATAAGTCATTGAGGTGACGTGACTGCCGATTGACCAGTGAGCTAGGCGCCAGCAGTCAGGGACTCCTCAGTTCCTTCTCTGTCCTTAGATTGTAAGTTCTGCCCACACTAAGAGCAGTTTCAAGGATGCAGCTTTGAGAGAGCAAAGTGTTGTTAACGCCATCTAAACCGGTACGTGTGACCGAACCTAGTTAAGATCTCTGGAAAACCAAGATTTTGGCTGGCCAGTGCGGTGATCTATTCATCTTGTGGTCTTGTAAGTAATTTCCCTTCATTGTTAACCTGCCTCTTACCCATCCAGAATGGTGTGACTCTTTCTTCACCCTCCATATGTGTGTGGGGCGGCGGGGTGGGGGGGGGCAGGGGGGAGTCGGGGACAGTTTCAGATGTCACGTGAGAAGCTCCAGAGTTTGCACATCTAACACTAGCACTGTGGCTGGTGCATACTAGGTCTTCCCCAAATATTTCCTGAAGGAAGTGAGGAAAGACTGAATAAATTCTAGATAGAAGAACTGGGAGAAGTATTTAGGAACACCTTATGGGTTACTGCCCCAAACCAAAACTATCTAATAGAAGTGTAATAGGAGATAGGATTTTAAATTGTCTAGTAGCTGTAGTTTAGAAAAGGAGAAACAGGTGATACTAAATTTAATAATATATTTGATTTAACAAACTTTGTCCAAAATATTATTTTAATATGCATTCCTTTTAGAATTCGTCAATGAATTTTGATTGTTTGTTTGTCTTGGTCCTATGCCTTAAAAATTTCTCAGTTCAGTGGAGCCACAATTTCAAATGCTTCGTAACCGTATGTGGCTAGTGGCCAAAGCTTTGGAGAGCGCAGCCTTAGCCTGAGCGCCGTCCGGGTCCTCTGGGAGCCTGCGGCACCCAAGCCGGCGCCCGGCATCTGGTAGATGCTTGGTAAGGTTTGCCGGATGGAAGGAAAGCATGAATGCAGACCCGGGCAGCGCATAGAGGTCGCCGATGCCAACAGGTATACAAACCCAGCTCTCCCAGGAACTTGGCTTGATTCCAAGAAGAAAGCTATCAGTCTCCCAGGCAGGAAGTCCAGCCCCGGTGCCAGGACGCACAGCCCACGGGCTTCCCCCAGGCCAGGGTCCCGGACATGTCCCGCGGACGAGCAGACGGGGCGGCGACGCGAGTGCCAGGCGCAGGAGACGCGACAGGTGCTGGCAGGTGAAGCTGTTCGCCGGATCCCGGGACCCGCGCTGGGACACTGTTCCCAGGTATCTGAGAAGGGATGAATGGCAAGAACAGGGCGTCTAAGCGAGGTGGCCAAGGGTGGCAGTCCTGGCGGGGTAGCGTAGCGGGAGCGAGCAGGGATGGGGTACGGGAGATGTAGCGCGAATCGGGCTTGGGGGGACCCAGGAGGTGGCTGGCTCCAGCTCTGGGCAGCGGCCCGCTGAGCTCCTGCTAGGAAAGCTTCCAAGGGAGCACACAATCTGTCGCCCCCATTCAGCCCTCCCGGAGCTGCAGGGGAGGAAGGATAGCGCACCCATGGATCTGGGGCGCTGTGTCAACAGTACAGGACCCCGAGAGTTTTTCTCTGCCCGCGGACGTGGTTCTGGGCGCGGGCTTTGGAGTCGCCGTTTATGCGCTGGACGCTTCTGGGCAAGTTACTTAACACCTTCTGGGAGCCAGGTTCCACCTCTAATAATAAAAAAAAAGAACTAAAAACGGGACGTCCCCCATAGGTATCTGCGTGCTGGGGACCCAGGCAGCACTTCCTAGATGTTAAATGTTTTTTGTCCCGGGATAATCTCCTGAGATAGGGTCTCCCCATTCCATTTTACTCATGAGAAGATGCGGGCTCAGGCAGGTTAAGTAACTTGCCCACAGCAATTAGATGGAAACAGCAGGATTTGTACCAAGGAAGTTGAACTCCGAAGACTGGACATAAATTTTCAGTCCAGGTCTTACTATTCCCTAGAAGTGTAGGGACATGAAGCTTCTGAGATCTCCTCCTCTCTGTCTGTAAAATGGGTACAACAGTAGTACTCAGCCAGTGGGTTACTGTGTAGTTTAACTGAGCCAGCACACGTATGTGTCTCTCTACCAGAGTGTACATGTCACAAGGGTAGAATTTTTTTTCCTATTTTGTTTGCAGTTAATAGCCCCTGTGTCTGGCACATACTAGATACCCAATAAATACTTACTGAATGAATAGGAGCACATCCTACTTTTTATTCTTAAAATAATCCCTGCTAGTCCCACATGACCGATGAGGAGGCTGATGTTCAGAGAGGTCAGGTAGTTTGTGGGATGTTACATGCATGATTGGTAGAGGAATTAACATGGACCTGAACCTAGGTCTATGTGACCGTGAACTGTGTGTGGTCTTGACGTCCAATCCAGGTTCCATCACTTCCTTGTAGGGCAAATGTGGCAAGTTATTCAACTCTTTGGTGCCTGTTTCCTTATATCTAAAATGAAGGCAATAATGATACCTACTCCATAGGATCTTTGTCCGGATTAAATAAAGCACTCAGCACGGTGCTGGCACATAGCAGGTGCTCAATAAATATTGGTATAGTGAATGCTGACTGCCCCCTGGAAGAGTGGAGGGTATGGCACAGCAGGTTTGTCCATCTAGAGGAGACGGGAGAGGAGAGTGGATGTTGGAAGGGGAGGAGGTGACCAAGGAGCTTTCTTGCCTCTGTAGAGTCCTCAGAAGCAGGCTCCCATTTGCTCTCTGAAACATTCCTGAAAAGCCCCCCATGCTCAGTGCAAAGGGAGGGGTGTCACCAGGTGTCCTCCTCTCCATCTGGTGTACAGGGAGGAGGTCACAAGGACCTGCTACCCTTTTGTTGTACAAAGAGGGCGCAAAGTCCTCTCCACTTCAGTTCATTTCCTGTTGGCAGGTGAGGCTTTGGGGAGGAGGAATTCAGGTGGCAATGACAGTTATGCTGTGGTTATTCTCACTAGACCTGGGTTCAGATACCATCGCTAAGTCATCCCCAGCTCTGAGACTTTGGCGAATTGCTTTCTCAGCCTCAGTGCCCTGGTCAGTTGAATGGGCACAATGACAGGACTTCATCGGGTCACTGGAAGGGAAATCTGAACTCAGGTCTAGATGGCATTTAGCACAGGGTCTGGAACATAAAAATACATGGCAGCTATTGTTGTCTCTGTATTATTTGATGCTTGATACTTCTTTCTATGCCTGGCGTATTAGCATCTGCTGCAGTGCAGGTAAAACTCTCCAAGGAGGATTAAATACAGCGGCTTTTCCTTGAACCTCTTCTCATCTAGAGAGTCTCATTCCAGGGATCCCCACCTGTCAAATCCTTGGAGTTTTGTGTTCCAATGGGACAGGTGCTGCCCTGAAGTGTGCCAGACTGTTCTTGGGGACAGTAAAGCTGGCGTGCGATGGGAAGGGCATTGTGCTCTCTGTTTAGGGAACTCTGTCCTTTGATGTAGGTGCTTGGTGGGGGAAGGGATCTCAGCCTTTTATTATCATTTGAGTTGTTAACATTTGTCCTGCTTGCTCTGTGCCAGGCATTGGGCTAAGCTCCAGCTCCAGTGACCTATGGAACCCGGGCTCCGGAGCCAGGCTGCCTGGGTTCCAATCCTGACTCTAGCACTTTTTTAGCTGTGTGGCTTTGGACCAAGTTACTTAACCTCTCTGTGCTTCAAATCTGTAAAATGGGATGATTGTAAAATACCTAACTAACAGGGCTACTGTGAAGATTAAATGTAATCAATATATGGCAATAAGAACAATGTCATAATAAATGTCAGCCATTGATATATGTTTTGAGTGTCTCCATTTTACAGCTGAGAAGACTGAGGCTTGAGGAAATTAAGAATCTGTCCAATGACACAGAGCTATCTTTTCTTCTCTTGCAACTGCTTATTTGCTTCCATTCCACTGCGACCACCTTAATTCATGCCTCCTGCTTGCCATTCCCAGAACCATTTGCCTCTTCCTATCCAGGCTCTCTGTTTCCTGTGTTAGGGCTCCCAGTATCTGCTGCTTCCAGAAGGTTCTCTCTCGTCTTCACTTCCAAAACTTTAAGGGCTCCCCAGTGACCTTGGAAATAGTTCTTCTTTCTTTTACTCTTCCTATTGTTTCATCGGATTAACATTTAATGTATATGCCAGTTACTTTCAAACTTTATACCTTATAAAAATATTCACCTAGGATGTGAGAAACTACAATTTCATCCCCTGGTGATAATCATTGTTTAGAGTTTCATGTATGTTCCTTTAGGTTTCCTTTCCCTCCCCCGGATATAATAATAGAGATTTTTTCAAAGTTGTCTTTAACAAAATGAGATCATACTATCCAAACTGTGTATAATTAGGAGCAGAAAATTTTCAAAATTTAATGTAGTATTTGGATGCTACTTTTCCACATGGTATCAAATCCAAAGGACAACTAAGCAAATATGGAACAATGTGTTCCTTAGTGTCTGTCTCCAGTCCCCCAGATCTCCACTTCAGAAGCATCCTCACTTGCCAATTTACAGTCTACCTGCAGGCAAAGAAAGAAACACATTTACAATTTATAAGACAGAATATGTTTCATAAACCACAATATGTAAAAATATGGTATAGTTTCTAGAAGTAGGGAAAAGGAGGGGGAGGAAGACTTTCCTAGAGGAAAATGCTGACCCACTGCTTTCCTTTGCTTATGTAATAGGAAGCCAGGATATACTATCCAAAGTTCATGGAATATATAATTCATAGCAGTGGCTGTCAACTGGGTAGTTTTGCCTCAGAGAGGACGTTTGTCCGTTTCTGGAGACATTTTTGGTCGTCACGGCTTGTTGGGGCGGTGATGGGGAACATCTTACTAGCATCCGATGGACAGAAAGAAGCTAGGGATGCTGCTGAACATCCTCCAATAGTACTGCTCCTTGCAAGAGAGAATTATCTGACCCAAAATGTCAATAGTGCTGAGGTTGACAAGTCTTGACCCAAACCTACAAAAGAGCTACTGATTTGTCTTTCTGCCCCAGACTCCCATTTGGCTCAGCTCCACACTGATTGATAGGCAGGACCCTGCAATCCAGGTGTTCCATGAGTCACATGTTGCCATGCCAGGTATTGTCATCTCACCCCAGGAATAAGTTCTTGGGGCAAATCAAGCCATCTTCCGGACATAACCACCCACTTCCTCTCACTTTAAGACCTTTTCTTTGATCACAGAATTTATAAGACAAATCTCTGTCTCTACCATAGGGGGAAATTCTGCCTTTTCTTTCACAAAGGCATTTACTGGGGATGCTAATCCATGAAAAGCTGGGAACGATAACTGAAGACCTCTAAGTCTTCCTGTGAATTACAGAAATAGGACTTTCTTCTTTCAAATGTCATAGGAAATGGAACTTGTAAAAATATAAAAACTTACCCAGCCCTGGATCATCTACATTCATCTTTCCATCTGAATAAACAGTCTTCTTCCCAGAGATAACTGTGTGAAGGATTATCCATCACCTGGGGTTCTCTCTGGGAACTTGAGTTTTAGGTGGCTGTTGATAACCTGAGCATTGAAATGGTCCACCCTTTCTCAAAGGTTAACCCATTTCGCCCTTACCAACACTCTCAGGAGGTAGAGTCTATTGTTCCCATTTTGCAGATGGGGGTTGAGAATTGAGGTTCAGAAGGGTCGAATCGTTTCAGAGCAGTAGAGTCATAAAGTGCCACAGTCAGGGTTTGATTCAAGTCAGCCTGCCTTGAAATGTAGGCTGGTGCCTGTCCTTTATCCCTGGAAGGGACATGCCATCCTAGCTGTGAAGTTAAATCTGTAAT
>CM053501.1:2263289-2290509 GCA_028627145.1 Eidolon dupreanum | reverse complement strand
TCACAAACCCAGCACACAGAGGTCATGGTACAGCCATGATGTTGGGGATTGAGATCTGACATATGTTTAATGGGTGAGACCCAGTTATTCATTGGCCAGCAACGGGCGACATGATAATCCGGGTGGCATAAAATTGTCATACGCTGGTAAACGTCCCCTCCCCGGGAGCCAGCAGTGTAACTAAGAGAGAAACAGGCCTGTGTTTTAAGGCAGAAAAGATGGGTCAGTAAAAAAGAGAGGACCCACTGTCTCTGTAGAGTGGAGAGGAAACGTGGGCACGTTCCTACAGGTAAGGGAGCGTGCTTTGAAGGAGGGATGGGAACATAGAAATGATGGGGAACCCTTGGGGACGTATCTTAGGAGGACAAAACTGGGGCTGTCTGGTAGCTTATGACCAGATGCCAGGTACAGAAAAATGCACAGTAAGTATTTGTTAGAGGAATGAATGACTATGGGAAGGTAGGAGGCAAGGGAGCACGTATCAGTTGCAAGGGGAATCTCAAGAGCTGTCTGCCTCAGCTGGAATCTGGGCTTCCCTAAGTCCTAACTAAGAGAACTCTGGGTGAGTTACTGTACTTTTCTGGCCTCCGTTTGCTTGTCTGTTCAAGGGGTAATTTGCCAAGAGCTCCCACTGCTAAGGGTGGATATTAGGGCTAATAAGAAAATATGGTGTGCTGTAAGCACGCAATAAACGTTCCCTCTAACTCCTTCTCCTCTTCTCATATTTCTCTTCTTCCTCTGGTGATGATGATGATGATGATGATGATGATGATCAAAATTCAGAGAGGTAGGTGTTCGAAGCCCATTCTGCCTCTATTTGGCTGTGCGACCTTGGACAAATTACTTAAACTCTCTGGGCCTCCCAGTAATCATAAAGTAAGGCTAATAAATCCTCTCCATAAGATTGCTTGACGATTCAATTAGTAATGCATGGGAAGGGCATAGCACAGTGCCTGGTGCTCAAGGAAGTACTTAGTCAATGGTGCTGTCTTTACGCTTAATATTACTCTGCCAGATCACAGAGTCAGGGTCAAGGTTTAAACATCCTTCTTAAAGTTCAGTGATTCACTCCATGTTTGCCATGAGTTCCCAGAAAGGAATGGTAGGAAATAGACTTTCTTATAGCTCAGGTTATTTCCAGCCACTTAAGGGTCAATGTTCCAGGAGATAACCCAGCTGAGGTTGTCTAGGAAATATACTCCTTATTTATAGAGAAAGAAATAAAGGACTGGGTGATATTTCTGTATTTTTATAAATGTCAGAACAGTTTTTTCTGGCGAAATTCTTGAGAGCTCTCTCTCTATAGTATCATGTTATCTGCAAATAATGATAGTTTTATTTCTTAATTTCCATTTGGATGTCTTTTATTTCTCTTTCTGGTCTGATTGTTATAGCTAGGACTTCCAAAACTATGTAGAATAGAAATGGTGAAAGTGGACATCCTTGTCTTGTTCCTGATCTTAAGGGAAAGGCTTTTAGCTTTTTCCCATTGAGTATGATAGTAGCTGTATGTTTTTCATATATGGCTTTTGTTATCATGAGGTATGCTCCCTCGGTTTGCTGAGAGTTTTTATTACAAATGGATACTGGATTTCGTCAGTCGCTTTTAATGCATCTATTGATATGATCACATGGCTTTTATCTTTCGATTTGTTAATGTGGTGTATCACATTAATTGATTTGCGGATATTGAATCAACCTTGCGTTCCAGCAATTCATCTGACTTGATCACGTGTACGATCTTTTTAATGTATTGCTGAATTCGGTTTGCTAATACTTTTTTTGAGGATTTTTGCATTGATGTTCATCAGGGACATCGGCCTATAGTTTTCTCTTTACATAGTGTCTTCGTCCGGTTTGGAATTGGGCTTCTAATGGTGGCCTCGCAAAATGATTTCGGGAGTCTCCCCTCCTCTTGAAATTTTTGGAATAGTTTGAGAAGAATTGGTGTTATATTTCTTCTTTGAAAGTTTGGTAAAGTTCACCTACGAAGCCATCCAACTCAGGACTTTCATTTTTTGGAAGTTTTTTGATTACCGATTCGATTTCGTTGGTAGTAATCGGGTGGTTGACATTTTCTGTTTCTTCTTCACTCCCTTAAAAGACTAGTCTTTTACATAAACCAAAAACATTCCTTGCATATAAAATCAAGAAAATGTATGGATTCACAAAAATATTACCTTCTAGAAAAAAATTCACTACTCTAATACTCCGTAGAGCCATGACGACCACTATTGTATTTCAGGCTTCTGCCTGCAATAATGCCTGACGTAATATTTATGAAATGAAGAAAAAGAAAGAGAGACCTGTAACTGTTTGTAAATCTGAGCCCTGAAGGAAACTGAGTCTAAAATTCCGGTGACTTGGATCTCCTTTTCATGAGTTCCTTTCTTGACATGATCAGGTCAGAGTTTAGTTCTTATCCAGCTCACAACTTCCTCATTTGGGTTTTGGGAGATGGCTTGGAGCTTTTATTTGTCTTTAATCTGTTCTTGTCAGCAGAGAAAACAGATACAGCCTTTGCCACGTCCCTGAGGTCACCGAGGTTGTTGCTCATCCTCTTTGTGAGATGGCATGATTTAGACTGACTGCTGTTCAGGCCTGTCGCACACCTATTATCCTGCGATTTCTTTCCAATGTCTCATGAAATGTCATCCTGTCCTGTCTCTCAAATGCCTTGTTTGTCTTGCTTCAGCTTATCCTCAAGCAATTTTTAAACGAAGGAGTTCCCAGGCGATAAACTCTCTTATGCTTTGCCTATCTGCCCACGTATCTATTTTTGTCCTCAAACTTGAGTTTGTAGTTTGGCCGGGCATAGGATTTTAGTTTAAAAGTCAGTTTTCCTCATAACTAAGGGCTTGGAGATAACCTCCCAGGAGCCGAGGGCAAAGGTCAGATCTCCCTTTGGGTAAGGGTACATTCCTTACCATCTGGTATCCACGCTAAAATCAAAAGGCCCCCAGTAGGTACCCGGATGGAAGCAGGGTACTCGCTCTGTAGCAAGATCGCATACCCTAATGGCATTCCCTACCTGCCCACCTCTTCCCCTGGGGCCTGTTCTGATTGAGTTTCTTCTACCCTGGCTTATCCATCCATGCACCCATCCACTCTCTGTCTTTTGGAAATTTATTGTCCTCTCTAGTCCAATGGCTGCCTTCCCCTTGCCTTGCTTCTTTACATCATATAGGTTTATTCCCCTTTATACACCTCTTCTGTAACTTCACTGAGACTTTCAGAGGGAGCAGAGTTCTGCCCCGCAGGCTCAGTCCGCCATCTCGAATGAGATTGCAATCTCTTTCGTTATGTACTGAACATAAAGTGAGTGACGTCAAGGGATTTGTCACGTGACCAGTCAAAGACAAATCACATTTTTCATGTGGCTCAGTGAGGGCACCCAGGACTTGGAGGTCTGCAGACCTAGGTTCTAGCCCTGAATATGGACAAGATGTCTAACTTCCAGCAAGTTTCCAACATGTCTTTGGAAATTATAAAGCACAATGATGTCAATTTTGGAATCGGTCTACCTGGATTTCTACCAAGCTCCCCTCGTTACTGGCTCTGTTTCCCAGCCAAGTTACTTAGCCTCTCTGTGCCTCAGTATCCTTCTCAGTGAAAAAGGGTAATAATTGCACCTATTGTTAAGGCCATGGTGAGGACTGAATGAGTTAACACCTGTTAGGTTCTTATTTCGGTGCTTGGCACATACATATTTTGTTATCATTGGTTTCTGCTCCTCTTTGCCTGTCTGCGAACCAGGAAAATACTACTTAGGTTGTGTTATATAGTGTTTGTTTAAATATGTTTTATAAGGACTGTATTATATTATGAAGATCTGAATTAGCCTGACTAAGAATTAAGCTTCTAGTCCCAGAAGTGGATCCAGAAGAAGGTTCTGTTTTTTCTAACAGAGTCAAGCTTGACACAACCCCAGAGCCACAGGGTATGGATAAGGTTCAGCCCTGCTTTACTGCCTTCACCTGCCCCCTCCTCCCTTTCTGAGACTCAGTGGTAGAGAAAGGTGAGAAGGCATTATTAGGGTTTATCATTTTCCCCTGCTTTTGGCAGGATTCTGAGCACATGGACAGTGGGAAGAGAAAAGGAGGAGTTCCGTAGACTGCAGGTCTCCAGGAAGCAGAGTTCTTCCTTGGGTAGTGGAGGAGCCCGCTCCTTCTAGTAGGTCTCAGTGGGTGCAAGAGCTGTGATGTGCACCCTGTGTTATCTTCAGCCATCCCAGAGAGGGGCCCCCCTTCTTCTGGGAATGATTGGGGCATTTCAGCCAGGCAGGAAGGCACAGAGCTGCAATCCACGAATCCATCTTTTTCTCTCCTACCTCTCCACCTGTTCTTCGCCACCTCCATTAACCTGCAAGTCTGCGATGATTCCCAAACCTTGGTGCGTAGACAAGTCACCAGAGAAATCTGATAAAAAGGCAAATTCCCAGGTCCCACCCCAGAATACTGAATCGAAACTTCTGGAAACTAGACCAGAACTAGGGTGGTTTCCCCAGGTTCCAAGAACACAGAACATCTAGTGCTACAACTGAAAAAGTGCTGGACAAACTGGGATAAGTCGGTCACGTGCTGATCCACAGGCCCCCATGTCCAGCAAGCTCCCAAATGCCAGCTTGATGACCCCTGATGCACACTGACCAGAAGAACTTTAGATGTTGGAGTTCCATTAAGCTCTATCCTTCCCTAGACTTGCAAGGTACAATATGGTAGCCCCATAGCCACTTATGGCTATTTACATTAAAATTAATTAAAATTAAATAAAATTGAACATTCAGTTCTTCAATTGCACCAGCCACATTTTAAATACTCAGTAGATACATGTGCCTAGTGGCTGCTATATTGGACAGTGCAGGCCCACAATAATTCCATCATAGATAGTTCTATATGACAGTATTGCCCGAGATGACATCCTATAGAGTGTGATTTCTCAACCTCGCTGCTATTGACATTGGAGGTCCGATAATTCTCTGTTTTGAGGGGCTGTCCTGTGCCTTGTAGGATGTTTGGCAGCCTCTCTGGCCTCTACGTAATAGATGCCAATGTTGCACCCCTTGCCCCAAGTCGTGACCACCAAAAATGCCTCCAGACATTGTGAAATCTGCTACTAGGAGGCAGAATTGCCCTGATTGAGAATCACTGCCCTAGACCCATGGCTTCCACTGATCTCTTTCCAAAACAGAGTAAAAGCCAGCCACATACCCTGCACTTCAGAGTGTTGGCACCAAAATGCAAATGCTGTCTTGCAATTCAGTTACATCAACCAGTTTTGTATCTAAGGACTATGGGTTTCACCTACTTTGGGGACGGACTTATATACAAGGAAGAAAGTCATGTTACAAAATGTTATTTACATGGGAGGTGACAGTTAGGATTATAGTAAGGGAGAGAACTCTGGGAAGGGGTTGGTCCGGAGATTTCTCACTGAGAAAGGATTGCAGTAAAAGAAGAGGCAGTTTAGCAAGTGTAATGTGATTGGACGGGCATCCAAATATCCATGTAAATAAAAGAATCGTCCCATTCTAGCTTTTTCCTGAATTTTTCTTATCTCCATAATTGGTGACAGTTACCAACTCTATCATCCCAACTTTCCCAATTCTTATTTTAAAAATTTATTAGACCTCCTATAGCACATTTGACCATTTTCTGGATAAATTTTAGCCATGTCTGAAGGTGGTGGCCTCCATGAGCTTAAAGTTCGTGTCCACTTTTGAGCCTCTGACGCTTTCTCATATACTTAAACAAGCTAAAAAAGTTATATTCCTTTTGGATTCATAAAATATAATTACCTTTCCACAGTTATTAAGTAAATGTCTTGAAAATTTAGTAAATTCCTTGGGGAAGGTAAACATAAATAACCAAAAGATGTACCCATTTTATTCCATTTAGATTTTTCTGCTCTTCTTCATTGCTTTGATGTTGGCCTCCCGTGCACACAGACATTCTATTCTGGAGGGTCCAAATCTATGGCTATGAATATGCCTGGGTCAGAGGTGGAAATTTGCTCTGGAGAGCCCCATGGGGCATGTGCTAACAAATATTTAGTTATGGGTAATTAGTTATGGGTTATGACCTCACTTGCTTTTAGAATAACCATTTACATTGCTTTTATTTCCTTGTTCTAAACATTACACACTGCAGGTGAAAGATTCTGGAAGCATTTGTTTGTAGTGGCAGTGACAGCCAGAATAATCATTAAGCTAACATGACAAGCCCAGAAAGAACAAGGAAGCCCTCGCAAACTAACAGAAGCTACATCTCTGCTGAAATGAGGGTGTGCTTGAGCGTTGCATGGCCTGGTGCCTGGGCAACCTCTCGGGACGCAAGGTGGCCTTCACCCTTTGTGCTGGAATTTTCTTTCCAAGATCATGAGAAGGGAATTGAAGCTTCCAGAGCTGTGACCATGAAAGTTCAGTTGAAATGAGATGCCTGGGAATTAGTCATTTCTTCTTTTTAAGTTCTTTTTCCTTCCTTTTCAGGAATTCTTAGAAGCCCAGACTCGGTATTTTTGTGTGTGTTTGCTGTGGGGACGGGGCGAGGATGCAATTATATTATTGTATAACATCCTCTTTTTCCCCTAGTTTCAGTCATTTGCGTTCCACTTTCATAATTTTTGCTCCGTTCCTTACCACGCATAGTAATTAATATTTATCTGTTCTTTTTAACTAATAGATTTATTTTTAAAGGAAACTAGTCATTGCTGTAAATGGGAAATTTGCATCACTTGCTTACAAATATAGGTGACTATATGTTTATGTGCATACATACACATAGGGAAAACCAAATCATGTTTTTAAATTCTAGCCGAATTATGTTGAGCGTAAGAAGCCCATCTCAAAGAGATACATACTGTGCGATTCCATTTATATGACATTTTGGAAAAGACAAGACTAGAGGTATGGAGAATAGATGAGTGATAGGCAAGGGGGGAGAGAGGAGGGGTTGATTACAGAAGGGTAGAATTTAAAATATTTTATTGTCCGTTAATTTAAAAAATAAAATAGATAATTCTAGTCATAAGTGGTTGCCTCATGAAGGTTCTGAGCTTGGAGCTTTTCTCTATCTTTGTTGAAAAAGAGACTTTGGCAAATTCAGAGAGATGTTAAAAGACTTATTAGCACCAATGGTGACTCTGCCTAGCTGTTAGTTAGAAATATTGAATGGGAATTAAAACGGAAGAACTTTTCATTGCTGGGAGATGCCTTATTTTCCACAGGGGAAATTATCCTTTCAGGAATCTCTGAACTGATCTGAAACCCTCAATTTGTAAATGAGTTGTATTTGTGCTAAATACGGACCCAGGCATCAGAAGTACAGGCTTGAGTAAACCCTCCCTTCCTTTCCACCTCCCCCTAGGGTGGTCCAGCTGTTGCCAGTGTCTATTTGCTTCCCTTCCCACTGGCCGAAGGTGGCCACCGCCAAGATGGATGAGATGGTGATGGATGAGATGAATGAGAACCTTGTGGGACGACATTCCTTCAACTATATTAATGGAGTGTCTCCTACGTGCCAGGCATGGTGTTAGATGCTGGGGATATACTGAGCAAAATAGAATAATCCCTGTGCTTACAGAGCTTTCAGCCCAGTGGAGGACAAATACTGAACAATATGGGCATAACGCTAGTATGCAATTACGAACCAGTGATTCCTACGGGAAAGAATATTACAAGAGATTTTCAAGGTGAACTATTTGGATGTCGAGGGGAAAAAGGAGGCCTCTCTGTGAAAGAGGAATTAGCCATGCCAAGAGCAGAGGGAAAAGCATTCTAGGCTGAGGGATCAGCATGTGCAAAGCCTATGATCCAGAAAAACAGGCCAATGTTTTTAGTGTAGGGGTTGACAGACAATGCTCCACAGTTCAAATGTGGCCTGTGAGCTAAGAACGGTTTTCGTGTTTTTAAATTGTTAACAAGAAGAATAGTTCATAGCACATGAAAATTATGACATTCACATTTCGGTGTCCAGAAATTGCAATGCACACGGCCATTCAATTATGAACTGTGTAGGGCTGTCAGCTGTCTCTGTCAAGTGCAGATGGGGTTGGAAGTGCTTTCAGGGCTGTTGGTTGGTTAATTTCCTCTTAGTGCTGTGATGAATGTTATGTTCAAAGTTTTAATGACGTTTTTATTGCACTTGTTTTGAGGCTTTAAGTAAATGGCACAGTTCAAAAACTCAATACGCTTTGATTGTAGCTAATTTTGATTTATTTTAAAGCCTCCATAGCTTATTTGGGGGGTGAGAGAAAAAGCATCCATACCGTCAGCTTATTCCAGCTTTTACTCTCCCCTTTTCCTCCACAGTGCTTTAATATTTCACTCTTTTTAAAAACTGGTTTTCATTTTAAAATGACTAGTTTGGAAAAATTCTTGTCTTTTTCTTTTTTATCTCTACTAGTTTTTATAATTGTAAAATATACATAAAATTAAATTTACCATCTTACCCATTTTTTTTAAGTGTACAATTCAGTAATGTTAAGTACACTGGCATTGTTATGCAACCGATCTCCAGAACTTTTTTGTCTTGCAAAACTGAAACTTTATACCCATTAAGCAACTAACAACTCCCTGTTTTCTATTTCTATGAATTTGACTGTTTTAGATAATTCATATAAATGGAGTCATACAGAATTTGTCTTCTCTGACTGGCTTATTTCACTTAGAACAATGTCCTTAAATTATATCCATGTTGTTCCATGTAACAGATTTTCGTTCCTTTTTTAAGGCTGGATCATATTCTGTTGTTTGGTTATACCAATTTTGTTTATCCATTGATCTGTGGATGAATACTTGCACTGTGTCCACTTTTTGGCTCTTGTGAATAATGGTGCTATGAATATAGGTGTACACACTTCTCTTTGAGGCCCTGCTTCTGGTTCTTTTGGATATAAAGACATTGCTGAATCACACGGTAATTCTATTTTTAATTTTTTGAGGAATACCATACCGTTTTACATTCCCACCAGCAGTGTATAAGGGTTTCAGTTTGTCCACATCTTTACCAATATTTGTTATTTTGTTTTCTTCTGTTTTCTTTTTTTCTTTCTTTTTTCTTTTTTTTTCCTTTCTTTTTCTTTTTCTTTTTTTTTTTGATAGTGGCCATCCGAATGGATACAAGGTGATTTCCCATCGTGGTTTTGCATTTCTTAATGCTTAGTAATGTTGAGCGGCATTTCATATACTTGTTGCCCATTTAGTATCTTCTTTAGAGAAGTGTCTATTCAAGTCCTTTGCCCATTTTTAAATCTGATTATTTGTTTTCTGTGGTTTTGGTTGTGGTTGAGTCGTAGGAGTTCTTTATATATGCTGAATATTAATTCCTAATGAGATATATGATTTGTAATTATTTTCTCCAATTTCATGTGTTGCCTTTTCACTATTTTGATTGTATCTTTTGATGCATAGACGTTTTAAATTTTGATGTAGTTTTCAATTTGTCTATTTTTACTTTCGCAGCCTATGCTTTTGGTATCACTTCCAAGAAATTATTGCCATAGCCAATGTCATGAATCTTTCTCCATTTTCTTCTAAGAGTTTTATAGTTTTAGGTCTTACTTTTAGGTCTTTGTTCCATTTTGAGTTCATTTTTGTATATAGCGTAAGGTAAGAGTCCAACTCCATTCTTTTACATGTGGATATTCAGATTTCCCAATACCTTTTATTGAAAAGCCTGCCCTTTCTCCATTAAATGCTTTTGCACTCTTGTTGAAAATCACCTGAAAATCATTTATATAAAAGGGCTTATTTCTAGGCTCTCTGTTTTATTCTATTAGTTCGTGTCTGTCTTTATGCCAATTCTTGCCTCCCTTTACTCAGCTTCGTTTATTGTTTTCCTTTCTGCCAAGAAGGCTTCTTTTTATCTGTATCAGAATTGTGCTGTTTTTATTTTCTATCTTTAATAAGGGAAAAGTCTCTGCCCCATTTCCCTTTCTGCTTCAGCAATCTTCATTGCTTGTTCAAAATATATAAGTAATTAAATAAGAACATTAAGAAGTGAAGAAGTCAGCCTATATGGGAGATGGTCAAGTATAATTAAGAAACTTATATTAAAATCTCTGTCCCCACTTACTATCTTTCAGAGCTTGGAGATGAGACCATATCTTTCTAAGCTTCAATTTCCTCATCATGTAATGGGAGCGGAAGAGCCCCCCATGCTGAGGCTGAAGCGAGTAAAGTTTAAGGGGAGTGTGCTTGATCTCTCTGCTCTGTGCCTGGCTCAGAGCAGGCAGTATGAGTTATGCCTCAAAACTACACATTTTCTTACTTTGTCCATTTCATTTCCTAACTTGGATTTCACTTTCGTCCAAAATGTTCACTTTTTTCTCTTTAATAAGAAAGTCTCTCTTCCTTTTTATTTTTTATCTTTACGTCATTGACTTGGAGAGTTGGAATAGTCCTTTTGGATAGCCATGTTAATCACAGTTTAATTTGGTTATTCTCAAACGCAGAGCTGGGCATTGGAGGAGTGGTGATTTTGTCCCGCAGAGACATTTGGCAATGCCTGGAAATTTCTGGTTTCACAACTTCCGGGAGATGCTACTGGCACTTGGTGGGCAGAGGCTAAGGCTGCTGCTGTACATCCTATGATGTATAGGACAACCCCACAACAAAAAATCACCTGGCCCAAAATGTCAATACTGCTGAGAAGGAGAAAATCTAGTTTAATGGCAGCTAAGTCTTGTTTTTCTATATTAGCTTCTTACACTTGCCTTTTTTGCAAGCTACATACGGTACTGACTGGGTGTAATCCAGAGAAAAGGGAAGACAGATGAATTTTGGGGGGGATATTCCTGGTTGTCCTTCTTAGGTGACAATGTGAAAATGAATAGGCTACTTATCTGTAGCTATTCGAAATTAGTCCAACTACTCAGACCCATCTCCAGTGAAGACGAAAATCCTGAAACAGGACAACCTGACAAAACCACTTCCGGGTCTCTTCCCTGGAGAAATTTTCTCACGTGGTCACAAGCGCACTCAGGTGGGACGCACTCTGATCACTTTTATAGTGAAGAATGGGAAATAGCCTCAATGTCCATCAGTGGGAGAAAGAATAAGTACAACATAGTTTGGTCACATAATGGAACAGTATGAGTCTTTAAGATGAACAGACTTCTAGACTGTGTGAACTGCTAGCTTAGTTACTAAAACTACCAATGTGGATAGATCTCAAAACCTATTTTATGTTAAAAAAAAAAGGCTAATTCCCCCAAATAGGTAGGGTATGAGATGGATAGCTATAGCTATAACTTTTGTACGTGAAGCTATAATGTTGTCACTTACTGGTATTCACATATGTGGCTTCACTAGTTTCCTAGGGCGTAACAAGATACCACAAACTGAGGGGCTTAAACAACCAGAATGTATCGTCTCACAGCTCTGAAGGCTGGAGGAAGTCGGGAAGCAAGGTGTTGGCAGGGTAGTGGTCCCTCTGATATCTATAGGAGAAGGATCCTTACTTGTCCTTTCCAACTTCCGGTAGCCCCAGATGTTGCTTGTCTTGTGGTTGGATAACTCCAGTCTTCACATGGTGTTCTTCCCATGGCTCTTCACGTATTCCTCCCTCCATGCCTGTTTGTGTCCGTATTTCCTTTTCGATAAGGACGACAGTCACAGTGGAGTAGGGCCCACCCTACTGACCTCATTCTACCATGATTACCTGTATAAAGACTCTTAACCAAATAAGGTCACATTCTGAGATACCAGGGGTTAGGACTTCAAGATATCTTCATCTGGGAAATCAATTCAACTGCTAACAGTAATCAAAGTATAAACAACATGACGTGGAAAGTCACACACCAAAGTCATGATGGTTCCGCTTTCCGGACAGAGAAGAAGTGGGGCATGCTGGTGTGAAACTGGACCGCGGGACCACATGAGAGAGCTGGAGCTTTACCAGTAATGTTTTATTTCTTTGATAAAATAAACACGAATATCTGGAATTAGTATGAAAAAGATTAGTATTTGCTAATATTCATTTTTTTGATTCTCTATGTTTCACCGCAGTGCAATCTTTCAAAGTTATTAAAAGGGAACAAGAAGGCATTCGAAACCAGCGCTTCTCATTTGCATGAGCTGTACTACACGAGATAAACTTTTATAGACGTCAAAGTCCTCTGTTGTCTGATTTTCAGGACATGTAGCTCCACCTGCAATCAGCAGTTTGGAAAGTTCAGATTGCAGACGGTGTCAGAGATTATAACCTTCCGTAATCGTTTGCAGTCCAGCTCCTATCAAAAACAGCCTGACAGAAGCCCCAAGCGCATCTGACGCTGGAGTGTCCCAACAGCGTCTGCCGGTCACGTTAGTTCGTGCAGTTTGCATTTGTTTGGGACAAAGTGAGAAAAATAAGGAAAGAGGAGTTAAGTCTTTACGAAGCCAAGTTTACTCAATTGAATTACCTCCTTTCTTTTGAGATTAGAACACTTTCCTTTTTTTTTAAAACGTCCATAAAATAGTTTAATGAAATAACAGTGATAGTAGGTCATGAAAGGCGCCATTGTTTTTAATGTCTTTATTCAGCAAAATAAAATGTTTTTCCCACAAAAAAAATTAAAAAAAAAAATTTGGTCTATTTTAAATCGAACGGATGGTGGCTCATTAGAACTAGGAAAGAATTTCTATGGAATCGCTTTGATAATTTTGACTGTGGGTCTTAAATCTGTATGTATCATATCATTTACAGAATCGTAGATAGCATAAGCAACATTGATTTCATTTAGGTTGAAAGGTTTACCTCGCCACGTGTTAACATAACAAAGTGGTGCACCCCATTAGGAAATAAAAAGATATACCTGAAATTATAATATGTGGCTTTGCTTTGCCTCTTATGGGGTGTTGTCCTGCATTTGATGGTGATCAGGTTTACTGTTTTATAAGTCCCTGTGTTCTTTTTCCTTGTATTCCAAGTAATAAATAACCTCAGTTAATAAAATTAACCTTTGCACAGTTCACGACTGCAGGGCCTCGATATTCTAGCCTGGGCCTGGGGCGGGAGGTGGGGAAGGATTAGGGAGAAGAAACCTGACCCATCATCTTCTGCTGGTACTGTAGATCAGAAGCATTCTTTTTTGATAACTTCATGGTATTCCATTATGCAGATGTGCTGTCACGGATTTGGTCCATCTCCCGTGGATGGAGTTTTGGCTTGTTTCCAGTTTTTTTGTCATTACACACAAAGCTTGGCCTGACAACCCTTAATGACCCCATGTCCCTGCGTTGTTATTTTTTTCCCCTCTTTAATTCCCAACCCCCACATGTGCCTGTGTTTTGTGAGGTTACACAAAACTCAGAAGAGAGCTTGTGGCTGGCTTGCCTTGCCTTGTTGCTTAAGTCTGGCAAAGCTAAGAGGCAACAGAGATCCAGATAAATAGCCATCACGATTATGGAATGTAGAGGAAGTCCTCACTTAGTGTCGTGGATAGGTTCTGCAACTTTAAGTGAGAAGGCGCATAACGAAACCAGTTTACCACAGGGTAATTGATATGAACAAGGTTTAAGTCCCTACGGCATCTCATCTATGTTAGAATAAAAAGACTGAACAAAACGATGTTATTCAAGGAATTGCTGTAATTTACTCTTGAACATTCCTGACTAGCTGAGTGACAAATATAAGATTGTTAGGATCGCCCATTCAAACCAGGAGCCTTTCAAGACCAAATCGATAGTGCACAATTAACGGACTTAGAAGGCATGTAATTGCTTGAGAATGTGACTGAAAACCACAGAAACAGCAAAGTGAGGAAACCCCAAACGAGGTGTCGCAAGGATGACTCAGAATAGATGGTTCAAAGGTCTTAGAAATAAAAATTGGAGGGAAAAAATGTAGTATCCTTTCTGTGATTTTTTCAAGGCATAAAGCGAAATAATTTCTTTGAAAAGGGCAGGACACTTGTTTCTCTAATAGTCAATAGAAACTATGAATAAGGTTCTCAGAAGACCACACCCACTTCCTTGACCATTAATACAAGATTATTTCCTTATAGTTGTTTTCCCCTCCCTCTTCTTTCTTGATCCTTTGCTGTGGGCTTAGTTTTTTGTTCATTTAGGAATTTGCCTGAGTACAGGTGATAGTGGTTACAGCACCATTTGAGCCCCGACTGTGAAAAAGATGCAATACACAAGATCCTGTCAAATGACATCAGTAGAACAGAGAACTGTACCAACGAACTTGAAACTAATTGTTGGCTGATCACACATAACACCTCTCTCTCTCTCTCTCTCTCCGCTCGCCTCTCTATTTATCTATCTCTCTGTCTCTCCATTCATCCATCCATCCATCCACATCTACTACTTCCTACTTATCTATCACCTATCTTTGTATCTATCTATATATGTGTATTGTGTATGTGCTATATAAATATATATATATGTGAGTAAATGTATATACGAATAAATTTGTCAGAGATTCTAAACAAAGGTCATCTTGCTTGAGTCAGGTGAGGCAAGGCTCTACTGCATCAAGAAACAATCTGAAAACCTCCATGGCTTAACACATAAGAGTTTCTTCTTGCTCATGAAAAGCTATTGTGGGTCCGTAGAGGCGGGAGTGGGCTGTGCTTCATTCTCCATGCAAGAACTCAGGCTGATGAATGGAACCCCCTTCAAGGGCTGTGTTTGGGCTCTTAAATGCTTTGGCTTAGAAGTGTCACAGTCACTTATGCTAACAGCCCACTGGCCGGAAATAGCCGTATGCCACTGCCTTACTACAAGGAGGCTGCTCATCTCCTCCCAGCGACCTGGAGGAGCCTCCAGAGTCTCTGTCTCACTCTACTCCTGTCGCTGGTCCTGGAGTTGCCAGAGCTTCTGAGCTCTTTACTGGTGGCCCTGAGCCCTGGTTTTATTATGTGGTTATCTGATCCCTTTGGAAGGGTTCTCATGAAGCATTATTTTCAGAAATGTATCCTGGGAAGAGGTGTGGCCTTCTTGAAAAACTGGTATACCTCCTTTTGCACAAGAAGTGAGTGTTAGATAACCCGTCACGATTTCCTTTCAGTCTGGGCGAATAAGCTCTCAGCAAAATTTAGTTTCAGTCACTGTGTCAACTTAGAAATTTTGTAGAATCGCTCCTTCCTCTACTTGATTATAAAACATGTCCTTTTTCTTTAATCATGTCCCGGTTGAGCGCACGACTTCTATTGTCCACCAACTCTCTATCTCTTTTGGAAGTTTCCAGGGTTTATATTTACATATCAATCGAAACAGTGGTAATAAATAGCTTCCATTTAGTGAGTACTTCCTTGGTGCCAGCTGCTTTATGTGCCTTTTCTCGTTCCTTAGTTACAACAACCCTGTGAGATGTTACTGTCAGCGTTGGATGGGTAAGAAAACAGACTCAGAGAGGTTAAGTGGCATGCTCAAGTCCACACAGCCAGTGATGGAAACCGAACCCAGTTCTACCCACTGCCAAGGGCGGGGCTCCTAACCGCTTTCATGTTATAGTATCACACAGACGATTCAGTTCAGATAATGAGTCCTGTCCTTACCTAGCTTTTGCTTTCACTAATTCAGCTTTTCTGTGATCTGTATGTATATAAAAAAAGTGCAAACGTATGTGAGCCAGAATCCTTTTTTTTTTTTTTTTTTTTAAACTGGTATAGTGACCTCTTGGGGGAAAAATAAGGTTTTATATTATAGCTTCTGGTTTAGGTCTTTTTAATTTCCTTTTTTAAGTTCAAGACTAATCTATTTACAGAGCTGAGCACAACTCTTCAGTGTACTTCATGAATTTTCACACACACACACACACACACACACACACACACACACGCATAACCACCACCTAGATCAAGATATAGAACCATAGGTCAAGATATAGAACCATTTCCAGCACCCTAGAGATTTCCTCACATCAGTTCCCATCTCTTTCTTTCCCTAAGGAAATTACTATTCTGTATTATATCACTATTTACTAGTTCGTCTGTTCTTGAACTTTGTATAAACATTATACAGTGTGTACGCTTGTGTAGCTGACTCATCATTACATCTGTGAGATGTATCTATGTTTTTGTATATAACAAAAGTTCAGCCTTTGTTCCTGCTGTATTTTCCATCTTATGAACATGCCATGATTTCTTTATTTGCTGCTTCTGCTGTTGTGTTTTCCAATTTCTGGCACTTGTTTTAAAAAAAAGATTCTGTGTATATTCTTATTGCCTTTCAATGGATATATTCATTCGTTTGGGGCTAGTATTTTTGTACCTATTTTTAATTTCTTGAATTTAGTAGGCACTATTTGGCTTGTTAGATGTAATAGCTGGGATTTTTGTAGGCCATGGAAGTCCTAGACAATAGATATATTAATCTCTAGTCTTGCAATATAAGTAAATGAATGGATTCCGTCTCCATCTCATGAAAAATAATTAGTAATAAAACATAGCATCTAATCTTCAGAGCACTCATAGGTTGTGTAGGTGTTTCTGTTTGCAAAACTCAGGATATCAATCAGAAGTCTTCTCTTAAATTTGCAGATTACAGAAACCCAACTCAAACTAAGTCAAAAAGAGAATGTAATGACTCCGGTATCCACTGGTTGACTACCTTTAGGCATGGCTGGATTCGGGAGCTAAAATAATGTCATCAGCATTTGGTCCCTAATTATTTCATCCTTTGGCTCTGTTCTCTGACCTGTTGGCATCAGAGAGTTTCTCTCTTTCTAACATTTATGACAGAACTCTCAGAATTGAATTTTGTTGGTCATGACTGGGCTATATATCCTGACTCAATCACTGTGGCCAGAAGGAAAATAATTCTGATTGGGTCATACATCCAGATATGGCCCACGTGGACTAACAGTAAGAGTGTTACTCAAGGAAAAGTGTTACCATGGATGCTGGGTAGGGACAAATCAAAGAAAAATGGACTTCTATTATGCTGAGAAATATGGGACTGAGCTGGCAAATGAACGTTCTAAGACTCTAGGTGATGGCAGAAGGTCAATATTGTTTTTAGCTCTGATTACTCAACAGAAAGTCCGACCATTCTTGTTTGCCCAGAGATAAACTTTTAAATATGGGTTGAACTTTAAAAATAGTCTGCTTCTTTCTTTCAAAGGCATCACCATTTATCTAAAGCTGACTTGAACCTGGAGATATTTTTGTCTTATTTTTCTTTCCTCTTACTCTTCTCACATTGGGTCAGCCCACAAATCCCATTGATTCTTCCTTTAAGTTTTCTCCCCTACTTATTATTTTCTTCACTGTTCCTGACAACATGACACCAGCAGTTCCGGGCTTACATTCCAACACTGGAGCCACCCCAGTGAGACGAGAGCACATCTTTTTCAGTTACGCTACTCAGGGTCCTAGAAGACTGACTTGGGTTATGTGCCCATTCCTGAACCAAACTCTGTGGCCAGGGACATGGTGAACGCTGATTGGTTAGGCCTGAGTCATGTGACCATCCTTGAAATCAGGAATACCATCAGCTCTTCCTGAATCACCTGGACCAAGAGGTCGGGAAGGGCAGATGCCCAGAGGAAAACCAGGGTGTTCCTACCAAAAGAAAGGGAAATGGATAATAGGCAAGTAAAAACAGATACCCGGCACACTTAGAAACTAAAACTTCACCACTTCTGATTTGAAAGTATGCCATGTCTACAGATGAGAGCTCATGCAACTCATAAAATAACATTTTCAAACTGGAATTGTCTTTTTACCCAAGCCCTCTAGTTACCATTAAACATTCTTCCTCTGGGCACCCATACTAATTTATGCTTTGAACCCTAGAACCACTACTGCAATCAAAGTGCTCAAAAAGCCCTCGTTCCTTCCAATCCTTTGGTTCATGGTACCCCTCCCTCTCAATCGAGAGATTGCATTAGTCAGGATATAAATTTAGCCACATGTATCAGAGACCCAGAAAACAGTGGTTCACATAAGATACATGTTTCTTTTTTTCTTTACATAAAAGCGCAAGCTGATATATATGTCAGCACTGATCCATGAAGTTATCAGCAACCCAGGCTTCCTCCCTCTGTTATGTTGTTGTCCCTACAGTGGATGTCGCCTTTGCGTGCTCGGCCTGAGATGGTACCATTTCCAGATGCCAGCCCACAGGAAGAAAAGACTGAGAAGGGGAAGAATAGCCCTTCCCTTTGACAGTGCAACCTGGATGTTGTGCTCACATCCCTTTGACCCTCTTGTCGCCACACTTGGGTGCACAGGAGGCTGGGGAACATAGGCTTTATTCTGGGCAGCTGTGTACCCAACTATGAAATAAAGGACAAATACTGGAAGATGACCACCAATCGCTGCAGGGAAGACAGGAAAAAAAATCTGACCATTTTTTTCCTTTTTATTTTTCAGATTTGCAAAAAGACCCCTGAGTGACTGCGAATGCAGGAACATTTGAGCACTCCAGTGTAAAGAATTTGTATCAGCATGTCCGCCTACTACAGGAATAATGGGTATGAGGAAGATCCAAATTACCCTGAGTATTCAGAGTCTTGGAACCGCACGCAAGGGTATTTGAAAACTCAGGATTATCCATATTCTCCAGGTCCTCTGAACAACTCAGATTTCTCTAAAACCAGAAGTGACCCATACTCTGCAGGCTCCAGAAGTTCAGACTATCCCAAATCTCTGGCCAAGCCAGATTATATTGGATCTTGGAGCAGTCCATACCAGCCAGGCTTATCCAGAGAGCCGGACTACTCTGAATCTCAACAAAATCCTGACTTTGTAGGTTCCAGAAGCAGTGGAAACTATGCAGGCTCCAGAACAGATGTTGCTTATTTGGGCTCCTTTGGAGAACCAGACTATCCTGGAGCTCAGGGAAACTCTAACCGTCCTGGCCCTAGAGTCAGTTCCAACCATCCAGGCTCCAGAAGGAATCCAGAATATGCTGGTTCCAGAATCAAGCCATACAGAGACACTCTGGGAGAGTCTGATGATCTAGATACGACAAATCAACCTAACTTTTCAAACAGTTTTGGGAAACCAGACTATCCCAATGCTGAGGACTATCGGAACTCTCCAAACTTTTGGGGAGAACCTGATTATCCAAATGCTGAAGATGCTCGTGATTATGGCTATTCGGAGACTCCACAAATGACCAGGGAGTAAGTAAAAGCATCTCCCTCCACTGGGGGTGGGGGCTGAGTGCTAGGATGCATTGTTTGGGTTAGGGATAATATGTGTGATGGTTTCGGTGACCTGAGGTTGTGGTGAAACTTTCGTATCTACCTGTAGATCTCACCCACTTTACTGTAAACATCACCTGGGCCATGGACTTTTAGTCTAAGGCTTTAAGCCCTACCTAAACATAATCTTTCATCACTTCTTTCTTGGATAACATCCTCCCCCATCTCCTACCTCTTCCTAACCAATCCCTATGAGACATGTAGGTCCCCATTGTTTTGACCTGCTGCTTCCCCAGTGAGGCTAGGGTTAAGACTTGAATAGTTATAAACCCAAACATTTTAACCAGAATTAAATCACCAGGAATGCATTATAATCAAGAAAATCTTTTGAAGATCAAACTCCGTGAAGTCAATTTAATTCCTCAATTTATTTTTATGGCTGAGCCATAAAAAATCTTTAGTCATCTGTCGATTTTTGATCATTGGCAAATTTTACTAGGTGCTGTTCTGGATGTTGACGATGCTAGTTTGGGTGACTTAGTTCTACCAAATCTAATTTTTTCTGCATTAAAATTTTTAATATTTATGTTGCCAACAAGGTGTGATTCTTTAGTTAGGTTTTTAAAAAAATAAAAAACAAATTTTACCATGTGAAATTTTAATCAATAGGAGTCTCACCTTGCATGTACTATTGCTACTAGTAATAATTATGAAATCAACAAAATCTAATGGCTTATATTTATCTCAAGGAACAAGGATATCGAATTTGGGGGTATAGCAGGATCAAAATGTCCTCAGGTCCTACACAGGGTTAATAGGACCGAGTCTCAAAATGTTCTCCTTGGTCTTGTCCCCACTGCCAGATTCGTCATTCCAGAATACACCTTTGAGCCTGTCACTCTTTTGCTTCTCATCTTTTATAATTCTGCATAACCTTTGGGGGAAAGGCCACACTGCTTCACCTATGAGAACATTTAAGAAGGAGATGCACTGGGTTCATTGTAGGATGCCAGCCAGAGAGCAGCTTGACTTGACCTTTCACTTCATCTATACTTTTCCTGCCTCAGTCCTATACTTGAGGTCAGTGGTTATTGACCTTTGTTGATCTTTAGAATTACCTGATCACCTGGGGAACTTTAAAAATAATACAGATCCCTGAGCCCAACTTTCAGAGCTTCTGATTTAATTGTCTGGGTTGGAGCATGGGAATTGATATATGTATATTTTTGAGAACCATTGCTCCAGGTTAATTGATTTTCATAGCATTCCTTCTATATATTCCCCACTTTCTTGTCTCACACCTCTATGCTGTTCTTCATCTTTGAAATGCCCTCTCCTAACACTTTATGTGTGAATTTATCCTTCCCATCCCAACTCAGATGTCTCTTTTCCATGTAGTTTTCCCCCAAACTCCCAGCCAGAATTCTTTTCTCCTTCTGAGCTACTCAGGCCTGTCTTGATACTCATTAGTTGCTACTCTTATTATAATTGCTTATGGTTGTATCTAAGAAGCTCCACCAGATTGTATTGGGCGTTGCTTGAGGGTAGACACCCATATCTTTATCTTTGTGTCCTCACCCTTAGCCCATGCCTAACACATGGTTGGCATTCAGTTGGCATTTGTGGGATGGATGGATGGATGGATGGATGGATGATTATCTTTACTATCTTCATTGTCTTTACTATTCTTGACACTGATTCATTATTTTTGGATTTCAGGGTGCTCAGCAGAACATCTTCAATCCAGCCTTTGTCTCATCATGGAGGTGATGGCCCCTTAGGCATCCTCGTGAGAGAGAATGAGTATTACCCTGAAAGCATTGAAATGAGATCCATGGAGATGGGCAATCCATACGGCCACTCAGTGTTAGGTGCTCCTAGCAGCGGCTATGGTAAGCATTTGTGAAGGTGAGAGTCATATCCTAGGAAGAAAGTAAAATTCAGTGGACTTAAGGGAGTAGTCATTAAAGATTTACAGCAATAGAAGAATTGGTTTATCCTTCCCCCCTCACACATCTGCTTTACGTGGGCTGGGAACTCACTGGCTAGAGAAGAAGCAGTATCATCAGTTATCAGAGCAGGCCAGGTAGGGGTTGTGAAAAACGGGGCATTGTATGCCCTGTGCTATGTGACGTCGTCGATGTTCAGGTTCAATGCATTGTGGGTATGCAGAAATGTGGGCTCGTTGTGGCCAGATCCTCAAATTTTTCTAAAGAAGCGAAAAATCTGAGTTTTTATGCGATTTTTACCTGCTCCAAAATGATAATATAAAAGTAAAAACGCTGAACTTGGCAAACAAAAATCACTGTTGGGCTAGATTCGGTTAGCGTAGCGCATCCTAAAGCTGTTTTGTCAGGATCTGTCAGAAGCTCTTGGGGGACAAGGGGAGTAAGAGGCAGCTCTGTCTTCAAGTTATTTGCAACCCAAATGGGCAGGTAACACTGGTACATTAAAACTAAAGAAAATTAGCAAGCAGACTATTAACAGTGAAAAATCACATCAGTCTTCTGAATCTGCTGTTTGCAAAGGTTTAGCTCTGGGAGATAAAGGAAATACTACCAGTTCTTCTCTTCTTGGAGAAAAGGGGATGTGTTGCTCATAGAGGAAGCCGGCTTATTACACACAAGTCAATGTTATAGAAATTCAGAACCCCCAAGGGTGAATAAAAAGTGGGTGCTCAGCCAGGAACAGAATGAGGGCTCCAAGGGCTGGTTGGTTGCAGATGAAAGGTTGGCTCAACCCTTAGGGGGCAGATGGGGAAGAGAGGAGGGTGTGGGATGCATTGTCATCCACTAATGAAAAACACTGATGGTCACACATTTGCACAGAACACATTCATTTGCGCTATTCCAAACCTTACGTCTTGAATTCTCAATGGGGCAAAACCAATCCCAAGAATTGAACATGTATTGAAAGCCAGAAAAAAATCTTTCTCCTTTTATATGTAAAGTGCAGGTACACATATTGGACATCAACGGATATAGTCAACCTGTGGTATCAACATTTAATGGGAGAAGGCAACAAGGAAGAAATGCCTAAAGAGACTTTTTATGGGACCAGTAATGAAAAAAGGATATTTCTGTTTCAGAGACTAAGATATTGAAGCTCAGAGAGGTTAAGTAACATCCCCAAGGGCACACAGCTAGTAAGTGGCAGAACTGGGAATCAATCCTTGCCAGGAAGTCCCAGAACTTCCCACAGTGTAATTTTTTGTGTACGTCACCATCGAAATGTGCTCATTTTCTCTGTTGAGGAGTTTACCCTATAATGTTTGCTATGGGTTGAATAAAAATATATTGAAATGTAACCTTGTCATGTAGGTGCCAAGACTGGACTCTGTCCCTAAGAAAATAATGTCATATTTCAAATTCATTCATACATCATCATAAAATGCTAGAACTGGAAGGAATCTCTATAATCATCTAGACAAGTGTATTTTTTTTGCTTAATTTTTTTTTAAAATTAAGACTTTTTAAGGTAGTTTTAGGTTCACAGTAAAATTGAGGGGAAGGCAACAGAACTTTCCCACATACCACCAGCTCCCATATACATAGCTCACCCATTCTCAGGATACCCCCATCAATGAACCTACATTGCTGCATCATTGTCACCCAAAAGTCCATAGTTTGCATCAGCGTTCGCTCTTGGTGTTTTACATTCTGTGGGTTTGGACAAATGTATACTGACGTATATCCATCAATATGCTATCATACAGAATGTTTTAACTACCCATAAACCCTTGGTGCTTTGCCTATTCATCCCTCCCTGACCCCAGATAAGTATTTTTTAAACTCTGAGTTGTAACCCATTAACAAGTTATGAATTTAATTTTTAAAAGTAAAATAGAAAAGACTGGCAAAAAATAGGAGTATATCAGAGTGCTGTTTATTTAGTTAAGCAAAGGATTGTTTTGTGAAAATTCTTTTTTAGTTATGTGTGTATAGGTATGTCTTGGATCTCAGTGCAATAGTTATTTTTAACTATGGCTTATAGTCAAATGAAAACCGTCCATTGAGGCTGTTTCTATTTACTAGCACTGTTTTCATATTTGTGTCCTATTTTCCACTCAAGTGCTTAACCATCAGTCTGTTAGAACCTTAAGGTCAAGGTCTCAGTCTTACTGACCCTTATGTGTTCAGTAATACCTAATGTGATAGGATTCACGGCAATGTCTTCTGCCTCTTCATTCCAGTGAACCCTGCGTATGTGGGTGAAAGCAGCCCTGGCCCAGCTTATGGAAACCCACTGTATCGAGGTGACTGGTACAAGTCACCCCAAGGTAAGGCTTAAATGGACAGTGACGAAAAGGGCAAAGCTGGGAAAGGAACATTCCAGGCAATGCAGACATCACCATTTCCCCTTAGCCTCACCAGAGCAGTACTTCCTAAAGGTATTATAACAGGGTTTTCTTTTAGACATGAAGAGTGTTTTCTGGATGTCAAGGTGTCTTCATTAGGACTCCCTGAGTTGCTAATGACAGAAATCCAACATATGCAGGCCCAAAGTGAATTTATTGGCTTGTGGTGGGTGGGGTGGAGTCGGGAGGAGATATGGAGGGAAGAACTGAGGAGAGAATTACTTTTTGGCATAGTGCCTGGCGCATGGTAGATGCTCAGAGATATTTGTTAAATTAATTTGTTGAACGACTTACAAGAACCAGAGGCTGTGAGTCTGAAACCAGGGGCTGAATCATCATATAATCATTAATGGTGGTGGAGTGTAAAGCGATCAGACAGGCAAAGGACAGAGGTTTTGAAATCAGTCAGAAAGCTCTGTAAGGATCACCGTGTATGGCGATGAAGGTCTGATCAGAGGCCAAGACAGAGAGATAAAAAGGAAGTGACAGAGGAGAAATTCCTGGGAGTACTGGAACTTAGAGACGTATCCGTGAACAGCAAGGAATAAACCTACGGCATCTTCAATCTAGTAACGCAAATTGAGGGGCCCCATGACTTAACACTACAGTATCTCTCGCCTTCCGGCCCCCTAGCCTAGATGATGAACTTTAGCCCAATTCTTAAGATCCTTCTCAGGGAGGCATGTGTCTTCCACAAGGGTTAGCTATTGCTACCTGGGAGGTAAAACCATGGGGATGTAATCAATCTCCATTTGGTTCCCACTGGAGCAAAGAATGGCTGTAACTCTTGGGGTAAAGAAATGCCTTTAAATTTCATCAGACTGTTCTATCTAGCCAGCAAGAGGTTTAGGGGCCTCTGGAAAAAGAGGACCCCTGCCTCAAACCCCCAGAGGGCACAGTACCTGTACAGAAAAGGAGCCAGAGGAACAAAAGTGGAGAATGGATATCGGGAGGCGGACAAATACCAGGGTGGGCCACCCAAGGCAATTAGGAGATGATAATGGTCGCATATACCTGTTAGTATATGAATGTAAAATATATGTTTTAGGCCAGAGGCACAAAACTAAGAAGGAAATCCTCCTCTTTGATTACGAGCCATTTAGAAGAATTTCTGCTGGCTGTTTCTAGAATCCCATTGTCTTTAATGAAGGATTCTGTTTCCACTTTCTTACCTGGCTACGGAGAGAACTCTCATCAGAAAAACACACCTCATCCTAGGAGACCTTTCTGGTGTGGACATGGGGAGTTATGTTGTGCTTTGTGTGGGTGCTGGCTTTGGCAGTCTCATCCCGGCATTTAAAGAGATGTGACTGGGGCACCCCTCTGCGATTGTCATCACTGCTTTGTGACGTCTGTAGGGGCCCCAGGCTTAGAGGGGGTGAGAGATGCTGTCTGATGACCAAGTGAACGAAATCGTCATCGAGGTCGAGGATGTTCCACCTGAGGTCCAAAGGCATCTCTCCTCAAATCGGATCGTGCCGGAAAAGATGCTGGTGAACTCCAGCTTCAGCATGGTCTCATCCACGTCTGACGTTGATGTGACAGACTCCCACATTGGCAGTCGCCGGAATGACAAAAAGGCCAAGCGGTCGTTACAGTTTTCAACATCTTTGAATGAATCGTTTTCTCAGACCCTTCGCGGCCCAGAAAGTGTGGGCATAGACACTCCCTGTACTTCACATGAAAATATTCAAGGTAGTGAGACACTACCCGAGGATGCTAGGGGCCAAGGAAAGGGTCACCCTAGAGCATCTAAACACCTAGAAAGGAGTTGACCTTCATCAAGCTCATTTCACGTGTCTGGCGCTCCACCCAGCATTTCTTTTTTTTGTTATCCATCGAGTTTAATTTTATTTACCCCCCACGCTCCACACCTGTGAGGGGGAGGTGTGTCATTTCCATTTGTTCGATGAGGGAGACTGAGGTTCAGGGAGATAAAGCGATCTGGCAGGTAAGGTTTGCCTGATTTGCAAACCTGACACCTTAACCACTGTTGCGTCCTGCTGTGGCCCAGTTCCTTCCCACCTGGGTTTGGCAACATGGGATGCCTCTTACTGCCAAGTTCACCATGAAACTGGGCCTTTGCTGAGACCTCCCTGCTTCTCTCTCTGTTCCTGAGGCCAAATACTGTTTGATTTCTTGGATGTTGTATCTATTTCATCCCATAATGCTTCAGGGGTGAAGTCCAGCCTCTCTCAGTGATTTCTAAGAGGAAAAACAATCCATTTACAGCAAAGCGTTTTGTGGGTCTAGCCTCTTTAATGAAGATTGGGGTATCTCCTGTCATGCTGCTGTCTCCCCGAATCTTTGTTTTCTCCTCCTCCCTCCATCTCCTTTCTTCCTCTCTGTCCACTCTCCTTTTCCTCTCAGGAGAGATGCAAATTCCTCGTCTTCAGCCAAATGATTTGGTGGCCCTCTTCTGGGGACCGTCCCTCCACCTCTACTACACTATGTCATTAAAGTGAGGGGCTCTGGCTCAATAGTTTGGCCAGGCAGCCAGCGTGCTCCCTTGTTTGCTGCCCCTGCCGGCCACCCAGCTGGCTTCCTCACTGTTACGACATGGTGGCAGCAGTTCCAGGTGTCACATGTGGACATACCAACATCCAGAAGAAGAAAGATCTGTCTTTGCATTGTTTTTTAAGGTTCACTTTTTTGAGACAGAAGAAATCTTTGCCAGGTAGCTCCTTAGCAGACAACCCTCCACACACACACACAGAACATTGACCAGCATCGTGTCACATGCCTGTGCCTAAGTCGGCCACCTGCCAGGGGGACAGGGCCATCAGGATTGGCTTGGACTCATCGGGACCTGTCCCCTGTCCCTGGAGATAGGTCCCACCCTCAGACTCTCAGGTCCATGGGGAGGGAGAGACGTAGATTTCTAAACAAAATTGGGATTCTATTAAAAAAAGGAGCAATGGCTTTGGGGTAAGCCACCAATAGTGTCTGCCACCCTGATCCAAAATGTGACGGTAAGTTAGCAGGAGAGGAGGGGGCAGTCGTTCCAAGGGGGTGGAGGAGCATATGACAACAGTTAAGAATTGTAAAAAAGGTGGAGGAGAGAGAGGCTGACGGAACTACAGGGTCTCATTGGCCTTGGGAAAGGATTTTTGTCATGGGAAAGGAAAACACTGAATTGGAATTGCCTGCAAGGTATCGTTTGCTTTGGCTTTGAACTTTAACACAGATGCATGCTGTCATCTAATTTTATTTCTAACTTTTGGGGTCACTAAGTCCCTAGGTCCTTCTTTCCTTGTGTTCTTATGAAAACATGCTCTAACCTCAGCACCATATTTTAAAATGCTATTATCCTGGGAAAGGACACAAGATGAATTCTGTTGATTTTCTTCCACAGGACAAAAGTTAATTGCATCTCTGATAGCCATGACATCTAGAGACAGAATGAAAGCCATCAGGAATCAGCCGAGGACCATGGAAGAGAAAAGAAACCTTAGGTATGGACTAAAAGCTGTTCTTCTGTCCCATATTTCATGCGAACCTTTATCACCTACTTTTGCCCCATCTTAGAAAGATAAGAAATAAATAAATGCAAGAGAAGAGACAATCTTTCTACAGAAGAACTCCACATGATCTGCGTAGATATTCCTCTCTCCTGTCGCCTGGAGTGCGGGCCGTGCTTAGTGACCAGTTTCCAAAGAGTAGAATGTGATAAGGAGGGAAAGTAACTTTTCCAGAGATGAATTCCAATTAATGCTACCTCAGTCAGGTGGTCGAGATTGACATCCCCGGAGATAAGTAATGTGACGAGAAGGACACATCC
>CM053501.1:2176663-2262789 GCA_028627145.1 Eidolon dupreanum | reverse complement strand
TATAGATGTGGAAACAGAGACTCCACCCAATTAAAATGACAAAGATCCCCCAGCTGACAATCCAGGATTGTAAGTCAGACCTGTCAGATTCTGAAGCCAGTGCACTTAACCATTATGTTTGCAATCATTGTTCCCAGAAGAACTTGGAGCTAGCTCTTTCGTGTTACCTTTCACCATTAGTTACAGGACTTTTTTTGATTGTTGTTCATTTTAATCCTTGCCCTCCCAATGCTTGTCCAAATAACACTTGGATATTTTGGTTTCTGCCTTCCCTAGTATGGCCAGGTATTTCCGGAACAACTTCATTAACCCTCACATTTACTCCAGAGGAATCACTAAACTTATTTTTTGCTGGGACTTCACTGTCACTCACGAAAGAGCCGTGAAGCTGAAACAGAAGAATCTTAGCACCGAAATAAGGGTAAGGCAAGCTTACTTACCTCAGCATCTTCCCTGGACTGTCTTCTTCCCTCCTTCAGTGTGTCAGTAACTTTTTGAAAAAGCAATAATGAATTTTTTTTAATTGCCCATGAGATTGGCAAAACAAAACACCCCACTCCCAAACCCAGAAAAATATTCATAATGCCGGGTGTTTGTGATAATGTAGGGAGATGGACATTTCCACATGGCATGGTAGCTTTGTAATTGGTACAAGCTCACTGGAGGGCAGTTTAGCAATTTATATCAAAATAGTAAATGTAAATACTTCTAGAGCTCATAGTTCCAGGTTTAAATTTTCATCCAGTGGTTTTTTAACCCAGGACAGTTTGCCTCTCAGGGGACATGTGACAATGTCCGGTGACTTTGAAGGTTTTTACTAGCTTCAAGTGGGTAGATGCAGCTAAGCATCCTGTAATGCACAGGGTAGCCTAACTGGCCCCAAAGGTCAATGGTGCCCAGGTTGAGATACTATGGTCTACAGAAAAAAAAAAATCTTATCAAAAAGAGAGAGCAAGCAGAAGGTCTAAGCAAAGGTGCTTTGTCAAGAGGACCACAGGTGTTAACTTCTTATTCTTCAGGAAAGAGCTTCATGACCTCAGTATTTTCCTTAAGAGCACAGTCCCAACTTGTTGGTCCTGTCTTCCTCTGAGTTAGAAAAAAGGTGTTTGGTGCAGTGATGGGGGTTTTTGCCCGTCTGAGATTTTCCCATGGGTCTCCCTTAATCCACGTTCATCATGAACTTTCCCTCTCTCTTACCTATGGATTTGGGGTGTGTGTGTGTCTCTGAGAGTGGAGAGTACTCGCTTGGGGGGACGTCTTCGCTGACAGTGGGAGGGGTCTGTGGGCCAACTTGGCTTCCTTGTGTTTGTAGGAGAACCTGTCAGAAATCCGTCAGGAGAATGTCAAGTTAACACTCAATCAGAGGCTGACCCGCTGGTCCGCCCACCTGGCAGCCTGGGTGGTCTCTACTGGAGTGGCCGTTGCTTGCTGTGTAGCTGTTTATTACCTGGCTGGCAACAACTCAGAGGTAACAGGGAAGGCACGACGACCAGGGTCCAGAGCTCAGAGAACCGGGTGATGGGACGGGGTGCTGGAGGGGAGAGCGGAGTAGAGCCTGTTACGTAAACCGGGTCAGCAGTCAGCAGCATTGGCATCGGCTGGAAACTTGTTAAAAAATGCAGAATCCCAGGTCCCTTCCTTGGTCTGTGGACCAGAATCTGCATCTTAACAACGTGCCTAGCTGATGTACGTGTACAATTCGACTGAAAAGCTCTGGGCTAGAGGAGGGGTGGGAACTTCGGCCGCAGACCCGGGGTTGAGTTCTGGTTTCTTCCTTTATTATGATAACCCTGACGCCTCTCGTAGCTCCTGGCTCTGAGTAGACACTGACGTACTCTGGCAAAGGAAACCTTTCCGAGCCCCAGATTCCTCACCTGTGGAATGGGAGCGATCATACCTGGCTTCGCAGGTGTGCGGTCAGGGCCAGAGAAAAGCCATGTAGAGAGTCTTCTCGGTGCCTGGTATTGTGGGTAATGAAGGAATGTTAGTTTTTGTGTGTGTGTTTGTTTTTTTAATGATATAAACTCTGAGATTAATTAGCTAGGTGGTCTGGGCAAAGTACTGTTTTTCTCTAGGTTTCAGCTTTCTCCTCTGTAAAATGGGGCTAATTGTAGCCAGTTTGCTTAAGTCTGGAATTGTGGTGCAGGTTGGTCCGATGATGTCACTTTCTTTAATGGCTTCCCATTACCCATAATATAAAATCTATCCTCTATGGCATGACTGATAGATCTTTTATGATCTGACCCCTGCCCACATCACTAGCTTCAATGCCCCACAACCACCCACGTGTCACACTAGCAATACTAAATGGTGCGTCTGCAGTTTCCTGAACGCACCATGCTCTTCCTCACCTCTAGATGGGAAACATGCAGTTCCCTCTGCATCCTACCACTTGTTTTCATCTCGCAAACTCTTCCTCTTCCTCCTCTAAGCCTCAGCATGGGCGTCACTTCCTCCAGGAAGCCTTCTTTTATCTCCACCACACTCGCTAGGCTGAGTTAGGTGCTGCTTTCTCTGCAAGCTTTTCTTCTGTACTTTTCACATGCGGCATTGGAAATACCTGTGTATGCATCTGTTTCTTCAAAAGACCGTAGCCATTTATCTGGCCCCAGACCTTGCAGTTTATAAATATGGGGACAAAATTTGTTATGCTAGCTTCAAAGATAATGCCCCAAATCCGAGTGGTGCTTTCAAAACCATCTGGAGGGAGATGCATGCAGAGTCAGGCCAGGGATGGAAACCCTTGTGCAGTAGCTTCAGTAGACTCAAGCTTTTGCTCCCACAGCCAGGGAGTACATTCTCATTGCCCCAGACCTCTTGGTAAGGAAGGAAAAATCACAGAATGGCTGTTGGAGGTCAGGCTCCTGAGTCAGATAGAGCTGGGTTCAATCTGCCACTTTCTAGCTGGGTGACACTGGGCAAGCATCTTCACCTCTCTGTCCTTAGTCTACCTGTCAGTTAGGTCTATAAATACCCATCTGCTGGGCTGCAGTGAGGATTCGTGCAGTCACGTGGGTGATGCTTAGCACCGAGTAAGCGCTCAATAACCAGTCGCGTAGTAGCTCACCTCAGAGGAGCTACTTCTGGGGTCTTCCCCTCACGGGGAGCTTCTGAGCAAGGCGGAGAGGGGGCCAGGGCACGGGGGGCATCTCGATTCTCTCCCTCCGTCCCCTGCAGTTTCTGGAGAGCCACAGGAACCCCGGGGCCGTGCTGCTGCTGCCCTTCGCCGTGTCCTGCATCAACCTGGCTGTGCCACGCTTCTACTCGGCCTTCAGGCTGGTGGAGCGCTACGAGACGCCGCGGCAGGAGGTCTACGTGCTTCTGATCCGGTGGGTGTGCGTGCCACTCCGTCTTCGCGGAGGGAGGCGGCGTGGGAGTTAGGAAGGGTTACGGCCGAGTGTGCAAGCTCTGGTTTCCAGAAAGAATTTCAAGAGTAGAGCGTGTTAACGGCCAGAGAATCCAAGGAACCAGGAGAAAATGCAGGTCTGCAGTTCACCTGCCTTTTGCTCAGAACGATGGCTTATCGTCCGCAGTTGCCACCAGCCTGAGGATCAATCAGCACTGTTCTCAGTTATAAGATGTGCCGATGGGCAGAGCGCAGCGCCGCCCGAGGGTTTCTGGCTGAGGAGCTGTGTGGGCACTGACGTCATCCGGTGGTTCCATGAGTCAGGCTGGTACCCACGGCCTCAGCGGCAGGAAGAAGTGCATTTTTATGATGGAACCACCCAAACAGAGAGGGGAGGGGGGACCTTTCTGCGCTTCCCACAAAGGCACTTCATGCGCTAGAGGTGACCTCAGGGTTTTGGGAAACAGAACCTAACACTGTCCAAATCGTGCCCTTACTGCTGCTGCTTTGCTAGTTTCCTGTCCAGGTCCTGGTTGGCGTGGTGTTTCTGATAATAGGGTGTACAATGCAGGTGGAGTTTCTTTACTGGTCAGCTCCAGAGCCTTGGCCTTATCATGGCCCCTGAGGTCTGGCTGCTGGTCAACTCTCCAGCCTCATTTTCTGTCCCTCTCCCCCTTCCTCAGCGCACCCCCAGACTGGCCTAACTGTTCACAAACATGCCAAACCGCATGCCCACCTCTGGACCTGTGCACTGACTGTTCTTTGTTCCCGGGCCCCCTCCTCAGGTTCTGTGAGTTTGCTAGCGTGGCTCACAGAACTCAGAGGACCAGACATTTTACAGACTGGATCACTGGTTTATTATGAAAGGATATAGCTCAGGAACAGACACACGGAGGAGATGCATAGTGCAAGGTACGGGGAAGGGGCGTGGAGCTTCCATGTCCTCCCCAAGGACGGCAGTCTCCCCACATGTCCACGTGTCACCGACCCGGAAGCTCTCTGAACCCTGTCCTTTTGGGGTTTGATGGAGGCCTCGTTACATAAGCATGACTGACGAAATCATTGGGTTTTGCCGATCCCTCCAACCTCCAGCCCCTCTCCCCTCCACAGAGGTCAGGGGATGAGACAGACAGTTCCAACCTCTTAGGTGCAGGTCCAAAGTCACTCACCGACGTAACAAAAGACACCCTTATTGCTCTCCTCACTTAGAAAATTCCAAGAGTTTTAGGAGCTCAGTGCCACAAACAAGGACGGAGACCAAATATCTATTTCTTAAAATCACAGTATCACAGTTTCCTAAGCCATCCTTATGAATCTGGTAGATCCTGACGGTGGTAGTGGGGTTTGAGGCTCAGCAAGAAGTTGAGGATCTGGCATTAAATAAGACAGAGCCAATTCCTTTCCTTCACAATGGCATCTAGCACGGTGGTTCGCAACTTTCGGGGTACATCGGAAGTCCCTGGAGAGGTTGCTAGGCGCCACTCCCAGAGCTCCTGATTCAGCAGGTCTGGGGCGGGGCCTAAACGTTGCCTTTCTCACAGGTTCACGGCTAATGCTGCTTCTTGGTGGGGGGCAACACTTTGAGAAACACTTGTCTAGTGACACACGATTCTTGGCACACCAATCCTGAAGCCCTGTTAAAACCAGCAGGTATTGACTTAGGCAAAGGGACAGAGTTTAACAGCTCAGGCTGTTGAATCAGAAGGTCCTCAGGTTTGAATCTGTCATGCCCCTAACAAGCTGTGTGACCTTGGACAAGTTATTTCCTCTCTCTGAGCTTTAGTTCCCACGTAGTTAAGATAGGCATAAAATACTATCTACTTGATGACAGAGTCGTAAAGATTAAGAGGGATGATTCATTGAAGTGCTTAACTCAGTGTATAGTCTATGACCAGCATCCAGTGAATAGTATGTACAATTACTATATTACAATGAGAAAAGGGATCAGATAGTTCGGAGATGCAGCAAAAGAAGGTATATTGGTTAGAATAAATTAGGTTATGCTGCGGCAACAAACACCTCTTTTTGCCCAAACCTCAGTGGCTTAAAACACAAAGGTTTATTTCTTGCTCATGCTACGTGTCCTTTGTGGATTGGTGGTGGGGTAGGGGTGGGGTGGGGGGGTTGCTCATGTTAGCCATGCAGGATCCAGCCTGAGAGCAGAAACCATCTCGAATATTGCCCACGGCCCTTTCAGGGGGAAGACAGTGAGTCCTGGGGGATCTCACTGGCATTTAAATGCTCCAGCCTAGAAGTGATGCAAAGTAACACAAAGTGACACACATCACTGTTGCTCACAACTCATTTGCCAGAGGTAGCTATGTGACCCCACTCAACTACGGGGCAGGGTCAGGAATTTCATCCTACCATGCGCCCCAAAAGAAACACTGGGGACTGGCTCTAATGACTGCCACAGAAGGTAATAATAGTTGTTTTCTCTTCTGTTCTTTAGAAACATCTTTCTGAAAATATCAATCATTGGAATTCTTTGTTACTATTGGCTCAACATTGTGGCCCTGGCTGGTGAATCGGTGAGACTTCAGTGCCATTCTGCCTTAACTTTGGTTCCTTAGCTTTTGACCACCAAGGAGGAATTTCTCAAGTTTTTAATAGTTTTTGCTCGTGATATTAGAGTAGATATATTATTCTTCCATCCATCTATCCATCCACCCATCCATCCATCCATCCATCCATTTATTCATTCATCCATCATCCATGCATTCATATATCCTTCAATCCATCCAACCATCCATCCATCCATCCATCCATCCCTCCATCCCTTCATCCCTTCGTCCCTCCTTTCCTCCCTCCCTCCTCCCTCCCTCTCTCCTTGGGCTGTGCACCCAAAACTTTTCCTTCTTCGTTTGGTCAAATCTAAAATTTCCCAGTCTATTAGCTCATAGCACTAACTTTCTGCAGAGGTAAATGACCACCAGTTTCATAAACTGACTAATTCAAACTTCCACTAGCCCGCTAAACCTCTAGTCCACTTTCTTAATCAAGCAGATATTAATTGATTTTTCATATGGTTAATAAGCAAAGAAGTAGAGCATTTTCACCATCGATGTCTCCTGTTTTCCCAAAGAAACTGATTTGTCCTGGCTGAGTAATGGGATCTGGGGAGCAGAGGAAGGACAGAGATGAAAAGAATTAAAAAGAGGGAGAGTGAGAAGGGAAAGTTTGGGTGTATATGGAGAGCAGGCCTTAATGGGGGAGGAAAGGGCATAGTAAAGGAATAAACATCTTGAAAACAAATTCAGCCTAATAATGCATTTCTGCCAAGAGTGGGTGTCCTTTTCTGGGGACCCGAGGGCTGGGTCAGACTGAACCATCAGCTACATCTTCATGAGCATGCAGTGGTGGGAACAGATGGAAATTAAGTGGAGGCAACAGCCCCTCCCCACATGCAGACTCTCCTTTGCCTTGCAGTGCTGGGAAACCCTCATTGGCCAGGAAATCTACCGGCTCCTTCTGATGGATTTCGTGTTCTCTTTAGCAGATTCCTTCCTGGGGGAGTTCCTGAGGAGGTAAATATTTGTCTGTCTTAAGTAATTAGCAATTGGATTTGTAGCCAGAGCCATTTCCTTGACTCAGCAGGAAGTACGGGTCCCTCAGTTCTGTGATGTGCATTGTTCTAAATCTGCCTATTGTCTTTCGGAATATTGTGGTTTGTTTTTTTTTTCTGAATTAACTGAAATTTCACCTCGATCTGACAGTTCTGTTGTCAAAGTTTATTTGGTTCGGTTGGCCCTTTCTAACCTTCTCTTAAAAAAAAAAAAAGTTCTAGAATCAAACAGCCATTTGAGATCTTTTTTACCATAAATAATTTTAATATTCTAATGTATATTTCTCCAGATTTTTTGATGCGCATACTGCTTTCTGTGTGCACGTGTACTAAATAATCTTCAGAGATAAAAATGGATTCATACTGTAAAATCGTCGTGGAGTTTGCTCTTATTAATCTCATTGTTATGCCTTGTCACCTTACATGCCAGTATGTATAGGTTTATCTCATGATTCATTTAATTGAATTTAGTTAAAGTACCAATTTTTATTTTAGAACCCAGGTGTACAAAAGTCAGGCAGTGTCATCATTGGCCCGTGTGTAGTTCCCTTTTTTTAAATTCATTTTTTAATAATATGATGAGCATCTCATTCCTTATAGACTTTTACACATTTTGCAAGCTGCTCTGGTGATAAGATGGCATGACACAGTGATGATTTTTTCCCCAGTGGGTACATTGAATGCTCAAATTTCTCAGCTACTATCTGGGGTCTGGACATAAAAGATGAGAAAGTTTTTTTTTTTTTCTTTGAAAGTAATTTTTATCGGCAACTTCTTTGTATGAAGAAATAAAAGTGGTCTCCAGTTTCCTCATAGTACATAGGGGTCTTGGTTTCCTTCTTGCGATTTTAGAGATGGGGAAACACCATGAATTCGATAGCAATTATCAAAAATGGGGGAAAAATCAGTTTATTTGGGTTAGGAGGTACTGAGTTTATTTGGTCATGAAAATAAGATTTAAGAAGCCAAGCCAAGAGTTGTGTAAACAAGATAACAGGTGGGATACTTTAAATAAGGTAACGAACGTTCTCTAGAATTTTTTAAAACCATTTTAGCAGTACTGCCCCCCCCCACCCCATTTGAATGCATTGTGTTAATTTCATTTTCCCTCAATTCCCTCAGTTATGTCTTTAAAAACATGCTTATACTTGGAACTTTTCAAAAATTTGTCAGGGGACTTAGGAGTTTATTCCGAACTGGCAAGGGTCTCCTTGGTTGATTGTGGAGAATCTTTCGAAGTAGGGAGCGAATGGTTTGGTTACTAAACTCATTATGTTATTGCAGAATCATTGGGACACAGTTTATCAAGAGTCTCGGCCTACAGGAGTTTGACATTGCCCGGAACGTCCTGGAACTGATCTATGCCCAGACCCTGGTGTGGTGAGTTTCGAGAATCTTCATTGTTCCCGGTGGTTCCCACTGTAGAGTTGGAGTTTGGGTGGCAAGCCCCAGAATCTGTTATTTTCAAAGCTGTGTGGATGATACCAAATCCAGCCCAATCTGAGAACCATGAATTTATGTCCCTTTTCCTCTCTGAGGACTTTGGGCAAGAACAAATGTAGAGCAGGGACCAGAACTTGCTGGAGGACCCCTGGCCACAGCCAGCCTGCAGGTGTGTTTTGCTTGTTCCAGGCAGTGTTTTTTCTAAACATTTGAGTTAAACTAAAAATCAAGGAGATTTCACATAAAATTTAAAAATTCTGGCTTTTCTCCAATAAAGGACCATCTCTCATTATGGGAGCATTGGCCTTGAGCTGGGCTCAAGTTTGCCACTCTCTCTACCTTGAAGTATTTTCTCCCCAGCATGGATGTGCCATTTCTTTTTGTCTTTAAGCCGTTAGTTTTCTCACGGTAGAAAATTTTACTTTGCACCCATGTCTCGCCAAAAGCGGGAACATAAAGGCAGGCAGAGAGGGCTGTTTAGTTTTACCTGGCCTGCTTCATTCACTGACGTTAACACCTGATGGTTCATCTGGAGCCTTTGGTGTCTGCGACCGTTTTAGCGACTGTGTGTGTAAATGTGTGTGTGCATCTGCTTGTGTGTTTTGGGAATAGCCAGCTAGTTACATACAATTTTTGACAAGCTCGCCTAGGAACTCAAACCAATAGCCAGTGACTATTTTAGTTTATTTATTTTAACATGCTGTGATTAAAGCCAAAATTCTGCTTGGTGTATTACATTCCCAGATTCCATCTTTTTTTGGGGGGAAGGGTGCTAATTTGAAAGTAGGGGACTTGGAGATGGATAAACTTGGATTCTGGGGCTGGCTGTACCACTCGCTCAGGTCACTGAGCTTCTTGGAGCCTTAGTCTGTAAAATGCAAATAATAATAGCTGCTTCCAGATTGTCTTGAGGATTCAGTGAGATGCTGTATGAAAACGGCTTTGCAAACTCTAACATGCCATACAACTGTCAAGTGTTTTATTTTCCAACTCTTTAAAGTTTCCCTGGATGATTTGGCTATCTTCAAATAACTCACTAAACTGTCAATAAGGTTTTTTTTAGAGGTAGTGAGGACTTTTTCTTTGTGTGGTTTTAGGTGATATATTTGCATACTGCCAGGTCACCTCCCTCCAGCTGGGCAGCTCACAAAAGCTTTTCGCCCACATTATGTCAACTAAAGAGATGCCTTTGGGCATGTTACATAAGTGGGAAAAAAATTACAATCAGAAGTGGCCATTATTACTTCTGAGCCTTTAAGTTTTTTTTGTTAAAAAATCAAAAATAGGCACGATTGAAAACACCCATATCTTTTCCTTTCTCTGTGGCAATTACAGATTTAACTTCTGTGGGTTTTCAGAGAATATTGCCTTCGATGATGAGCTTTAAAAGGAGGTAATGTAATGACAGAGGTCAAATGATGTTAGGAATGACAGTAGAGATGAGGTGATCAAAGTGTTTCTCAAACTTCATTATTTCATACGCCAGCCTGCCTATTTTTTGGCATATCTACATATCACCTGTACTTTTTTTTTTTTTTAACCTAAGATTATCGTTTAAATTAGTTGCCTTTTTAAAACTTAAATACGTCGTAAAAGGAGTCTTCGTTTTACAATTACAAATGAAAAACCTGTGTCATTTGATAGAAATTGCAAAAAAAATTTTTGAAAAATAAAATCCATCCCCTCACAAGCAGTGTTTAAATTCTAGCCTAGAAGCTGCTGTCTGCCAAGGCCCTCCGTCTAAAGCCTGCTCCTTTCTTCAGAAAATGAGAGGCTGGCAAGTGTTAGGAGTCAAAGGCCTTCTAGAACCAAACTGCTCCGGGCTCAGGAGCACGGAGGAGCAGAGTCGCATTGTGCCCTCTCCGTACCCCAGCGCCATTCAGTGCCTGTCCCTCCCCGCGAGGCCTCAGACCTTGTCTAATGCCATGGAGGGAAGACGGGGACATGTGCCACACTCGGGCCACCTAGGTTAGGGCTTGCTGGCGGCCATCGGGTGGTTTAGTGGCTGTGCGGGTGGGGATCTCTGCAAAACCTCTTTTCCAGAGCTGGGAAGGAAGCCGTTGTGGACACTGGGTATTGTGGGAATTTGCCTGGTTTGCGGTGATGAAAGCCGGCTCCCTCTGCGTTAGTTTATCAGGCTGCCATGACAAAGAATCACTGACTAGGCAGCTCAAACAACACCAGTTTATTTTCTCACAGTCCTGGAGGCCGGAAGTCCAAGATCAAGGTGATGGCAGAGTTAGTTCCTTCTGCGGCCTCTCTCCAGGGCTCACAGATGGCTGGCTTCTCCCAGGGTCCCCGCAGGGTCTTCCCTGTGTCTTGTTGTAATCTCCTCTTCCTTTAAGATTGGATGTGGACCCACCCTGGTGGTCTCATTTTACTTTAGTTACTTCCTGCAAGGCCTTTTCTCCAAATACAGTCGCATTCTGAGGTTGGGACTTCCATATATGAATTTGGGAGGGACATGATACAGCCCAGAACAGCTTCTTTTCCTTCCCCGACACCCCATATCTGGTCCCACTCCCTGTGTCTCCCCGATCTCTGACACTCACCCTCTCTCCCTCATAGGATTGGAACCTTCTTCTGCCCTCTGCTGCCTTTTATCCAAATGATTACTCTTTTCATCATGTTTTACGTCAAAAACGTGAGTCAGTTGGAAATTGGATCCAACCAGTTTTGCTCAGTGACGTGAGCCAGAGGTGGTTGGACTTGGGTGGGGGGCAGGGAGGCAGGAAGGGTATCAGGAAGCCAGTGTCTACCTGGGGTCTCTCTGGCACTGCTCCCCTGGACACTCATGGAAGGTGGCTGCTTCTCTCTCTCCAGATCAGCCTGATGATGAATTTCCAGCCTCCAACCAAAGCCTGGCGGGCCTCACAGATGATGACATTCTTCATCTTCTTGCTCTTTTTTCCGTCCTTCACTGGGGTCCTGTGTACTCTGGCCATCACCATCTGGAGGTAGGAGGTGGTGGCCTTAGGTCGAGGTCTTAGAGATGGGGGCGAGTGTTTGAAAATGTAGGTTTTATTAGTATTCAGGTTTGGGGAGGCCAACAGATCAGGAGACAACTCCCATTGAAAAGATAATTTGTTAAAAAAATTCAAAAAAAAAAAAAAAAAGAAAAGGTAATTTGTCATACTCACAGATCTGAGAAAAGGGGCAACACCACACAACGAAGGGGGATGGGAAGGTGCCGGGGAGAGTGAGGAGGCAGAGGAAGTGAGGAGAAAATGCGGGCAGGAGCCTTTATCATGGTTCCCATGGGAAGGAGTGGGTGAGGCAGGGTACCAGGCTCAGGATTGCTGGGTTTAACGATCTGAGTGGGCTTGGGGGCATTGGGGCTGCCTGGAGTTGCCTGATACCTGGCCAAGGGGTGATTAGGGCAGGGGACGCAATAGTGGCCCAGAGCTGTGAGAGCTTGTTGGAGGAGGGGGAGGGGGAGTGGCCGGTTTGCATATGAAGGACCTGTTTTGCAGGCTGGCCCTGGAAGCGGCAGTCTCTCCAGGGTCAATCAGACCCCAGATATCAAAACATCAAAGTGAAAAGACGTGCTTAATGCAGCGTTTAAGCCAAGTTCCCTTGATAAGAAACAGACAGTACAACCCAGGGAGGAATACGTGTCCTAGTTAGGCGCCCACGGTCGCGCCTGGCGCAGCTCGCTCACGTCCCCCAGGGTGGGGAGGAGAACTCCATCTCAGTGAACGGAACGGCCCGGCTGATGGGGCCTCTCCGGCTTCACCCCCCACGTTGGCTCCTTCCTACCGCAGGCCCACGGCTCCAGCTCCGTCCTGGAGCCACGAGGCGCCCTCCCCACACAGGGGGGCTCCTCTGGGTGAAGTGCTCGCCCCATTCCCTTTGCTTTCCCCACTCGGCTTCTCTGTTCCACGGTCATCTCCAAGATCTGACCTTCACGCCCATCCTCGTCTGCTGTCGGTTCCACCTCTGCTGCCCCTCAGGGCGGTTTCTCTTCTGCATTCCATAGTTCAGAGTCAGAAAGGCCTTTGTCTGAATCTTTGTTTACCTGTTTACTCCTCGGTTGCCCATCTTGCCCACCAGAGAGGGCAGGTACCACGTCTGTCTTGTTTACTGTGGAGCCTCCAGGGCTTGCATCTGCCACAGCGCCTGGTACGAGCACAACAAACCTTTGCAGAATGAATGAATGAGGGAACGAACCAGCAAACAAGGAAGTTGGTCTTTAGGAGGCATGTGGAACTGGGACCATCAGCACTTCGAGGTGCTGTTTCACATGTCCCTGCTGCTCTCTTTTCTGTCTTTTCCCTAACTAGCTCCTCATTGCCTGCCACTTTCTACTTATTCATAACAACTGACTGCACATGGCTATCGCTGTCACAGTTGCAGCTTGCACAGATTACGGGATCCCCTCTTTGTACTTCTTCGTTCGAATTCCCAAGAAAGAGAATCTGATCCCCTTCCCCTACTCCCCCAGTTTGTTGCTTTGAGCTAGAATACAACAGAAGCCACTGCCGGGGCTATGGATTGGGCTACCTGTGGATTGGGTGGCACCACCATCCAGGAGGGAGTATGGATCATGAAGAGGAAATGTACCAGCCGAGGCTGTGAGCGGTTCCTCCTGCAGGGTGGTGTGAGTGGAGCAGGCAAGAATGAATGGCTGGTTCCAGGCCCCAAAGCTAGAACAAACTATACCCGAGTCTCCCACTAGAAACGCTCTTCTGTCCTCTGTTCTACCAGGTTGAAACCATCAGCTGACTGCGGCCCGTTCCGAGGTCTGCCCTTCTTCATCCACTCCATCTACAGCTGGATCGACACCCTGAGTAAACGGCCCAGCTACCTGTGGGTGGTGTGGATCTACCAGAACCTCATCGGCAGTGTGCACTTCTTTTTCATCCTCACCCTCATCGTGTTGTAAGTGAGGCAGGTCGGGAAAGGAGCAGAGGAAACAACATAACACGCGGACAGCCTTAAGAGCGTTCGGTGGGAGAGCAAAGGGCTATGGCATAGTTTAGCATTCTGGGTGATCCCGACTCTGCCCTTGAATTTTTTTAAAAAGTTATATTCAGAATGTGGAAACCATTACAAGACAATGACCTGGTTTCTTCAGCAATAAATGGCAAGAAAAGAGAGAAGAGGTGAACAGTTATAGATTGGAAGGCACGTAAAATAAAATACTAATATATTCTTACCCTAGTGGGTTTTTTTTTTTTTTTTTTTTTTTTTGGTGCTTGTTTTATGAAGAAAGCAATAATACCTGCCCTTCTCCTCTTAAAAGATAACGTGCAAATGAAATGACAAAAGTGCCTATGAGAATGCCTAAGGAAATTACATGTGCGATTCTTTCTGAGATTGATTCTTTCTGAGACTGTGACATATTAAAATGAGTTGGGCGTTATTGATATATAGGATAGTGTATTTGTGTTTTCAAATAGAAAAAGATCGATTTGGGACTTCTTGTGTAAAAGCAGATCTACCAAGACGAGGCCCATTTTCTCACGTGGACAGTTGGCTAGCTGACTAATGGCTGTCCCTCTTTAGAATCCCAGCCCTGATGTCACTTGATGTCCTCGTGTAGAGAGACACATGGCTCTCAGTCAGGCTTTCCCTCCCCAATACTGAGTTGCCATTGGCCTCTTTAAAATGCTGAGTTCTCCTGGGGCCTTGCTCTTTCAAACTTCTAATTCACTGGGGAGCTTATTAGAAATGCAGAGTCTTGAGCTCTACCCCAGACCTACGGAATCAGAATCTGCTTTTTAACAAATTCCCAGGAAATCCGTGTCACATTGAAGTTTGAATGGCACTGTCCAGATTCACAAATTCTGACCTCACGTTAGATTCCTGTGCATTTTTAAAATACCGATGTCTGGCCCGTTGCCCGGAGAAGCTCAGTTGATTGATTTGAGAAGAGGCCGTGGCATGACTCTCTTTCCTACCTCTCATTATTCCATGTGCAGAATGGTGAGAATCATTGCCGTAGCGTGTTTAACCCATAACCAACTGGATGCAACTCCAGGAACGCAGTTGGTCCAAACCATCTGCAAGCAAATATCCCAGTTCCTTTGCACCCCACTGGAATTCGGAGCCTGCAAAATGCTGGTGAAAGTGTCTGCCAATCTTTCTTTTCTTCTCTTGCAGAATCATCACCTATCTGTACTGGCAGATCACAGAGGGAAGGAAGATCATGATCAGACTGCTCCATGAACAGATCATTAATGTAAGTTCTGTCGGACCCCTGTCATCCCCCCCCCCTTTAAACATTTTATAATGAAACTTCCAAACATCTTCCAAAACAGAGTAGTACGATGAACCCCCACTTGCCCACCACCCAGCCCCATCGACTGTCAACCTTCATATACTCTTGTTTCATCGACACTATCCCTTTGCTGCAGATCTCTGGATTATTTTAAATAGAACCTTAGACTTTATACCATTTTATCTGTAAAAACGTATATATGCATAAGAGATACAGACCTTAAAAGAAACATAACCACAATACGAATCATCACACTTAAAAGAAAACTAAATAATTCCTTATTATCATCTAATATCCAGTTGAATGGTTTACTTTCCCCAACTGTACCCTTGAGTGTCTTTTTATGGTAGGATAGTTCAAATCAGGATCTGAAAAAGTGCCACAGATTGTATTTGGTTGATACGTCTTTTATGTGTCTTTCAATCTATAACCATTCACCTCGTCTCTCTTTCCTTGCCATTTATTGTTGAAGAAACCCGATCATCGTCTTGTAATAGTTTCCACATTCTGAATATAACTGATTTATAATCCTCTGGTACCATTTGGCATGTTTCTTTTTACTTTTTATTTTCTGTAAACTGGTAGTGAGATTTAGAGACCCGCTTAGATCCAGATTCAAATTTTTACCCAGAATACTTCATAGATGATGCTACACACTTCTCATGGCATCAAGATATAAAATGTCTGATTGTCTCTGTGTGTGTGTGTGATGCTCAGAGTGATCAGTGGGTCCATGCTTTGTCAGCCTGACCCACCCATCATACAGCTCCCCATCAGCCTTCTACCTAATGGACTTGGCAGCCTTTGATGAGTATGGCCTAGAAGATCCATTTATTTCATTAGGGATTATAGTGATACTCTAATTCTAGAACTTCTGTATTTATTAGCTGGAATTCTACAAAAGAAGAAATTTTGCTCACCAACTATTTGATTACCTTGAAATATAGTTTGCACAAGAAAGGGAAGGTAAATGCATGATTCTTTCTCTTTATTTACCAGTTTTTAAAATGTCTAGTGTATTTGTTTCCTAGGGTGCTATTAAAAAGATCACCACAAACTTAGTGGCTTCAAACAACAGAATTTATTGCCTCACAGTTCTGGAGGCCAGAAGTCCAAAATTCAGGAGTTGGCGGAATTGGTTCCTCCTGAGTATTCGAAAGACAATCTGTTCCATGCCTCTCTCCTAGCTTCTGATGGGAGCTGGCTAACCTTGGTGTTTCTTGGCTGGGAACTTCATATCTCCATCTTCATAAGGCCTTTCTCTCTGTGTCTGTTTCTCCCTATCTTCTCTTCCAAGGACTTGTCATTGGATTTAAAGGTTAGGATAACTTGGACATACCTTTTTTTAAAGGGAGACACTATTTAACCCACTGTACCTAGCAACCTCCAAATATGGCTAATAAGGACTTTAAGATTCTCATTATGAATTCGTACGTTTTGACATTTTTCACTTACAGTTATTTGTTTATGCTTAAATGGCCTCCTCCTTTGCTAGTGGAAATCTTGAATTAGTTCACGGGTTCACGTGATATGACTTCAGAGGTCTTTGAAAGCTTCCTCGCTCCCTGGAAGGATAAGATTTCCAGACTCATCACGTTCATTTCCTGTCCTGGAATAGGAATCAGCTGCTTCTTGAATTTATTCAAGGAGTCTTGCCGAAATGGTATTTAGAGACCATAGTCTGGGCACAGGGATTGCTCATCGCTACTGGGCTGGTTCCCTTTTCTTTTAAATACCAGCATGGCCATGACATGTGAGCACTTATGTCTAAGAACATGGAAAGAAGCAGGACTCGCCAGGGTCCTATCTGCTCTAATCTTTGGGGTTTTAGATTATCCGAGTTGACTCTTTCTGGAGTGTAAAGAAAGGGTGTGGTTAGGTTATACTCTTTCCCTGCCTGTCCCCAGAAACACCAACATTTTTCTGATGGCAGCACTCTAAATGATTTGGGCAAGGCTTACAAAGATCTCAAAATGAGGGGGAGTGGGATTTGAGTTTAAGGCCTCCAGCTGTAAGGACAGTGCCAGGTAAACTGGGGAGGCATCTCAACATGCAAGGGCCGTGCGGGAGTCTTGCCCGCAGCGTGGACCACAAAGCCCAGGATGTTGTCTCCAAAAGAACTCAGAGAGGTTGGTAACAACCCCTCTCCAGTATGCGTCACAACTCCTGGATGCTTGTTAAGTTGCAAATTCCTGTTACCCTTCCCATTTCCATCCAATAATGGCAGCAGATAACATTTGTCGAGCACTTACATGATGCCTGGCACCGTGCTAAGTGATGAGCAAAAAAATCCTTATTTAATTTTCACTCCTCTCTCTGGGGCACCTACATTTCTTTAAACCCCTATTTTAAAATTAAGGAAACCGAGGCTTGCAGAGTGAAGTGATTTGCCCGAAGTCACAGAGCTAGTAAATGATGGGATTTGAGCCAGGTGACTCCAAAATTTGTGCTCTTAACTACAATGCAGTTTTGACTCCCTGAGTCAAAATCTGTTGGGGAATCCAGCCTATGAGTTTGCATTTCTACAAGCTTGCCAGGTAATTCTAGTTCACACCGTAGTATGAAAATAGCTGCTACACACCAGAGATTTTCAGCTACATTTAAGACAGGTAGGTGACTTGTTGAAAAAGACGATTCTCAAATTTGACACTTGCTTAGAGAAGGAATGAGGGAAATAATAAATCCTCACAGAGCAAATACTATAGTAATAATTGCTGCAAGCAAGATCCACTGGTAGATGCTAATATTAGTAGGTGAAAGTTTAAGAAAAAATGAGAGCATGGGAGGTGGGCTTGGCTGAGACTGGAGAGGCCATCAGTGATACTAGTCCACATCAACACAGGTGGGACATACCATTCTCTTACCTGCAACAGATTCGCAGGAAAGTGACTCACCCTCCTGGGGGAGACATATCCCCTTATTTTCTTCCCCTTCCCAATTCAGGAATTATTTATCTGGGTCTACTCTATTAACACAGATAACTTCGAGAAATGAGATCTATTTGATGTCCTTAGGTGCAGAGCTATAAGCTTTGACGTTCTCAGTGGGAGGTCAGGGCAGACCCCAGGCAATGCTGGGTGCCCAGACAGGGTTCTGGGGCAAAGGGCATGCCAAGAAGGAAAATTCAATAAACTATTTGTCCTGAGCCTTCAGACAGTGGCATGTAAATTGCATCCAGCAGCCAGTCTAGAGGAGACTACTACCTAATCCTGCTGGGACAATTGCTTGAGGGGAGAATGTTATAATTCAGGAAGGCTTTGCTGTGAAATGTTTCTTTTCTCCCATCAGGAGAAAATAGGGCAGCAGTCACCATGCAGTGTCTGGGACCCTACCTGCCTAAAAAATCAGCCTTCTTTCCATCATGTGCTTCTCGACCCCACACTATCATTCATCCTCTGTGGTTTCGTTTTCTTCTTTCTTCTTGGCAGGAGGGCAAAGATAAGATGTTCCTGATAGAAAAGTTGACCAAGCTGCAGGATGCCGAGAAGCGAGCGAACCCCAGCTCGTCCGCACCGGAACGGAGAGACACGGAGGTGAGGCCAGAAGCCGCATCGGGATCCCTGTGACACACGCTCGCCTCCCTGTGCAGAGGGCATCGGGGCACCGAAGTCACATAAGAGCGCTTCGCTTTCTCTGTTTAAACATTTCTGTGTTTTTTTCTTTAAAAAATAGTGCTCACTCATTCAACGCTTCCCACGCCTGGCCTTGTTCTAGTTCTGGGGTCATTGTGGTGAACGCGACAGAGGCTCCGCCCTCACGGCCCTTGCATGTTGAGATGAAAAGTGCCCTGCAGTGTCACCCCACTGTATCAGCGCGTCAGTGTGTTCTTCCAGATCTTTCCCCCAGGCATCTGCATGCATGCTGCGTCTGCTAACGTTTCGGTTTATTCATTACAAAAGTAGGGCTACACGAAACACGTGGGATCATAACCGCCCCCCCCCCACTTAATAGCTTCGATGTTGTTTCAGTCTGTATGAATTTGAATAGTTGAGTTGTTTCCACGTTTCTTTTAAAAGACTACAAACAATGTGTAATGGGACATTCCACTCTCTTTAAAAGATCTCACAAATTTCATTCTTACCAAGAGGGTGTAAGAGATGATTGGAGCCTTGTTCTAATTCCGGAGGCTATGCTGGCTTTCTTGGTGTCCTGGAAAATACGGATAAACAGTACCCTCACCTTAAATTATATGCCACAAGTTTTGGAAGTTATGGTCTTAACGGAAGAGACTGCTGTGTCATTTACTATCTGTATAATTAACACTATCGCATGATTTAGGTGAGGGGTCTAGAGGCCCGACTCTTAAACCCTTTGAAGGCAGGGGCCATGTCTGTCCCCTTGCGACCCCAGGTCCTAATCTATTACCTGGCATATTGTAAATGCTCCCCAAATATCTCCCAAGTGAATGAAAAATGAATGGAATCACTGTCCCTATAAAACAAAACAAAACATGTTCGATATTTCTATTTCTATAGCTGATCCTTGTTCTTAATCTGTTACCTCTTAGTTTTATCATCGCGGGGGGCTCACAAATCTTAGCAGCTATGCAACAGGACCAGGGGTCTACATTATTCTCCAGTAATGAGGCTGCCTGTTTTCTTCTTTCTCAGCAGCCAAGCACTTTCCATACCTGGGAACATGAAGCTGCTCATGGTGAGTAACCAAACTGGCAGTGAAGGCCAGATTTATCTAGAGGACATACCCCAAGACAGAGGGTCAGAATTGCTCATGTATCAGTTACTCATTCAGTTGCAAGAACTGACCCGAACTGGCTTTAACAAAAACCCAAGAATAATTCTTGCTTTTAGAAGCAAGGACTCACAATATGTTACTAGAACCTGATTTCTTTCTGTTTGATTCTTTTCCGTGTTAGCTCTTTTCTCAAATAGGCTCTTCCTAATAATTTTGAGACAGCTTTATGAGCTGCTTCTATCTTCTCAGATGCAAGTCGAGTGGGAAAAAGTGAGAGACCTAGAATTCTCACTGATTGGGTGATGTGCCCTTCAAAAACCAATTGCTGTGGCGATGTGATGATTTCATTGGCCAGATCTGAGTCACAGCCCTCATCTAGAGATACAGGTGGAACCATATAGACCATAGGGGCAAAGATTGGGGGAGAATGCCTTCCCCCAATCTACAGCTGATGCCAGGGGATGAACTAATCTGTTTATCTTTTTGGAGACAGCATTTACTGACGACATCCAGTGTTGGGAGTTCAAGGGGAGAATTGAAGAGACTTAAAAGGAGGGGGCAAGGAAGACATGAGAATGAGCGATATTGAAGGTCGATTTGGTCTCTCCCGTGGAGACACAGGGCAGCGTGTGTCTGTGCTAACTCCTCTTTTCTGTGTCAAACCCAGATCTGAGATTTAGGCGTTCAGTTCAAGAGGATAATCCAAAGGCCTGATGATGATCGTCATAGCCAGACACCACTCAAGTAAGGAGAGAAGATGAAAAGGGAACAACTTCTTCCGTGACACCTGGGCCTTTCGGAGCTTCCCAGAGGAGAATTCAAAGCATTTTCCAGGGGTGGACACTGACCACAATGTAAATACAGAAGTAAAATTGGTCACTCTCTGCCAGTATTTCACCCTGAATGGTAGATTTTTCAAGAGAAAATGTTTGGGATTTTCTAATAAAAATAATTGTACTATTTCAACTAGTTCACAAAAACCTGGGAAGAGAAAACCTGGGAATGATGTATTTTATCTTTAAGACATGTGCATATGGATTATTGGTCCTTAGAAATCTCTCCTCCCAGATCTCCCAGACCTGGCAAAAGTTTGGAAACTAGCACTAAGACTAGTCCAGCCTGACTAAAGATGTCCTCCTCAGCCCGGGCCATGACACCTCTGGATTGTGGAACTTGCATTTGTTCACGACTCCGATCTAAAGGCATCCCATGTTACCCAGATGTGAAATATAACCAGCGGTCTCATCTGAACTTTACTGCATGTTGAGTCCATGAGTCTCTGGGGTCGGACTGGGGTTGCGGGGAGTGCGCACTGGGACGCTGCCCCGTGAGGTTCTGTACGTGACCAGCAAAGTCTTACGTTGAACAAACACGAGACCAATGATGATGTGTAGAATATGTATGTATATGTATGTGGAAAGAATATATATATGTGTGTAATACACACATATATATATGGCATTCTTTTGCAGATTTGCCAGATGATTCACAAGGCATGTGACTGTACTTAAGGGTCCAGCAGAAAGGTACAATTACCAAATTACTCAGCGGGGAGGAGTCTCTTTTTGAGTAATCACTGACACAAAATCGAATTGGAACTGGATTTATAAAACACGTAAGATACATTTGAAATGCAAACATCCAATGTGTTTGGTCATTGACTCACTTTTTCATTCGCTCGTTTATTCATTAATTCATTGCATCAACTGAATTAATAGCTTTTGGTATCATCTCTGCCAGTGGTCCCTAACAGTGTTCATTCATTTATTCATTCAGCAAATACATGCCAAATGGTGACCAAGATAGTGAACAAGACACAGTCTCTGCCCTCATGTGCTTAATTTAGACAGGAACTTAATAATCAACCAATAATTGATTATAATTGTGACACATGCTTAAAGGAGAAGCCCAGAAGACTATGGGATACAGCTTGTCTGTAGGGTCAATGAAAGCAGCGCATGGAATTGATGTACAAAGTGATTTTCCCCCCCGTTTCATTTTAATGCTGTTAGCGCATCTTTGGTTTTTACGTTGAAATTTGAATGCCCTCTGAAAGCATCGTTTTTGCTTACTTACCATATGCTAAGGGCTTATATCTTCGTCACTTCCATCTCTTCTCCACTTTTCTGTACAGCCCCTCCTTCTCCTGGAAGTGTAAACACAATAGAAGGATGTAGTCTGTAGGTCTCACACACATATTTGGATATGAGGGTGTTTTAACTCTTGGTCTTGAGATGGGAGATGCTTTAGTTTCCTGGGCCTGCCATAAACAAATACCATGGACTGGGTGGTTTTGATGTCACAAATTCATTTTCTCAATCTGGAGACTGGAAGCCCAAGGTCAAGGAATTGGTGTCCATTCTGAGGACTCTTCCTTGACTTGCAGATGGCCACCTACTCGCCACGTCCTCGTATGGTCGTCCCCTGCACATGCACATCCTGGTGTAGCTTTATGTGTTCAAATATCATCTTCTATAGGGACGCCAGTCAGATTGGATTGGGACCCACCCTAGTGGCTTAATTTTAACTTATTCACCAGTTTAAAGGCCATATCTTCAAATACAGTTCCATTCTGAGGTATTGAGGGTTCAGACTTCAGCATATGAAGTTGGGGTCAACACAACTCAGCCACTAACAGGGGTGAGCTCTCCCCTAGTCCTGTCAGGGACTTTCATTAGGTATCAAGGTTCTCGAGGGTGGCTGTCCCCAGAAACACACAGGACACTGTCCACCAGCAGTCAAGCCCAGGCTACACTCCAGATCAACTAAACCAGGCATCCATGCCTCCTCTTTAATGCTCCCTCGATGGTTTTATTGAGAAGCCAGGACTGAGAACTACTGAGCTAGAATCTAGAGTAATCTTTTCCAAACTTGTCTGGCCGTGAAAGCCACTGAGGCACTTTTGAAACAGGCAAATGGTGAGCTCAGAATATTGTGTCAGGATCTTCAAGAGACAGTCCTCATCCTCTTCTCCCAACCTTTATTTTAATTAGTTCAAAATGATAAAAGTAACATGCTTTCCAACAGTCACTTGAAAGATAGATAACCCTTGCAGTTTTAAGTGTAAAAAAGGATAGGCTCTTTTGAATTTCTACAGGATCTGATCCTTCAAGTGGCCGCAGTTTATGGCCCAGTTCATTTCTTATGAGGCTACTGAAATGATTTTATGTGAAGTTCAATTTTAAGAGGAGTGGCTAAAATAGCATAGACTGGCAGAGGTTTTCATAATCTCTGAATCGAGGACAGGTGGTCAGAATTGAGCTCATCGATAGGAATTTTCTCTCAGTGTAGTAGCACTTAACTTACCTCGAACTGCTGAGAGCTGATCTTTTTCATAGCACTTCTTGCGTGATCAGCTGCGACACAGACCACTGAGAAGAGCTCAGGTGTGGAGCAGAGGGGCCCTCTGTTTTTCTTGTGACTACACCTGCCCGATGAGAGTAGTGCCTTACATCTGTGTAGTGTAACTTTCCACCCGGTGCTTTTCCCACCTGACTCACCTGCGGCTCTTGTTATAGAGCAGATTCTAATGTGTGAGGTTGGGATGGGGGCCCGAGAGTCTGTATTTTTATCTAGTGCTGTGGGTCTGAGGACCATGTCGTGAGTAGCATGATTTTAGAGTACCTCCACATTTTTTCTCTTATAACGCTATTGTTACACTGTTCACATATTTTTCAAAAACACTTCCACTTTTATCATTTCAACCTTGTAACATTATCGCTGAGACAATAAATGCAAATAATCATGAACTCCATTTGATAGATGATGAAAACAGGCATACACAGGGTAAGCGATTTGTCTGTCTGTCTTATAGCTAGTTTGTGGCAGAACAGAGGACTTTGGGTTTTCTCTGGCTCAGTGGTTCTCAGACTTGTGCATGTTATCAGAACCGCCTGGAGGGCTTGCTGAAACAAACAGGTCCTGAGCCCCACCCAGAGCTTCAGAATCAGTAGTTTTGGGATGGGCTCTGACAATTTGCGTTTCTAACAAGTTCCCCTTATGTTGATGTTGAGTGAATGTCTAAAAGGACAGCATCTTTTGAGAACCTCTGTGTCTAGCTGCTTTCCAGCCTCTTCTTAACATTTCATGTGCTGCAGATTGCTAGATTTTGAGCATAACTTAAACTTAGATAATAGAGCACATAAAGTCATTAAATCTTTAGTATTTTTGATCAAAGAAATCAAACAACCTTATCATACAGTAACCATCACAGCAAGCTAAGGGTTTGAATAGATGTTTGGAACACTTCATTAGCTCACACCCTCCCTTGCCTCAGAACTGTGATTTACTGTCCTATTGAAGCATTATTCTCACTTTAGGAAAAATGGTAGGTATAATTTTTAGAAATTTGCATCTAATAAAAATAGAATATTTATGTCTTGGTGGAATTCTTGTCAAAACAGAATTGCAGACACCGGTCTCCAAATAAGAAAATGAGTATTGTTTAATCAAGTAAGGATCGGATTTCTCAAGTCTTCTGAGGTAGGCTTCGATGTCTCCAGCATCCTGAGAGCAGAGATGCAGTCCAATGAATAACACAAGATATTTATCTGTATTGTCCGTCTTGGAAAAGAAGCTATCATGGCTTTAGATGGCCCCTTCATGCTGCTGAATGCTGAAATCACTTATCTACGCTCCAAAATTTTCATCTCACTTTAGATCTGTAACTCCAGTTTCCTTAAAGTTTCCACTGAGATCCCATAATTCATTCCCTTAACATTTATTGAGCATCTACTACGTGACGGGCACTGTGATAGTTATGGATGCGACATGATGCTAAGCAAGGGGTTAGAGTGTAGGCTTTAGAACTGTATCATCTGGGCCTGAATCCCTATGCTATTACTGTTGTGTGAGTTTAGGCAAGTTACCTAACTTCCCTGTGCTTTGATTTCCTGCGATATAAAATGGGATCATAACAGTACCTACCTCTTTGTGTTGCAGAAAAAAACACATGAAAAGCATTTCAAAGTGTCTAATACATGGTAGGCAGTGAAGAAATGTTACCAACAAGCATTTTACACGTACTTTCATTTCATCGTAACCACCTTCTGGGGTGGTACTAATACTGCCCATTTTACAGAAGTTACCAAAGGTCATACGGGTGGTAAATTGTTGATCAGGAAATGAGATTTAGCTTTCTCTGATCCCAAGTGCTGTTTCTAACCCATATACTAAGCCTTTCAAATAAGTGCTTCAAAGTAGTACCTATTAACACCTTTCTTCATCCAAATTCTCCATCTTCAAGGCCTCTTTAGCATGGGATCTAAATCTTTAATTAGGTTTGGCTGAGTCAAGAGCAAAATATATTTGGGACAAAGGTCAAGAGGCAGCGAACTGGCTCTCAAGGTCTTCACACAGCAGGAATGTCACCTATACCGCCCCCAAGAGAATTCCTTCCTTGCTGGTTGATGTGCAGTCTCTGAAGGTATGTCCAAGGGGGAGTTCAGTCCAGATTTTTTGGGGTCACTTTCTCCTGTTAGTCATAACACAGGATGGAAGTACATGCGGTTTGTTTATTTATTTTTGAAGTACATGCAGTTTAGGTATCTGTTCCATTCATTGCATAAATCTTCGTCTTACTGTTCATTTTAAAATTCAAGAAAATGTCTTTGTAAATGTTGATTGAAAATGTCCCAAGCCCCATCTACTACCAACACCAACTGTAGCAAAAATCAGCTTGCTTCTCACTGCCATCTAGCTGTGTGGACTGGTGATCTGCCTGCTCAAAGGGTGAGGCTGGTGACTCACTGGGACTCAGGAGTGAAATCATGGCTAAGCTGCACCGCCTGTGATTAAGGCTGCAGGAGGGCAGCTGGGGAGAAAGACAGTTTTGCAATTTTTTCAAGACTCACCTTCATTTTAACCATTGCTATTTGTAAGACCCCGGAAGCTCATGTGGGAAGGAGCTGGAAATCAAGGGCTTTCTAAAGGCAGACGAGTGGTTAGGAGCAGGGGCTGTCAGATCTACCTGGATCCGAATCCCAATTGCACTAAGGAATTCGAGACCTCGAGTACGTGACTTTAACTTTGCAGTGCCTCAGCTTTCCTATCAGTGAAAAGAGAATACCACCTCTGTAAGATTTTTGTGAGTTAAGATAACGCATTAAACCCCTAAAGTTCCTGGCAAACAGTAAATAAGAAATTTACTTATCACAAGATCAGGCTCTGCTATGTCACCAGCTACGTTATTTCTGAGGAAGACCCTTCCCTTCCACAGGTTCTGGTTCTCTCATTTGCAAAGTGAGGACAAGCTAGATGTCCTTATAAGTTTCTTCTAGTTCTAATGTGTATGATCGTCTGTTGTAGAGTAGCCTGAAAGAATGTTACTCTGCTCCCTATTGTTTGATAGCCCTTCCTCCGAGATACCATGAGCAATCCCTCAGGCCGGTGTCAAGACTCCCCTGCCATTTTTGTTGTTCCACACAGAAGCTGGTCAGTGGACTGTAGACAGTGGCTTCCCTAAATTCCTTGTGTCTTAGGATATGCTGCTTGGCACACGGTTTTCCCTTACTGCTCCTTTTAATGATTTTATTAGTATGGTCACAAGTTTGGCGTCTATCGTATATTGATAACATAGCCGAATATAAGTATTTTAAATAAGTGAATTACATAAATGTGTCAAGTTTTAAAAATGTCAACTCTGAGTGATCATGCATTTCCCATGCATTTGCATCTGTACCCCCCACGCTGCATAACTCGATCTGTGCTTATTCTCACTGGGTCTTGGTGCAATGCCTCGGCTAGGGCCGGGCAGGGCTGTGCCTTCCGCAGACCCAGATTTTCAAGAGCAGCCGTGTGGAGCTCGGGCATTCCACGGGGCTCTGCTCTGGCTCAGGTAAAAATGCAATTACTGAGTATTGCTTGTGTGGGTCACCTGATCCCCCAGGACGTGGGCTAACACGACGGGCATCCCTGCATGAGGCCGGCAGGTAGTTTTTGTCCCCATGGGTTTCTTCCCTGGGTAAAAGTCTAGAATTGAGATTCGCAGTCTTCCAACATGCTGTCGGTGATATAGCTGGAGTGAAGATGGGATTCATAGTAACTTTTTTCATCAAAAGTATTAACAGTCCAAGCAACGACCTGAATGTCTTTAGCTGACCACTTCTTCAAGTAGTCCCTGGGGAAAGAGGAAAAACCAAGCCTGTTAGAATAATGGCCAACTGGCCCAGGGATCGATGACGGTCGCTAAGGATGGTGATCACTGAGCAGTAACGGGTGCTCAGAAAGAGCCTTTTGACCGCCTGCGCACCGCGGTCAGAGGGAATGTCCCCAAACGCAGCGTGAGAACCTCCTCTGCACTGTTCCAGCTTCAAACACTCTAGTGGCTCCCGAAAGACCACGCCCCTGGAAAAAAGTCACACTGGAGGACATACCTGGCTTGCCCTACCTGTCTCTTTGGCCTCATCTTTTATCACACTCTCCCTTTCCTCTCTGTCTGCAGAACACTGCTTTTCAGTTCCTTGAAAGAAACAAGCTTCTCCCGCCCCACACCTTCGCATGTATTTCTCCCTGATTTGGGTCTCCATCACTCGCCCCCCTCAATCCCTACACTTTAGCTGTCACTTCCTTGGGGATGTTTTCTCCTACATCCCATGAGGTCAATTATAATGTACACTGTTCTCTTCTACACAGCATTTATCTTAGCTGTAATTTTGTTTATTGGATTTTTATTTAATTGGCCTCTGTCTCTTCCACGTCACTATACACTCCGTGAGGACAGACCATGGCCTTGTTTCTTTACCACAGCATCTTCGGCTTCTTAATCCAGTACCTTGCAATACTGCAGGCATACACCAAAATACTTACTGAATCGAATGTGTGCATGCCTGAAATAACATGAAACTTAAAAAAATTACAATCAGCTAAAACACAGCTATAAAATTGCCAAAAGAAAGATTCCGAGATTGCCAGGTTAAGGAAAACAGTTTCTTGCAAACGATGGAGCAGAGCTCATGATGTATGGGCGGGGGTGGGGGTGGGGGTGGGAGGAAAGACGAGAGAAATGAGGTGGGCACCCCAGGACGCCTTCATTGTGGCTCTGCCCTGGATCCTAGGTTGGTTTTCAAAGACAGCCAATCAGAAGGAAACGTAATCTCTCTTATCACAGTTTGGCTGCCTTTTTTTTTTCTTTCTTTAAAACGCACTAAACATTAGAGCATTTGATGAACTTATTTTGGAAACAGTAAAATATGCCTGAACTCTTCCCATGTAAGAAGACAGTGGCATCCAGTTTACTAAAGGCATGTGGGCGTTGGGGGGGGGGCGGGAACTAATCCAGGTTGTCCACTGTTAACCTTTTCCAAGAACAACAGCCAGGAAATATGTCAGGAGGAAATAATAATAAAAACACGCTTCCAACTTACGGGGACACGAAATCCTTCTGTATGAGGAAAGCTGAAATTCCACACAGGTACCACAAAATATTATGCAGGCTCCAATCGAGCAAAATGTCCAGTATCACAAAAACAGAATGTTTCCACACAGTGTCATAGCGTGGTTTCCCATCTCCTGTATGGCTAAGGCTCCAAGGTCTGTGAGTTAAAGCCGTCACCACATTCTGATCTGTCTGTCTCATCTGAAAAGGAATTTTGAACAATTAAATAATTTTCATATCTTAAGTCTAATACCTCTCATTTGTTCTTTAGATTTAGCCGATGTCCTCAGCAGAAGAGAATAGAGAGGAAAAGAGTGGGCGCTGGGGCTAGGTGGAGGGCAAAGGAGAAATGGGGGGATGAGGATGGAATTCTTTCGGTCTGTTTTCTATGCTCCTCTAGAGAGTCTATCACCCATTTTAAAGGCCTCCATGGTCAAGTAAGTTTGAGAAACACTGATTCGAATGCCTGAAAGTCCCAAGACCCTCTTCATCCCGATGGCCATTCATGCCTGGGTAGGCTGCTCTCCCACCGTAAAACCTGAAATACATGCTCTCTTGGGCACCGCTGAAGAACGCGACAGAACCAACTCGTTATTTTGGAAACTGGTAAGTTAAGGAAAAGACTGAGCATTTATTTGCTTATTGGGTAACTGAATAGTAAATGCGTTTCTTTTTATAGAAGTAGTCTAGCTAATACATGAAGAAATGAGAGAATAAAGTATTAATATTTTGCAACCCCCAGTAAATGGACAGAGCTGGCCACTGGCATCAGTAGCAGCTGTTAACGACAACGAAAGAGCTAACCAGATGCTGTGTGCCTCCTGATGGCAGAATACTCTCACCTACGAAGTTATCTCGCCAAGAATAACTGAATCTAATCTGATCAAGCCTTTAGCTGTCCTACCAATTTACAGGAAATATACAGAGGAGAAGAATGTGTTAAATTGAGAAATTAGCAAAATCCAGACTTAGGTAAACTCTATGAAACAACTTGGTTTCTTCAATAAATATATCACAAGGAAGGTAGGAAAGAGAATATGCAGGTTTTAAGATTTAAAATTATAACATGCAGCCTTTACTTGGGTCCTGATTCAAATTAGTTACTCTATAAAAAAAAACAAAAAACCATTTATGCTATTTCTGAGAAAAATAAAAATGTATATATAATTGGGTATTTGATAATCTTATGGTCTTACTGTTAATGGTTTTGGATGAAATAATGATATTGTGGCTATGTTTTTTTAAAGAATCACTTTTTCAAGGTATTTAATGTAATTTTTAAGGATGAAATGATATGATGTCTGGGATTTGCTTCAAAATAACACTGGGGAAGATAAATGGGGCTATGAATGAAACAGTGAATCTTGGTTAATGAGGCTCACTGTACTATGATCTACTTTTATGCATATTTAAAAATCTCCCCAATTCAGAGTGAGTTTTTAAAGGTATATTCTGCTGTGACTTAGTGAGACAGAGCTACATACATACTTCTTTCTGTTTTGAGGACATTTACCAAAGTAATCTCGATGAGCCTATAAAGAGCATAAAAAAGGGAGCTCAAGAGGAATCAAGGTATTTAAAAATGGGGTGAGTACAATCCCTTGTAAATGTCTCTTGTTAATTTAAAAGAGGAGTTTCTGAACAGGTCCAGTTTGATTTCTTATGCTTACTTACACCATTGCTGTCATCACCACCAACTAACATAATATTATGTACAACAAAAATCCTGAGTTTTACCTTGTAGATAACTTCTGGCAAGAAAGAGCAGACAATACTATTATTGTATAGTTGAGGAAACTCCATATATATTTTCTTTAGAGCATCAGTAGCCTGTAAAACAGAGATTCATGTATTTTAAAACTATTAAAATATAATAGTCTTAGGCAGTAATTATTACACACTAAGTATAACCTTATCAAACAAATCAGAAATTTCCTAATTCACGGGGACATTGAAAAGATGGAATCCATTATCCACTGGGATACATTTGAAACTCACACTTGCAGCAGCGAAGGAAAAAGTTGGGGTACTGCTGCTTTACCATCTTGCTGAGAGGCTCACCGCTTTCGTCACATATTTGGAAAGTATGGCAGACTGCAGACCAGTGGAGGCTAGAAGCAAAATTTAAAGATCTTTTCCTTATGCCCTAGCATAGTCGCCAGGTAGAAGTCTTTTTTTTATACCCGCTGCTCTATCACCCTCTGCATTTCCTGGCTGAAGCATGAGCCAGGCAGCCTGGGAACTACGGAGGGGTGATTTTCTCAGTCCTGAGAGGAAATGCAATCGATTTTAAGGCAGAAGCAATGGGACAAGGGAGGAAATGGGAAGAGCTGGAAGTCCCCTGACTCTTCCCATGGTGAGCAGAGACTTCTTTCTGTAGTAGTCCAGCTAATAAATGAAGAAGAAATGATAGAATTAAATCACTGACATGGTGGAACTTCTAGTGAATTAACCAAATGTAATGCTGCTACATCATAACTCCTGAAATACTGCTAATTTTTTGGAAAGGCCCACGTACCTATAACCAAATATAAGCAACAAAATGCATTCCAAGAAAAGAAAAAAAGAACACAGAAATTATTCTTGTCATGTTTCCCTTCACTAACTAATATGAGGGATTGTGAGCTATAGAGCCAAAATGATTTTCTGGCCCTATGAACTATGGAACGCACCGTGTGTACCTCTTCACCTACATTATTTATTTAATTCTCACGACAACCTTATGCGGTAGTTTCTTTAATTATTCCCATTCTGCTGATGAGGAAACTAAAGTTTATCAAGGTAGAGGTTATGCTGTAGTGAGTGACAGTACTTAATTACGGTCTGCTGGACCTTAAAGCCCATGACCTTGGCTCCTGTGTTCTACTGTCTTTAATTTGCTGCCAACACTTGTTCCTTTATAGGACATTTTGGTGAATTAGATCACTATGTTCTACCCAAACCACCTGTGAACATCCAACCGGAAAGCTTAAGTAGCTCGATTTTTAAAAAAGATTTTATTCCCCTCCCACCCACGTATTCAAAGAGAATAAGTATAAAAGATCAGTACATCGTATAAAGGTCAGTACATCATGGGTAAAATGTAGGACCTATCAAGGTTCCCAGAAGTGGGCCGCATTATCAACAAAACCTGAAATGCTCATTAAAAATACATGTTCCTTGACCTTACCACCCCAGACATTTTCGGAATGGCCCAGAAATCCCTATTTTTAAATAAGCCTTCCTGGTCTGTATCAGTACAGACCAACTGAAAAACCTAGAAGTATACAATGATCAATTAGCGGAATAATAAATTAGCCAGAGCATTCAAAAGTAGAGGTGTTTATGGTACTAAAATTAAAAACACACTGAGGCTCACATTTCAGGTTTTAACAACTGGTTTCAACTATATCCTGGGATTAATTAAAAAAAAAAAAATCAACATCATTGGAATTCTCAACCCACAGATGGCCATTACTGATTATAACTGCTGGGTGGAAAATGCCCAAGTTGCCCAAATGTGGAAAAAAGTCTTTGTCCTTGTAAAGCAGGTTATAAGAGAACAAATGTAATCTGAATTGTATTTTTCCAATGATTTCCATTACGATAATGTTTTTATGAGTACAAGTTCTAAAATCTTATTTAGCAATATCATACATACTTGAAGAAATTATATTAATTTTCTGATACAAGTATAATGAATCATAGAAAAAAACTATACATAAGGGATAGAAATCATACAGAAGAGATAAATCTATATAAAAGATAAATATCTATTAGCTATCAGAAGCTCTAAATATAGGAGTTCTCTTTAAGTTTAGTCCATAGTTGTCTATCTAAGACCCTTATCAACCAGATGCAACTGGTCTTGTGTCCAACTCCTGAGTTGCTTTTCATGAGGTAACTGGATGGTGTGTTCAAGAAGTGCCTTTTTAACTTTTATTTAATATCTTTGGTAAATGCTTTATGGAAATAAGAGAAACCCGACTCTTCTGTTTGGTGCTAGTTGTAGAATATTAGGAGTTGGGAAAAGGTTCCATCAAAGGTAAAAAGGTTTAAAAGGTTCTGTAATTTACTGTTTCCTTAAAGATGTGGATTTTCGCATTGTTCACATCCACTAAGCAAATAAAATTTGTAAAAAACATTTAAGAATAACTAACAAAATACATAGTTAATTTTGGAAATGACTATCATTTAAAAATGTCTTTTGAAAAAAGTGAAGTGTACAGTACAGATCGTACCTTATTTGCATGGCCCTTGACATCAAAGAAGATCGTGAGGTTGTGGTTCAGGGTCTCTGCAACGGCTTCTCTCAGGGTAGGGATCTTTTCATTAGGGAAATCATTCCTGTAAGAGAGGGTACAGGCATAGCACATGGTAGGAAAAAGAATCCAAATCTAGTGGAATGGACATTTGACCAGTATCTCCCAACCAAAAGGAAAGAGTGTTTCCCCCAACTTCCTTTTCTCAACCGTACCAAAGTCCGAGGGTCATTTACTACATGTACCTGAACCAAAGTCGATATTCTTGATTAACGAACAGCAACAACAACGAAAATCATTTAACTTCTAGGAAACCACTGGATTTCTACTGAATTAATAATTAGTAACTCTGCTTACCAAAGGGCAGAGTATAAGCCAGCTTTACAAACTCAGAGACTTCATTTTAACATTGTAATTGCCCTAACAGACCCTTTGCAGAAGAAATTCCTAGGACTACATAAATCTGTTGACTGTATTATTGTACATTTATGTGCAACTACTTAATTTCCCAAAACGTAATTTTCCAATAGTTAAGTGCCTGATACATTAAGAAACTGGCTTTTCTCATATAATGAGATTTCACTCTACATGATTTAAATTATTTAATTTAACTCAACTATATTATTTCAACTGTAAGTTCTTCGCTAAAAAATAAAATATAAGGATAATTTAAACAGTATAGGCAATTCTGCCAGATATTCTATTCAATGCCTATTTCCTGAGAATGAGAGATAAGAGATGTAAATTTGCTTTTCCCTTGGCCAGTCTTAGCTTCTATACCCACCTCACAAAGAGCATCGCTTCGCATTGGGAAATTCTAGAGAAAATAGCTACTTTTCCTACAACATGGTCCCTAAATACAAGCCAGTTACTTCATCTGGTGTTCAAGCAAAGAAAACGCAACCTATTTCAATTGTGGAATAAAAACACTGGTTGCTTTAAAAGACATAAGGAAGCTATATTGACTCTGATATCATGCCCTCTTATAGGATTCTAAGGGTGACGCTGACCCTAAGCATTTTTTGCCTTAAGTGTTGATTATGCACCTAACATCTTATGTGCGACATCATTGTAATGTTAAAACTGGCCTTTCCGTCGCATATGACAGAGCGATGAAACTATCTGGTGACAGTAAAGAGTTAATTCCTGCAGCCTGGACTCCGAACTTTCAAGTGTTATCAATATTCTTTCTAAAATACGATTTCCCTTGGCTGACTTTTCATTTCTTTCAGATTCTAGGAAAATAAAGTCAGAATAATCTTTCAGGGAGGATTATAACTAATCACTGGGTGGAATGCTCAGCACTTCAAGGAGTTGTCATCATTGTCCAGATTGCCGACAGAGCATGATAACAGTGACCACATTTTTCAGTATTTCAAAGAAGACAAGAGGAGAGGAATGTAAATAACCACATCCCAAAGTATATTATAGCCCAATACACCAATTCCAAGGGGTTTATGGCTGTTGATGGTGAGAAGGGTGTGGGGTCTGTGGTTATATACATTTAATATACACTATATTAAAGGTAAGAATTGACTGATATAATTATTTATTCCCCAAGGGGAACATTTAGAATACAGTGTTTGATTTTTTAATCATAGTACCCTTTTCTCGGGGAATATCTTATAGGATTATACACACACACATTTACATATACCTAAAATTTATATGACAGTACAAATTGTCATGATAGTGACTAGATAGGAGTACATTGTCTTGAGAATAATTCTGAGGCCAAATTTGGCCTCAGTGGGAAAAGATGAAAAAATATCCATGCCATATTTCTGTTGTTCCTGGCTTATTACTTAGGAAACATGTATACGGTTCAAAACAAAACACAACAAAACAACTCTCCCGGAACAGAGATGTAACTTGAAAGTGCCAGTGTCCCTCTGTGATCTCCAACAAAAGCTGAAGGTATGTTTAAGTGACAATAAACCACTTACCTTAATCTGTGATTTGCTGCAGGATTAAGCTTCCTAATTTGTTCAAATGTCAAATCACACAATCGACCAGTGCCATCCGTCGTCCTATCTACTGTGTTATCGTGCATTAAGACAGGGACCCCGTCAGAAGTAAATTCAATGTCTAACTCCACTCCTGTTGCTCCATTCTTAGCTGCCTTAACAAAAACATCAACAATATTAATGTCAAGTGGCCACAAAAGTCATGTTGCAATCTAAACACTCTGGACAACCAACAGGGCTGGGTAAGTTGACAGCGGCTCTTATGGATTTCTTGCCCTTCCTGGAACAAACAGCAACCCGACCTGTTTGTGTTTTTCGTGGATGTTAACTGCACTTCTATACTTAAGGATTCCTCAAAAACTTCAATCTCTCCACTCTTTCTACTCTCGCAGTGGCAGTTGGGGAGACTTCTGGAACTTAAATTTTCTCTGGCTGTTAATGGCTTACAATTACATGTATTTAGACAAATTCCACTGTACTGTTTGGTATAGCATCTTGGAGAAGTCCCCTGTGTTTGCTGATTAACTGGATATTGCACTGCTTTGGCATAAACGAGATGAGTCAGGTTTTTGTTGGTGTAACTCCACTCCCCATAAGCAAAACACCAAGCCCCTGTGTGGGGAACAGACTGTGGGCATAACTTCTTTCGTCACTGTTTAGTGTCATGTATGCTTTTGGAATTCATTCATTTCACCTCTCAGATTTCTCTTTCTGTATCTATTATATAACCTGCCAGAAGTTCTACCACTGTCAGAACGTCCTCCCTGATTTTCTACATAGTAAAATGTTTAAGAATATAAATTATGAGATGCAAATATGCAAAGGGAGGAAGACTAGGACAGAAAATGAACTTTGATGGAAATAAACTATATATTTCTTTTGAAGGCAAGAGGGAGGGAGCGATTCTGTCTTCTGCAGTCTGTGTTCAGCAGCTAAATTCTGTTTTGGCTAAAAAAGTTGATTGATAATGACCTTATTCAAACTGGCGGAGTTACCACATCTCGTTTCCTCTTTAGACCAGGAATCAACTTGGCACAATGTTTATTTATCATCATTACATATATTACAGATGGGTTCGACCTAAACATACACGACACAAATGGAATTTAGCTGTAATTCCCTTGCAACACAACAGGATATGAAACACTACACGTATATGTGTGTTTCGCATTCATTCTTCCTCATTTTATATTCAAACATTTTCTGGCCAAACTACCACATCTGCGGGTAAATACTCATGAATACCTTCTGTGCTCGGTTAACACCACATTATACTTTAAGGCAACTTACCTAAAAGGAAGCTGAAATGCAAGCCAATGACAATTATGTTCTTTTGTTCCTACAGTAATTATCACCTTCCTTTTCATGCCAGTGCTATCTCCTGTGTAGCTATATTGCTTCATCGGACCTCTCTGTCTTTAGATTTCTTTTTAAACAGAAATCTACAAGAACTGCTCCGTCTCCCATCATAAAGAACCACAGGGAAAGAAGCAGAGGGAAGTTTAACTTGGTTTATGAACACAAGAGTCGAGCGCTCTCCACTAAATTAAATGCTGCTTTCCAGATCCCCCTCCTTCTTCAGACTTAATTTTGTTACCATCACACTGAGATAATTCTAAAGAATCAAGCTATCTTTAGATTCTTGGCCTAAAGAGCTTACATTAGTGGAGGTCTTGTCACGGGCCAAGAGCTTCACGTGGACTGCCTCACTGAATCACAACCTACCAGGTGGATATCAATGTTATTCCCATTGTACAAGTGGGGAAACTGAGGTCAGGGCTGGGACTAGTGTGAAGAGAGGTGTCCTAGGATGCCTTGCCTGCCACACCCTGGTCATGACTCTTATTGGGACACGGAGAGCTTAAGTAATTTGCTCATTATACAATACTTTGTGTCCCCAGCTGCACAAAGGACAGTCAGTTCAAGTTTTTACATCCTGGAACATATTCTAATCTACGACTGAGTGCACTGGGACTTGGAATCAGAAGGCTGAATTTTAGAAGGAGCCACGTGTTTGAGTCTGCCTTCCTACCCATTCAACGTTAAAATAATGTCTCAAAGAAATGAGAGGATCAGATCTATATCCACAGATCCAAAAGTGCATAGACAACTGAAAAACTCTCTCACTATGCGTACTGTCATTATTACCAAGTCAGGAGGCTGCCAGGAGAGCCTTATCAAAAGGAGAGGCAGAAACTGATCAAGAGTCAAGCTAACAGGGTTGTCTGAGCCTGAATGTGTGTGTTCTTGCCGGGAAAGTGACAAAGAAATGACTTGGACAGTTTGGAGGACAAGTAAAACGGCTTCTGTGAAGGTGATCCATTTAGGATAAATTCAACCACGGACCAAGATTCTACTCAACCTGGCCTCATTTCTTACTGTATTCACACACTAGCCTTTGTTCTGTTCCCCTGAGTCGGGCCACATACTGCCTATTCTGTTACCCAAACATTCCAACATCGTTAACCTCAGGACATTTGCGCTTGCTGTTCCCTTTTCCTGGGACGCCTTCCCCCTCACTCCCTCCCAGATCCATGTCTGGGTCTTTCTCACCATCCTGGTTTCAGTTCAAAAGTTCTTCTCTTCGAGAGGATTCCTCTCATTACCTAAAACCGCATACATAATTCCCCCCTCCAGTCATTCCTTATTCCATTACCCCATTTCTTCATTGCGCTTCCCATTATCCCAAAGTGTCTCATTTATGTGTTTACTTGTTTAAGGTCTGTCTCCCCCACTCCAATGCGAGCTCTGTGAATATCTTCTGGGGGGTACTGGGAAGGAAGGGCTACCACAAGAAGACTGGGGAACCTTCGGAAGGACGGGCAGAAGTCCAAGCTCCCAGGAGGGGCGGGGGGCGCGAGGTATGGGGGGGCTCACCTGCCGAATGGCCGCCAGCGTGTTCTCGGGCGCGTCGTGGCTGCCGCCGCGGTGGGCGATGACGGAAGCGCGGTCCTGGGGCTTGAGCACCTGGAGGGCCCTGCAGGAGGGCACAGGCTCAAAGCTGAAGAGGCGCAGCAGGAGGTAGAAGCTGCCGGTCAAGAGGCAGGCATTGAAGGGGCTGCGTGTCACCAGTAGCACCAACAGCAGCAGGAAGGAGAAGGGGCCCAAGAGGTTCCCCTGTTCCTCCCACAGCCACATGCCGGCGCCTGCACCGGCACGGACGGGAGTCCCGGACCCGCCGGGCTCCCGGGACAGGAGATTGAGAAGCGCGGCGAGAAGCCGAAGCACTCGCCGCAGGAGAACTCTCGGTGGACAGCGGAGCCGCACAATGGCGGTGGCGGCGGCCACATCCGGGGAGAGATCCGGCCGTCCAGCCAATCAGGGCCGGGGATCGCCAGAGATCGGGGGCGGAGCCACTGGCATGGCAACAGAGGCGGGCCCAGGTCGAGGCTCGCGTTCCAAAGGAGGCTTTCGGGTTACTCCTGGGGTCTTGATTTCCACCTGGGCTTTCTGACTACGAAGGGGAGGGTTACGATAGCCCTGTACGGTTGTACGACTGGAAGGGGTCTCAGTGACTCCTTCATTCTGCCCCCGAGGACACTTACTAGGGAGCCTCGAAGGGGCAGGACGCTTAGACTATTTAGTCAATTAGAGTCAAGATGTGCTGCTTTTCCACCTACTAAGGGCTAATAGTGAGACTTATGAGCCATGAACTGTGAGAGAATTATCTGCTCTTCCTCATAACCACCTTGTGACAGTCACTTTTAAAACTCTCATTTTAAAAGTGCAGAAATAGGCACGGGAAGGAGGATGAGTAAGAGGCAGAAGGTAAAAGCCAAGTTAGGAAAGGAAAGGGGCACCTACATCATAATTTGGAAAACCGTAACATATTTACATAGAGAACTTTGGCAAAATATTCGGGGCTTTTCCTGCCATTTTGAACCTTTCTTTCTCGGGCGTATTTTCCCACTGATTTGCAAACGGGTAAGGGATGCCTTAAGACTTCTAGGATTCTCCAATATTTTATTTACGGAGAAAAAAATTGGTGGATGTCGTATGTTTTCCAGTAGCCATAAAAGAGAGGTTATCATTCTGCAGATGGGTAAAAAATAGCAACTTCGAAGAACGTTTCAGGGGGCTTCAGACCTGGGGAACGTTCCTACTCTAGTAAATTACAACGGCAGATGGGCTAGCTTGCTGTCAAGACTGTTTCCCGGCGTGCACCGCGCCTCGCGTAAGTACTACGCCGTCCATCGCGCGTACCTAAGCGCGCAATGCACCTCGGGGATTGTAGTTTTCAGGTGGCTCAACCGTTTCAACGGCCTGGGGAGCAACGGCCGGAAGTGCCGGCCCTGAGAGGCGGAGTCTGGGCGGCGGCGGCGGCAGCCGTTGCCAGGAGCCCGCGTTGCCGCCTGAGACCCGTAATATGGCGGGGAGGAGGAGGCGGCGGCGGCGGCGGCGGACGGAGCTGCTCTCTGTCAGTACCAGTTGAGCCATTTGCTTCCTGACAAGGCCGGTGGTGAGCGGAGGAAGGCTGACGCGGCCGTGGGAGATCGGGTGTGTGCATGAGAAGGGGGCTTGACTTAGAGGGTCCTGGCGGCGAGGCCACCGCGCGAGGCGGATCTGGCGCCCTGAGGAGCTGAGGGCGGGCTCCATACGGACCCCGAGCGCCGATGCCTGGCTCCCTGCTCTCGGGTCCCTGGAAAGGCGCGGATGTGGGGCGGCTGGGGCCCCAGGGTTGGCTGTACCTGGAGCGGAGGTGATGCTCGGGTGGTGGCAACGCCCCGGGGCCCTGGGGATGGAGCCTGATCGGAGGAGCGGGGGCAGGTGTGCGTGGGGCGCTGGGGTGAGGGCGGAGGGTCTCAGGTCAATAAAGCTCGGGCCCGAGCTGGAGAACCACCTCCTATTAATAAAACTGGGCCACGAAGCTGGCGAGGGAGGCGACCCTTGGGTGTGCACTGTCCATTTCTGAACGCGGGTTACTACAGTCAGAGGCCCTAACAGCGCTGTTTACTCTGCCTCTGCGACTCTCTGGGGTAGAAGCACGAGGATAATAAATTGTCTTGATGGCCTCCTTTGCTGCTAGCTGGTTCCCACTCTGCTTCTGTCTGATTTTGATTCCATTTCCCAACCCCCTTCCCCATTTAGGCAAATGCAGATGCTAGAGATAGATTTAGTGGGGAGGGGTCTGGAAAGAGAGAAACGAGGAAGCCGTTTGTCCCCCTTTCCATGTTTTTAAGCTACGTTTGAATCTTACCAGGAACCAAGCACTGTCACTGCCCTCCAGGAGTTCATAATCTAGTGATAAAAATCATCACCATCATCATCATCATCATCATCATCTGCAAAATAAAAGCAGCCCCCATTTATTGATGCTTTCTGCATGTCCTGCAGTACACTAATTGCCATACGTGTATTAGGTTATTGAATCCTCAGAGAATCTCTTTGAGACAGATGAGCTTGTCCCTGTTTTACAGATGAGGAGACTGAGGCATAGAGATGGTAAGTGAATTGCCAAGAACTTACAGCTGGTACCTGCCTGAATTAGAAACCTCCCCCTTTATTGTCTCTACAAGTTTTAACCTTTGGGAGGACTGATGGGTAAATAACCAGCTAGAATCTAAAAACAAGGCAAGATTTGTTCTGTGTTCCTTTTACCATTCCCTTCAGTGACATTTCTGGTAGAGCACTGGTGAGGAGCAGGTAGCAAGGGCCACACGTCTATGGGGTTTGCAAAGAGGCTTATTTTGAGAAGGGTCATGGTATAAATGGTGAAGACAAGGCCTGTCTGAACTTGATGCAGCTCACAAATTAATAACTCAAGTGGATCAGTAATGCTTGATGGTAAAGTATGGGGCAGTAGATTTGTGGTTGGAGTAGCCTCGTAGTCAGGGTTCCCTTAAAATAAAATGCTGCTGACAGATAATTACACTGTGAGAACGGAAGTGCCTCTTGCTTAATCATACAGGGTACAGATGCTCACTTTTTAAGTGGTTGCCTTTGCAGTTTAGAGGTGCCAGTTTCCTTGAGAACAGGGTCACCTGTGAAACTACCATTCTCTAAATCCATTTTTCCTTGCTAGCTTCTTCGCTGTGTAGTCCACTCTTCTCTTTTTTCTGGTTTACATTATTGTGTGAGCTAATTACCCTGACTTATTTATTCAGTACTTTCCTCAAGTGCTACTGAGCGGATGCTGTTCTGTGTTAACGGGGATTCAGTGGTGAGCGAGACAGAGAAAGTACCTGTGCTTATGGAGCTTACGTTTTGGTGGAGGAAGACAGACAAAAACCAAGGAAATAAACAAGATAATTTCAGATAGTGGTAAGTGCTATGGAAATTGGGAAGCAGCAGTATAATGTGGTAGTGACTGATGCAGGGTTAATTTAGGTGGAATAAGGATAAGAAGGATCCAGTCATGTTCAAGGATCATTTGGTAATTTCCAAAAATCGTCATATTAACACTTGTATTTGGATGTTTAATGCAATATCATATGCCGTAAGATACGGCGTAATAATCACTCTACATCTATAATATGTATGACATATGTGTACTCTTTAAGGAATGTGAATTTAACTTTATGAAGCAAGGAGGCATATCTATATGATGTTGAAAGGAAAATAAAACCATTACCAGAAAGATATTTTATTTCCTTAAGTTTCGCAGACCTTTAAAATAGAATTCTATGCTTCGTATATCCACAGGACGTAGATTACATTAATTAGTATATTATATAAATAGATTAACGAGTAATCTGTTTATGTTCCCCAAAATTCAGGATGCTAGGTTGGTTATCATGCAGTAAGGTGCTGTGTTTTGTTTTTTACTTTTTTTTTTTTTTATGAATATAAGTTTGCAAAATAATCTCATACTCTAGAGAACCATTTTTTTGAAATTAAACTCTCACTTTGCATAAACTGAATATAGAAATAATTAGAATTGATGGGATGGTAGGACAAAGTTATTAAGACTACCAGCTGGTCAGTCTAATCATAATTTCAAATATGCCTTTTCTTCATTTCTAATTGTGCTATAATTTGTCCCTGACATTTTAGTGTACTGAATTTTTAAGTACCTGAGGCTTAAGACAGTATCAATTCTATTTTGTTTCATCTTTGCATATCCTAAATCATGAATTGAATTTCCCTGCCCTCTGTCTTTTTTGTTAATTAATTGTTTTAAAAGGAACTCCGAGAGGAACATTAATGTATTGGTTTTTCTGTTTTCACAGTTCATTCCATTGTTGGTTATGAGTCTCACGATGTCTCCCTTTTTATTTTCCCTTGCTTATTTAAAGGAAACAAAGCCAGACATAGTGCTATGGAAACAAGCAATCAAATATTTAACGCTTGCTAGGTGAATGAGTATGGTGGCTAATCCTTCCTGGTTACCTTGTATTTTCATAGCCACTGTCACAATTTTCCAGAAATTGTGAAGTTACTGGGCTGATTATTTTAGGTAGTTTGACAATGGTTCCAATTTTCAATAATAATATAGAATTACCGCTAGAGCCAATAAATTTTTTGTTTTCCACTAATGACTTATTTGGCTAGTGACCATGGAGTCATAATGTGTTTTTAGGATATACAAGTAATAGACTTGGAACTCCATGATAGAAAAAAGAATTTTTAAAAGTAAATATCCTCTTTTATATAAATAGCCTTTTTGTGTGTTTGGTTTTTTTTTGTTGTTGTTGTTTTTGGCTAGTAAAGCATTTCTGCCTTTGTATAATTTAGTTTTTATTGTGCCATGTACATAAATCCTGCTAATGAAAATGTATTCCATTTTATAATCTAAAGTTAGTAAAGTCATATAAAACTTTGTGTCTTTTAAGTAGGTTTCACTGGTAAGTGAGTCCTTAATATTTTTCTAAAGTAATCACATTTAAAAATTGATTTACATTCACATGTTTAGAAACATTTAACATATGAAGCAAGCCTTAACCGGGTAGGATCTTGACCTAGACTTACCTTATACTCAAGATTTAGCTCCTGATCAGTGAAAGATCAGTTCTAGGAATTGTGCATTCCAGGAGTATTTTGGTGCTCTATAAAATTTGCCAAATAAACTTTTTCTCAGTACATGAAACATGCCATTTTTCTCTTGTAGCGTGGTGGTGGGAAGATGGAGGAATATGAGAAGTTCTGTGAGAAAAGCCTTGCCAGAATCCAAGAAGCATCACTATCCACAGAGAGCTTTCTTCCTGTCCAATCTGAGAGCATCTCACTCATTCGCTTCCATGGAGTGGCCGTGCTTTCCCCACTGGTAAACGTTCTCTGATTTTTAAATAACCGTTTTTTCTGTAGTGAACCACAAAGGCAGTTCACAGAAAAACAAAACAAACAAAGAAAGGGTTATAAACATCAAAAAGATGCTTAGATTATTTATAATGAAAGAAATACAAATGAATTAGCTTTTTTTTTAATCTACTTGGCAAAGATCTGATAGGCTTTGGCGTTCCTTAGGTTGTAGGGAAAGGCACTTATAATGCCCTTTTGTTGAGAGAATCCATTGATTTTATTTTTTGGTGAGCAATTTGGTAGTGTTTATCAGATTTTGAAAGTGTACATAACCTTTGACTCAGCAATTCCATTTTGGGGAATATCTTATGATTATATCTATGTGCCCAAAGAAATATTCGTGAGGTTATATAGTAGCACTGTTTAAAATAGCAAAAACTTGACCAAACTGCATGTACAACAGTAGTGGACTAGGTTAACTAGTCCGTTTTATAGAAACTCATACATGCCATTAAAATGAGAACACTAGACCCAGATATGTGGGCACGGAAGGGTCTCCACAAGCTCCATAAATCACTGCACGCAGCATGCTCTCGAAAGCAGAATGGGGTAGTGGCTAAAAGCCCAGCTCTGGTGCCTGCTAGCCTGGGTTCAAATCATTGCTCTGCCATTTATCTGCTCTGTGAACTTGCAGGTCCATTTTCTTTATTTGTTAAATTAGAATAAAAACAATGCTTCCCTCATAGGGCTATTTTGAGGATTAAATGAACTAATACATTTAAAATGTTTACAAAGCTACCTAGATCATGGGAGGTGTTCAGTATATGTTAACTATTTGGATTTTTAAATAGGAATATTGTACTGTTTCTCTGGAGAGGGGTAAGGAGATATAGGATGAGGAAAGACACAATTTTTGTCATATACCCTTTGATACTGTTTGAATTTTTTTAAATATGTGTGATTTTATTTCAAATCAGAACATTAATATGATTGAAAGAGAGTTAATTTTTTTAATATAATAGGAGTTAAAAGATCAATATTTTCTGCCAACTTTTTGTAATGAAATTTTTAAACATACAGAAAAGTTGAAAGAATAGTGTGACCACGCATATATCTGCTAGTTAGATTCAACAATTTTTTACGTTTTTGCCATCTTTGCTTTATGGTGTTTATGATTTTATATATGTGTTTGTATATATTTACCTACTCATCTTGTTTTGTTGCTGAGCCATTTGAAAATTCCAGATATACAATACCCTTCCCCTGAATATTTTGGTATACTTATTTCAAAATTAAGAATATTCTCCTACTGAAACTCCAATACCATTACCACACCTTAAGACAATAATAATTTTAGTAGCATCTAATATTCTCTTTATATTTCGCAATTCGTGCTCAAAATGTCTTTTGTAACTTTTTTTTCCTCTCTACTCTGGATCCAGTCAAAGTTCATAAATAGCATTTGCTTATTATAGTTTTTTAATCTTTTTTGATCTGGAATGGTTCTTCTACCTCTTAAAAAAAATTATTATTTTTTTTTACGGTAGTGAAAATATTTTAAGAGACCAAAACAGTCTCGTAGAGTGACTTATGTTTTAGATTTGTCTAATTGTTACTTGTATGGTGATATTTAACTTGTCCACTGATACCTGAAGTATTTTTACACTGGAAATTAAGTCTAAAAGTTTGATTAGAGTCAGGTTAAACATTTAGCCTGGCAAGAATTCTTTGGAGATGATGCCATGTGCTTCATAGTAAATTGAGTCAAAAATCACTTACTGTCTAGTTGTTCCTTTATTTTGATGTTTAGTTTGAACACTTATTTTTACAGCAGCGACAGCCAGGTGACTCTTTCAAGGCATATATATATATCTTTCCCCCTTTTTTATTAGCAAGTAAACTGTGGAATGATTCTTTGGTATCATTCAAATAAGAAAAAAATTTAAAACAAGATTTTAATCAACTACTTGATGACATATTGCTTGATTAGTTTAATATTGACCAAAATTTCTGTGCCTTATAGCTTAGGGTCTATAACTTCATCAGTTACTTCTTGATAAGCCAAATCCTATGTTTATAGATGTTAATCCATGTTTTTATGTTGTATTTGATAGAAGAATATTGCACCTTTCAAATTATTTTTTATGACATGCTTCCATCATAAAAGTCTAAGATAAATCTTAACTCCTTAATACAGTGACTAAACTTCCCAGGACTTAATAATTAAGATTTAAATCCATCATAAAAAGATATAATGCTTAGAAGAGTTCATTATATTTTTATTGAAGTGAAACCAAATATGTGTTCTGATTTTGTAGGCAAAACATTATGTTTCTTTTATTGTTTAACCTTTGGACATTTTCTTGAGGTAGCGAAGAGGTAAAACATACACTAATAAGAAATTGAAGACTAACTGACTCAGTGAAGTACGACATTGCCAAATGAAAAGCTCAGTGGCCAAAAGGGCTAATTTTGTCTCTTATTTTAGAGCATTTGATAAACGAAGTTTTTTTTCTCTTAACCTTTTTTTCGGTTGAGAATAATTTCATACAGTAAAATGCACAGATCTTAAGCATCTCATGCATTTCGATATATGGCACACACTCGTATAACCTGTTCCCACACAGAACATTTTCGTCACCATGACCAGGTCTCATGTGCCGCCTCCCAGTCATTACCCCCACCTGCTGTTATGCTTTCTCTATACTTTTCATGATTCTGATTAAAAACTTACTGATTTTATGCTATTTGTATGTTTATGAGAAATAATGATACACTTATGACATTTTGCAGCTTGACATTGAGAAAAGAAAGGAAATGCAACAAGAAAAACAGAAAGCACTTGAAGTGGAAGCGAGAAAGCAGGTTAACAGGAAGAAAGCTTTACTGACTCGTGTCCAGGAGATTATTGAAAATGTTCAGGTATGTAATTTAAGCTGTTTTCAATTATAATTATGAAATCATGAGGTAAGCATTGATGATAATTTTTTAGAAACGTATTTGCACTTGTTAGTTAATTGCCAGTATGCTTTACTGTTCTGTTTGAGAAGCTTCATAATTTGTGATGTTTCATTTCAGTTACTCCAAAGAAAATTCACTTGCTTCTTAGTGGTGCCCAGTACTTGAGTCAGAGGGTACTTAGACAATGGAGCCATACACTGAATGTAGTTGCTCATTGTCTGTGTCTCATGACTCTAAAAACGTTGAATTCTCAGTGACAAAATGATAGAATTGGCCATTGTAGTTCACCTCTGAACTAATCAGACTGTTGACTCAGTGACTTTATTCTCATTCTCCACTGTCATAAATAACTGCTTCCATTTTTTTTTGGTGAAAATTCTCTTGTGTAAATACAATTTAACTTAGAAAAATAGAATTGCCTAAATGCATCTTAGATCCATAATAAAACCATTTAAACAATACATCCATACCTTTTGTAATTGTTTTTATTTAGCTTAATTTAAAATTATATAAACAACTTTTTTTAAGGTCTGGATCATTTCATACTAAAAAGAAAAACTAATTTGATTGAACAAATAATCTCTGCCACATATAGCATTGTTTTGTTGGTTATATCTTTTTATTTTTTCTTAATTTTAGGGATTTGTGGTTTGTAATTCCTACTAGATGTAGGTAATTCATACTAGATGACACATGTACAGTGAACCTTAGAATATTTCCCATTAACTGCTACTCTCATTTCTCCATAGGTAGTAGATTTTAATTTTTTGATATATCAAATATATTACTAATGAGATTATTGTTGAGTTTGAAAACTTTCTCTGTTTAATAGAGCATGTACAATGTTGAACTGTAGAGTAATGAATTAATTATGCAGGTAGAGAAATTTTACATATTAAAAATAGATTTCTAAGGTCGGTTTCACCTATAAAACCTATGATTCTATGATAGATCTTTTTCGTTGTTATTTAAATCATCTAACTAAAGGCTCATATTAGTGCTGTGCAAAAAACATTAGCTGCTGAATATCATAAATGTGAAATGTGAGATATTTTAAGGAGATAATTTATTTTACTTAAACCTATAACTATGTTTGTGGATTTTGTAAATATGTATTCCTTTTGTTTTATTTTGGTCCCAAGGTTGAGACTGAGTACACCTTGTACTGTTTATTGCATAATACCTGGAAACCATTACATGTCTTGGGATTTGTAAGGCAAACTAGGAGTGCCATATGGTCTAGGAAGAACCATGTAGAAAACAACCTAAAAATCTTTTAATACTCAGGATTCTGGAGTCTATGTTCATGTGATAATAGTTTCTGCCAGTTTAATATATGCTTGTATAATCTTTAGAAACCATCTTAGTTCACTTTTAATTTTTTTTGAAGTCTAATTATTTAGATTCAAATGTAATTTTATTGTTTTTTTTTCTACTGACTTTCTCGTTATGCAGTTATTCTCATCTTAATTTATCAAATATTTTACTTGTTTCACTTGTTCTGAAACTCATTAACAGGTTCCTGTTTTAAATGGTCGTCATTTAATCACGTTGAAATTTGTTTAATAAACTGGGTTTTAAGTTGAACTTTTTCTTATTTCTAAGTAACCTAAGTTTACATGGCTATCATTTACTACAAATTTGCCTAATTATACAAAAAGGATTTTGGTTAAAATTTGGAGTAAGCATGTGGGAGGTAAGAGTCTTATTACGGAGTTATTTCTCCTTAATATCCAGGGCACCTTAGTTTTTGTCAAGAGGGAATCATTTATATATTTTAGTACTTGCTATTTATCTTATCTATCATTGTCCTTAGGTGACAGTGCTTACAAGAGGAACAGTTGGTGATGTTAACATATAACCAGAGGAAAATGCTTTTATTCCAAGATTAAATTGCACATGGACATATGAACATATGTGTGTGTATACACGTGCACATATGTCCATATTTGCATCAGATTAGATAATTTCTCTTTTAAAAAATTTTTAATAAACAGGCCGTTGTGTCCAATAGATGTTATAGTAATTTGAGCTCCATGTAATATAGGATACCATAGAAAAAGGTCATTTTAGTTTTTGTTTGTTTGTGTTTTCAAATATTAGCAGTCTGAATCTTCAGTTTCAGTTTTAGAAAACAATGAAATCAAAGGCTTTTGTGCAATAAGGAAATATTAATTAAAAATTTTTCTTTTTCAGGTTAGAAAAGCACCTAACGCCAGTGATTTTGATCAGTGGGAGATTGAAACAGTTTACTCCAATTCAGAAGTCAGCACCTTGGATGTCCCCACCACATTTCCTAACGTCTTGCCAAGCCCTTCCGAACATTCTACTTTCGCAGAGTTTGAAAAGTTAATTGGAATTTTGCCATTGGATACTGAGGACCAATTTAAATCTAATGGGATAGACCTAGCGAGGGACTCAGAAGATTTTAATTCTCTGAAGCAGTGCGACAGTTCAAATATGAGCCACATGGAAAATGCACCTTCTCTAAAGTCCTCCTCAGCGGCTGCAGAGGAGACTCTGATTTCTGATGGTCTCTTCCCACAAAATGAAAAACAGGATCCATCACTTTTGGAAGAAGTTACTTCAGATCCCTACATAATGAGTCTTCAGAACCTGATGAAAAAGTCAAAGGAATATATAGAAAGAGAACATTCTAGACGCAGTCTGAGAAGTAGTGCGAAGAGGAGTGTTAACGAGAGTCATTCAGACAAAGAAAACGATGCTGGTCGAGTGACGACTGAGTGTGTGAAGGAGAAGGCCCCACCGACGGGCAGACCCTGCGGTCCAGTTATTCCTGACAAACCAAGCCTTAATAAGTCCAATGTTCTTCTCCAAGGTGCTTCCACTCAAGCAAGCAGCACGAACACAGCAGTTTTAGGTAGCTTTTCTAAAGTGGACATACCTGCAGGTACTGGCCGTCCTACTGTTTCAGATCCTGATTCTGATTTTAAAGTCATTCCCACTTTTGTTACTGAAAACAATGTGATCAAAAGTCTTACCAGTTCATATGCCAAATTACCTAGTCCAGAGCCAAGCCTGAGTCCTAAAATGCATCGAAGGCGTTCTAGGCCATTATCAGCATGTCATATACTTATAAATAACCCAGTAAATGCCTGTGAATTAAGTCCTAAGGGAAAAGAACAGGCAGTAGACTTAGCTATTCAAGATACTGATGAAGAAACAAATGTCTCTGAAACTGTGCCAAAATTACCAATGGATTTAACAAGAGTTTGTTCAAGCAAGGTTTATGTCGGCAAAAATACATCCGAAGCCATACAGGAAATGGTTTTAGGTAAATCACATCAGGTATGTCAGTCTTCAGGAAATCAATTAGAAAAGAAAGTTATTCATGGGCTTGCTGTGGTGGAAGGCCAGTTAACATCCGATGGGAGAGGACCACACACACTGGACGGTCGGTGTAATACAGTGCCAAGGTCACATGAGCCGTGTGCCACCGGTCCATGTGTAGCGACTCAAAACTTTGGAACCCTGAGTGGACTCAAGTCAGCCAGCATGTCAGAGAAAAACTGCAATTTACAAATGGAACTGAATAAGTCTTATGATGTAAAAAACCCATCTCCGTTACTAATGCAGAATCCGAATACCGGCGAGCAGATGGACACCCCTATGATGTCCTGTGGAAATGAACAGTTTTTGGATAACAGTTTTGAGAAAGTTAAACGGAGACTTGATTTAGATATTGATAGTCTGCAAAAAGAAAACTGCCCTTATGTCATAACGGCTATGGTAGGTGAACAGGAAAGGCAACATTTGCCAGAAAAAAGATACCCTATAGGATCTGTCTGCATCAACAAGAATCACTTTTTAGAAAGTAGTTCCAAAGGTAAGGAAAACCGGAAGTGTTAGATACTGCCAAGCACATGGTACTTGTATTTAATGCTTTTAATTGACATTTTGCAAAATAATAATCATAATCGTTTTCATCTGTTCATTAGAGTACTTCGTTTATCAGAGAACATATAATAATTAGCTACAGTTTGTTGCCATTCAATAGATTTTCTTAAAGGATTTTTTAATTGAAATGATGAATCTTTCACAATCCACTTGGTGTTACAGAGAAGATTATTATGACTGGAGGAAAAAGTTGGCACGAAACATCACTCATAGTTCTAATCCAGTGTGTTACTCTGATGTCTTCCTTTTGGATTATGGTTTTCAGTATTTTCATCAGTTGGTCCTTTCATCTGGGATGAGATCTTCGTGTAGTTGGCCCTTCAGTAAACACTTTAACATCCAATTATTAGAGAAAATATCACAGATAAGTGTTTCAAAAACAGTGCTTTTATTGATAGAAACGATTTCAAATTTCTTTTGCATCTAGTGTTGTATTAACAACAACTTGTTAAAACATGTCTTCATTACTCCTTAGTTGTCATGATTCACAATTCTTCGCTGATACGGAAGGCATATTAGTAAGGTCGGTTCTTAGATATTGACATTTCAGCTCTAAACGAGTATATACCTTCCTGAAAAAAACTTCACATTCTGTAAAATTACACATGAAAAAATAACAGGGTTTATAGGAAAAATACGGTTGGGCAGACTTAAAACCTGTGCAAGGTAATAAGAACTCTCTAATAAAAGCAGCGGTTGGTAACATGAGAAGCTAACTTGTATTCTTCAGGTAAACCACATAACATGGCTAGAGGCTGTCTCTGAATCCCAGGTGTACCCAAAATCAACAGGTGGCAGCGCCGACACAGCCAGGTTGCTATCCAGGTGGGCACGGAAGGCAGTGCCGTGTGTCGAGAGCTGCCCACAGCTTTTTGTTGTCATCGTCGTATCCCAGAATGCCCACTCTGGAGGTGGGCCTGCGGGCTGTTTCTGAGGGCGTGCTCTTGGGACCAGCACCTGTGGAAGGAGGGGACGGGCTGAGGGAGTCATGCTGTGACTTATCCTCAGCCGAGACCTCAGCTGCCCCCATGGGGCACTCTGCAGCGTGGATGGTCCTTCAGTGGTCCAAGCTGGGGTGAAGGGACTGGGTCTTGTACTGCAATGTTGATCAGACATACGATGTAAGCATGAACTTGGGAGAAGCAGTTTTCTTCAGCCAAGGCCAAACCCAGAGAAGGCTGACCGCTGTGGGCTGTCGCGAGGCACCACTCTAGGGAGGGAGGGCCCCTGTCCCAAGTTAAGTGGAGTAAGGAGAACCCAGACTGGACACATAGCATTGGTTCCATCAGTTGCAATCGTGACAGGATCTGTTGGATGAGTGGGGAGGGATGATGAGAGGCAGGCCTTTATCAGCTAGCTCGAACTAAGAGTGGCAAAGGAGAACGTGGGGCACAGTGGGGACCTGGATGTATCTGGATCACGTCACGTCAGATCCAGGGATACTGTCTGGTATCAGAAGCGTAACTTAAGTTGATGATGTAAAACGTCACGTGCCAGTCTTGGACCTTTTCTAAATCCGAGGGAACGCGTTTCCTTTCAGAAGGCGAGGAGACGTTAAAAAGCAAGATGTTAGCTTTTGAAGAAATGCGGAAGAGACTGGAGGAGCAGCATGCCCAGCAGCTGTCGCTGCTGGTAGCCGAGCAGGAGAGGGAGCAGGAGCAGCTGCAAAAGGTGAGCACTGGAGGCGTGGCCTGCGCGGCTGGTCGGCGGGCCCGGCGGGGGGCCTGTGACTGTTGGTTGTGCCTGGGACACTTGCGATCCCCCTCGTATCTTAATCTAAGGGGTCATCGATTTTGATACGTGGATAGTGTGTTTATCGCCAGAATGTGAGGCTTAACACTCAGATTCTTTATGTAAAAATCATGTAGAATTTACCAAAAGAATACTTTATTGAATCCTTAATTCGAAAATTTATATTTTTAAAAGACGGTTTATAATGAGATGCTGAAATATGCATTCTGCGAGATTATTGTTAATATAGCACCTTTTAAAATCAACTAAATTGTCGATTTCATGTGAGGGAGGAAAACTGGAAATAATTTGCTGATAATTCTCTGCACTTTTAGCTAAGCCTGAGATTTTACTCTTTTGGGATACGATTTAACAAAAGATCTACCATATTTTGTTATCCTAAACTGTTCCTCTCTAGGAAATAGAAGAGCAGGAGAAAACATTCAAAGAGAAGCAGCTGGTGACAGCAGAAGGCTCTGCGCTGGATCTCACCAGTGCGGTGGGCTTGGAGTGGAGACAAGTGAGCGGCCCCGGCGTGCCGGAGATGGTGCTGTCTCACGTAGACTCGCTCCAGGCTTCACATTCTCACAGTTCCGGTGGGTATTTCAAAATCCTTGTCCATTTGGAAAAATTATCCTGTAGTAGGGTATTTTATTTGGCACACTTTACAATCGTAGCTTTTTCCTTCAAGTAATTCCATGTCTAACCCACTGCTGTCTGCCAGCTGCTTAGTGAGCAGTGAGAAATTAGATGACAGCGGATCAAAGACCGGTGAGCAGGTGTTCAGGAGAGAAGCCACGTTAGCAAGGAAAATATCAGGAAACCTGGCTCCTGAGAGTCCAGTCTTTGTTCATTCGTGCAGCAGGTGGTATGCTTCAAGTGAAAAACACAGTTTGCTGTCTCCAGAGTGCTCTTGAATTACTACATCTAATTCCTCAGTCCCAGTAAGAGCTTATCTGCACATCGTCAATTATCCTGCGGTGCTGTTTGTGTTGAAAAGATCCATCTGGTGCATAACCTTCAAGTCCATAAATATTTGAAGTCTGCATGTAGATCAGTTTCAGAGGCAGTTGTTGTTATTAATGATTGTCAGAAGTGTCTGGGTGTTGTGCGTATTCTGATTGTATGTCATTAAGTATAATATTAGATGTATATATTTCTCTAGGTTTTACAAATTCTGCCCTACAACACAGCTTTGGTTCTATAAATGAAGCACCGTTCTACCTCTGGGGATCATCAGCTAGTGGCCTGACCAAACTCTCAGTAACAAGGCCTTTTGGAAGGGCCATAACTAAATGGTCTCAGGTGGGCAAGTGTAATGATATGTAACATATATATGTCTATTTTCTGTCTGTCTCTTTAGCTATCTAGCTATCTTTCTATATTTTTGTTTGTTTTTTTTTAGGCAAGGCAACCCTTGGTTGACCTCACAGATCACAAGGACCTTGTCAGCTTACAATCCCTTACTTTTTTATTTTTTATTTTTTATGACTACAGCACCTGGTCTTCCTAGGTGGTCTCCCATCCAGGTACTAACCAGGCCCGACCCTGCTTAGCTTCCGAGATCAGAAGGGATCAGGCTTGTTCAGGATAGCATGGTTGTAGACTCTTTCTATATTTTTAAAAGAGCTTCTTTATCTTAGGTTGTACAAATGAGCGTGAATATTTTTGCCAAACATCAAGTAGCTTATTAGCTTTTATTAAAGATGAAACTATGCAGAGCATACATGTGTAGAAGAACTTGTAATAGATTCAGAAAAACAATCCTGATGTAATTCTGAGATTCTGAAAATGTTATGTCTATCTTGTTTCTTTTAGGTTTTCAGTCCGGAAATACAAACAAAATTTAATAAAATAACGGCTGTGGCAAAAGGTTTTCTTACTCGTAGGCTTATGCAGACAGATAAACTGAAGCAACTTCGACAAACTGTAAAAGTAAGGTTGTTGAAAATCATTTTCATTTCACTTCTTTCTCAGTTTCTGTTAGTCTCTGTTATAGCTGAGTTGACAAATTAGTTCAGAACTTAGATCAAACACTTTATAGTTATCATAGGCAATTTTAGAAATCTGGTTATTAATCTGATCCAGATAATTCTGTAAAATATATAAACGAAGTAGTTTGTGTATTTTCATCTCACTTTAAAGTGAGAGCTGTTTGACTTCAGATAAGTAATAGTTTTGTGTTCTTAGTAATTTTTGGATTGACTGAGGAAAAGAACAGAAAGGAATTCAATTCCAGTGATCATGAATCCTTCTGGAAACGCAGTTTGTGACGGAGCATTTTTTCTTTCAGGACACCATGGAATTCATAAGAAGTTTTCAGTCAGAAGCGCCGTTAAAGAGAGGGGTCGTTTCAGCACAAGACGCTTCTCTTCAGGAGAGAGTGTTGGCTCAGGTAAACGCCAGGTCCCGAAGGCTTTGGGAAGCGGAAAAGTTTTCTTTCTCTTACTTAATTAACCCTGATAGTACGTTTCAATTAGAACTTTAACTTCTTTCTCTAAATAAAAGTGTATGTAATATTACTGAACCCTGACCTCAGTTTTTTCAATGTGTACAATATTTTTTTCTTTTGAACCTAGTTGCGAGCCGCCCTGTATGGAATTCATGACATATTCTTTGTCATGGACGCAGCGGAAAGGATGTCTATTCTACGCCAGGATCGAGAAGCTCGCAAAGAGAAGATGCTCAGGCAAATGGTATGTCATCTGATTTTCCAATGAATGAGTGAAAAAGAAACTATTTCTTCTCGTCACAAAAAACTGCTGACATCAGGCATGAGTTTTTTCCTCCTCACCAACCAGTTGTTTGACACGAGCTGGATGTCCTGCAGTTCAGTTCATTCTGATACTGTCTGCCTGGAGTTATCAGATCCTAAAGGTCAAGGAGGCAATTAAGACTGTCCCCACTGCAGACACTAATTGCAGGGCCCAGGTTGTCACCTGTACTTCTGACTGACGGCTATAAATCAGGGTTCCTGTGACACCCTCCTTTGGGTCTGTAATTTTCTAGAATGGCTCACAGAACTCAGGGACCTGCTTGCTCACATTTACTGGTTTATTCTGTACTAAAGGCTGTGGAGGACTAGCCAGACGGAGTGGTGCCCGGGTGAGGTCCAAGAGGTTCTTCAGAGTTAGCTCCATCTTCTCCACACGTGTGTGTTCACTAGCCCAAGAAGCTCTCTGAACCACGGGCATCTTTGTAGAGGCTTTGCCGTATAGGCAGGATCGATTACTCAAGCTCTAGCCGGTCTCCTGTCTTAGGAGAAGAGGGGGCGAGGCTGCAAGTTTCAAGCTTCTGATCACGCTTGGCCTTTCTGATGACTGGCCCCCTTGCAGGGGTCCACGCAGAGTCACCTCACTGGAACACCTCCTGTCTGTCACCCAGAAAAGTCCAGTGGTTTAAGAGCTCTGTGTCTGGAACCAGTGCCGAAGACCAAACGCCAGAGCAAAAGATGTCTCTGCCAGCCCTGTCACTCAGATGACAAGAGTTTTAGCTCAGCACTGTGTTAGCAGACCACGTATTAGCAGGAACCAGGGGGCAGAGAACAATATATTATTATTTCACGATGAGGTTCTTCTGGGTTTGGGGTAATTGATACTAAATATTCTCTGTTGACTTAGGCACTCTTCCTACAATTTCTATGCACAGTTAAGTCCCAGGATTACCAACAACGTTAAAATCTGTAGATGGATTTAAAAGGAATTGGTAAAAGAATTGCACATTGTTTTGTGGTTGGATTTTGGAGTTGGAGCTTTGAGTATTGATTGCTTGGGTGGCTTATAGAAAACTATCATTTGCTTCTGATGGAATGTCGTTGAAACTATCGTGGGGCTTTGGGCTTTTTTTGGAAATCAGAGTTAGAAACAGGCTCCAAGTTAATTTGAAATATGTCAATGTTGAACATCTGTGGTTTGAATTAGAGACTTAAGTGTGATTGGCAAAAGAAAAACAAGCAAATTTTGTATTACTCCTTGGGAAAAATAATTTTAATTGATTTTTTAAAAAATTGAACTGCTTCAGTTATGAAGACAAGGTTAAAGTTCAAAATGCTAGTAAGAGATGCTTGTCATGCGATTGGAGATCGTCCCGTGCTATAATTTAGTGGTGTTACTGGTCCTGCTAGAGCTTTATGCCACTTTTGCATTTTAAAGGATAAAATGAAAAGTCCACGAGTGGCGCTTTCGGCTGCAACACAGAAGTCTCTTGATCGGAAGAAGTACATGAAGTAAGTTTTTTTTGTGTGTCATGTCCCATTTATTGAGCTATCATCAAGCCAATTCATTTTAGTCATTGGTTGATCTGTTTGTATGTTCACATTAGAAATATAGTTCACTTTTCTGCAGCTGAACTGATAGAAATCTCTTTTTCTATAAAGAATTTTATTAAAATCAGGTAGTAAAATCTGATTTCATCTTTAAAAAATTCGTATTAACTACTAAATTTGTCAGTGTTCAACTTGTGTAATTGGTAGCCAATCAAATAATCTTAAAAATAGTTCATCCTTATATTTAGTGTTAGTTTTTATATCTTTTAAATATATTCTCTTTCTAATATCCTAAAGATGTCATGGGAGGAAAAAGTTATTGCAAAGAATATCCTAATAACTTTCACTAAAACTCTTTCTTGACAGTAGTCTTTAGTCTCCTGAGTGTCTTTTCGTGGTGTACCAGCTTTGAAATGATGATTTGTTTCTGCCATCCTGTATAACATTTGTAAACATGTTTTTCTCCTTTTCTAAATACGTCATTTGTGTGTCTTATCTTTATACTCTGCTAGAGCTGCTGAAATGGGAATGCCAAATAAGAAATTCCTGGTTAAGCAAAATCCTTCAGAGACAAGGTGAGAAAAAGCACTTAGTCTCAGTGAGAGGCTATTTTTTTTTTTTTTTTTGGTTATTTTTAAAGAAAAGAAAATGTTATAAATCCCAAGCTCACTTTCCGTCGGCTTTGTACCACGTTACGTCAGTAGAACACTTCCTGATGGAGGATTGTGGGGTCAGAATCCGTGTTAATACCTGCTCCTGTACCTGGTCACGTGTCAGACCAAGTGTCCCCGCTGTCCTGGTGGGAATTCGAGCCCCTATGTCCCGAGATCAGTCCACGGTCTGGGGGCCTTTGGTCCTTATTTCAAAACCTGAGAAAGCCAGCCTCATAGCTCTGACCTGTTTCTACCTGTACATGAGTGAAGTTTCTTCTCTTAGGTCTTTGAGAGGAAAAGTTGGCTTTTGGAAAGTGTATAAATAAATTATCTAAAAGCAGAGGGGTTAATACTCATGTTGGGCATTTCTTTCCTGACAAAACCCAAAGGTTTGGGTTCTCGTTGAACAAAATATAAGTACTATATTAATTTGCTTTAATTATTTTGCTTTGCGATATATTGGCCATATCATTGCATAGATGACTTCCACCTCACTGCTGTCATCTTTCATCTCTTGAAAGAAATTGGGGGTAAAATGGGATTTACTTTGGGAATTAACTTTTTATTTACTTTGTTCACAGAGTCCTTCAGCCAAACCAAGGCCAGAATGCCCCTGTTCATAGGCTGCTTAGTAGACAAGGGTAAGAATGCGACACGCAGGATTAAAAACATTTAACTCAGCATTGGCTTTGAGGGGGAAAATAATTTAGTGCTCATCATATCACATTTTCCAAATGTGATCTTTTTTATAGCATTAGGAAGATCTTGTAAAGTTTCATGTTCAAAGATGACCCTTTGGTGTACCGTCGTGTATTATATTTTAATTTTCATTTATGTTGGCATGCTTTTACTTTTCATTTCATACCATTTTGCTCATCGAATATTATAGACGTCCGTATAGTATGTTCAGCATCACCAAAGTGATTCTCCAGCAAAGTCTCAGCCATGGTTACCAACTCCGGCTGACGCAGAAACATAGCTCCCTTACCCAAGTGTGCGTGAGACTAGAGTTCTTTTCAAGCTTGTTTGTGTTAAGAACAGTTGATGCAGGATGGTTGCTTTCTTTGAATGTTGAACATTTAGACCTTAATGCAAGTGACTTATTACTTTTTTTATGTTCAATTAGAACCCCTAAGACATCAGTGAAGGGGGGTGTGCGGGATAGACAGACGTCCTCACGGAGCAGAGCGCCTAGCAGAGCGCCTGTGTCAGGTGTGTAGTGATGACTTCCCAAAGCCCCTCCGCAGGAAGAGCACCGGCTGCCCCGTACCACGGGCCACACGCCTGGGACCTGTTGTCTGTCCTTGCCACCATACTTACTCACAGCCACCCCTGCTGCTGATCGTTGGAGTGTCAGCATTTTGTGGCAGTCGGGAGATCTTAGAAAAACTGTGGTTCCATTCTTGATTTCTGTAATAATTTTGTGGAAACACTGTTTTCTTTTTTGTAATCTGAAAAATCTGTAGAATTATAAGTGCTTAATTCAGAAACCTTTTTATAAATGAGCAAAACATGATGGCGCTGTGACTCCTGAGTCTGTGTGTGTTCAGGGCACCACCCAGGATTCCTGTCCGCACCGGAGGGAGGCATTTCTCCCTCTGACCACGCGATCATGTGTGACCGTCACAGGTGTCGGGGGGTGAATTTTGTTTTGGGTGTTTCTTCTTAATCTTTTGCTCAGTAAGAAACTTGAACTAAAGCTCTGTTTATATTCATTATTTGAGGATTATTTAAGGGCTAAACTAAAAACTTCAAAATTCTATGTATGGTGGCAAGAAGACAAATTTAATGCTGAGATAATGCAAAACCCTTAATCTGATGTTTTAATATTTTTTAGGTATCTTTGCTTAAGACACATTGATAAACTCACCAAAAATTACGTGATCCATGAAAACTGCTTTCAAAATACTTTGCTTTAACTATACTGCTTTCTAAGCATTAAAAAACCTCAATTAGTCACCAGACAATGAAGATTAAATCTTAATCAATTCTAATCTCATTAATATGTAATTAATATATTTTAGAGCTTTTATTACTAAGTAATTTCCTCTAAATTAGGAGGGAACAAGCAACGTAAGAAATTTTTTTGTTATCACCATCCATTTACATAAATTCAAAGAAAACGAGATATTGATCATAACTTTGAAGTGACTGCTGACATTCTGCATATACAGAGTGAGTTTAATTCATAATGTTGCATAAGATATTTAAATGTCATCTTTTGCAAGTCACTATGAGTGACAGTCAGTGGGTTCTTTTAAAGGGGATTATGTAATTGAAGATTTTTATTCCAGAGGTAGTCAGAGTCACTTGGTTTGAAAGGCAACCGGAAGCACTCAGACTCAACACCAGATCTGTTGCTTGTGAAGTTATGTGGAATTTTAAGACATTTTCAGTTTTTCCCCATGTTAGTGTTACGTATTGTGTTACATCCTAGCTAGTTGGCAAATCATTGAGGAATTAGTATTGTTTTGCTTAATATTATCTATTTGCTACAGTGACTTGTCTGTCTCCATGTTCTTTTCTCATGCATTTCATCTCCACTTTTTGTCACTTGTGAACCAATAAGCAAAATAGCAACTACTGGTTTTATTTAGTGATACCAGTGTCAAGGATGAATAGAAAGTCATTGCATGAATAATATGCACAGTGAAGTTTGGTATTTAGAACTATTATGGTTTAATTGCATTGTAACATAATTATTAATACAAATGAAGTTAACCCTTGAATTAACATGTGTTAATATGGATCTAAACAGGTACTGAAATTCTTTCCTATATCTCTAAAGATTTATTTATATGTGAGTGCATATTTAGATGACTGAAAAAGACTAAAGAATTTTATTCATTTACACAAAATAAAAATTTGGGATATGACTGATTAAAATTCTAACTACGAATCTCAATACAGGGATCCATAGCTGTTCTTGAAAAGATAACTCTTTACTGCTTAGATTTTTAATGGCCTAGATTATGTTTTGAACAAGTTTGAAAGTATGCTTTGATCTACATGGAGAACAAACACTTTATTAAGCAATTTATAAGACACTTATTTTTGTTAGATGATAGAATATCATACTCTCAGACCAAAGTAGAATTCTAAGCTATCAGACTTTGCTGCAAAGCACTTGAAGTTGATTATGGTTTTTACAAACTAAACTGCAATCTTCGATCTCATATATTTTAAAACATATTTGCTCATTTGATGTTTTATGCCTGACTCAAGAGTTGATAGCAAAATTCAGAAACCACTAATTAAAGCCGAGTAGGAGGCAGTCGTATAAAATGGTTAAGGGAAACAACAAATCAGGTCGATTGGGTTCTCAGAATCTCTACTTCTAGCTCTGTGACTTCGGCAAGTGACTTACTCTCCCGTGTCTCAGTTTTATTATCCTTAAAATAGAGGTAACAATTTCTGCCTCAGGATTATTTTATATAAGGATTAAATATGATAGTATATATTGCTAGCTCAGCACCTGGTATGTAATAAGCACTTATTAAATGGTATCATCATAGGAAAACTAACATCGAGAAATAATACCAGTTTTGCTCTATTTTTAGGAGTATATGCAGGAAAAATCCAAAGAAAGCGGCCAAATGTTGCGACAATTTAAGAAGACAACATTCATTAGGATAAAAAGGGGTGAGGTGTCACCCATGTCATTGTCCTTGCCCAAGGCCTTTTACTTAACCCTGGACTCTGTTTACACAGACCAAGTGATGTCGAAGGGCTGAGCAGTTATTTGGACAATTTGGTCAAATCTGGCTAATTCCTTCCCTGGACCCGTTTCCTTAATATTAGGTTTGGGTGAAGACAAATGAATACTTAGTTAATATCTAGGCTTGATCTGTACAAACACAAGTTTGCTTTATGTACCCAGATGTCTGCCGAGAACCTTTTTGTAAACTTAAAAGGACATTTGGGTTTATTTCTATAAAATATTGAAAAACTATGATAAAATACAGGTTCCGAAATATAAATTTTATCCATCTCCGCATATGGTTGCTGAGTTTGATACCCGAATCCAGTGCTGCTCCATTCAAGGGGACGTTGTCACGGAAGACTGTTCCCCGAGGTTTGTAAGGACTCTGACTCACCTCTAGGTCTTCACGTTCTTGGACCTGCAGGGTAACCACAGAGGACAAAGCAGTTGCCGGCGGACTTCAGGCCACCTGACTTTTACCACAGAAGTAGATGGGGCCACCATTTTGGTCACAGGTACACATTCCTCTCAACAGCTAGTCATCTTACAGAAATGTTAGACTCAGAGTATGCTGCCCCAGGACTCAGAAACATTTCCACTCAGCTGTAAAACCTTTCTGTGGAGGGCGGCAGCTTGGTGACGCCAGCATGGCCTTTTGACTGGAGTGACACTTAGGCATGCATTATTATACGCCCAATTCCATAGCATAGAATGACATGTCGCATGCAGTTTATTTTCTGTTCAGTCTGTATTCTGTTGCTTACCAGTCTGCTTTTTATAGCATGCTTGATTTAGGAGAGAATAAAGGGCTATATAATAAATTCAGATGTTCAAATGGGGTAGTAATATTGTCTAGTTGAAATTCTGCATTACTTAAGAGGCACTGATTTTTAAAGGTTTTCATCACTAACATTCATTTAAAATATAAACCAAAAAAAGTTACCAAGGGAATGTGATGTTATGCAAGAGAATGTCACTGCTGATTTGTTGTACGATTTCCAAAAATGGCTTGTGCTTCTCACGTAAAATCGGGACTGTGTACGCTCAATCTTTCTAACTCGAATTCTAAAGAGATACTGGTACTTTGAAAATGCAGACTATCCGTGTTCTTAATATCCTTTTCAGAATGTGGAGATAAAGATTGTTTGATTTTCTGTTCTATTTAAAATTTAACTTTTACATCCAGCTGTAGACAGAGAGTACTCTGGGTGTGAACTCCATTTTCTTTATTGGGTTGTATCATTTATTGAATGAATGAACCAGGAAATCAGAAGATAGTCAAAATTGTCTGAGTTACCAGTTATTTGTAGGCAAAGTATATCAACTTATCTTCTTAGTGTGATACAGTGTGCTTTATCATTCTGAAAACTCAGGATACAGCTTACGCATGTCCTTGTAGGTCTTTGCAGTGAGGTAGATACTAAAAGTTGTGTACACACCAATGCAAATTAGCGCTAACAAATGGTATGTTTCAGAGAAAGTTAAAACTAGTTTGAGATGAAGGATGAGAAACTTGAGTGTTTTTTTCATTTAAAGATAAGAGCTTGTGTGTTCTACACATTTTTTTAATGTTCATAGCTTTTTCTCATAAAAGTGCCATTGTTTTATGCTTTTAATGGATTTTTATTTATTTTTTTGTTATTTTTTACTTTGAAGTGGAATGTCCATTAATGTAAAATGTATTTATTTTTATACTTTAATTTTCACTAGTTTTGCTTCTAGGGAAAAGGCAAAATAAACTTTTCACCTTAAAGGAAATCCAGTTTGATCTTTTATTTACCACGGACAGGACTGTTAAAGAACAGATATTCAAAAGTATCTCGCCAAAACGATACTGCTGTAATATGATCATTTTTTACAATTTAAAATCCCATGAAAGATGGTTCCCACTATGTAACCTGTGCCGGTGCTTATTCCGGCATTAGAGTTTGTAGAGTTGGCTTTCCTTTTTTTCATCTTGGTATTTGTCTTTCATTTTAGAGTCTTGTGTGGGGGCCGATGGTTAATTATTCAGATTGAGCCAAAGGCAGGTTGACTTGCAGCTGGATTTGCTTATCTGAGCTTTGTCACCTGGAGGATGTTTCTTCAGGGTGAGTGCCTGGCACATGGTTATTTTCTGGGGAACCCTAAAGTGTCAGAATGGGAATGGGGGCACTGCTGCCTCCTGTTCCTGCCCGTCATCCCTAACATGTTGTTAAAGCAACGCGACCTGATTGTAGGTCTTCCCAAATATACATGGAATCATGTATAGGCATGGCTGTCACTCCTGTGACCTTGCCTTCGACCCTGCGGACCCTCCCAGCCTCTGCAGCCTGGCAGGCAGTTTAGCTGGCTCATTGGTTAGAACCCCTCCTGCTTGTCAACACTGTGTCTACTGTTTACTGTCTTTCGGAAATTGACATTTTTTCATGGCCTCCATTTGGTATTTATTGTGATTTATGAAGGGCTTGCTTTTCTATCAGGTGTCACTGTCCCATAACAACCACAGAAAACTGCCCCCCCTCTCCACAAAGTAATAGTTATAAAAAAATAAGCAAATGGAGTTGGAGTGCTTTCTCTCCAAGGATAAAAATGCTTTCTCTCTAGTGGACACACATGCAGGTTATAAAAATAACTAAAAACCGAAGACTTTTAGTTGTTGAATACAGCAAATGAAACCGAGTCACATCCTCGATCAGGTTCTAAAGACAGTTTTGCGGGCAAAAACCGAGTCTAACCAAAATTCTCTATGGCTCTCAATTCCTCAGCTTCTCAGGGAGGGTGACAAAGTTGTCACCCGAACTGTGGCCTCGCGTCTCGGCGTCTGGTGGGGACAATCTCATTCACACTTTTCCTGCATTTTAACAGCCTGTTTTGGGATGACTTGCGTGGTCTGTCTAGGACACCCGAGTGTGGTTAGGAAAACAGCAGCTGCTCCAGACCCCGCTGCCTCCTCGGTGACACGGCAGCCGCCTCCGTCCACAGCGACCGGTCCCTGGTCAGTGGCTTTCATGGGACTTTGTTAGAAGTGCGCAGGCCCGGGCCGAATCCGAACCTGCACTTGCAGCGTGAAGGGCTCGGCTTGGGGACACAGCGCTGCGCTGGCCGGGCCTCTCGCGTCGCCGGAGTCCGGATTTTCCCGCGTCGCAGGCGGAGGAGGCAGGCGCGGCGCTGGCTCCCGTCGCATGTCGCCAGGATACCCTACTGCCTTTCCCGAGGAGCTCTTGCGAGAACGTGGTTTTCTGACCTCATTCGGTCAGGAAATACACTGGAAAAGGGAAAAAAACCTGGTCGGCGGCCTTGTGACTAAGCGGGTCAGGTCGGTGGCCGTCGCCCCGGCCTGGGGCCACTGACCATCAGTTTCTCCGCAGCCGGGGTTTATGGGGTTTATGGGGTTTATTTCGGACGTCTGCGGCGAGGGGCAGGATCGGGCGCAGAGGGGCGCGGGCCAGCCCGGGACTCGGTGCTGAGCGGCCAGCGAACCGACGCCGTCAGGACAGTTTTCTGCCACTTGGGTTCCAGCAGAGAGAACACTGGGTGTCGCCCTTCCTAGGGACGCCTAGGGACGTGCAGCTTTGCCGAGCGGGGTGAAAAGTTAAGCCCAGTTTCCCCGCCCCGAGGCTGTCGCGTTCGCATCTAGGGCAGCCCTTTCGGACCCCGGCTGTCTGCCCCGGACTGGGGGTGCCGGAAGCGCTGGCCGGGGCGGGGGGCGTGGCTTACCGGCCCAAACAGTTCATGAGCAGCAGGGACACTGGCGGGTGCAACCTGAGACCCTCTTCCCACCCCACGCGGTGGTTACCGTCCTCGTTTAGCCCACGGCTGGAAGGCTCTCCCGCCCCAGAAGGCTCTGAGCCAGGCGACCCACTGTCCCTCACAGTCATGGCACCGGAAGGTGGCGCGCCTGAGCTCTGCGGGACCCGGACTGCCCCTCACAATCATGGCACCGGAAAGTGGCGCGCCTGCGTACTGCAGGACGGGCGTTTGCCCTTCACAATCATGGACTCGGGGAAACAGCGCTTGCGCTTTTTGGGACGGGCGACTGCCCTTTACAATGATGGCGCCGGATAATGGCGCGCCTGCGCTCTGTGGAACGGTTGCCCCGCATAATAATGGCGGCGGGGAACGGCGCGCTTGCGCCCTTCGAAACGGCCGTCTGACCTTTACAAAGATGGCGCTGGGAAATGGTGCGCATGCGCTCTGCGGGACGGACAGCTGCCCTTCACAATGATGGCGCCAAGAAATGGCGCGTCTACCCTCCGAGGCATGTGAATTCCCCCTTTAGAATCACGGCACCAGAGAACGGCGTGCCTACGCTCTGAGGTACATGAACTTGCCCTTCACAATCCTAGTGCTGGAGGACAGTGCGCCGCCGACCTACAGTACAAGTGGGAAAGGCGGACGGGAGATGAGGATCGACCTTTACAATCATGGCGCCACAAGGTGGCGCACCTGCCCGCTGCAAGACGGGCATCTGCCCTTCACAATTTTGAAAGTGGGGAACTGCGCGCTTGCGCTCTTTGGAATGGGCGACTGCCCGGCACAATGATGGCGTCGGATAGTGGTGCGCCTGCGCTCTGCAGCACGGGTGTCCGCCCTTAACAATGATGGCGCCTCTAAAAACAAGTGCGCCTGCGCTCGGCGGGGCGGACGTCGGCCCTTAACAATGATGGCGCCGGAGACCCTGCGCTCTGAGGGGCAGACGTCGGCCCCTCACAATCATGGCGGCTAGGGCGGGGCATAGCGGGGTCTGAAAGACAGAAAAGAGCTGTCAGCCGCAGAACAAGCGGTCATGTGACTACGAAGATGGCCGCCTTTCCCTGGTAAGGAGGAAGCGGCTGGTGGGCTTCGGGAAGGCGTTGTCTTTGGCCGTCTCAGCGAGCGTGTGTGTGTTAACTGCGCTCCGCGGTGGGTGCTGGTGGAGGCTCCCAGCCCGTCTCCGGCTGTCTTGGCTCCGAGGAGCTTCCCAGCGGCCGCTCCAGCGGGATCTGGAGTCTCACCCCGGCCACGCCGTCCCCTAGAGGACAGCCACGTTCCCCGCCACCCGTGTCCCGGCCGAGTCGGTGCGGGGTCTGGGGCCGCCGGGCGCGGAGAGCGCTGGGTGCCGCTCGGTCTGGCGACCGGGGCGGCGCGGCCGTTCCCTGAGCCGCTCGCTGCGGAAAGGCCGCCTTCGCCCTCCTCTGCGGGGCCCGCAGGCGTCGTCGCCTTCGCAGAGCTGACAGTTGCGTGGGGACAGACGCGGAATAGAAGGGTGACGCCGAAGGAGGCGTTTGGGGGGGGCCCAGCCGCACCTGGGCGCTCGGCGGGTGGGGGCTTCAGAAGGCAGAGTCTAAAGCTCAGTTTTGCAGGATGTGCCGCAGCTGGTCCTGCAGGACCGAGTGGCACCTGCGACGCTGGCAGGCCCGTGCGGCTGTGATGGGGGGTGACTGCAGCCCCCGGCCCCAGCCGGCGCTCCGAGCGCGCGGAGAAGGCGAGCGAGGCGTGATGCTGATGGCGGAGTGACTGGGAGATGCGACCTCTCCCCTGCGTCCCAAAGAGGAGGGACAAAGTGTTCTGACCTTTCTCTCCGAATAGTGCGCAGGGGTTGACATTGAACGAGTGAGTGAGAAATGAAAGACTGTTCAGCTTCAGAGCTCAGGACTAGTCAGGGACAGGCACGTGCAGCCGGGATTCTGTGCCTTGGATTCCAGGCGACACCATAAAGGGAGTCTTCATCAAAATTTGCTGGTGGACGGTTTGGCCTTCAGTTTGTAAAAAACACACACCACCTGTGAGGCGCAGTGAGGGGTCTGCCCGTGCAGCCTTCCCGAGTTCTGCTGCATTCCCAGCTGCCTCCCTGTGTCCCCTCCACCTGGCTGGCTCTCCCAGCGGCTTCCTTCCTGAGCTGTGGGGCACAGAAGCAGGTTGGGTACCACCGGGCCCCTCCAAGCCCAGCGGCTTTTAGGGAGTCATTAAGGCCTAAACGCCAAAAGCACCAGGAACACCTGGGATTTTGTAATTGGAACATTCAGGAAGATGCTGTCTTCTCTCTGTCTCCTGGTACACTTTGACCTTTGGCATTTTCCACTTAAATAACAAACAAGTGCCCTGAGCCTTTCCGCATCTGGGATTCGGAAGTGTTAATGTGCCTGTGCCCTTGGCATTTTTCTGCGCAGTAGCCCATGGGCACCATTCAGTTTCCCTACCCGATTTGTTGCTCCTGAAGTGAAAGGGACTGAGTTGTCACCATCACCGGGTCCCCAGTGCCTGGCGTGGAGCTCGGCAGATAACAGGTGCTCGGTAACGTCTGTGGTGCGAACGGGGAACCAGGCCCGCACAGAAGTGTGTTTCTGCCGTTGTAGTTGACACACATCGAGCCTTTATTTGGTGCCAGGCGCTGTGGTACATGCTTAGCGTTCAGCCTCTCACCTGACCCTCAGGACGATGCTGGTTTCCAGGTGAGGGGCTGGAGGCGGAAGGAGGAAGCAGTTTACTGATTCGTGGGGCGCTGAGCTTTGCGGGACCTTACTCATTGCCATCAGCCGGGCCTCCAGTGCTGGGCTGAGGTTTCTGGGTTGTGAGCACCCCAAGGTCCTCCAGAATGCCTCTTTCACACACTTTTCGTCGTCTCTGATCCATCGTGGCCTGGCCCGACGTGCGAGGTGTGTCCTCCTTGCATGGCATTTCCTGTTCCCTCCTGCGGCAGTGGCACTCCTAAAAACGCCACCCTTTAGAACCAGAATTTCTGCAGCAGTTTTAGATTTTTTTTTTTGGTGGGGTGCGGGTGTGTGTGTGTACTGTGATTGTGTGAGAACAAACTGTGGCCAGATGGTCATTGTGATTTAAAAAAAAAAAATCACTGGAGAATGCAAATAGCTGCCAAAAAACTGAGTGGATTTTGGCATTTCTAGTATGCGATGAATTTTGTAAGTGCCAGTGGAATTGCTACACATCTGTATTCTCAGGTGTAAACAATTTAAAAATAGGGGCTGTCAGCCCTTTACATGCATGAGTCACCTGGGGCTTTTGTTCACCCGCGGATCCGACCCACCACTGTAAGACCCCAGGTCCCAGAGTCGCGTCTGCCTCTGTCACTCGCTGCTGTCACCCAACGAGCTACCAACACAAGTAGCCTCAGCTTCTCTGTCTGAAAGTGGACAGCATCACGGCACCTGCCTCCTGGGCTGAGTCAGCGAGGAGAGGGAGGTAGAGGACCTGGGTGAGCGCGTGGTGGACGGGGACCGTCACTGTGCCAGTGTGTGGTGCTTTTCTCAGCTCTTCAGTGACAGGTCGCAGGGACGAAAACATTTGCGACCGAATTGCAGGTCAGATGCCATTTCTCCTTGTCCTGCTAAGTCAGCCTTTCCAGATTCTGCCGATGAAGTTCAGAGCGATCTACGAGAAGCACGATGTGGCTTTTAAAACGTCGTCGTCGCCGTTGATGGCTGTCACGCCAGTTTGTTTATTCTTCGGGTTTTGCTCGTTTTAAAATCAGGTTGGCTGGAAGCGCGTTCAAGGGAGTTTGGAAGAGGTTTCACAGGTGACTCCAGCTGCGATGTTGCTTGAAGATGAAGACTGTGTGTTTTTTTAAAAAATGCGGCTCAGAGGGCAACATGTTGGGGTTTTCCCTTAAAAAAGGAGAGGTCGGTCGGTCCACGTCGTTAACCAGCCTCTCTGCGCGCAGAGCAGATTTACTTAGAAAAGGTGGAGAGGAAATCGCGTGGGAGCCCAGGCTTTCTGGCTAGTGGGGGACGCTGAGTAAGGCCGAAGGAAATTGCAGGTCGGGACTGGGGGCCCGGGGACCACGTGGCCGGGGCCGTGCCCTTTGAGTTTCTCCTTCCCTAAAGGTGGCGGCACGAATTGTCCCCTGTGCCCAGAAAAGCTGTTTGTCCGTCATGCGATGGTTTTCACCTGGGAAGTGCCTGTGTCTTTTTTGAAAGGCACCACTTGTGAGACCCGGGGTGCCCCCAAGCCCCGTGGGAGGTGGCAGCGGGCAGTGGTGGGGTGGGACGGCCACCCCAACAGCATGTGCTCTTGTCCGTCTCCCCGTGGACAGACGGAGAGTCCCCCAGGGTTTAAGTCTGTTTCCCTTTCGATTGGCCACCCCATTTTTGAGGCACGTCTCTCTCCTTGCATTACCTGTGAACACCCCCTCTTGTTTTTACCCGTTTTACTGTGAAGCCCCTAAGTCAGTGGTTTGGTTTTGTGTTTGAGGCTCGCTTGGGACACAGGAGTTTCTCGACTCTGTGGCTCGATGCCTGTCTTTTGTCCAGGGCAGTTTTCGGCTGTCACCTCTCCACGTCCAGGTGCCACCGACCTGCTGAGCACCTGGGTGGGGTGCAGGCCAGGGCCGGAGGCCTCCCGTCTCTGCACCCCCTCGTCTGTGAGGCTGTTCCTTCGAGCCCTGGCTATCTCGATGGCCCGAACCCTAATTCATCCATCCAGCCCTGCGAGGTTTCCGCGAAGCCCTTGGGGCTGATCTGCCACCCTCGGCTAGTGGGGCTGGCTCCCCCTTGCTGGCTTCCCTGGCCTCTGGGGTCTGGCCTCGCCGGTCTCGTATGCCCTGGCAGCTCCTTGTACCTTCAAACTGATCCCAAAACAATTTTTTTAAGTTTAGCACTTCCTGTCGGTGTTGGCAGAAACACTGTCCCTCTGTAAACCTCCTTCTCGCGAAGTCCCCGCCAGCGTCCTGGCGTGTTCGGCGTCGCCGTCCGCTGACGGGCGTCTGGCCTCGCTGTCCCCAGGCACCCCCGGAACAGGAACTACAAGGCCGAATTCGCATCATGCCGGCTGGAGGCCGTGCCCGTGGAGTTCGGGGACTATCACCCCCTGAAGCCCATCACGGTAAGTGTGGTCCAGGTGCCCCGGGCGAGGCCCCTCCCACGACGGCCGGCGGCAGCTTCCTTTGCACGTGTAGATCACGTGTGTCCCCGCCCATCACGAGTGTGGGGTGCCCCGTTCCCGGGGGAGGTGTGAGCAGAGTATGTCGTTACCAGTGGGAGGCGCTGTCCTCAGTGGCACTGTCGTCTGTGACTTCGTTCAAGAAGCAGGAAAGGCGTTTAGCTGGTCACTGTCTTCTGGGTGGCACGCTTTTGACTGTCAGCAAGTAATAGAAGCCGTGGAGCTGTCACCGCGGGAGATGAGGGTGACAGACAGGTGCCTGTGGGTACCGAGGATGTGACGTTCTTAAGATGGGAGACCTGAGGCCCTACAGACGCGATGACATAAAGCAGGAAGTCACGAGACTGGCCTGTCCCCCACTGAGCTGGTCCTACTCTCAGCCACTCACCCCACGTGGTGACAGACGGGCTGCGGCCGCCCCCGCTTCCCACCCGGCAGCGGGGGGCTCGCTCCTCCCGTGGTGTCTGCCCACCCAGCAGGTGGCCTTGGGGCCAGAGCCCGCCCTGGGAGCCGGGAGCAGAGTCAGGAGGAGCCGAGAGGCAGGGAGGCCTGTGTCCCAGACGGGATTTGGGCTGTCGGGCCTGGGAGGTGCAGGGCTGGGTGCCAGGCAGACATGATACGGGCACCAGTGACAGGCGCTTGGCTCGGCTCAGTGTCAGGCCCTAGGTCTCGGGGACGTCTTCGGTGAGACCGCCCTCGCTTCAGGCACCAGCTGCAAACCGGGCCCCCGGGAACCCACACTTCGGATTTTCTGCCATCCAGCGCTCTGTCCCCTTCCTCCTGTCTCTCCCTCTCTGAAGGTTGGTCTCTGCTCCCCCGTGGGCCGCTGTCCAGCCCCGGTTCTCACGGCTTCACCCTTGAGCCTCACTCGCCCGCTGGGCGTTGCTCCGGTTCTCAGCACAGGCTGGTGGCTCAGGGCTTCACCCCGGCCCTGTCATCTGAGGCTGGGGAGGGCAGGGTGGCGGCCAGCGGGACGGAAATGTGGCTTCTCACCCCAGCTCCCGCTGTCAGCCCACACCCGGGACGTGGCACTGGGCGAATTCTCCCGAGAGGGCGGAGCTAGCACCCTCCACTCCGCAGTGATGGACACTGTCCAGAGCCCCTGAGACTGCAGCGTGGTGACACTGGGGGCTCGCGCGTCCTCGTCACCCCCTGCCCGTGGTGACGCTGGGGGCTCGCGCGTCCTCGTCACCCCCTGCCCGTGGTGACGCTGGGGGCTCGCGCGTCCTCGTCACCCCCTGCCCGTGGTGACGCTGGGGGCTCGCGCGTCCTCGTCACTCGCTGCCTAGGGCATCGCCGCACGGTGCCTGTTCGGATGCGGTAGGTCCGGGGTGGGGCGTGGCATCTGTCTGTTCTGTGAGCTCCCGGCTGCCACCCGTCCAGAGACCTGCCACCACCTAACTGTCACGGCCCCGTCTCTTCCTTCCTGACCCTGGCTTCCCACCGTCCCTCCCCAATCGCGAGGATTCTCAGTCTTGCCAGTTTGTCACAAAAATCAGTGTCCCTGTCATGGAACTAGGAAAACCTATTCGAGCTCGTTCACTGGGAAAAGTCGACAGAGATGCCCCTTGACCTTGACCCTCATGGTGTCCCCCCCAGGTCACGGAGTCGAAGACGAAGAAGGGGAACCGGAAAGGCAGCACGTCGTCGACGTCCTCCTCGTCCTCCAGCTCCGTGGTGGACCCTCTGAGCAGCGTCCTGGACGGGACCGACCCCCTCTCCATGTTCGCGGCCACTGCTGACCCTGCGGCCACGGCGGCTGTCACGGTAACGCCCTCAGGGCGCCGTCCAGCCGGGGGTCAGTCCTGCGGGGTCGGGGCTCGGGGCTTCCTCTTTTTGGTTTAAATTGCAACCTGAGGGTGTCCTGGTTGTAGCAGTTCAGGTGATGGAGATGCCACAGGGTGGGGCTCACAGGTGACACAGGAGAGACTGGCGTAGGTCACAGAGGGCGACAGTGGAGGGTGACATGGGAGAGGCTGGCGTAGGTCCCAGGAACTACTTTTTTCCTTTTTTTAAAAGTTTAAAAATTTATTTTAATTTCCCTTCTTTTATAATTTTTTGGATTTATTTTTACAAAGTTACATAAGCAGTTCACTGATTTTTCATATACAATTAGCTGAACAGCACAGACAAAGCCCTGTCGGCCACTTCCGCCCATTCCGCCCACCGCCTGCAGCTCACCAATGACGTCACTGTGCTGTGCAGTTTTGTAGACTTTCTATGTTTTCATAGATGTTACAACAGCAGTTCCTGAGTGTTTACATGCTCACTCATTTATAAATAACAATAGCAGTGTCACCTGACTGTGACAGACCCTTCCAAGTGCACTCGCTCCTGGTTCTCAGTCGCCCTCCCAAGAGGCATTATATTCCCCGTTCAGGAGGCACATGGAGGAATAGGGGTGCCGCGTCACGGGGAAGCCGGACTTCCCACCGGCCAGGCTGACTTCGGAACCAGTGTTCCATGCTGGCGTTGCAGGTCTTTTTTTTTTTTAACATAATTCTAATTATATATATATATTTTTTACTTTGACGATGTGCCTTAGCTCCGTGTCAGTCTGTACAGAACAGCCTCATTGTCGGTGGCCGTGTCGTGCTCTGAAGAGTGGGCACCACTTGCTCTGACTCGCTGATCGCCCTCTGAGGGGGGCGTAGGCTGTTTTCTGGCGTTGGCTGGTGCAGACGGCCGTTCCCGGGCCCTGGGACCACAGGCGCACGGGGCTTCCGCAGGCCGGGGCTCGCCAAGGCCTCGCCAGCAGAACTGAGGGGCCCGTCTCCCCGGCCCCTGCCAGCGTGGACGTAATTTGTTGTGCAAAGTCGGTGCCCTGCTGATGACAGAAAAACCATCTTGTTCAGTTTGCTTTTCCTCGATTCTTAATGAGCGTGTCTTTCGATACGTTTGTTGGCCATTTGTGCTGAATTGGCCTGAGAAATTGATCATAGCAAACCTTTAGCTAGGTTTATTTTTTTCTACATTGAGGACTATCTGCCTTCTGCTTGTACTTTTTTTTTTTTTTACCGTTATCAAGGTACAATTGACATAAAATCATGAGAAATTTAAAGTCTGCAGTAAATACAGGTATTCAGTGTGATGGTTTGGAACGCATATTTCATTATGAAAAGGTTCTTCTCATGGAGTTGATTAATACATCCATAACCTCACATGTTTACCGTTTTTTTTTTTTTCAGTTAGAACATTTAGGATCTACTCTCTTAGCAAGTTTCAGTTACAGATTACCTGTAGCCGACTGCGGTCACCATGTCTGCTCGTCCTTTTCCTTTTAAAGATTAAAGCGACCCTGCCGCTGAGGAGATTGTCTCGCTTCTCCGTAGGACGGTTCCAGGAAGAAGCGTGACAGGGACGATACCTCGGTGGTCGGGCCAGACTTCGAGCCGTGGGCCAGCAAGCGGGGCGAGATCCTGGTGCGGTACACGACCACGGAAAAGCTGTCCATTGTGAGTCGGGCGGGCTGCTCCGGGCTGCTCCGGGCCAGTAGGAATCTCCTGACAGTCCAGTGCGGGGGGGGTTCGCCCCCCACCAGGCCATGCCGACACCAGCAGGGTGTCCGGCTCAGCTCAGTTCTGACACTGTCGACTGGGAGGTGGCGCCACACCCCATGGTTAGGGGCTCCATCCCACGAGACTGCCCCCCACGTCGGACTCCGGACGTAAGGTGGTCACCGGCGCCTCCGACCGCCTGGCTGTACGTCGGCGGTTCCCACGACCACTCCTCGCGGTCGGTCAGTCTGCCGGGGCCGCCCACGGGACTTGGGAAGCCCATTCACGCACCAGCCTCCGGTTTATCACAGCCAGATGAGGCGATGCGTGGGGTGAAGCCCAGGGGACTTTGGGGTTGGACACAGTGGTGGGAAGTGGTCTGGTTCACGGGTCAGAAGCTCTCTGAACCCCGAACCCCGTCCCTTTGGGTTTCATGGTGTTGTCATTACCTCGGTGGGGTCGGTTAGCTTGTTGGCCCCGGGAGTACCCCCAGCCGCCTCCCTCGGGGGTGGGGCGGGTAGGAGCGGGGGCGGGGCTGGGAGTCAGCCCCATCCTCCGGAGCTTTCCACCGTCACCTCATTGACGCAACCAAATCTGTCACCACTTAGGAAATTCCAGGGCTTTTAGGAGCTCTGTGCTGGAGACCAGCTGTGTCTCGTAAATCACAGTGTCACGGTAGGGTTGCCCCAGCTCGCGGCTCTGTGAGTTTCGTTTATGACGTCAGTGTCACGTGGGAAAAAAACGTGCCGACTGGCTTCTCAGAAACTGAAGAACGAGGCGTCTGGCCCCGGTCAGGGGACTGGAGCCGCGGCGGCGTCCCTGGGCGTCGCTGGAGGGCGGCGGTCACGGCGTGAGGGGTGTGCACCGTCCCCGCTGGGCCTCGCGAGGCCCCGCAGCTGGGCTCCTCCAGGTCTCTCTCTGTGTGGCCGCTGGGGGACACGTTGGCTCGTGCCTGGGCACAGGAGGGACTGCAAGGTCGCCGCGGCCAGTCCGCACAGGGAAGGCCGGCAGAGCCGAGACCTGCCTGGGAAAGCAGGTCACGCCTGCGTTAGGGAGGACCAGGCAGGGCACAGTGGCTCGTCCCCAGAGCTCCCCCCCACCCAATGACAAACAGAAGAGACGTTTCGCTTGACACTGAAAAGAAGCCTAGAGGTGGTTCGTGCAGGCCCAGCACGGCAGCTCCGAAGTCATCAGGGACCCAGCTCTCTCTGCTGCTCTGCCACGGGCGGTGTCCGTCACCTCACGTCCCCCAGTCCCCCTCTCCACGCCCAGTTACGTTTTTCTGAAAGACGGCGTGGGTTATACGCAGTGCAGGGGAAGTGGGCAGATGTGACAGTGCCACCAGGAGGCGGGCGTGAGCAGGGCAGGGAGGGCGGACCCAGCGGGCACACGGAGGCCCCGCCGCCCGCCTCGTCCTGCCCCGCCCGGCGAACCTGGCTGGTCGAGCAGGACGACAGGTGAGATGCCCAGACTGTGACATTTTTTTCCTTTTTTTCTGAACGCCTCGAGTTAATTTAGAGCGGTGATTCTCAACCGGGAGTCACTTTACCCTCCCAAGGGACATGCTTCAGTGTCCAGAGACATCTTTGGTTGTCACAGCCATGGGGACGATGCTGGCACTTGGCGGGTGGAGGCTGGCGATGCTAATAAACATCCCGCAGTGCAGGGGACGGCCCCACGACAGACTTCGCCAGCCCGTAATGTAAATGGTGCCGAGGCTGTGACACCCTGCTTCAGAGTAAGCTACGTGCTGTCACGTGACTGCGCTGGCCTCAGAATTTTGCTCTTTGGTGGCTCGCTTTGAGATCCTGAATCGAGTAGAAATTTGAATTTCCAGTCGTTTCTAGTGAGCAGCAGCATTCTTTGAATAAATATTTCTATTTTTTGTTTGGCTTTGTTGGAAAATGATGAGTCATGTTGTCTCAGTCCTACGTGAATGCTAATTTAACTTACAAGTTTTTTCTTTATCATGGAATCCAATAAGTTTTTCAAAAATACTAACAATTTTTTTTTTTTGCCCCTGCAGAATCTGTTTATGGGATCTGAAAAAGGTGAGTTTTTGTTGTTTCTGTGGGGAATTTTCCCATTGCCTTTAATATAATCTCACAAAGGGAAAAACAGTTCGTAGTGCCCAGTCCTGACACGTGCTTCAGTTGAAGCTATCGCGTCCTGCATTCCACGTCAACTTAGTAGAATTAAAATAATGTTTAGGTGATGGATTAAAGACCAGGAGGTTTCGTGGCATAAAACGTAAGCTCACGGCTGGATCCTGTGATCCAGAGCAGTGATCACTCTCTTGCGAAAACGCAGATCCGTTGATCGGGTGGGGGTCCCTGTGCTCAGACTTCCTGGCCACGGTCCCCGAATGCAGAGCGTCTCCATTTCCTCTTCCGGGACACGGCCTGGGCCTGGGGACCTGGCCGTGGGGCAGGCTCACGTCTCGTGCGCACACGGACCTCGGCCCTGGGGGGCGGGGCACGGGGATTTCTCTGCCGACTCTGAAGGCACTGGCGCGACTTGTCGCCCACTGGGCTGCAGCGGAGGCTGGCTTTGGTTTTCGTGCGAGTCGCAGGCGTGTCAGCTGTGACTGTGCATTGACAGCAGGTTGAGACAGCACATCGGAAATCAGGAGACTGGGACACCTTTGTTACGGGCATAACTTTGACCCCAAACGGTAAGGAAGTAGATCATGGCGTTGCGTACCCACCAGAAACATCGATGACGCTCCTTGCTGTTGAGAGTGAGGGCAGCAGGCCTACTGTATGTTGCTGGCGGGCGCGCAGAATGCCGCCCACTGTGCAGAGCTTGTGCGCGACCAGGATTGAAGATGGGCCCTTTGGCCTGGCAATGCCGCTGCCAGGACATGTCCTAGGTCAGAGATTGGCGAACTGTGCGCTGCAGGTCAAATCTGGCCCTCTGTTTGATTTTGTAAATAAAGTTTTATTGGAATGCTGCCATGCCAATTCGTTTACATACTGTTTATGGCCGCATTTGTGCTAAAATGGCAGAGTTGAGTAGTTGTGACGGAGGCTACGTGACTCACAAAATCTGAAGTATTTACATCTGGCCTTCTATAAGAAGCGTTTTTCTAACTCTGCACAGACACATGTTTCTTAAAAGTGTGGTGTGAGGATCAGCAGCACTGACTTCACCCGGGAGCTCGTTAGACATGCGATCTCAGCCCTGCCAGGCCTGAAAGTCAGAATCTGCAAGTTAATGCACCCTTAAGTGATCCCTGTGAAGGTTCGTGAAGCTCTGCCCTGAAGAAAGGCACGCACATGTGACTAGGAGACACGCCCAGAAGTGTCCGTGGCAACATTGCTCAGAGTAGCCCCAGACAGGACACAACCAAACGTCCATCGGCAGCGAAATAAAACAGTTGTAGCATCTTCACACGTGGAGAATAGTAAATAGGAAAACGATTAGACTAATACAGCTCTGTCCAACAACAGGAATTAAAGCTAATGGGAATGAAAGAATTTGGTGGTGGTCACAAAGGTTAATGTGTGAAAATGCACATGTATGCACATTCTGTATAAAATTTCAGAATGAAGGCAAAAGTGGAAACAGGTAAAAATTACTTGGAAACTTTAGTAGTTGTTAAATAATTGTGCCATGCAGCTGATCGCAGCCAAATCTGAGTTAGCACCAAAGCTAAGAGACCCGTGCCTGAAAATAATCGACCTTAGCTCCTGAAATGCGGGTTTGGGAGGCAGCAGCAAAGAGACCACAGTTCCAGCACAGAAGGCCCCTGTGATGGGGAAAGGGTTTGGACCGGGAGGCCCTGCAGAGGACAGCCAGCTGGCCGGAGAGCCTTGGCCTGTGGCCCGCTCGTGGCCTGGAGCCCTCGCCCTCCTTCCTCTCTGTCCGTCTGTCCCCGCTGATGGGAGGAACTGTGCCGACAGGTGGCAGGTGGAGGCACCGTTAGCCCTGTGTGCCTGGAGAGGAGAGGGCTCTGAAGTCCTGGTGTTCCCGCCTCCGGGCAGACAGTGACGGTGTCTAGTTGGTGCGAGGACATGACAGTTCCACACTGAAGGGCCTCTTGTCCTTGGAGAACAATCAGATGACAGGTTTTTGGCGTCCTCGTCTGGACCACTTTTCTCTAGGAGAAAAACCGATGCAGTGAAAGGTTTGTAAACACCGGAGAGAGTGGAAGCGTTTTGAGGCCGGCCTCCCGGGATCAGCAGGAAGGTCTGGTGGAATTTGGGCTGTGGAAGGAGCTTGCTCTCAGAATCTCGGTTCGGAGTTGCTCTCCGGCCCCTTCCTTCGTGAAGCGGTGTAGAGAGAGGCCTGCCCCCAGCCAGTGGCGACGGGAAAGCCGCCCGTGTGACGCGCGTCCGTTCTGTGCAGGCAGAGCCGGGGCCGTCGGGTCGGCAGCGTCGGAGAAGGTCCGCACCAGGCTGGAGGAGCTGGACGACTTCGAGGAGGTGAGTGCGTCGCCCGCCGAGCCCCGGGAGCCTGCCCGCCCCGGGCCGGTTCTCCAAAGGTGTCTTTTCTCACTGATGCCTGAGCAAGCCCGGGTCGCGTGGGGGCGGGCTCACTGGACGTGCCAGCTGAAGCCATGTCCCCGGGACGCGTGGGATCAAGGCGCCAGCCTGCTGCCTGCCGCGGAGGCTGCGGCCGGCTGGGCAGGGCCCTCAGGACTCTTGCTTGGCCTGCGTGAGCTTGCAAAAGGCACGACTCACTCGCCAACTCTTAAAAATTGGTAAATTCAACTCACATCCGGATCTCTGGCTTCTCTCGAATCCTGTGTGACAGTCGTGGGCCCACACTCCCACCGGTGCCCAGGGCAGGCCCCGTCCCGGTTGTGCGGGCCTCCCTGCCCCCTCCTGCTCATGAACGTGAGGGGGAGGCCGGCCCTTGGAGACGGGTGAATTCGTGTCCTCCACGGTATCATTAGGTGGCCCAGCGTGGCGAGTAAGAGGACACGAGCCAGGTTGCCTGGCTCTACGTTTGGTCATTCTGCGATTTGGGGCAAGGTGCTTACCAGCTCTGTGCCTCAGTTTACATACCTGTAAAATGAGAATGCTACACAGTACCTGTCTCTTAGGTTTGTTGCAGGGATTAAGTGAGTCAACACGCAGGAAGTGCTGAGGCCAGCACACGGTCCGTGCTCTGCGGGTGTTAGCTGTCACCACCGTCACCCTGCATCCAGGGGCCTTAGAGACCGTGTGTCACACGGTGCCCTCGGGCAGGCACCTCTCCTGTACCCGTTTTCTCATCTGTAGGGCGGCGGTGGGGGGTGTAGTTGTGTAGTCCCGATGGGACTTCTCTGAAGTCGCCATTGCTGTGCGCTGTACCTGCCCTCGGCTCAGGGCCTTCCAGCTCTGAGCCAGAGTCATCGGGGGCTCAGTGGAGTCTAATCGTACAGGGTCTGATTTCCCAGTTTCTAATCATACAGGATCTGATTTCCCAGTTTCTAATCATACAGGGTCTGATTTCCCAGTTGAGCCAGGACACGTTTTGAAGTAGGGCGCCCGAGAGCCGCCGTCTAATATTTCTCAGGTGGCTTGGCTGGTAGGGAGGGAGCTCTTTAGTTTGTGAGTCTCTGAAAGTCGCTTGAGCCGGCTTAGGTTGGAAATGGAGACTTGCTCGAAGGACACAGGGGCTCTTCCCTGGGCCCAGGGACAGAGTGGCCCGGAGCCAGGAGCTGCAGAACCGCCTGGAGACCTAGCCGCTGTCCTGTGTGGCCTCCCGTGTCTGGTTCTTTTCCCCTGCAGACTGGCCCCCGCCCACGGCGGAGGTGGCTGCTCCATGGGCCCAGCTTGCCACCGCGTTAGTCAGGGTAAGGCTGGGCCGTGCTGTGGTAACAAACGACCCCCATGCCTCAGCGGCTGAACATAGCGAAGGCTTCTTTCTTTCTCACGTTATTCATGCACTGCAGGTGACAGACACACCTCCACCTCACGCTGCCATCTCAACAGATGGCTTCCAGGGTCGTCACAGCAGAGCTGAGGAAAGGGCCAGTTTTCAGCCTCAGCTCGGAAGAGGCGCATTCCCTCTGCTCACAGCCCGTCCCCCCAGACTAGTCACCTGGCCCCTCACACTGCTCGGGCAGGGAGGGCCCTGTCTGCCAGCTCAAGGGACTTGCTGGGAGCAGTCCCTGTTTCCTGAAACTTCCACTCATTTTTTTTTTTTTTTAGACAAGGCAACCCTTGGTTGACTCATAGATTGCAAGGACCTTGTCAACTTAAAATCCCTTATTTTTTTATTTTTTCCGCCTACAGCACCTGGTCTTTCTAGGTGGTCTCCCATCCAAGTACTAACCAGGCCTAACCCTGCTTAGCGTCCAAGATCAGACGGGATCGGGCTTGTTCAGGGTGGCATGGCCATACACTGCTCGTGTTTCTTTGACAAAGAGTTTTTCACGTTGGATTCTAGGGGACATTTGTACAAAGAAGGCGTGGTCCCTGGTCTCCTCGTGGGCTGGGTGAGGGCGTGTAGCAGCAGCCCGGCGAGCACGTGTGTGTGCCAGGCGGTGCCAAGCCTTCACGCAGCGCCCCCAGACCCGTGTGCTGGTCTGGCTCTCTCTCCCGCAGCTGTTTGCTCCTGTCTGCTCTCCGTCCAGAATGCTCTCTCTGTGGTCCGGTTACCGCCCCTGCCCCTCTCCATGGCCCACTTGACACCCGTGCGCCTCAGAGTGCATCTCAAGTATTGCTTCCTCCAGTGTAGTGCCCGTTCCTCGTTTCCATATTCCTTCCTTCCTAAGATGAGCCTTTCCCCAACATCCTTGAAACTGGGCCATCTCTCACTTGGTACATGTCCATGATCAGCAATTTTTTCCTCCATGGTGCACGAAACAGTTGTACTTCTTACCGTGGGCTCCTTGGGTCCAGCGACCCATTCGTTGTTTGTTTCTGAGCATTTTGTATTAGTTTGTGTTTGCATTCATCTCGTTTTCTATGCCTTGAACTCCATTAGTGCAGAAATGACGTCTGTTTGCTCGCTGTCTGGTATACCACGCCTGGCACACGGTGGGCCCCGATTGCCGTTGGTGGTCCCTGTTCACATGCGAGGCTCTGGGAGCAAAGCAGCTCGCCCAGAATCATGTGGGAGCAGCCAGGCTGGGAGCCGGCCTTCAGGCCATCTCTAAGTCACTGTGCTCTGCCTGTCTTTGCAGAAAGCTCGAAGAATCTGTTTGATCACCAGACAAAACTATCAGTCCTGGACGTGGTTCCATAGTGTAGCAGTTAGCACGTCTGCTTTACATGCAGAAGGTCCTGGCTTCACACCCCAGGGGAGCCACGGTCCATGGTCTACGGCCATGCCACCCTGAACAAGCCCGATGTCTGATCTCAGAAGCTAAGCAGGGTCGGGCCTGGTTAGTACTTGGATGGGAGACCACCTAGGAAGACCAAGTGCTGTAGGCATCAAAAATAAAAATAAAAATAAACTGTCACTCCTGGTGGGGAAATCAGGAAACCTTAGAGGATGGAGCTCAGCCAGCACCCAGGGTCAGGCGGGTTCCCTCCAGCTGACACCTTGTCCCCTCCACCCGCAGGGCTCCCAGAAGGAGCTGCTGAACCTGACTCAGCAGGATTACGTGAACCGCATCGAGGAGCTCAACCAGTCGCTGAAGGACGCCTGGGCCTCGGACCAGAAAGTGAAGGCTCTGAAAATCGTCATCCAGGTCAGGCCTAGTGATTTTTTCTTCCCCTTCAGAATTTCCCGTGTAGAACAACTCCGGGTTAGTCACGGGTCTCAGCGGCCTTCAGCCTCGCCCTGTTTCTTCCGCCTCTTCTGTTTTCACTCACTTCCTCTGAGGGCCGTGACTGTGGGGCTGTGTTTTTATGACGTGTCTAGTCCTGAGGCCACCACTGTGCCAGGGCACATTCCCCCAAGGTGACGGGATCAGCGGTGTCCCCCACGTCATGCCATGCTTGTCCCGGCACGTTCACGGCGGTGCAGGCTCAGGACCGACCAACCGCGTTTGGGTTTGCTCCACCAGATTTCCTCCGTCTCTTCGGAACTAACGGTTGCGTGTCCTTGTTACGTGCATTTTGGGTCATATTCTGCATAATCGTGACCAAAAAAACCCCACGTTTACGGCGTTAGGGGAGGTACTTTTGTTGAATCCCCTTTGTTGGTCCATGACAATTCTTGGATCACAAGAGCAAGCTGTGGAAGGAAGACGGCTCATTCTGTTTCTCAACCCCCGGAGACCATCCTGTCTTGGCAAAACACGTTCTGAGACGCACTGTAAGAAGAATAAGGTCCATGTTCTGATGTTCAGAGCAGAGTCAACAAGGCATTTTCGAACAGCCATTTTAGTTCAAAAGGACAGATTCTGTGCTTGTCCGGTGTCATGGCAACGTGACACTTGTTTGCTCACCTGCTGCCCTGGAGAGTTTGGGAGTCTTTGTGCCGGGCACTTGAAGTCTTTCACGGTGATGGTGTGGCAGGTGTGATGTCTTTTTTTTTTGGCATTTCATGAGCGAGGCAAACCCACGCCCGCTCCCCTTCGGTCCCTGGTGTTAACTTACAGAGTAAACACCCCTGCAGAGAAACCATATTTTACTTACCCATTAAAAGTAAGGTAAGGGACGTGTAGGCCGTGTCCACTCCGACTGTCAGGAGTCATGCTGCTGGGAGCGTTCGCACTCAGGTCTTTGTGTGGACGTGTTTTCATTTCCCAGGTCGGTTCCTAGGTGCGGAGTTGCTAGGTCATGTGGTCAGTGTATGGTTAGCTTTTTGAGAACTGGCCGACCTGCTTCCCGGAGTGGCCGCTCCATTTGCCTCTCCGCCAGCCATGCACAGAGGTCAAGTTCTCGAACACCTGTTCCCACAGGCGCTGTTGTCTGCCCGTTGGATTATAGCCATCCGAAGGGGTTTGATGGGGGTGCCTCACCGTGGTTTTAATTTGCATTTCTCTACTGACCGATGATGTTGAGCAGCTTTTTGTGTGCTCATTGGCCATTTTTCTATCTTCTGTAGTGAAACGTCGAGTCTAGACTTGCCTGTTTCAAAAATCAGGTTCACTTCTCACTCAGCTGTAACAATTCTTTATCTTTGATACGAGTTCTTTACCAAATATATGATCTACCGGTATTTTTTTCTAGTCTGTGGCTTTTTTCCTTTTCATAATGGTGCCTTTGAAGTTAAGAAGTTTTAAATTGAATGGAATTCAATTTATGTATCGTCTCTTTTTTTGTCTCATGCTTTTGGAGTTGTGTCTAAGAACTCTGCCTAACCTAGGATCGTGAGAATCTTTTCCTGTGTTTTCTTCTTGAAGTTTTATAGTTTTAGCTCTTACATCTGGGTCTGTGGTCCATTTTGAATTAATTTTTGTGTAAGATGTATAAGGTCTAAGGTTTTTTGTTTATTTCTTGCATGTGGATATTCAGTTGTCTCAGCATTTGTTGGAAAGACTGTCTTCCCTATGGAATTATTTTGGCGCTTCTGTCAAAGTCAGCTGACCAGAGATGTAAGAGTTTATTTCTAGACTCAGATTTGTCCCACAGATCTGTCATCCTGCCTCATTCCATTACGCCAGCACCACACTGTCTTGGCCATTGTAGCTTTCTGGTTAGTGTAAGTCTTTTAACTTTGTTCTTTTTCAAAATTGTTTTGGCAATTTTGGGTCATTTCCATATGATTTTTAGGCTCAGCTTGTCAATTTCTCACCTCCAACCCCTCAAAAAAATACAAAAACAAAACCAAAAGACCTCTGGGCCTTTGATAGGGCTTGTGCTGACCCTGTTGGTCAGTTAGAGGGACTTGTCCTCCTAACAGCAGTGAGTCTGCCGATGCGTAAGTTGCGTGTCACTCGCTCTGTCGACGGGCGTCTGGTTCCTTTTCTTCTTCCATCGTTATGAACGACATTGCTGCGCCCACCCCTGGACGTGTCTGCTGGGCTTTCCCTGGACGAAGGCCCCTACCCTAGGAGGGGGGGCCGGGCGGCGGGCCTGTGGCTCTCCAGCCCTGCCGGACAGCGCTCGTTTTCCACCGTGGCCACTCCGGCGGACACGCTGGTGGCAGCCGCGAAGCGGGGACGCGTCTGTGCCGCTGCGATGCGTTCGGTGAGAGCAGACTTTCCTCGTTTTTCCGATTTAGGAAGTGACGAAATCCTACCTTATCGTGGCTTTAATTTGAAATCCTCAATCATAATAGGATTAAGCATCTTTTCGCTGGTTTATTGGATATTGGTTTTTTTTTCCTGTAAAATGCCTTACATCACCTTCCTCTGCTCATTTTTTTCATTGTTGTTTATATTTTTCTTACTGATTTTTTAGGATCTTTTTTTATATATTCTGGGTAGTAATTGTCCTCGGATTACTTAGTCTGCTTCTTTCTTTCTATCCGTTCATCCTTTCTTGGCATTCAGCCATAGGTTATCTTTTATCCATTTGCTTTGGTTGTTCAATTTAAAAAAAAAATCCTAACTTAATTAGAAACTGCTAGCGTCTTTCTAGAATATCGCTAATTGGAAACAAATGAAAAACACCCTGTTAGTATTTTTCCTGCAGTGTTAATAAGTTCAGTAGCGAGTATTTCAGGCAGAGTAATTTGTCAGTCAGGCGTCCAGGAAACGTTTATTACGGTGGGTCCCAGCCCCGGCTGCGTGTTGGGGTCGTGTGAAATCCAGTCCCAGCTGAACCCAGACCAGCATCATCATCCGGGTCTTTGGGGACGGGGCCCGGCACCATTATTTTTAAAAGCCCCCTAAGTGGTCCCAAAGCTGAGAACATTGGTTTGTTGAGGGCATAGGCCGTTCAGAGTCTGCTGCTAATTGTGGATGTCACAAACCCGGTGCGTCCCCCACTGGTTCAGTGAAGGCCACTTGGAGCCCTGGCTGGAGGACTTGCCCAGCCCACCCGTGTGGCGTGGAGCAGAGAATCTGCATTTTTAACAGTCACACCCTGGGCGCCTGATTCTGACTTAGGAAACTATACCAAAGCTTTGAAAACCTGGGGAATCTTCAGAATTGTGATTTAAAAGGTAACCTCACATCATAACATTATTACGACTTGAACTTCAGATTAAAAAAAAAAAAACTCCGCTTCCTGTCACCCTCCATAAAACACACATTCTGTGACAGCGGCCGGGGCAGAGTCGGCACACACGTTGGGACGCCGCAGCTGTGTTTGAGTCTGTTTGAGTTTTCTCTCCCTCACCTCGCCAGCGGGTCGTGGACGTGACACCCCGGGAACCGAGAGCCGTGTACTGTCCACAGCCTCTGAGGTTCAGAGCTGCCTGCCTTCTGCAGGCCCTGACATCTCACAGGGTCATTGTTTAAGTCGGGACACTCATACAGGGCGTCACGGAGCCGGAGATGGAGTTGTGTGTGTGTGTGTGTGTGTGTGTGCAAACGCCACATTCAGTGTCCCTGCCACTGTTTTAACAGCTCACCTTTCCCCCTCTCCTCATGAGCTGTCAGAGGAGGTTCACGAATGAGACACATTTGCTTCTAGGCATGTAACACTAAGGAGAAACTCAGAGAACTGAACAGTTTAGGTATTGGGTAACAAGCAGAAAACAGACGTCGACCCACCTCCTGATGAGATGAATATTAGAACTTTTCTCAGCATGTCAGGAAAGTGCGTCTTAAAGGCCCCTTTCTAAGTGTGCACATAGTTTCTAAGTGACATTTTTCTGTCTGAGGGTCAGCTGTCAGAGTGATAAAATGCAGCAGGGTTGTTTAGTTCCTTCTGCTGACTTTTGAATTTGTAAAGATTTCGGAGTGTTACATTTAGTTCTTCAACGTAGAAGTGAGGTTTTTGTTTCTGTTTATAAATGATGACTTAATATGGGGTGTTTAAGCCCAAGTCGTGTGGCTCCAGTCTTTTGCTGAGTCGTGGACATGTTGATTCCCACCACCCCCCCCCCAAGAAACCCTGGAGACTTCTTATGGGGTCATCATTTCATAGAAAAGAATGAATGTTTAAGCATCCAGACCATCCTGAAATAAACCAGAGGTAGCTGTGCTGAGAAGCCGTGGGAACAGAGTTGTCTGCGAGGGCACCCGGGGGAGAGGCGTCTTTGACTCCCCCGGGCGACCTTGAGTGCTGACCCCGGCCCAGCCTGTGAGGTGAGACCCTTCTGGGTGCGGTCCCTCAGCCCTGTGGCTTTCCTGCAGGAAGCTGCTAATAACAGCCTCCCCTTAAGAGACTCTGAGCAGAGTCTGCTCCCTTTGTCAAGAAGCAGGGGGTTTCACTTATCATCGTGTGTCCAGTGTCCAGCGGGGGTCCCGACACACAGGCGACACCGCACCTGTTTGTAGCAGGCGTTAAATTTCTAGGCCCGGAGCGTTCCAGCCAAGTGGGAGCTGACAGAGAACTCTCTTTTCTTTTCCTAGTGTTCAAAGCTTCTTTCGGACACGAGCGTTATTCAGTTCTACCCAAGCAAATTCGTCCTCATCACTGACATACTCGATACGTTCGGTAAGTACTAGTTGTATTCGTCTTAGATCCAGGAAACGTGTTTTGTTTGTTTAGATCCAGGAAATGTGGCGGGTGGCAGAGTTGCTTTAAACTAGGTTCTGTTTCAGTTTAAGTAATTAGGTAAATGGCGAAGGAGGCCAAGCCCCTCCCCATCCCGTTCATTGAAAGGATGCTGGTTTTGAAAGAATCTTAAGCGATGTGTGTTCTCGCCTTCTGATGGGCTAGTGCAGAAGCGAGTGCAGCAGGGCAAACACGTGGCCTCCAAGCCAGCTCCAGGCCACTGCCGTTGCATGGCACCTGGAGCTCGCTGTGTCACGACTGAACTGGGCATCTGTCCAGCACTTCCGCTGCCCCAGCGGCTCTCCCTGGGGACGGCAGCACCATGTCCCTGTTACCAAGCTGGACGTCCGAGCGGCTGCTCTGCTGGGCCCGTACCCAGCCCGTCACCAGCTTCCGTCACCAGGTACACTCTCTCAGCCATTTGTCCACTTTTCTCGGCCTCCACCACTGAAACCTCAGTCCAGGCCACAGCCCTCTCCCGCCTGGGTGACAGATGTAGCTCTTGTGAGATCTTCCCGCGTCATCGAGGCTGCCCTTTGTCCCACGGGCCACCCCTCGGGCAGAGCGCTCTGGACTGAAGAGAATGACAGGCGGCCTCTGGGCAGCTTGGTGGCGGTCAGCGGGCAGAGCATCGTGCCTTAGCGGCCCGTGGAAGCCGTGCTTCCCTCTGGACTGTACGCGACGTTGAGCAGCATGCCAGGAGCCCCGCGAGAACGGGCAGAGTCGCCTCTAGGAGCCGGACGCACAGAGCAGAGCAGAGACATTCACTGTCTTAGCAACGACGGGCCGGCGGCTCCCAGCCCCGCAGGTCTGATCTGTAACTGTCAGAAGATTAGACGTGTCAGAAAACAAATGCCCAGGAGACCAGGGACCTGAGCCAGTTAGCTAGAACCAGTGGTAGAAATCCTGACTCATACGAGTCTTGGAAAAGGGGAGTGATTTTCGGCTGATGTGGAGAAGTCCAGGGGTGGTCTCAGAAACAGCCGGATTCAGGAAATCAAACAATGTCTCCAGGAGGGACCTTGGCTTTGTTTTTTTTAGTACTTCCCCTTGGGTTGGCCTCATTCTCAAACCCTGCAAGATATCCTCAGCTTCCATTCACTGTTCCAGGAAAGAACTACTTTTTTTTTCTAAGCACTCCAACAAAGTCCCAGAATTCAGTCTCATTGGCCTGGCTTGGATCACATATCTGTCCCTGAGCCATTTGGGGTATCTAGGGAATGAAATAGGCCAGTTATCTAGATCCGGGAGGGGCTGTCGCCAGAATGAGGGGAATGGTCGCTAACTGGGCTGTAAGAAGTGAGGACTCAGCTAGAAGATGGCATCTCTCGGCTTCTGATGGCCCAGAGAGGTGGCGTCAGGCACTGCTGGACGTTGAAGATGTGCCAGCAAATAAGACAAGAATGTCTGCCTTTGTGGGCTCATGTGCCTGTGAAAGGGGTTTTACAGAGCAAGTAAGTAAATCTGGTTGGATGTTAGGAGACAGCGCTGTGGAGTCAGAGGAGAGGGTGCGAGGACTCGGAGCGAGGACGGGTGGGGAGCCTGCGTTCTCAAGCCGATCAGAGGAGGCCTCGCCGAGAAGTTGCTACGTGGGCAGGCACTTGAGTCGGGGAGAGATGAGCACGCTCCGCAGGGGTGGGGCGCAGGGCCAGGGCCGCCTGAGCAGCAGCGGGTGCAGAGGCCCTGGGGTAGGGCTGCGGCCGGCAGGCTTGGAGAGCTGAGAGGCCGGGGTGGCGGGCATGCGGTGAGCGAGGGGTGGGGGCAGGAGCCGACGTGGCCACAGGTCCCGGTCAGCCATGGGAAGGACTTGGGCTGTGACCTTGAGGACGTGAGGAGCCACAGGGGTGTCGGGAAGGAAGGGACGCGGTCAGATCGAGTCCAGGGGGCTCCTCCGGCTGCTGTGTTGAGGGGCGGTAGGGCGGGGCGGGCAGAGATGGCGAGAAGGGACCCCGAGTGGATGGCGCGCTGGGCTCTAGAACAGACGTCAGGCCGTTCCACCCCTCGTAACAGCCTGTCCTCGGAGGGCGAGGACATCAGTTGGGGGGACGGGCCGTGGCTGTCCGGTCCTCCTGAC
>CM053501.1:2157915-2170454 GCA_028627145.1 Eidolon dupreanum | reverse complement strand
TATATATATATATATATATATATATATATATATATATATATATATATATATATATATATATATATATATATACATACACACACACACACACACACATATATATGTATATATGTATATTTATATTTATATATAATAAATACTGCTGCAGTGAACATAGGAGTTTGTATATCTTTTCAAATTAGTGTTTTTTGATTATACACACACGCACACATACATATATACATACATATGTATTATATAGTATGTCATCTGGAAATAGTGATGGTTTTACTTCCATCTTTCCAGTTCTTTTGTCTTGTCTGATTGCTATGGCAAGGACTTCTAATACCATGTTGAATAATAGTGGTGATAGTGGGCCTCCTTGTCTTGTTCATGACCTTAGAGTAAAAGCTTTCAGCTTTTCACCACTGAGTATGATGTCAACTGTTACCTTATTATATATGGTCTTGTTATATATGGCCTCTTTCAACTTGAGATAAGTTCCTTCTATACCCACTTTGTTGAGAGTTTTTTTCATAAATGGATGCTGATTTTGTCAAATGCCTTTTCTCCATCTGTTGAGATAACCACATGATTTTTATCCTTGGTTTTGTTGATGGGATGAATCACATTAATTGTATGAGTGTTGAACCACCTGCATCCCTGGTATAAATCCCACTGGATCATGGTGTATAACCTTTAAACGGAATGTTGCATTCAGTTTGCTAGTATTTTGTTGATAAATTTTGCATCCGTGTTCATCAGGGATATTGGCCTGTAATTGTCTTTTTTTTTTTTTTTTTTGTAGTATTTTTGTTTTGGTATCAGGGTAATGCTGGTCTCATCGAATGAGTTTGGAAGCATTTCTTCCTCCTCAACTTTTTGGAATAGTCTGAGAAGACTAGGTACTGATTCTCTTTAAATGTTTGGTATGATTCACCTGTGAAGCTGTCTGGCACTGGGCTTTTGTTTTTTGGGAGTTTTTTTGATTACTCCTTCAATTTTGTTGCTAGTAATTGCTCTTTTCAGCTTCTGTTTCTTTCTGGTTTAGTCTTAGAAGGTTGTTATGTTTCTAGAAATTTATCCACTTGTTCTAGGTTGTCTAATTTGTTGGTGTGTAAGTGTTCATAGTATTCCTTAATGATTCTTTGCATTTCTGTGGTGTTGGTTATAATCTCTCCTCTTTTTTTTTTTTTTTAATTTTATTTTAGGCGAGACAACCCATGGTTGACCTCACAGATTGCAAGGACTTTGTGAGCTTACAATCCCTTATTTTTTTATTTTTTATTTTTTACGTCTACAGCACCTGGTTTTCCCATGTTGTCTCTCATCCAAGTACTAACGAGGCTCAACCCTGCTGAGCTTCCAAGATCAGACGGGATCAGGTTTGTTCAGGGTGGCATGGCCATAGACTTCTCTTTTATTTCTGATTTTATTTGTGTTCTCTCTTTTTTGCTTGATGAATCTTGTTAGAGGCTTGTCAATTTTATTTATCCTTTCAAGGAACCAGCTCTTAGTTTTATTGATCTTTTCTGTTGTTTTTCTATTTCATTTATTTCTGTTCTGATCTTTTTATTTCCTTTCAACTACTTACTTTGGATTTGTTTCTCTTGTTCTAATTCCTTTACGTATTTAAATTATTTGGGGTTTTTCCTGCTTCTTGAGGTGGGCCTCTATAGCTATAAGCTTTCCTCTTATAACTGCTTTTTCTGGATTACGTAAATTTTGTAAAATTGTGTTTTCATTTTCATTTGACTCAAAGTAGTTTTTTATTTGCTGTTTGATTTCTTCTTTGATCCATTGATTGTTTAGACTCATGTTGTTTAATCTCCATATTTGTGTGTGTGTGTGTGTATGTGTGTGTTTTCAGTTTTCTTCCTGTAGTTGATTTCTAGTTTCATGCTATTGTGGTCAGAAAATATGGTTGATATAATTTCAGTCTTCTTGAAGTTAATTAAGGCTTGTTTTGTGTCCTAGTATATAGTCTGTCCTGGAAAATGTTCCATGTGTGCTTGAGAAAAATATGTAATCTGTTGTTTTGGGATGAAATGTTCTATAAATTTCTGTTAAGTCAAACTGGTCTAATGTGACATTTATTTTTATTTTTATTTTTTATTTTTTTAGGCGAGGCAACCCTTGGTTGACCACACAGATTGCCAGGACCTTGTCAGCTTATAATCCTTTATTTTTTATTTTTTACAAATACAGCAACTGTTCTTCCTAGGTGGTCTCCCATCCAAGTACTAACCAGGCCCGACCCTGCTTAGCTTCTGAGATCAGACAGGATCGGGCTTGTTCAGGGTGGCATGGCCGTAGACCATGTGGCATTATTTCTGTATTAATTTTCTGTGTGGGTAGTCTATCTATTGAGGTAAGTGGGAATGTTAAAGTCCCCAACTATTATAATAATACTGTTACTTTATGTTTATTAATATCTGCTTTATATACTTGGATGCTCCTAGTTGGGTGTGTAGATATTTACAATTGTTATATTTGCTTCTTCAATTGAACCCTCAAAATTAAGTAATGTCTTTTGTCCGTTTTTACATTCTTTATTTTAAATTCTGTTTTGTCTGACATGAGCATTCTCATCCCAGCTTTCTTTTTGTTTCTCTTTGCATAGAATATCTTTTTCCATCCCTTCACTTTAAGTCAGTGTGTGTCTTTTGATCTAAAGTGAGTCTCTTGTAGGCAGCAAATAGTTGGTTCTTGTTTCTTTCGTGCATTCTGCCACCCTTTGTTTTTTGATTGGAGCATGTGGTCCATTTACACTATCCTCACTTTTTAAAATTCTTTTTTCATTTTGCTGTTCTGATTGGGTGATTTCCACTATCCTGTCTTCCAGGTTGCTAATTCCTTCTTCTGTACTTACTAATCTGTTGATTCCTTCTAATGTAGTCTCCATTTCAGTTCCTGCATTCTTCAGCTCTGACTGGTTCTTTATTTTCTAAGTCTTTGTTGAAGTGCTCTCTGAGTTGCTCTCTTCTATCCTCATGTTTGTTGAGCATCCCTATGACCGTTTTTTTTGAATTCTTTATCATGCCGATTACTTCTGTTTCATTAGGAGTTTTCTCTGGAGTTATTTCTTGTTCCTTCATTTGAGGCATATCATTCTGTCTCCCCATTTTGTTGTACTTTCTGTGTTTGTTCCTATGAGTTAGATGAAATCGCGTCTGTCCCAGTCTTGAAAATTTGGCCTCCGCGTGGATTGTGTGCTGGTTGGTTTTGGCAGGCCAGTCGTAGTCAGGGTAGGCGTGGACAGTGCCTGGCCATGAGAGCACAGTTTGACCCACTGTCTCCATACTTTCTTGGGATGGGGTAGGGTAGCCCTGCAGGCGGGTACTGCCACTTCTTACTAGCTCGGCACGCTCATCAGGCAAGGGAGCCCTGTGTGCTCACAAAACCCAGCAGGTACGCAAAGCAGGTCCCTACCATACCTGCTGTATCAGCCTCCAGGTGGAGGGGTCTCTCATGCGCAGGTTATGGTGCCCTGTAGGGATGGCTGGGGATGCATTATAGTGACCCCGCAGTTCAGCCAGAGAACCTCGGTGGAGCTCAGGCCGCCTGTCCCCTGGCAGGGGACACACAAAGAATGGCACTCACCACTTCCTCCCATCCTGGGTGGTCCTCAGCTCCCAGAGGCTCTCGCAGCTCTGCAGTCTCGCTTTCTCTCTGGCTCATTGTACAGAAGCGTTAAACTTGGCTGACAATTGTCTTTCAAGGGGAATCGCTCTCAATACAGGTGTACATTCGGAGTGTCCTTGGGAGGGGACGAGCTCAGTGTCCTGGCCACCTACACCACTGCCTTCAACCCCTAGGATTTCTGTTTAGTCACGTTGAAATATTTTATGAGATTGGAGCCATCTTACCCTGGATTGGAAGAAAGGGTATTAGCTCTTAAGATTAGTTTATGATTTTGCTTGCCCTTTACATTTCTGCTTCATTTAGAAAAATAAGAACAATGTGATATGCATATCATTAAATCTTTTTTTTTTTTTCCATGAAGCAGTATATAAAAACACTGATTGGAATGTTATTTAGTAAAAACAGAAGTACAAATTTGTGAGCACTCTGGGCTGCATATGAGTTAAATTTTGTTTAGCAAATAGAAGTGCCGGCCTAACTTCTTTTTTCTTTACCTCTGCTTTTAAAGTGGGGGTGTAACCCTAACCCGTAACCTTAAAAATTCAGTATTTAAATGTGATGGTGGTTCTACAAATCCATGTTAACGAAATATCACAAAGACAAATCCTTCCTCCCACAATAAACAAAACCTGGTGAAATAGTCGAATTAGTTGTATACAGCAACATCAGTTTCCTGGCTTTGGTAACGCACTATATTTATGAAAAACGTAACCATCAGGGGAAGCGGGTTGGTGGGTCCCCAAGACCTCTCTACCAGTTTTGCAATTTCTTATGAGTCTATAATTGGTTCAGAATAAAAACTTTAAAAAATACATCAATTAGGGCAGCTTGAACAATGATGTTATGTTTATGGTATGGATTCCTTAGCCATTAAAAATATGAGGTAGATTTGTGTGTACTGACCTAGGAGGAGGGAGGCCCTGCCAGATTCTTGAGTGAGAAAGACAAGTTGCAGCCCAGTACGTATGATTATTCTTGTAAAACAACAAAAAACAGGTTTTGATAACAAAAGCCATGTATTCACAGGGGACAGACAAAGGCTTATTACAAAGGTGAAAACCACAGTGTTGGCACTGGTGACCCCTGGAAAGTGGGGGTTGGGAGGGAGGGCATTCACATTGTACTCGACACGTGACAATATTGTGTGAACTTTTGTCTGTAAGCGTTTATTTTTATAATTTTTATAAAAACAATTAAGTTATGCATTAATGAAATGTAGGAGCCTGATGAACCTTCTAGTTCTATTGTATCTGCAAACTAACGTGCTGAGTTGCCAGTTTTCTAGTGGTTTCTCTCAGCCAATGGGTGTGTCATGATCTCAGTCCGGTTTGAACTATTATCCTTCTCGTTCTTGCCAAAGATAATCAATCCTGTCCCTTCTCAGAAAAAAAAAGTTCGTAAACTCTAACAGACCTGCCTGAGAGCCATGATGTTTGGCTCCCTGTACGTTTATGGGTATTCCTGTATGACAGTAGTCTTTTTTTTTTTTTAAGGTAGAGTCTTGGATGCATTTTGAATGCATTCATCTCTTACAAAAAGAGAACACTGTAAGCATTTGTTTTCTCTTAATGGCCAGATGTTTTGTCCAAGTGTTGGCATTCTCACTACGTCACCTTTTTAGAAGAGATGGGCCAAGATGTCTCATTCATCTGTGCGTGCGTGTGTGCGTGTGCGTGTGCACGCATGCACACATGCATGTATGTAAGAGAGAGTAAGACATACGAGGGCATGGATTTCTATCTGACTGCTTTCCTGCCCTGTCCCCAAGTGCCTAGACTAGTGGCTAGTACATTAAAGTTGTCCCCCGAGTGATTATTTGTGTGTGTTTGCGAGTATCGGTGTGATAATTATACAGAATAGCTCTTTCTCTGGCTTTCCCAGAAACCACTTTGATACTGGTCTTCAAGAATGACTTTTCACATAGGTATACACCATGAGTGAGTTAGGGAAGCCATTTGTGACATCAGCAGTTTTATCTTCGTACGGATGCTTCTGGCTGCAAGGAACAAACAGCTAACTGGCCCCAGAAAAATAGTTCATCGTGTTCTGTCGCGTTCACAACGCGGGCACTGGGCCAGGCGGGCTGTCCTCTCTGCTCCGTCGTGCCCAGATCGCGAGGTGGCAGCAGTCACTCCAGGCGTCACATCCACATGTGGTGTGGCTGTATGAGAGGCAGAGAGATGGGAGCCTTCAGTTTCTTGGGTTCCTGTTTAAGAACGAGGAAATCTTTCCTTGAAGCAACTAGAAATGGGTCACGTGTCCATGTCTAAATCCGCCCCCCCACCGGTGGCGGAATGAGACCACCGTTATTGATTTGGATCCATATTCATTTACCTAATCCATTTGGGCTGCAGTAACAAAATACCGCAAACTGGGTGGCTTAGAAACAACAAATTTCTCACAGTTCTGGAAGCCGGCAAGCCCAAGGTTAAGATGCTGATAGAGTTAGTGTCCACCGAGGGCCCTCTTCCTGGTTCATAGATGGCTGTCTTCTTGCCGCATCCTCACGTGGAAGGAAGGGGCAAGAGAGCTTTCTTGGGTCGCTCTTCCAAGGGCACTAATTCTATTCATGAGGGCCCCACCCTCAAGACCTCATCATTCCTGCCAGGTTCCACCTCCTAACACCATCACTTTGGGGGTTAGGTCACCATCCAGACCATAGCAGGTTGCCATAACAATAGAAATTTATTTTCTCATGGTTCTGGAGGCTGGAAGTCCAAGATCAAGGTGCCAGCAGGGTCAGATTCTGGTGAGGCCTCTCTCCTGGGCCTGCAGACGTCCATCTTCTTACTGTGTCCTCACATGGGCCTCTTCCCTGTGCGTGTGCATATCTGGGGTCTCTTCCTCCTCTTCTAAGGACACCAGCCCTGTTGGATTAGGGCCCCACTCTTAGGACCTCATCTCATATTTATTGCCTCCTCAGAAGCCCTGTCTCCAAGGGCAGTCACTAGGGGTTGGGGCTTCAGCGTATGAAGTGGGGGAGACTTCAGTCCATAACAGGACCCAACCTGATTTTTGTTGGACAGAGAGAGAAATCTGAATAAAATCGGGGATTCTAGGGGAGGACGTTGGGGCTACCAACACTGTCTCCAAAGTCATCTATCACCTTGATTATTCAGGCAACACCTAGGACACAGAGGAACACAGCTGGAGAGGGCGGAATGACACTATAAAGGAGAATTTTTTATTTTTTGACCTCGGGGCCAGACCAGATACAAATCTCATTTCCACTTGCTAGGAAGTGGCTTAACTTATCTGAGCTTTGGCTTCCTCATCTGTAAAGTGGGCCTCACAAGGCTATTGTGAAGAATAGATAAGAAAAGGTATGTAAAGCGCTTAGCCCAGTGACATGGTGAGTGCTCTTTTGTCCTAGGGGTGGCCTTGTCTGTGCCATTCAGAACCTTCCCTGAGCACTGCCCTATAGGATACTTCCATTGATTTTTTTTTTTTAAAAACAGGAGCTCTTTTAAAGATGTATAATTGTCTTAGGTTAGCTCTAAGGCTATTAATAGTATTGCAGTGAGTAAAACATTTACTTCCTTTTGGGGGAAATGTTGCTTTAGAGTATACAACCTGATAATTCTCATTTTTTTTTTTTTTAATTTATTAGACTCTGCTAACTGAGATGATGGAGCGATGCAAGAAACTTGGAAACAAGTAAGTTTTTAAAAACTCATAAGGCATGAGTTTGAAAATGGAGTCGTGTGTGTTTTTGAGCTTGGCGTGCTTATGTGGGCAAGAGGGTGCAGGACAGCGTGGAGGGCAGGAGACTAGAGTCCAATTGCCTGGCTGCAGAAGCCTGGTTCTGGCCTTCATAGCTTGTGAACTTGACCTCTCTGTGCCCCATTCTCCTTATCTGGAAGTCGGGTTCAAGTACAGTCCGTTCCCCGTGGGGCTCTGACAAGCAGTAGAGTCAGGGTGAACTCTGTCTTCCTCTCTCTCTTCTTGGTGGTAGATGTCTCTAAGTCACTGTGTCCCTAGGTCCTAGAACAGTGCTTTTCATAAGGGATGTGGATGGCTATGTGTTTGCAGCTGGGATCAGTACTGTTACTTACGTTTAGTATTATTAGTGCACCAGCCCATCGAAGGCTCCGTTTACTTCTCTTTAGATGGATTTGATTGCTTGCTCATTCACCTGTCCATCCATCGCTCCAGCCACGCAGCCATCCACCCACCTGTGCGTCCATTCATCCAGTCATTTCAGCATTTTTCAAGTTCCCAATATGCACCAAACACCGTGTTGATCTCTAGAGGTTGCCTTTTTACTCTAGTTTTTTTTTCAGCCTTACACTGAAAGGCTGTCAGTCATCCTTCCGGTGACATACGCCCTAAGATGAAAGAGACTTTCTCACGGGGGCGGTCCGCTGACGTGGGCACGTGTGTCTTGCAGTGCCTTGCTCCTGAATTCCGTGATGTCAGCTTTCCGGGCCGAGTTCGTCGCCACGAGGTCCATGGATTTCATTGGCATGATTAAGGAGTGCGACGAGTCTGGTTTCCCCAAGGTGGGCCACGGACTGAGTGCACAGTGGAGAGCAGAGATGGGGGGCATTTCCCCGAAGCCTTGGTTGGGAGAGAGTCGGGCACGGGGTGGCCCGGGCCAACGGGAAAGCAGGCGAAGGCCACGTCCCTGAAGAACTCGGCGGAAGTCGAGTTAGACTTGAGCTTGCCAGACCCACGTGATGGCTGCAGGCCAGGCCTCTGAGCCCCCATCCATGCAGTTAGCTCCCTGGGGGGTATTTAGGGAAGACCATGGCCTCGCATGTTTAAAGACAGATCTTCACTCGTTATTTACGAAAAGCTTTATCCAGCAGAATATTTTGGCCCAGAAACTAGACCAGGATGTGGAGCCAGCCCATTATTTTGCGCTTCTCCGTCTAACTTGTGGAGGTCTGTGGTCTGTGTTTGAGCTTCAGGGAGAGGAGTCATTGGAAGATTAGCCCCGAGGCGAGCTGAAGGTTATGGCCCTGAAACATCTCTGATTTAAAGTCTCCAGCATTATGATGGTTTGGTGTTTTTCTTAGCATCTCCTTTTCCGCTCGCTGGGGTTAAACTTGGCCTTGGCTGATCCTCCCGAGGGTGATCGACTTCCGATTCTCAGTGAAGCGTGGAAAGTGATCACCAAATTGAAGAATCCACAGGTGGGTGACCATTCTGACCTTAGAGTGACTGCTTTTTGTCCAAGTTATGCAGTGTACACTTTCTTTTCTAAAAAATTATCTTTTAACTGATCCCACTTCTTTTTAAACAGGAAATTGACTTTTTAAAATTATATCATTTGTTAACTTATGATGGAGAACCGATAGCTTTAAAGATCCATTTCTCTGGTTTTCGTATCCCAATAATGTCTCATTCTTGACGCCTCAGGATGCGCTATAGATACAAAGTTGCAAATACCGGAAACTTTTTAAAAGACCTGTCACTTTGCAAATAGCATCCAGATGCGACAGTCGATAGTGTTTGGACTTGAAAATATCAGTGTAATAGGATATTCCAGAATCAAAGATAAGCTGTCAGGCCAGAAATTAGCAAAAGGGAATTCCAGCTTCTATCCCTTTAACAGAGATGGTGGAAGCCTCTTTCTCCCCAAACTTCCAGTGCAGGAGATCTCGGGGAGACGGACCGCCTGCTGTTGGTGCTGAGGTGCATGCGGTGATAGTAGCCATCATGGTGGGTTTCGTGGCCTCGCTGGCCTGTGGCAGCCCGCCAGCAGCTTGCGTGGTTTCCGGTGGGGAAAGTGTTATTGGCTGTCTCCGTGGCTGCGGGATCGGCTGAAGCCATGCTTCAGCTGGCCCTCACTGGTCCTCTCCTGCTCATAGTGGGTCCCAGTCCCTTCAGGCTGTTGTAACAAGACGGTAGACCGGTGACTTATAAACAACAAATTTATTTCCGACAGTCCCGGAGGCTGGAAGTCAGAGATCAGGGGCCGGCGGGGTTGGGTTCTGGTGTAGACTCTCTTCTGGGTGGTAGACCTCGCGTGGAGAGGTTGAGAGCGTGCTCTGGGGTCCCCAGGGCACTGATCCCTTTTGTGAGGGCTCCATCCTCATGACCTAATCACCTCCCAGAGGCCCCATGTCCTAACACCATCCCATTGTGGGCTGGACAGACATTAAGTACATAACCCAGCGAATAACTGGGTAGGGATGTGTGGCATTTGATATAATCATTTCTGAAGAGAGAGGTACTGAAATGAGCTCAACTGTAAACCCGTTGCTAATCACATTTACAATAGTATATTGAGAATAGTGGTATAATTTAGAAAAATTAGAAACAATTAAAAAATCAGACATCTAGGTTAGGTTTAGCAAAAGCCTCATTAAACTCTGCCTGTCAAAATTATCTGTTTAGCCTAACTCTGATTGGCTAACTAAAACAGCTTATTTAGGGTATTTAAATCAAAAACCTTGGGACTTACAGTGCCTGTGCTCAAGTGCTTCAAAGCTGTGTTATTGCTTTTCTCCTCACATGGTGGAGGGAGTGGGAGTGAGCCCCCTGACCCAGCTTCCAGTCAGACCTAGAACGTTCCTGGCCTTTCTCGTGTGAATTAGATAACCGTGTTCCCCCACCCCATTTTTCTCCCCCCACCCCTTAAAGTGTCAGAACAGAAGAGGTATACTTGCATTCTATATTTTTCCTTGACCATTTTTTTCCTATTTGAGTGTTTTCTCAGGTGTGAAGCCTTACTGAGTTGATCGCTGTCATTTCCTTAGCCATCTCATTGTTTCTCCATGCGTCTAACTCTACTTGAATCTAGCACATAATTTCTTACCTAAACCTTTGTGCTTTCTTAACCTTTTTACAATATATACACATCACCCCTTTATAGGGCAAATGGTTTATTTTTTAAAGGCAGGAAGCCTGTTTTTTTGTTTTTGTTTTGTTTTGTTTTTTTTCCTCAGAACATGCCAAATGCACATTTTAAGCAAAGCCGGCGTCTTCAGCCAGGCCTGCCATCAGTTTCTTTGCTGAGGTGCAATGAAGACACCCCACTCTTCTTTCTGCAGGCCTTTGATTCTTCCCATCCTCCAAGCCTGGCTGACCTTCCCAGATTCCTGTCTGGCCCAGGGAGCAATTTCGGAATGAAAGTCTGATTAGCTTAATCAAGCAACCGATATTTGTCTATAACTCGCTTCTCAGGGTAGAATGTATCGGTGGGCCAGCATTCTCTGCAGATGAACTGCTCTTGAAATTCCTGTCACTTGTCAGCTCTTGCAGTCATCACAGCCCATGAAGGGGTTTGGCCATGGTGAGCTTCTGGCGTCAGGTCAACCACGGAGTTCTAGTTCTAAAGACATTTTTCTTTTTCCCTGCAGGATTACATTAACTGTGCCGAAGTGTGGGTCGAGTACACCTGTAAGCATTTCACGGTAGGTGTGGCTGTGGTGTTGTTTTGGAAAGAATTATGTATTTTTTCACATTTATAGTGAGGAATAAGTCTAGCTTAGGCATTTTATAATGGCAGTTGTTCTTAATTTATAAAAAGTGTCTTATACTAGAGCGTGATGGAGCATTAATATGTGTGCAGTAACAAAAGTGTTCCACACGCACGTGTGAATTTGGGAATTGCTGCGTTGTGCAAAGTTAAGCAGTCTTTTCATGGTAAGATACGTTAGACGCTTATATGCTAAGGTGCATTGTGACTTTCCATGGGGATCTAGGAAGTCCCAGACTCGCATGTAATTATTTTCCAAGCACACAATGACACTTCTTTCCCGAGGCCCAGACTGGAACCTGAGTTTGGGAAATACTGGGCTTGTCACAGAGCAGAGACTTTAGAAGAACTGATTCAGATCCCAGGGTTGCTTATTTTAACCAGCTTTTAAAAATCGAAGCATAGCAAGCATGCAGAAAGGCACATATATTGTAAGTTTGCTGCCCAGTGAATCCTCACAAGGTACACCCAGGTAATCATCGTCCAGATCAAGAAACAGGAAGTAACCCCAAGTCCCCCATACTCCCTTCCCCCCGTCGCAGCCCCCAGCCTTTGGAAGTTGAAGGTCCCACCGTCCTGGCACTTAACTCCAGATATTGGCTTTGCCTTGTTTTGAGCATTATATAAATCCTGGTCTGTTGATTTTGTTTCTTTTGTCCAACTTTTGTTTCATGTTTTACTATGGAAATTTGAAACATATGATCCATTTGATACTCATCACCCAGAAATGAGCAGCTTATGACAAGTCCTATTTCATTTATGTCCTTACCCCTTTTCTCCCCACTCCTTGATTATTTTGAAGCAAATCTCAGATGTCGTATTTCATCTGTCGGTATTTTAGCACATATCTGTAAAATATAAGAATTCTGTTCTCTGAAACAAAATCCCAATATGTTATCCTAACTAAATTAATAATGCTTTAATATCATTAAAAATTAATCAGGGTTCAGATTTCCCCAGTTGTCTCATAATTTTTTTTTTTTTTTTTTTTTTTTTTTACAATTGATCTGTTTAATCAGGATTAGAATAAGGTCCATATACAGGGACATAGGGTCTTACGGTTCTTTTGCTCTGTAAGTTCTCTCTCTTTCCCCCTCCCTTCCTTTTTTTCTCAGTAACTCATATATGTTGAAATTGGGTCATTTGTCCCGTGGAGCTTCCGTAAATTGCATCCCTATGGCGACATTCAACGTGTTCTTTTGCCTTCGGTATTTCCTATAAATTGGCAATTAATTCTGGAGACTTAGCTTTAAATTTGCTTTTTTGGCACCATGGCTGGTGGTGTGGTGCTCCGTCTCTCTATGGCGTGAGCGCGTGAAGCACGTGGCATCTCATCGTTTATCCGACGTTGCAAAATAGTGACATTCAGAGTTATCGTGTCCTCTCGATCTGTTGTTTGGGAAACTCGTATAAAGAGAAGCTCCTCTCGTAGGTATCTCGTTACCCTGAAGATGTAGTTGATACAGAAAAGGCAGTACCGATGCCC
>CM053501.1:2120662-2157415 GCA_028627145.1 Eidolon dupreanum | reverse complement strand
CCAGGGGAGTGCTGGAGCGCAGCCCCCAGGCTCGGTACGGACAATGCCCATCTCGGACGGCAGGGTGGACTAGGAACCCGGCTCAGTGCCGAGGCGCGAGGCCGCCCCTGCCGCTGCCTTCCGTCCCGGGCGCAGGGCGCCAGGTGGGCGCACGTCCGGGCTGTGCCCTGAGCATCTGTGGAGCTCAAGGCCGGCGACCCCGGGTCGCTTAGCGTCTGCGCCCGCCGGAGGGTTGGGGGGGGCGGTCCTGCGTGTGGATGCCTGTGAGGGGTGCACTGTGTGGACGTGTATGTTGGGGATGGCCAAGGACGCGGTTGTTGACCTAGTGCGTGCAAAGGCGCAGGCAGGACTCGTGTGTGGGGAGGGGTGAGTGCGCCCAGGCAGGAAAGGCTGCGTTCCGACCTGCGTAGAGGAGGCCAAGCCTCGAGTCGGTGCGCAATGGTGTATAGGGGCGCTGGTGACTCTGGAACGCGCGCCACGGGACCCTCGCCGCGTCCTGGGTCCGGTGCTGGTCTGGGGAGTAGCGGGGTGGGGGGGGAGTTACTGTTTAGAAACCCACTTTGCAGAGTTCCCTGGGCGGGGCAAAGGCCCTGCACTGAGACACTCGTGGGAATGTCCCTCCGTGTGTGCGTTCCTGCAACTGGATCAACCTGGGGACTTGTCCCGCGCATCTGGACTGCGAGTGGCGCACTGCGGCTGTGGGGGGAGTGTCCCTGACTTTGGGACATGGAGGGGGTCGCCTCAGAGCTCCGGACAAGGACGGTGGCCCTTGCCCGGGTCGGGTGAGCGCAGCTGGTGCGGGGTTTGGTGGACCACAGTCCACACGGCGGGGGCGGGGACGCGGGCTCGGAGGCTCGGGGGCGGGGCTCGGGGCGGGGCTCGAAGGCTCCGGGGGCGGGGCTTGGAGGCTCGGGGCGGGGCTCCGAGGCCTGGGTGGGCGGGCCCTGCGGAGGGGCGGGGCTGCGGCGGCTGCAGCGGCGCGGGCCGGGCCAGGGGGCGCCTCGCGCGGCAGCAGTTCCCGAGGGCGATGCAGTGAGGCCGGACCGGCGGGCAGGCGCGCGCGGGGCGGGGGCCGCGGCCGCGCTGCGGGGATGTGACTCGGGCCGAAGGCCAGCGGGAGCATCGGCGCTGCGGGGCCGCGGGGGTCGGTGAGTGCGAGTCTTGCGGACGGGGTGGAGGACGCTGCGGGGACCCCAGAAACTTTTCTCGCTGTGGACTTGGGAGGATTGCGGGTTCTGCTTCTTGTGCTTTTCCAATCTCCCCAAGGGGTTCGTCTGTTGGGGGTTATGGGGGTTCGGGAATGGGGGGGAACCACAGTGCGGCGGGAGAGGAGCCGCAGAGGGCAGGGCTGGGGTGAGGGGAGGAGGGCTGGGGACCTGGGGGGCGGTGTGGCCGTGTCCGCGGACCAGCTGGAGATCCAGGTCCCAGGGGAGGGTCTGGAGCCGACCACAGGTAAAGGGCAGCTGGGAGCAGTGTAAGGGCGTCCGGCCGCGCCGAGGGACTCGTCGTGTGACGGGAGCCGGAGCAGGTTTCGGGGGCCGCGTGGCCAGCCCAGAGGACCGGGGGCACAAGGGCCGGGCTTCGGGGGCGAGCTGCCGCCCCTGCCGCAGGGGCTGGGGGCCAAGCTCGCCGCCAGCGGAGGCTGTGCACCACGGGACCAGGAGGGGACACTGCGGGCGGAAAGAGGCAGCGCTGAGACCTGGGGCTGGGGACCAACGAGGGGCGGCCGCTTACAATGGCGGGGGGTTGGCGTTTCTGCCTGGGCCAGGCTGAGGTGAGGACCAGCCCAGTGCTGCGTCTCCTCTCCCTGGGGATCCCCATCCCCATCCCCATCCCGGGATCTCTGTTGCCTGCAACCCGCCTGGGTCCTGGGGGGCTGCTTAACCAGCCGAGGAGGGGGCCCCGACCTTGCCGCAGAGGGCGGCCTCAACGCAGCTCGCAGGTACATTCCCCGGCCTTTGCTCTGTCACACCCAGGTCTAGCCAGCCCCCCCACACACACACACACCACACACGCACTGCCCCCCTGTCCTCCAAGGGGGCGGCTCCTTGGAGCGCGGACAAAGGCCCCTGGAGTGTGGCGCGGGCAGCAGCGTCTCTATCTCGGGCCCACGCGCCACTCTGGCTGCCCAGCTGCGCCAGGATGTGGCGGGGGGGGGGGCACCTGAGCAGCGCCCGGGACGAACCGGGGGTCCTCGCAAAGACTAGAGAAGTTGGGGGTGGGGGAAACTTGGCACAAAAGCCTCGGAACTCTGATTCAGAAGTTTCCTCGGTGGGCTCGGGGCTTTCGGAGGATTCAGACTTTGAATTCAGCTGCACAGGAAAGCATGGAAATAGAATGCAAATCGGCGTCTGTCGGCTGGAAGCCCTCCACCGGGGCCAGTTTTGTTTCTAGACTCCGGAGTGGACGTTTGCTCTCCGTTCCCTGCTCTAAGTCTGAAAAGGGGTCAGCTGAGCTGGGAAGGGGAGAAGATGGAAGGGGAAGGATTCGCCATTTGGGGCACAAGTCGGCAAGACAAGCGGTCTTGTTAGAGAGAGAAGCTCGAGACCTTGATCGGTTAATTTGTTGTTTAAATAAGTGTGCCAGCTACAGAACCGGGTTGGGGCACCACGGTGTATGTCACAGACAAGGCCCTGCTCTCCCGGGGGCTGGGAGGTGGTGAGCAAGCACTAAACAAGTAGGTATACAGTAAATAGATGTAACTTCCCATTGGGATAAGGGCCGCCAGGAAAGTAAAACAGGATGCCGTAAAAGAAAGTGACAAGGATTTGTGTACCCGGGGAAGACTGTTTGGGGGAGTGACGTTTTAGTGGAGCCCCTCAAGATGGGAGGTCCCCACCACAGGGAGATCTTGGGGGGAAGACTGAACCAAGCAGAGGGCACTGCAAAGGCTTGGAGGTGGAATGAAGTTAGAGGAACCGAACAAAGGCCATTGTGGCTGGAGCTCCAAGGCAGATATGTGTGTGTGTGTGTGTGTGTGTGTGTGTGTGTGTGTGTGGTGGGGGTGGGGGGGCCGAGTGGCTGGGACCAGCCAGACCTCGGTCTTTTGGGCTACAGAAAGGAGTCTGGGTTTTATTCTCCTTGGGCCAGTGAACCCTTAGAGGAAATCTGAGCAGGAAGCCACAGAATCTGATTTTTAAAAGCGCCTCTAACCTCAACAAGGACAGGGAAAGCAGCTTCCCTGACATTCTGCCTCTGGGGATGGCAAGGCTCCGAGAATCTCCGAGGGTCCCTCCCCGTCCAGCCTGCCAGCCTGTGGGGACCGCTTTGAGCCTGGCCCAGCCTTGGGAGCCCTCTCAGGGAGTAGCTCGAGTTTTAAAACCCACCCCCCACTTTTAAGCAGTTCTGGTCCCTCCTAAGCAGCCCCCACCCAGAGCCCATGGCCGCATAAACGCTTCCACGCAGAGCTTCCTGGGGGTTCTGAGTTAGTCACATTTTCTTGAAATTACAGCCCGAATGGGCAGCCAAGGATGCAATTTGCATTTCAATGATTGCTTTTATTTACAGGCTGGGAGCTGCTTTGCATATTCGTGTGCAGAGAGCTTGTGTTCTGGCAATCTTGTTTACTAACCTCTGAGGGTTATTAAATTCAAGGGCCCCCCAACCGGCTGGTGGTCCAGGCACCGTTGAGAAATGAAGATGATGAGATGGTGTTAACTTGGAAAAGATAACTGAGGGCGAGGTTGCTGTTTTAGAAAAGAGCTTTATGTCAGGAAACCTTGTAACAGTTTAATCCTATTGGAGCAGGAAATGCACCAGCGGCTATAACTGGAGTGGGCTGGGACACAGTGTAACGCCAGGCCCCTGCCAGACACGGGGGAGGCCAAACCAGGGGTGCAGTGGAAAGGTCTTGAGGTCAGGAGTTGGGAGGAATGGGTCTAGTCCCATCTTGGCCTGTAAATTCCAGTAAGCCTCTGGCCAAACCGCCTCTCACCTCAACTTTCAGTTTCCCAGCAGGACAATGAGAATCATGATTGTCTTTTTCATAACTCTTATGCCCTCTGTGTCCCGGGCACCTTGCTGGGTGCTTTTCATGTATTTTTCACACCAGCATTGTGAAGACGGCACTGTCATGATCTTCATTTTACACACAAAGAGACTGAGGGTCAGAGAGGTTAAGGGAATGGCTAGTGTCCCATAGTTCTGTCTGGCGTCCCTCCCACTGAGGTCTCCCCGATCTGGACAGAGAGATGGCAGTGTGAATTCTGGGTACTGCACTGGTAAACATGCCCAGGACGAGGAGAGCCCCTCCTTACCTACTCATCTTTCCTTTCCATGCATCTTTAGAGAAGGTGGGTTTAGGATGCCTCTCATCAGCTGGGCACTGGGAGGGAACACTAGGGTGGAGGGCGAGTGACCTCCGATGAGCCCTGATGATAGTAGGCATGGTGAGGCCGGTCACAATGGTGTGTTTGAGAGCAGGTCTCTATCACTTACATCTCTTTTCACACGGTGGGTAGGGCGATGGGACACTGGCTCCCATCTGGTTTCTGGGTGTCCCGGATCTGACTCATCAGAGACACCCAGTTTCAGGGCACCCGGGCTGGCCTTGTGTCCTCCAGCCTGGGTTCCTTTTGGGAAAATTGTCCTCACAGTGAGATTCTCACTTAGAGCACCTGCTAGGAGATGGGGATTGTTCAGGGATTCCCAGGCCAGGCAACCCCCAAAGGCATCTCCCCTTCATGCCACCTCAGGGACCTCTTTGTTCGGTGTGTGAAGAGGGAGGCTGGGAACCAGCAGTGGACAAACACCTGGGCAAGCCCCACTTCCAACTCCATCTCCATGGCAACCGCCCCTCCTGGAAAAGCAGTCAGAAAAGTTCACAGGCTCAGACATGGGAGCATTACCCCATCTCTTATTAGTTACCAGACACTTTGTGTAAGTGCTCCTTCTACTGTCTTAAACCCTAATTATTAATTACTTTAATCCTTGCGACGGCCCCACTCGGTGGGTTCTGTTATCCTCATTTTGCAGATAAGGAAACTGAGGCAAGAAAGGTTAAATCAGCTGCCTGGGGTCCCGGGATGCTAGCGAGTGGCAGGAACAGGATGTGGAAGTGGAAGGGCTCATTCGGAGAGACTCAGTGCTCGCTGAGGGCCCAGGCTAGGGGAGCCGGGCCTGCACGTGGCCTGCAGGCGGGTGGACAGTGCTGTTCCTCATGCGAGGAATCCAGCCTGCACTCTCTCCAGCCTCGGCAGGCCCCAGCTTGCGGAGAGATGGAGATGTTCCACTACCTGCTGGTGGCTTCTGGCCCCACTGCAGGCAGAGAAGAGGGAGGGGGAGGGGAGGGGGAGGGAGAGAGAGAGAGGGAGGGAGGGAAGGAGGGAGGGAGAGGGAGGGAAGAAGGGAAGGAGAGGGAGAGGGAGAGAGGGAGGGAGGAAGGAAGAGAGATGGGTGCAGTGTTTTAAGAGCATCTGAATGAGTCACATTCTGGGAGCCTGGCTGGCAGCAAAGGTAATTAGTATGAGAGCCGAGTCTCGCACATTCGTTCACATTTATTCACCACTCCTTTTGAGGAGCTGCACACCCCCATCCCATGGGTTTGTTGCCATGTATTCATCCTGTCCCGATCAGCCTTGCCTGGCGGCTGACTCGAAACCCCTAATCGGTATTGTTCAGTTCGAGGTTCCTGGACCTGCGGTGGGGCGAGGTGCCAGGTGGCCAGTGCAGCAGCATGGGCTTACCTGACTTGGTCTCGGGTTGGGGTGCTGGCGCCCGAGGATGTGTCTAAGCCCCTCATTCCTCAGTGTGTCCCCTTGGGGCTTGTTGCAAGGCTTGTGGAAATGGGGGGCTGGGCCTCCCCAAGAGTCTGCTGCTGTTGCCTGCCCAAGGATGAAACTTTGATTTAAACCTCAGGCCGTCGCTCAGTCCTCTCTGTGAGATGGCAACGGGAACATCTGCCCTGCTGATGACGTGGGGGTTGGAGAGCGTATTTAGCGATTCATTCATTCAGCAACTGGCGCCGAGCCCTGCCCACGTGCCAGGCACTGGAGAATCGGTGCAGAACAAGACAGACAAGAGCTTGGGGGTGGGGGTGGGGGAAGGTGGGGGGACAGACCAAAAGAGTGATAAAATAACTGAAAATGGTGGCACATGGGACAAAGACAAAGATCAAAAGTACGGCAAAGAGCATCACGGGGGTGGGTGGGGAGGACCTAACTGAGATGGACTGGCCGGCAAAGGGCTCACCAGGTGACATGTCTAGAGCCCTGCTCTAGAGTAAGTGTCCAGTAACAACAGCGCAATTGTTTGTCTCTTGGCTCCGCTGCTTTCTAGTTGTGTGACCTTGGACGAGCCGGCTGACCTCCCTGTTTTATTTCCTATAAAATGGAGAGAATAGTACTTGCTCCGTAGTAGTGTCGTTGTGCGGATCGTAAAGGCGTTAATAGATACGTGAAGTGCGTAGCGGAGTGCCTGGAGCATAGTAAGCGCTGTGAGTTAAGTTATTGTCACTGTCACCATGGCAGTAACAGAAAACTCTGCAGGGCAATTCTGAGTCCCCCAGAAATCCTAGATGAGCCCAACTCAGCCTCATTCTGTGAGCCAGTATACAGCCCTCCTCCTCATCACCATGAAGTGTTCCACAGAGCGGGGTGGCTGTCAACACATAGGCGTCCTTGGAAATGATAAAGACCCACTTGAGACAGCTGGAACCTACTAAAGCCCCTGGCTGCCTAGATTTGGGTACAGAGGACTTCCTGGAAGAAGAGGGCTACGGGATGTGGGAGAAATAACAGAACTTCTCTGTTGGCAAGTAACACAAACCCCTCTCAGACTGGCTTAATCCAAAAAAGGGATTTTAACTGACTGCTAGAACTGCAAAGACCCGGTATCCAGCTTCAGGCACAGCCGAATCCAGCCCTTGGGTGTATCGGGACAGTACGCCATCACCTGGCCGTTTCGCCTGGGTCGGCTTCATCCTAGAGTAGGTTCTCTCCCCGTAGTGGTAGATGGGCCCGCTCCAGCTCCAGGCCTGTATCCTTTTAGCTTGACAATCCCAGTAGAACGAGAAGACCTCTTTCCAGTTACTTCCACCAAATTTCCTAAGGCTGGTTACCTTGGGTCTGCGTGGGGCCAAGTGCCTTGTCCATGAACCAATCAGTGTGGCCGGAGGGCGGGATAACTGCTCTGATTGGCCAGGCCCGGGTCAGGGGCTCTGCTGGGGCTCCAGGCGGCTCTCCAAAGGAGAATCTGGAGCTCTTTTCAGAGATGGGAGAAATGGATGCTAGGCAACCAAAACAACAGCTGTCCGGGAAAGAGAGGGTTCCACCCTCAGGAATGAAGGCAGAAATCAAGGGTGTGTCCATTTACCACGACAGAAAGGGGTGGGAGCTAGGGACTTGGCCCCCAGCCAGTGAGGACGCTGCTCCGGCTCAGAAGCTTGGTCTCCATCTTGGGTTTTTCATCATCCTTGTTGGTTTCCCGTTGTCGGAAGGCCAGTCAGGAATGGGGAGGAGCTGGAGAAGCCAAGTCTCAAATTTGAAGGCCAGGTTCTTGCAAGGAAGTGACACAGGGGCCTGAGGCTGAGAAGCCTGGCTGGTTTCTTGACATCTTCCCCATCAACCCAGACCTCAAGTATACAAACCAGGCTTTCTCAGCCTTGGAACTACTCACATCTGGGGTTGGACAGTTCTTTGTTGGGTGGGGGGGGGGGGCGTCCTGTGCATTGTAGGATGTTTAGAAGTGTACCTGGTCTCTGCCCAATAGATGTCAGATGTACCTACCTCCCCACTTGTGACAACCAAAAATGTCCCTAGACATAGCCAAATGCCACCTGGGGTCACAGTAGGCCCTGGCCGAGAACCACTGGCCTAGAGGGCATGTAGGGAGAGGGCTGGTGGTCCAGACTCCGGAAGCACCTCCCAGCCACGCGGGAGGTGTGAGGTTGGCTGTTGTGTGACCTGGAGAGGTTGCCTGTGTGTGTCCCCTTGTCACTTGCTGAGAAGTCACTTACTCGCACTTGCCATTGATGAAATATCTGGGGGAACGCCACCGCAGGGCCCCTCCACTGTCTTGCAGGGGCTGCTGGCGTTTCGTTCTGATATATCCGGTTCTTCAGTTTTCATCCCCAGCATGCTTACAGGCCTGGGTGACAAAGCAGCTCCGGCCAGGACGATATTTTACCGAAGGGTGGTCTGTTGGGATTATGGTGCTGGGTGTACAACATAAGTTACGTCAACAAGCAGTTTTAACATTTCAAGAGATAAATATTTCAGTGTGTTGAGTTTTCTTTTAAGTGAGTGGATTTCAGGGACTTGGTGAGCCAGGTAAATAAATAACTGCACGGGCAGTGTGTAGACAATAGGAGCTGAGGTGGCACTCCAGTGACTGACGTGGCAGGGCCATGAATACTGGCTAGACGGTGGGCCCGGTCGCCAAGGTCTGGGGTGCATCCTCATCCCTGATTTGCTTCAGCGGGATGCTGGGATGCCTGGTAGGAGCATCTCTTGCCAGACACCTTCCCTTCTGAGCCTGCCTTCTCTCTTTTATAGGCAAAGGTGATGGTCCCCGAAGCACCAGGCTCCTTCTCGGTCGGTGGCATCAATAATGTATCCCAGTCAATGGCCCCACGGCCAAGGCAGGGTAGGAGATGCTCACGAGATCCTGTAACAGAGCAGAGAGAGGTGGTCGATACTGCATTTACTTAGGGAAGCCCCAGGGACCTGCCGGAGCTGCCTGGTTACGGCCCCACGTGCGGGTGGGGCTAAGGCCATGTGACTGGCTGGAGCTGCCTGGAAACTGGCTTGGGAGCAGAGCTGTGCAGACCGGGCCTTTCTGAAGGCCGGGCTCCCTTCAAAAGCAAGCAGCAGTGCCGGTGGGTACAGGGAAGACACCTGGTGACTTCAGTGTTTACTCAGCATCTACTCTGTGCCAGCGCTGTGCGCCGTGTCTACACCAGTGGTGCTCATCCTGGTGATTTCGCCCCGCAGGGGACATGTGGCAGTGCCTGAAGACCTTTTGGGTTGTCACGATTGAGGAACGGGGTTTGGTTTTTGGGCATCTGGTGGGTGGAAGCCGAGTACATCCTGAGTACACAGGACAGGCTCTGAAACAAAGAATGGTCCCTCGCAAAATGTCGGTAGTCCTGAGTTGAGAAACCCCGGTCTCTGCTGATGGACAAGATGGACAGTGTCCCTGCCCTCCTGCGGCTCGCCAGAGAAAGGCAGGAAGGGAGGAGAGGAGGAAAGGATGGGAGAAACAAAGTAAACAGGCCCAAAGATGACAGATAGGATTAGAGCTAAGAAGTAGAGAGGAGGCTCTGGTAGAGAGGAATGGGGGTGTGACCTTGGCCAAGGTTCGGGTGGATGACATTAGAGCTGACGGGAAGAGCGTCCGAACAGAGGCAGCAGGAAGGACTGTGGGAGACTAAGCCAGTCCCCAGTTTGCATGTGGGGCGGGGTGCCAGCGAGCACCCTGCAGGCACCCGCAGGAGACACAGACTGGCGTGGAGTGAGAGGATGCACCGTCTGGAAATCTCTGGGGGTGGGGGAGGGTGAGAAGAGAGGGGAAACGTGGAACCCAAGAGTGTGCGGTACTGTATCTGAATTGCTGGGAGGCTTCCAGGAGCTGGGTTGTGTGACCTTGGGCCCGTGTCCTAGCCTGGAGACTGTTCGGTCACTTGCGTGAGGACTGGATGTGTTGCATGCCTGGCCCAGAGCGAGTCCTCGCTGTTCCGGGTGATGCATGCCGTTCTCCCAGCGGGCCTGGGCCCACGAGTGTGTCTTTAAAGTTTCATTTTCTTCCTTTATTTCTCAAGAGGTCAGACATGGCCTCAAATTCAAAGACTGAAAGGGTATTCAGAGGAAGCCAGCCTCCCTCTCACCCTCTCTTCCAGCCGCTAGCGACAATGATTCATGCTTGTTCACCCCGCCCAGCCAGGGGGGCAGATGGGAGCCGATCCATCCACCACCCCACCCCCACCCGCCCCGCCGGGCTGTGCTGCTGGGGGGAACGGGAGGAGGGGGGGGCCTCTTCCTGAGTGTCCGCAGGCCCCGTGTGGGCTGGCAGGTTTGCGGTGAGGTGGGTTTAAGGCAGTCAAGTTCAGAGTGGGGGTCTGACGATGAATCGATCTCTCCCCCACTACCCCGCAACTTTTCCGCAACGTTCCTGGCGGCAGCGAGAAAGATGAGAGCCCACCCAGCCCTCGCCTTCCTGCTGCTCTTCGTGATCGCGTCCGGGGCCTCTGAGAACGCCAGCACGTCCCGGGGCTGCGGCCTGGACCTCCTCCCTCAGTACGTGTCCCTGTGCGACCTGGACACCATCTGGGGCATCGTGGTGGAGGCGGTGGCCGGGGCGGGCGCCCTGATCACGCTGCTCCTGATGCTCATCCTCCTGGTGCGGCTGCCGTTCATCAAGGACAAGGAGAAGAAGGACCCCGTGGGCCTCCACTTCCTTTTCCTCCTGGGGACCCTGGGCCTCTTCGGGCTGACGTTCGCCTTCATCATCCGGGAGGACGAGACCGTCTGCTGCGTGCGCCGCTTCCTCTGGGGCGTGCTCTTCGCGCTCTGCTTCTCCTGCCTGCTGAGCCAGGCGTGGCGCGTGCGCAGGCTGGTGCGACGCGGCAAGAGCCCGGCGGGCTGGCAGCTGGCGGGCGTGGCGCTGTGCCTGATGCTGGTGCAGGTCATCATCGCCATCGAGTGGCTGGTGCTGACGGTGCTGCGCGACGCGAAGCCGGCCTGCGCCTACGAGCCCATGGACTTCGTGATGGCCCTCATCTACGACATGGTCCTGCTCGTGGCCGCCCTGGGGCTGGCGCTCTTCACGCTGTGCGGCAAGTTCAAGAAGTGGAAGCGGAACGGGGCGTGCATCCTGGTCACGGCGCTGCTGTCCGCGCTCATCTGGGTGGCCTGGATGACCATGTACCTCTTCGGCAACGCCGAGCTGCGGCAGGGGGACGCCTGGGGCGACCCCACCTTGGCCATCACGCTGGTGGCCAGCGGCTGGGTCTTCGTCATCTTCCACGCCATCCCTGAGGTCCACGGCACCATCCTGCCCGCCCCGCAGGAGAACACGCCGAACTACTTCGACACGTCGCAGCCGAGGATGCGCGAGACGGCGTTCGAGGAGGACGCGCAGCTGCAGCGGACGTACATGGAGAACAAGGCCTTCTCCATGGATGAGCACAACGCAGGTACCCCGCCGCCTGGCGGTTAGTGAGTGCGGGGCCGCTTGTCCCCAAGGGCCCCTTCTTTCTCTCCCGTGGGGACAGGTGGTCCAGGGGGCAGTCCTGGCAGAGCAGAGCCCACAAACGGGGACCCCTGTCAGCGTTTACTTAGAATTTTTATTTATTTAGGGTTCCCCCCCACCACCCTATCAATTGCCAACGAATTGAATATAAAAATCTAGGTTTCTGGCTTCTTTTGAACAGTTGGATCTTGCAAGGTGGGGCCTCCGTTCCCAAGTAGCAGCAGTCATCTGTGCCCGGCTAGAAGGCCCGGCCTCTTACCTCTCACCGGGTGGCCGTGGCTGCCCCTCTCCATGGGGATCCACTTCCTGTTTACCACACTCCCCACCGCTCCCCATTGCCCCTGACCCGGCCAGTTTAACACATTGACATCAATTGCCTGGCCTCCCTAGAAGTGTTCATGTTTGCAGCCTGTGTGCTAGACGCTAAGGCGCAAGGCTCCTGTCCCCTGCCCTACCTCGGGCACCGAGAGTATGACTTTGGGCCCTGCAGTCAGATGTCTGGGTTCAGATCCTACAGCCGCCACTTCTTAGGTGGGCTGCTTGGAGTGAATTAGTTCCCCTCTCTGAGCTAGTTTTTCTCATCTGTAGAATAGAAATGAGAGCGTGTGCCTCACGGAGCTGTCCTGAGAGGTAACATGCTGAGTGGGACGCATCAAGGGGCTCCCATGGCACCCGGCACGTTGGATGTGTGTCTTGGGTGGGTCCCTCCGAAAGCGGAGCCTGAGGCATGGTGTAGGCGGTTGACTCGGGAAGTCGGGATGGGGGTCATCTCCGGGAGCCCAGAGGGTCTTCGGGGATGAGCAGAGGCCAGGAGCCTGGCCAGTTCCTAGGGTCCTCGGGGCTCCGCCTCTTCCTTGGCTTCTCCGGGAATGGGGTCCTGCTCACCTGAGCCCCTAATGAGGACACCTGAAACAGATGTAAATGTTTGTACATTGGAGAATTAGACTGGTACTTTGTCAGGTTCCCAGAGCCATCTGTGACCCCCAGAAGGTTAAGAACTTGACGGTCTGGTTTCCTTGCAGTGAAATGGGGGTGCCGGACCTACCCAAGTTTTAAGTCTTCAAAAGTAAGGATGTCCAACCTTATTGCGTGCTTATCACGGGCCAGGTACCATTCGGAGCGTTTGGCCTACACCGACCCAGTGAGGTCCACATTGCAGACAGGAAACTGAGGCACGGAGCGGCTAAGAGTCTTGTCCAGGCGGCAGAGCCGGGCTGCGAACCCACGCAGACGGACTCCAGAGGCCCCACGCTTGGCCACTCTGCCACAGAATTACTCTGCCCTTCTCCAAGCACGTTAGTGTCCCTCACCTCACTGACGTGTCAGGCCAACTCCGTGCGTTGAGGAGACGGGTTATCGGTCCCATTTTACAGAGCAGGAAACTGAGGCAACCTGTTCAAGCTCATGCCAGAAATGCATAGCAGAGCAGGGAGGGGGAGAGTTGGTTTTCTGCATCCCATTACACGCACCCTTCCCTGCAAAAATGCAGCCAACACTTCGTGAGATCCAGAGATCAGAGGGAACCAAGTTAGTACCAGCAGTGCCGGGCCTGGCCCAGAGGGTGATGTGGGTCCAGAGGTGCCCCCGCCCCAACAATTTCATACCCTGACATGTACCAAAGCCAAGTAACTTCTCTTTCAGTCCCTCTCTTTCTTTTCCAAAACAAAAATAGCTTTATTTTTCCTTTCTGATGACAAAAGATCAATAATAATCACGTAGAAGGTCCAGCAAGTAAAAATAATAAAAACAGCTCAAATCCCATTGTCCAAAGGCTGCTCCTGCTGACTGCTTCCACCTTGCCAGACATCTCAACGAACACACATACACAGCGCCGCCACCTACAGACACACACACACACACACACACACACACGACGCTCCCATAAAGCCATTCTTAACCTGGCTGCACATTAGGATCACTTGGGCAGCTTTAAAAAAAAATCCCCCGTGCCTGCCCCCTCATTCTGATGAAGTCTGTTTGGGTTTAGGTGTTTTTCGAGCTCCCCAAGTGATTCTAAGAGGTTAGCAGGTTGAGACCCCTGGGCCAAGAAGTGTCGTGCAGTTGTGCATGCTTAAATCAGTGTCATGGCTGGGGCAGGGGCAGGGGGTCCCTTTTCAAGATGCAGAGTTTTCCATGAGGCACCACAATCGAGTGCCCTGATCTTTAGCTGTGAATATTCTGGCTTCCCATATAAAGTCATGCTGCAGGGAACATCTCCGTGCCCTTAATCAGTAAACTCCTTGCAAGGAAAAAACTTCCTAGGCTGCTCCTACAGGTGCATCGGAGAATCTGCAACTTTAAATCTTAGTCTATCCTGCCGGACAGCGTCCCCAGAATGGTGGCCTTATATACTGACCCCCTTAATCATCGTAGGAGAGCCCTATTTCCCTACTTGTTCACCGACCTTAGATGTCTTCAGACTTTTCCTTTTCATAGCCATTTTGCGTCATCCCAAATGCGTGTCCACCAAAATTCACATGAGACCAAGCAGGGTGGGCTCCAGGCAGCGCCAGTACCCCCAAAAAACTCACAGAGGCTGAACTGGCAGCCCGGCTAGGACTGCCTTTGTTCTAGAATGCCCTGCTTCGCTGGCTGGGGGACGCCTGGGCACACTCCCTGGCCATGATGAGAACAGCTGTTGTCATCTTTGGTGCTGACCTCAGCCAGCTTATATTTTAGGGAACCAGGACCCACGGGTGCCTTGCCCAGGAGCCTCGCCTCTTCCTCTTGCATTTTAACCAGCCAGCCTTTCGGGTTCTCGTCCCCTGAGCATCTGTCCCTGACTCTTCCAGAGGTGGGAAGGGCATTCCCCAGGCTGCCTGTGGCTCAGCCGTGCCCCAGCGACTTCCACTCCCTTCTTTTCTTCCCCCGAGAGAGACCCCCGATATATACTTCACCAGCCTGCTTCTTATTAATAAGTATTTCAACAAGGCATGAGGTATGTGAGTAAAAAGATTAAAATACATCAAAGGATTTAGCACCTCTGATCACATCTTGGAAAGCGTTAACGAGGCGCATTAAATGTTCACCTTGCAAAGGAGCAGGAAAGAAAAACGAAGAGTGTTCTTTCTTCTGTTTGGGCTCAGGTCTCGTCAGGGCCACGGGCCATTGAAACTCTGACCTTTAGCTTCCCAGTGGCAAGCTCTGGGTCGGCTTTGGGGCAGAGTCTAAATAGGAGAAGGCTGGCATTCAGCCTACAATCTTTGATTCCTGTGGGGACCCCCTTATGGAGGACCCCTGCTTACCTTTCACAGCTGACTGAGGTCAGAGTGGGGTGTTAGCTGGGATTCTTGATGTTGCAAGTAATAAAAAAAAATCTGTTTTAAATCAGCTTAACCAAAACAACAACAGCAAAACTAACGTGCTAGGGATCGAGCAAGCTTCAGGAATGGTTGGATCCAGGAATCTCAAGGTGACAAGATCTGGTCTCTCCGCATCTCTTGGCTGTTAGCATCATGGTACCTCACAGCTCTAGGCTTGTCCCAGTAGAAAGGAGGAACATTTCCCAGGATGCCTGAGCAAAAATCCCAGAGTTATCTCTGATTGAACCTGATTGCCCTTGCCTGAACCAGTGAGCATGGCCAGGGGAGAAGGCAGCTGACACTCAGGGACCTAGAATGTGGGAGAGATGTTTACCAGAGGAGAAACCCAAATCCACTACAGAGAGGGACCCTTGGGCTGAGGTGTCCCACGGTTACTCAACATGTGTGTAATGGGCTACTGAAGGCTTGGAGGTGCTAACACAAAAGGGGTTTTTCTAAGTGTGCCTTGGAACGTGCATTCCCCCCCACCTCATTTTCTTTGGTCCAGACTGGGCTGAGCTGCCCTTCATGCCACTTAAATCCAAGTTGCTTCTAAGTAACTAAGTATGGTGGTCAAAAACATAGTATTCGGAGCCAGAATAGTGTCGTGGTTAAGAACACAGATTCTCTGCCTGAGTTTGAATGCTGGTTCTGCCACTTAACAGCTGTGTGACCTTGGATAAGTTATTTAATCTCTGCGCCCCATGTCAAGTGGAAATAATAAAAGCACCTATTGTGTTACAAAAAATTAAATAATATGTAGAAAATACTTTCTAGAGTGCTGGGCACTCTGTGAAGATTAACTGCATTACCAAAGTTGATTTGGGTCCCTGCCCCAAGGAATATGTAAACGTCCCAAACTCTCTTGCTACTTTTTAGCCAAAAAAGTGACTTCCTTCAGAAACACTTTTAGGAAAGGTTTTTCTTAGCAGAGCGAGATTAGTGCCTTCAATGAGAATGAAAATAATGAAGATGCCATCACACGACTGATATGGACTTTTGTTTTTGATTTTTTTATAGTACTTCTACTTTCCCCATTATTTTTTAATAGACTTTTTTTTTTTTTTTTGGAGCAGTTTTAGGTTTATAGAGAAATTGAGCAGGAAATGGAAATGCAGGGAGTTCCCATATGCCCCTCCCCTAATAGGTTTCCCTATTAGTGACCACTTGAGTTTAGTGTTACATTAGTGTTGCAGTTGGCGAATCAATGCCGATACATAATTGTTAACTAAAGCCCACAATTTACATTTTAGAGGTCACTGTTTGCACAGTTCTATGGGTTTGGACAAATGTATCATCATGTCATGTATCCACTATTATAGTCTCATGCAGAACAGTTTCACTGTCTAAAAATGCGCTGACATCCACCCACCCAGCAGTCACTAATCCATTTACTGCCTCCATAACTTTCCCTTTTCCAGAGTGTTGTAGTTGGAATCATACAATATGTAGCTTTTTACAGACTGGCTTCTTTCACTTAGCAATATGCATTTAAGTTTCCTCCATGCCATTTGTGTAATTTGCTTTATTCTCTATTTAAAAAGGGGGAGAATCTCTCAAAGTACACAGCTGATAAGCAATGCCATTTACCTGCCTTTCAGAAGTAAAAAGTGCCGACCTGATTTGCCATCTTTGCCTCAAATCTCCCTCTTTTCCCTTAGAAGTAACCCTGCCCCGGCTGACGTCCCTCTGGGCTCCTCCCCGCCACTGTCCCATGAAGACGGCCTCTATCTTGTACTTGATGCCCTGTTCTTAGGCCTTCCCACCCCTGCATGTGTCCAGAGACAGCGGACAGTGGTGAAGGGTCTGGTGTTGAACAGTGTCATGCTGAACTTGACATGCATGGCATTCTGTAGTGCGGGGGTCTTTGTCAGAGGAGAACGCCTGAGGGATTCGGAGGTGCTTCCTTGTCACTCACAGCCTGCAGGGACTGGCGGGGGAGGGGCGGAGGCACAACCCTGCCCCCACTCCTCCTCGGGGGCCTGCAGCTTGGAGTCTCCAAACTTCCCAACCTCGGAGAGATAGATCAGGCTCCAAGAGCGCCAGAGAACAAAGCCCCTTTGTGACTTTTGTTTGGAATCAGGCTTGTGACAAAAGTGGGGGTGGGGTGGGGCGGGGGAAACGGGCACCGAAGGCTGTGTGCCCGGGAGCAGGGTGTTGATGCAGGAGAAGAAAACAAATTTGTGTCTTTTTTTTTTTTTTTTCTTTTGGTGTTTCTATGTTGCTTTTCCCTCTCTCAGCCCTGCGGACAGCAGGATTTCGTAATGGCAGCCTGGGAAACAGACCCAGCGCGCCGTTTAGAAGCAACGTGTATCAGCCGACCGAGATGGCCGTAGTGCTCAACGGCGGGACCGTAAGTATCCAGAGGTGATGTTCTGGCGGGAAGCCCAAGGGTGATCAGAGAGGGAGGGGGACGGGCCTGCAGACAGCGGCTCGCGGAGACACCCCTGCAGCTGCATGCATGCGAGGCTTCCCGCCCCTTTCTCCAGGCGAAGATCCGCCCATGCGTAGTGCACCACCTGTAGATTCGATCGCAAGAGCCCCTGTCTCCTGTGGCTCCTCTACCCAGCGAAGTCTCTGCTTTCATGGCACAGAAGCCACCTCCACACTCTCCCGGGGAGGTGACTCTTAGGAAAAGCCCAGAATTAGGAAGTCCTGGCGGAATCTGCTGACATCCAGCCTAGTTTAGGTCCCCCTTCAGCCTCCCGCATCTCTGTCCCAGACAGGTACCGGGTGCCCCTCCCCTACTCCTTAAAAAGTAGAGGCGATGACCATTTCTCTGCCTCGAACTCAAAAGCAGGTTTACTATCTGATGCCAAACAGACCTTCAGCAGAATTGTCACTGTTTATGTCTGCCTGCGCGGAATGACATCATCATGTGTCTCCAGCGGTCCAGATGCACTCTCATTCCCACATTTAATTTTTCAAACATAGCTCTGTGCTTCTTCCAGAAACAACGCATGAGCCGGCTTACGCGTCAGTTGGGTTTCCATCCTTTCTCTCATGTGCCAGTTCCATAATGCGACCTGAGCTGCATTTGTGTTTGATGTTAAGTCAGGGACGGTCTTTGATCTCGGAGGGAACACTGGTTCTTCTGGCCTTTGTGAATGGCCTGCCAGGCATTGGTCTTCAGGGGTTTGGGACAGGCTCAAAGACAAAAGGACTCACAGATCTGCATTCTCAAGACCCCCCTGCCATCCACTGGGCTGTTTTATTGTTGGGTGCCAAGAAATGCCTGATTCGAGGCAATCAGCGCCTATGTGTTACGATAAATATGGTTAGCAGGCAGCCCCATCTCTTAAACCCCCCTGGTCTCTTCAAGGCAGGAAAGCCCCTGGACTTAGAAAGTGGGGCAGGTTTCTGGGTAAGGAAACACCTGTGTCTAGGGTGCATGGTTACAGAAAAGGGGAGCCGGCCCTCCTGAGGACGGAGCGGCGTGACACACGGTGGCTGCTGCTTTTCTGGGAATCCTCCGGCCCGTTTAGAGAAAGCCAGGTGGCTGGTCTGCGACACGCTGCTGAGGCGTGGGCGTCTGACGCGGACCTTGTGAAGCACCGAGTTCTCAGTGTGTTGTTATCCTTGTTTCCAGATCCCAACTGCTCCGCCAAGTTACACTGGAAGACACCTCTGGTGAAAGACTTAAGTTCCAGAGAGTAAGACTCTGACCGATTTTAGTCCCTGGCTGTGTCTTTCTTGAGGGGGAAAGCAGTAACCGCAGCCGAACGAGGCCGCCTCACAGCCGGGAGGTCTGGAAATCTCAGACGAGGGGGTTTCGTGTAAATGTGAACACTGCTGAACCGAAAAGCTAACACCGACTGCCCTCCCCTCCCCCACCCCACACACACACACACACACACACACACACACACACGCAAATGCCAAACCAACCTCATTCCCTGCAAACTAAAGCAAAGCTAATTGCAAATAGTATTAGGCTCACTCGAAAATGTAGCGGGGAAGCCTGAGTCACCCCTGAGGGTAGAACAGAAGCCAGTGCACAGCTGGTGGACCAGGCTGGTTGGTGTTGGTGGCACAGGGCTGTCCCCCACAGCATCACTCCGGGGGTTCTCTTGGAGGCGCCCGTTTCATTGAAGAGGGCCAGTGGGGGCCTGCACATGTCAGGGGGGTCAGGAGCAGTTTCAGGAGGTTGTGGGTGTGAATCCAAGGAGAGGCCTAGTCGAAGCATGGGGTGAGCTCTCCAACCAGTAGTGGTTGGAGGGTGCCGACATGTGCCAAAAAGGGGGTGCTGTCTGCAAGTTGGAGTGACCGTCAACGTTTAGAAAGCGGGACCTTCTGTGGGCTTCTTGCTCTGGCATGGGTGGCAGGAATGTAAGCCAGCCTCATGCCCTGGTGTTGCCATAGCAACCTTCTGGCTTGGGGCCGGTCTCCTCCCGTGATCCCCTGCCCCTCTTCCTGCACTCAGCAGTGCCCCTCCAAAGCCCTCTCCCCAATTTGATCCCCACATTCATTTCAAAAGCTCCAGTGGGGCCAACCCCCTGGGTTGGCCGGCCAGAAGATGGGTGCCCCAGCAGATCTTCTGAGATGCTGTCACGTGATGGGGCATCCCAGGGTGCCCTCTGAGATGGAGAGGTAGCACCCTGATGTGGTGAGAGCCCCGGGGTGTGGGGGTGGGGGAGGCACTCACAGTTCTCCTGCTGCTTCCAGAGGTTTGGGAGGCATTTCTGACTTGGTTTTCTGCAAACTCCATGAAAATGGTTTTCTTCAAAGCCCATTGTTTCTGTCATGGTTTCCATCTGTCCTCAGCAAGTCATTCCTTGGTTCTGTGGCATTTCGAACATCTCGGCCATCCCCAGCCCCATGCGCTCTGCACTGTTTGGCCAGCATAATCGCTAGCAACGACTCAAAGCCAAGGGTCTTGACCTGGTGGCATGGAACGCATACATGAGGGTGGGCCCTTCTGCACACACTCTAATCACTGCATTGCTTGTTTCTATTAAACAACCCATAAGCCTTTAACCTTTAAATAAAATGAAAAAGGTTAGTTTTGAGGAGGGGGGGAGAACTGACCTCTTCATAAGCCGACATGTCTGAGCTGAGTATGTTTTAATAAACCTTCTGATTTTTCTCAAGGCCCTAGTCTGTGCTGTGTCCTGTCCTCGCCCACCCACCCCTGTCCCTGCAGAGCACTGGGGTAACCAAGGCCGATCCGGCCGGCCCGGCGTGGCCCTCCTTCGGGGTTCTCTGTCCTGCTAGTGCATTTCTTGTCACCACGCTTGGGGGAGGGACAGCATGGCACCAGGAAGCCGCCCGCCCCCGCCCAGAGCATGTGCTTGCTTCTAGAGAGTCAGATCCCAGTCCGCAGTGTAAGGAGCATCATCGGGGTGGCTTGGAAAATCTGAGTACTGGGGAGGGGGTGGAGGGAAGGAAGCTAGCACCTGGGGTGGGGGCGAGGGTGGGGGGGCGGGTGCATGCAGACCCAGAATTCTCAAACTGCAGAAGTCGGCGAACACCTGGGCCCAGGCCGGTGAAAACCGACTGCGTTACACATTGTTGTGCCAGGAAATGGTCGCCCACCCCCGCTCCCTCGGGTCCTTCGGAGCTCCCTGACCCCACCTGTGACTTGGTCTGCAAGAGCCCCCTTGCAGGAGGGTGCAATTCACACGACTGTTTTCTAAGCGCTTGGTGGTCCAGGCGTGTAAGGCGAGCTCGGCGTAAACGGCTGTGAGTGGCAAGTCACGTCTCGCCACCGTGAAAACGGAACCAGCTTCGAGCCACGGGGAACGCACCTGAGACCTTGTTTTCCTTCTTTTCTTTTTACGCCTCTGAGACGTCATTGCGCTCACTCGCTCGCATTTTGTTTTCTTTTGGCTTTAAGATCCAGAGTGGGCTGAATGCCCTCCCAGTGGGGGTGCGGGCGGGGAGGGCAGGGGAGAGTGCACAGAACTTATTTTTCTAATGACTTTACCCGAAGGGTACAAAGAGACGCCTTTGCCAAGAGACCGGCGGCCAGCTGCCCCCCAGGAGCAAAGTTTAAATATAAAATTAACGGCACCTCTGTTTTAAGATCTGTTTCTGTGAATGAGACTTGTTGGGGAAAATGGCCCGGAAGGGGACATCTGTGATCAAAATGCCTAACTGTAAGCACAAATCTTTCCATGTCTGGTTATTAAAATCGCCTTGGGACTATAACAGCCACTCTTGTCCCCCCTTTTAATGGAGAATGGTTATTCTGTGCTGGATTTCTCCCCTGAGGACAGAGGGTGAGAGCGAGGGGACCAGCTCAGAGAAAATGACAGACAGGCGGGGAAGTGCTACGGGCCTCCAGGGTTTCCGGTTGTGGTGTTGAGAGCTGGGGATCCTGGTCAGGGCGCACTGAACTAGCGTGGACGGGGGTGGTCTTCCAGGCTGGCCCACGCTGTGTTGAATCCCAAACGGAAAGGGAGCATTGTGGCTTTTAGAATCCAGTGACGCACCGATAATACCAGCTTACAGGAGTTCTCAGTAGGTGCTTTTTATTAATTGATGAAGAGCTAAGGCTCGTTTTTGATAGATAATATATATTTATTAAATGTATTAATGTGTGTTTTATAATGTACCTTTATCTTCCCCTGGCTGACTGTTGCATACTTAGAAGAAAAAAAAAAAAACACCTTACAAGAAATTTCAAGACAATCAATGTGTACCATAAATGACTGTATATAAATATTACAAATTGAAAAGGTTGTAAAGCATGGGCAGATAGGTTTTATTTTCAAAATGCTGTTCATAACACAAAAATAAAGGCTTTACTATTTACTGAAGTCTCGTGGTAGCTTGTCAAAACAATACGACCACCACCGGCTTTTGGATCTGCTCAGAGGCTAAGCTTGTGGCTCTTTGAATGGGAGAATCTTGCTTAATGGCAAACCCCAGAACAAAGAGGGTAATCGGCCAGCCTACCCAGAAAATGAAGAACTTGCTATGATACTTTGGGGCCTAGACAACAGAAATCCTTTGTTGTTGTCTGGGCGTAAATGTCTCATCTTGTTGGGTGAGCTGTAAAAGATAAGGGCCAGTCTACTTTGGAAATGATCTCAGGCAGTAAGGTCTAATGGAGAATACTCACCAGATAAGCTTCAAACTCACTGCAGAGTTTGGGACGGAAATTTAAATATGGCTCTTTGCAAAGGTGGCCAAAAGTGGGAAACTTGTAACCAGGACATTTTAACATCTCTTGGAACTAGAGTTCATGGTACATTTTTTTAATGGCGGTTGGTGCAGAAGAATACTGCTGAGGCGCTGGAGAAAGAGGTAACTGAAAGCCCCAAATCTGGATATCCTACAGAAAGTTAAGACCGGCACTTCTTTATGATAAGCCGTGTTTGCACTAAAGCATGTTTGCAACAAATCCTGTCTTATGTGGAGAAGCTTCTGGGTTCAAATGTAGCAAACCTAGTCTTTAATAAAAAAGCAATAGAGGAAACGTAATTGGGACATCTGTCCTGAATCTCAGAAAGATACCAACAGTGATTAAAGTGCTGGAGTCTTAGCCACGGCCGCCACCTCCTCCTCTTCCATTTTGCATTTCACTGCAAAGGAAGGAAAGAGAAAGTCAGGATCAAGTTACACACCTAGACAGACTCGTCCTCAAAAAACTCTGAAGTGTGGAGAGGCTGGTTGTACTCAAACCCACCGAGCTGCGACAGGTTTGGCCCCACGGACCTGCCAGGAAGGAGACGGGGCCTCTGTGCTCCGCGGACAGCAACTGAAGTTCCCAAACCACCTGGTGTAGCGGTCAAGGCCGTTCTCAGTTCAGAGGAAGGTAAGACTGTGCTTTGCAGGTCAGGGTACCGAAGGAAGGAAGTTTTGCTGACGACGATGACAGATTCCAGGCTCTCGACTCAATTTGGTCTGTCACCACTCACCCTGTTCCCCCCACACACGCAAAATTAAAAGCTCGGGATAACACTGGGGTCAGTACGAGGTCAGAAGAGAATCTTCTAGTCTTTCATGGTCTGGACCAGAATGAGGTCTGGGTGATTTCCTGCCTGAGTCAGCCAAACAGGAAAGTTAGCTGAACACAGAGCATGGCACTGTCCGTAAGGGAAATTGTCCCAATAGCCAAAAGCTCCTCCCTCAAAATATGGAAACCTGCGACTGGGTTGGGGGGAGGGGTCCTTTTGGAACGACTTCTCGTTGTTGTTGTTTTTAAATATCTTGGCTTCTAGTGTCCAAGTGCCTGCTGGGATGTTAATGCCTGAAGGGTTACTGCGAGCAAGGTCACAGCTCTCTCTGGTTATTTGTGGACAGCAATGTTCCTAGCAGGAAGGATGCTGCAGGCTGGTACTAAGCAGGGCAGAGTTTTCAGCAGAGCCCGGGCCTGGGCCTGACCTCCCAGTGACAGGGCACACACTGGCCAGACCCGAGCATGGTCACGGTGAGCTGTGCAGTCACTTCCCAATGCGAGTGGCTGACGGCTTCCAGCCGCACAGGCTAGCCCAGCAATTTCCAACTCAGGCTGTAGAAACACTGTGCGCGGGCTCCTGGACGTGGTTCATTCAAAGAGAAGTCAATTCCCAAATCTTCAGCGGCCATGCGTGGGCTTGCAGTTATGGGGTTCCTATCGGTCCCCCTTTCCTACCTCTCCCCATCCCGGCATTGCTCAGTGTGTAAAAATCTCCAGGTGCCAAATAAAGAGGCAATCCGAAATGCTGGCACCCCCAGAGTCTCCTCTGTTTAATAACTGTCAAAATTTATGATGGAGTATTTATTTGGCTTTGTGAAGTACCAGTAATTGTATTAGTAACTCAAACCAGAAAAGTATTTTTAACACTTGGAGCCTCTGGTCATGGGAAATTAAAAAAGTTTTTTAAGGTGTGCACCTTTTTTGTTCCATAAATATGAGAGCTATACGGGTGATCACAAGGAAGCCCTGTTGACGGCGACAGTGAACGATTCGTCATCGCGGAGGGCACGCCACATCGGCTGGTGCTCTCTCGACGCCCTGCTGACCCATGCTGTCGTCCGTGGGTATTCAGCAGCTGGCTGGGGGTGGTGGGGTCCTCACTGGCAGCATTGGCCAATTCCATAGCCGATTTCAAGCTCCCGGCCTGACGACATGAGCGAGTGTAATACAGAGTTGGAAAGAAGCACACACGCCCGGACGAGCAGCTAGCCACACAGCTGCACCGGCTCCCCAAGGGACAGCACGCAGGGAGACCTCAGGTGCAAGGTGGCTTTCCAGGTGTGGCGGGGGGACCACCAACATTTGCATCACTGGGAACCTGTTAGAAATGCAAGTCCAGAGGCCAGATGCCAGACCTACAGATTCAGAAGCTGCGAGCGGAGCCCACGTGTGTGTGCGCTAGTTACGGTTTGAGACCCCTGACTACTGATTCTCTACCCTGGCTGCATTGAAGAATCACCTGGGCGGCTTCTGAAGCCATTGGTGTCTCGGCCCAGACATTCTGCTGTAATGGGTCTGGGCATCAGCATATTCGAAGTGCCCAGGTGTTGCTAACTTCAGCCAGGACTGAGAAACACAAACGTGGTTAGTGTCCCTTTAAAGAAACAGGACCGGAAAGACCCTCAGATCAATTCAGAGGAGTATGAGTGTCTTGACACTTAAGCCATTGGAATGACATCCTCTCTGACCTAGTGCTGGCAGACAGACAGACAGACAGACGCTGGGGACTGTCAGCGTGGAGGAAGGAAAGACCAGCTTCCAGAAGGATTCCCAGCCTTTGGGTTTTCTAGTGCCCAGACCCTGCCTGAAGGAAGAACTCACCTGCAAGCCTTCGTCCCAGTAAGTTAACCAGTTCCTGTCCACCCCTTGAGAGGCTCTCTTATCCAGCTCCTCCTACCTACACTTTGACCTTGCGGGGGGGGGGGGGGGGGGGGGGGGGCGGAGCCCTTTTTATCTATTCCTTTCAGATCATGGCACAAAAATCTTAAGGGAGGAGAATGGAAAGGATGCTAAGGATGCTCCTTCAGACCAGAGAGTCAAGCTGCTACCTAGACTTGATGGACTGGAAAGAACAGTGGATGTGGAGCCTCCGGATGGAATCCTCTGGGGGGCTTTGAATGCGCGGGGCGCCCAGCCCCATCCCAGCCCATCGAGCCAGACTCTGGGGGCAGGAACTTCTGCGCAAGCGCACTGCGTTACCGAGGGACCCTGCGCGTGCACGCCCCCTGCGAGGCTGCGATTCCACTCCTGCGTCTGCGCCCCGTTTAATAACTATCAAAATTTAACTCTCGAACCCTTGCACGCGCGTACTGGGAGACGTGAATCAGGATGTTTGCAACAGCAGAAAATGGAAAACAAGCCAAACGTCCATCAACAGCTGGCTGGATAAATAAATCATGGTCTACTTGAACAGCGGGTCCGCGGCGGCCAACACGAATGAACCACAGCTCCACCCGTCAACTTAGATCAGCTTGCCGAGGCCGAAGGGAAGGTGCACAGCGCAGGCCGATACCTACTGTGCGAGTCTATAGCAAATTTAAGCGTTGAGGGATAGATACGTCCAAAGGGACAAAAAAACAACAACAACAAAACAGTTATCACAAAAGTTAGGATAAGTGGCTTCGTGGGGGAGAGGGAGCTTTAAAAGCGTTGACAGCACTCTCTTCCCTTGATGGAGATGGTGGTGGCATGAGCGTTTGCTTCACAGTTCTGTGCGTTTTATAGTCACTACTGTATGTATATTTCACCCCCCACGCACGCACACGCCCAAGGTTAGAAAAAAAGACAGTAGCATGGTAGTATACTACTTGAAATTACCAAGTCGACCAATAAAGTAACAGAAAAGAGCAATTTAGCTGCTTTGGGAGGGTGGGGAGGGGAGGTACATGAGCTAATCCTCATGTGTCGTGGCAGGAAACCAGCAGAGGACGTCTCAGACCTTGTCTCTCTGTTCGAGATACAGAAGTGACCACCCAGAGGAGTCGCTGAGTTCAAAGCGATTGGGGTAGAAGAGGGTTGACGCAAAGATGATAAGCTCATTCCGTGCTTCGCTTTTATCTGTAACCTACGTATCTCTGACCGCGGGAAGCAGGTGCAAGGATGACTTCGTTAGAAATTAAGACACAGATGAAGTCTCCTCCAGTGCTTTTCCTCCTGGTCTTGGCAGAACGGAGCCCTGCACAGGTAGGCAGGTGCTTGCGTGGCGGGGGTTGGGGCGGCAGGGAGCAGCAGGCAGGAGGACTGAGAGAACGAGGATCGTACCCTAGCTCAGGGACATCAGCGTGGTTGGCTCCCAACACCGTCAGGCAGATGCCTCCTGCCCCTGTGCTGTCCTCGTCCCCTTGGCAGGCCACTTGGCAGCCAGTTCCGGAAGAGCTGAGGGAGTGGAAAATCCCGGGGAGATGCGCCAGCCCTTCAGCTTCAGTTAAAGGCGATGTGACAAGAAAGGCCTTGCATGCTAACGAGACTCGCTGTGTCTCCTCCGGCCCCCCGCCCCGCTCAGCCTCTCCTGCTCCAGTCAGCGATGGAGTGGGGCTCCGGGGTCAGAGGGGCGGCCGGAGCCTCGGGGACAACCGGGTCATCCAGCCATTCTTCTGGTGTCACTCGCCTTGGCCTCAGCATAAAAAAAATCACCTGCCACAAAAATGTAGCTTCCTGGGCTCCCCGCCCCAGACCTCTAGAATCTGAATCTCCAGGAATGAGGCCTGAGGGTCGGCACCCCCACCCCATCCTCACCCCATCTGAGCTCTGCCTGGTCGTTTGAGGTGGCAAGTGTGGGAGAGGAGTCTGTATCATTCCACCATCACTGGTGTCTGTTTCCTGAGGCCAGGGTCTGACAATGGCCCTGACTCCTCAGGTCACTGGGAGGGGCAAACTAGAGGAGGCTTGCAAAGCTCTCTGCACAGAGCATGGCCCAGAGCTAAGCACTCAATAAAGATTGGCTATTATTATTTTTAGGGCAAAATCTTTGACCTCAGGGAACTCACACCTTGGAGGCAGAAAAATAAATGGAACTGTAGGAACCAAGAGATGCTCAGGCACCTCAGAGAGACATTGCTTCAATGTTCACCCATCACACAGCTGCGGGCCCAAACCAGTGCTGGGTCCTGAGCTACAAAGAGGAGACTGGTTCACACTCTCAACGAAGCAATTTTTATATAAGGAGATTTAAAATGTTAATTTTTTAATCCAATTAGCACCCAGTTTCTGTGGTTCTGGATAAATAAGAGCAAGCACTTTCAGGGTACTCACTGACCCTTTACACGTAGGAAGTGACAGTGAGGCAGGCGATGTCTGTCATTCCCCTTGGTCTTACAGATGAGGAGACTGAGGCACAGACAGGCTATGAGACTTGCCCAAGGTCACCGTGGGATGTCCGGCTCCTGCATTCATGCTTTTAATCTCGCCAGGGTCCAGGTCTCATAGCTCTCTCTCACCTAGCAGATGGAGATTTCTACAGTGAACAGACACGCAACGATGCGTGCAGACAGAGGTGTGTCATTTATCACGTAAACAGCCTGGGAACCACCTAAATGCCTCAAACCAGGGAACGATTAGGTATCTGATCCCTGACGAACTTGGTCAAATATGATGCAGCCATTAAAAATATGACACTTTTGCAAAGTTTGAAGGAACGGGGAGAAATGCCAAGGGGGAAATACAGTGTAGGCACATTTCTTGTTAATTTTAACGATATATATATGAAAATTGAAATTTGAATCTCTAAGTGCATGTCTCCAAGGGGGACATGGACAGTTCAGGGGACTAAGGCTTCTGCCTGTTGGTGTTGGAAGCCAACCGTGATGATGTCTCTGAAGGTAAGGCTGAAACTGTTTTTTTATTCAACTGTTTTTTTATTCAGTCATTTCTACGCTCTCTTTCCCTCTTGCCTTTCTAAAACTTTTTTTTTTTTTTTGAGAACAAGTGATTCCTATAGTACATTCATTCCTGGGTGAAGTCTTCACAGTACATCCCTTAAATGAATATACAAAATGACATTCCTAAAATTACAGTCATTGCCTCAACTAAGTTATGGTCCAGCATCTCAACTATGTTTTTTTTTTTTTAAAAAAAAAAAGACTAAAATTAAACATAGATAAAACGATTGAAAGGAAATGGGTGAATTTTTTTTTTTTTTTCCCAAATGTCTACGGTGTACATGTACTGCTATGCAATTGAGAAAAATTTACTTTCTGAATGAATTATCAGAAAATATGACAGAAAAAAAAAAAAAAAAAAGACTGTCAGGAAATCAAGGCGTACACAATACTGCTGCCATCAGTCAGGGCCCGAAGACGGGGAATGGCAGGAAGGATAAGAAATGGGGTTACGGGGCAGGGCTTCTGGGAGAGCCGACCTCTCAGTACCGCAGACCAGAGCTGGGAGGCCCTAGAGAGAGAGCGCCCAAAGCGGAAGTCGCCTTAGTGGAAGTGACCGTTTCAAAAATATTAATAAAATACCTGCTGGGAAAAGTTCCTGGGGAATTGCTAGAAGAATGTTCCCCCCTCAGGTTGCTTGCTGACGGAAGGGCAGACTTTGGAATCGAGCATGACAAAGTGTGCGGCGTCATTAGACGTCAAGGAAATGACAGCCATGATGAGACAGCCACTACATACCCACCGGGGTGGTTAAAATGAAAAAGACTCATCATACTAAGTGTTGGCGAGGATGCAGAGAGACTGGAATGCTCCTGTGTCACTGGTGGAAATGTGAAATGGTGCAAACACTTAAGAAATGATTTGGCGGTATCTTCTAAAATTAAATATTTGTGTGTCCTTGGACCCTCTTGATCCCATTCCTGGGCAATCTGCAACTGAAGTATTTACATCCACCAAAAAATGTGTCCAAGGATGTTCATAATAGCACTATTTTTCATAATAGCCCGAAACTGGATACAGCCCAAGTGTCCATCAATAAGTGAATGGATATACAAATTGTGATAATATTTATACAAAAGAATACTACAAAACAATGAAAAAGAGCCAGCTGTGGCTACCATCAATCATCTGGTTGACTCTCCCAGATATAATGTTCAGCAAAGAAGCCAGGCACCAAGGGGTCCATACTGTTTTCCACTTATATGAAAGTTGAAAATAAGGAAAACTAGCCTATGGTGAAGTCAAAATGGAGTTTGCCTTGGGGTCGGGGCTGCTGACTGGGCGGGGGGGTGAGGGAGCCCGCGGGGGTGCTGGACGCATTTTTGGTCTTGATCCGGGTGGTGGTAATGTGGTGTGTCCATATGTAGAAATTCACTGAGCTGTAGATCCTACTGTATGGAAGTTTTACCTCCAGAACAAAAAAATAAAATTAAATTGGAAAAAGTGGGGAGGAAGGGAACAGCAGGCATCAAGATCTGAGGACCTTTAATTCAGATCCAGGGCAGAGCGTTTCGGATGTCATAGAAGTCCCTGCAGTCACCTCGCTTGCTTTATTAAAATATCACATAATTAATCAGAAAATTTTCATTTACTGAACGCTGGGCATTCTGCTCATTTAGCATCTCATTTCATTCCCCCAGCCACTCTGGAGGGAGGTGCTAGCATTTCCATTTTATTAACAGAGAAATTAAGGCTCAGAGACGCTAAGCGGCTTGCCCAAGGTCACAGAGCTAAATAAGTAAATGGCATGCCAAGCTGCCACATATGGTCTAAGTTCAAAACCCATGGCCTTAACCATCATGTCACAGCAACACAAAGAACTGGGGTCCCTGATCACCACCCAGAATGATCCAACGGAGGGTGAGCCATGTTCTACACTTTCCAGTTAGGAAGGCAGGAGAGTATATAACATGTACTAACAAGAGTTTACTTCTTTTCTGTTTTACTGGACTGAATTTTCCAAATAAGATTATTTTTCCATTATAAAAGCAATGCATAATCCGTATAGAAATGTTGGAGAATACAGAAAAAATACGAAAAAAAACCCTTCATGTCCCCTCACTGGAAGAACAAACAAATCATGGAAGATTTCCTCTCCGACAAGAAAGCAACGCTGACGTTTGGGGATAGACGTCACGGCCTGGCGAGATGACCTCCCTTTCCTGATGTTGGGGTGTGGCGTTATTTTGAGGACAGTTGAGCCGACATGGAAGCCACAGGCACTGGGGCGAATCTGACAGCCCTAAATGTGCAACTGCCACAGCTCTCTGTTGTTGGCTCCTAAACGACGTTACTAAAGTCAACGCAGTGAAGTCTCCTTGAAGGCAGTATTATAAATGGGAACATTTGGTGCCGGAAGGGACAACATCAGTTACATTGACACAGAAGCACAGGGATTATGAAGTTTTGACCCTGGAAAGGATCTGGATTCCTGGAAAGGGGGATGGTTAATAAAAGGCCTGTTTTGTTTGGTTTGGTTTGGTTTTGATAGATAAGGAAAAGTGAACGGGGAGGGAGCCACCAAAGCAGAGCCAGCCACAGGGCCACCAGAGTTTGGTGGCGAAGAGCACATCTTCTGGAGCCAGAGCCATCTGGCTTTGAGTCCTCCCGTCACTGACCGACCAGGCGCCTGCACGAGTCCCCCGACCTCTGTGCAGCCTCAGCTCTGTCCTCCAAAATATGGGGACAGTAAGACCTTCCCCTCCACAGAGTGCCAGGGTGACACGAGATGGCACCCACTGCCTGGCACATGGCAGATGCTTAAAAAAATCATGCCTTGATCCCACAAGGAACACGGTGACTGCTGAAAAACGGGGACATGGGCTGTTTTTAAACAAGTATTTAAATACATTTTCTTCAGATCATGTGGGTAGTAGGTAAGTGCTGAGTGCTATCCATATGTGTTTACACACCTGCTAGCATGTCCCTTCTACAGCTCAGGTTACTCTATTTTGTTGTTAGCTGAACTGCATCGAGAGTGGACTTCTAGCACAGCAAACAGCCACCGTCCGCTCCGCTAGGATGTCTTTCGAAATTCTGTCTTCCACAGCCTGGTGAGTCAGGGGTGTGAACGAACACAGACAACCCCCGTCGGCCCTGTCTTACGCCTTTTTTATCCATCTCTGCATTCCCAGCTGCTGCCGCCAAGACTGAGCCTGTAGAAACATCCCAGGCATTCTGGATGGGATGGGGGTACAAGTGGCTCTCTTCCAGTTCGGACCGGCAGCAGATCTGTACATTAAATGTTGTCTGTAAGTGCAATGAAAACAAATCCTCCAGGCTTTTTTTTTTTTAACAGCTCCCGTAACAAGTTAATAACTAACTGAAAAATTATTTCATTCAGTGCTGACAGACTGGGCCAAGATTCACTCATTATCTTGGTGGTTGGTCCGGAGTCCAAGGCAGACAGGGCTCAAGTGGAGAAACCCAAGGACTGAGAAACCAAACTCATCAAACATTAAGAGAAGAGGGTGGGAAGGAACGGACCAGACCAAGAGTTTCACTCACAGGCTTCCTTCTCATAGGAAACTAGGAAGGTGTATGGAAAAGAAGACGTGAATATTTTCGACCACTGACTTTGGTGAGAAACGTCTCTCCAGACAAAACCACTTAGAAAGGATCGCTCATCTCATCTGTGTCATGCCCACCCCATCAATGTCTCCAATATCCCTCCACTTCTGTCCATTCCCACTGCCACCGGGTCATCCGATCCGTGCCCCCTTCAGACACACTCGCTTTGCTACAAAGCTCCCAGCTATGGCCCTTGAAAAGATCCCTGCCGTCCTCGGGATCAAGTCCAAAGTCCTTAAGAAGGCCCCCAAGGCCACTGCTCTCTCCTGCCCCCTCCCCCGGTCACCTGGCACCCAGCTTTCATCACTCAGCTCTTCTTTCAGCTCCCCTTCCGGTCTTGGTCCAGGTCCTTCCGTCTTCCGGGAAAAGCCTCTGCCCCTCACACTTAGCTCCTCGCTCACTTCCGCCCTCAGCCTAGGGGCACCTATTTCCATCCAGTCTCTCGTGCCCTCCTGAACTTCTTCGGAGCGCCCATCGCAGTTAGTGATCGCGTGTTCTGGAGGTTATTGGAAGAGTGTCTGGCTTGCCCACTAGACGTCGAGCCTCCAGCAGAGCAAGGTGATGGCTTATGGTCTCCGCTGAACCCCAGCCCCTGGCAGGTCTGGACCCACGTGGGCCCAGAGCAGGTGCTCAGTCACTCCTTGCCGAACCGATGAGAGAAACCCAGCTTCAGGTTCTCTGCAAGCCCCAAGCGCTTTCTCTCTCAGCCTCCGGGCTGTCAAAGGGACACACCTCTCTCCCTACAACAGAAAGGCTGCTCCAGTTCCTGGGGACGCCTAGACTTCAGAGTCAGAGAGGCAAGTGCTTGGGTCCGGCACATCCCGCTCGCACGCCCCTGGCCCGGTCGCTGACCCTTCTGTTTCTTCACCTATGAAGCTGGGTTCCTCGTGGATCTCACTACACAGGTAATCTTGCTCTTTAAGTGTACTAACTGAGATCCCATACAGAAATCCACCAGAAGAGTGCCCGGCACACAACAGGGGCACAGTACTGGGGGTTCTTGTCTGGATTCTAACCGCTGTTTGCCCGGTGTCCCAGGCTAAGCCCTTTAGCCCCTGCTGTGGCTACAAGGTAACCGAGAGCAACACGATATAACTCCAAGGCCTGCCACGATATAACTTCGTGCCTTCCCTTGGCAGCGCCTACTGCGTCAGCGTTGACACCTGACCTGAAACGGCGAACACGCCGGACAGACCCGTTGCCCTTTTCGAGGGCTAATCCATGAATGAAAAGGCGTTTTCCACATGTATATAATACCTTCAACGGCTACACAAATGGAGTCAAACGCTCTCACAGCCACTGACGGGAAATGATGCTAGGAAACCCCAAGGCTAAGGTTTAGAAACCATGACTAGTCGGCACATGACAGCGACACTTCACGCTGTGAGAAACCCCTTCATGTCAACCCAGTGTGACTGCGACTCCCAGGCTGGCCGGGGAGTCCTGAGTGTCACCTTACCGGCCCCTCGCGGGAACACTGCTCCGTTTCTGAGCTTCTGCAACTTTTAATATAGCTAGCAACGATAACAACGATGACAAAAGCGACAATAAGTATTATTATAAGTACTATTCATTTTCTGCTTTTTTATTTTTATTTTTTTAGGCGAGGCAACCCTTGGTTGACCTCACAGATTCCAAGGACCTTGTCAGTTTACAATCCCTTATTTTTTTTTTATTTTTTACGCCTATAGCACTTGGCCTTCCTAGGTGGTCTCCCATCCAAGTACTAACCAGGCCTGATCCTGCTTAGCTTCCGAGATCAGACAGGATCGGGCTTGTTTAGGGTGGCATGGCCATAGACTTCTGCTGCTTTTTAAGGTAACCAACCTGTCAGGTGTGTGCTAGGCCACATGCTCCTCTCCTGTCTTGAATCTTTGAAATGCCTCTGTGAAGGTACTCTTACCTCCATGCTTCAGATGAGAACAGTGAGGCTCAGAAAGGTTAGTGACTTTGCTAAGCTGCGAATGAGGGATTTAACTCCTCGTCTGTCTGTGCCTATCCTGCTGCTTTTAGGGAAATCATCCCAAAGTTTGAATTAAAAGTCATTGTTTTCAATGTGTAAAAATATCTTCAGTAGTTGCACAAATGAAATTAAACTCTCTTAGGAATGAAGGCGGCCACAGCAGCAATATTTACAATGGTGAAACTTAGAAAAAAGTGTGCAATAAGAAAATAACTAAATTATGGAGCTAATTATCCGTAAAATAAATTTATAATATAGGGGGATATGTTCATAACAGAGAGTTAGGTGAAGAAAGCAGGATGGGAAAATAATTGTTTTGGAGTATGACCTTACTTATGTCAAGGTAAAGATAGAGATGCATTTTCAAAAGAAACATTGACAAGAAAGATGACAAATGAAAATTCAGAGGACCCAGAATAGCCAAAACTATCTTGGGGGAAAAAAAAAAGAGAGAATAAAGTTGGAGGACCCAAATTTCCTGATTTAAAAACTTATTATAAAGCTACAGTAATCAAGTATGGAACTGGCTTAAAGAGAGATAAATAGACCAATGGAAGAGGACTGAAAATCCAAAACAAACCTTCTCAGTGATGGACACTGATTTTCGACAAGGGTGCCAAGACCATGCGATGGGGAGAGAATAGTTTCTTCATCAAATGCTGCTGGACAACTGGATATCCATGTGAAAAGAACGGAGGTGGACCCTTACCTGACACCATATAAAAAATTTAACTCACTATGGGTTAAAGACCTAAGTGAAAGCACTAAAATCATAAAACTCTTAGGAAAAAAAATCTTTGTGATATCACACCAGAAGCACAAAGCAATAAATGAAAAAATAAACTGGATATCATCCAAATTAGAAATTCTTGTACTCCAAAAGACATCAAACAGGTGAAAAGACAACCTCCAAAATCTGCAAATCTTATATCCGATAAGAGACGAATATCTAAAATATATAAAGAACTCTTAAAAATCAACAATACAAACAACCCAATTCGAAAATGGGCAAAGGACCTGAATAGACATTTCTCCAAAGAAGACATAAATATGGCCAATATGCACATGAAAAGATGTTCCACATCATTAGACGTCAGGGAAATGTGAATCAAGCCACAATGAGCTACCACTTTATACCCAATTAGGATGTCTATAACCCAACAGACAGAATGTAGCAAGTGCTGGCACAGACGTGCAAAAACTGGAACCCTCCTACTTCGCTGGTGGGAATGGAAAACGGTGCAGCCACTCTGAAAAGAGCCTGGCGGTCACACACTTGGACCGAGAGTTGGGATATGACCCAGCAACTGCATTCCTAGGTAAATACCTAAGCAAAACGAAGAACATGTCCACACAAAACCTATACACTAATGTTCATAGCAGCGTTATTCATAATAGCCAAAAAGTGGAAACAACTCAGATGTCCACAGCCTACGTAGGAATGAATGAATGCGATGTGACATATCCAAACAGAGGGACGTTATTCAGCCCCGGGGAAATCTATCTCTGCGAATTCAGATGCCCTAATGCCCTCAGGTACTGTACTGGAGACAGGGCCTTTATCAGGAGGTAATTGAGGTTCCCGAGGTCACGGGGTGGAGCCCTAACCCAACAGAACCGGTGCCCTTATAAGAAGTGGAAGAGACACCAGACACCTCCCCCCACTAGGTGAGGATGCAACTAGAAGGCAGCTTCTGTGAGCCAGGAGGAGGGCTGTCGCCAGCACCTGGCCATGTCGGCACACTAAGCTCGGACTTCTGGCCTCCAGGACTCCGGGAAAGTAAGTGCCTGTTGTTTCATCCACCCAGCCTATGGTGTTTTGCTATGGGCACAAGCTAACACGAGCCATAAAAAGAAATGAAGTATTGATACATGCTACAACATAGATAAACCTTGAAAACACTAAGTGTGCTATAAACCAGTCACAAAGGCGGATCTACAGAGACAGAAAGCAGATTAGGGGTTGTCTGGGCTGGGAGGAGTGGGGGTCCTTGGAGAGTTATGGCCAAAGGGAGCAGGGTTTCTCTGGCAGAGGGTAGGAGATGAAAATGTGCTCATATTGATTGTAAAACTGAATATACTAAAAGCCACTGAATGATATACTTTGAATTGTATGATATATGAATTTTATCTCAATAAAGCTGTTTTCCTTCCTTCCTTCCTTCCTTCCTTCCTTCCTTCCTTCCTTCCTTCCTTCCTTCCTTCCTTCCTTCCTTCCTTCCTTTTTTAAAGAAAGATAACATCCCTGGGTGTTGAGACTTATAATTACCTATTATTTTTGTTGTTGTTCAATTTTCCACAAAGGGCAGATATTACTTTTAAAATCAGTGAAGAAAGTTATTTTTTTAAAATTCTGGTAAAACGAATGCCAGAAGTATTCTCCTTTTCTACAAAGCTGATAGAACTCACACATCTGTAAGAGCTGGCTGCACCCCAATGACAACTCCTCCTGGGCCAGGCTTCTCAGGGTTTCGTGTTCTTTCATATACATTATCTCACGTGAGACTCACAGCCTCTCTGTGTCGTAAACAAGGCAAACATCTGTTTTCTTCCTGAATGTATTTATATCCTGCTTCCTTCCTAATAGGATTTGAGATCATTCTAGAACAAAATACAGTTAATAAAAAAAGAAAAAAGAAAATCAAGTCTAAAGGAAAATGGCAAATTTAGATATGCTAACCAGAAGAGCCCGTAAGTTGCTATAAATGAGTTGAACTCTGAGGTGCCTGGCAGACAAGGCAAAAAGGGAAAGTTACTGAAAAAGCAAACCATTTCCTCAAAGAAGCATTATTTCATGCTACTATTTGTTAGATAACATTTCTCATATGGGAATTTATTTTCATAAAAAGATTTAATAGACTTTACTCCAAATAACATCTTTACAGAAGATGCTGAAGTACATTTAATACAGCTATTTCCTGGAGCTCCTTTGGTTTTGTAAGCCAAAGATATACCGCTTTGGCAAATTCAGCTAAAATCTAAGATCATATGATCCAGGTTTATAATCTGATCTAATTCAGTGGCTTTCAAATTTTTTAAACTGCCACCCACAATGGGAAACACAGTTTACATTGCTTACAGAACACAAACGTTTACACTTGAAACAAAAATTTCAACAATTAGTTCTTCCCTTACTGTAAGAAAAACATACTGATTTTTTCTATCTCTAGTCTGTTTCATTTTTAAATGCTTGTCGCAACCCACTAATTGACTTCACCATCTACAGTGGGGAAAACCTGATGCAAAAATTGTATGGTTTAGAGTAGTCACTGATAATTACTGAGCAGCTCGTGTGCGTGAGGCATTGGACAAGGATGTCACATGCACTGTCTCACGTCGGCCTCGCTGGATCCAGTAAGGGAAGTCCTTATATCATTTCCACTGTACAGATGAAGGCACTGAAGCACAGGCAGAGGTTAAGTGACTTGCTCAAGGTCACAGAGCCTGTAAGAACTTGTGGGCGAGCATTAGCTCAAGTGTTCTGAACTCATATGACCTTGTTTCTCAGTTGGGCTTTCGGAGTATCATTCATTTCATTTTACAGAAATGGAAGATCAGGAAGGTTAAGGGCCTTGCTCAAGGTCACACAGCAAGGAAGCTTCCGAGCAGTGTCTGAATGTAGATATTGGGACGCCAAGCCCAGGACTCTCGCTGCCATTAATACTGCTCACTCTGCATAGCTTGAAATATCACTCCGAAACCTCTTAAAGCAAATGAGGGCAACTCAGTGTCCTCTACCACCCTCCTACTCAGATGAGACAAAATAAGGCACTTTAAACAATTTTTCCTATACACCAAAGTTTTATCAGGGATGGCACGGTGGGTAACCTATTTTTTATCTCTCGATACTTTTCTGTACTTTTATAATGAGAGTGTATTACTTCGACAAGGGTGCAATTGTTAAATTACTGTAAAAGGAAATCAGTCTGTCCTTAAGAACAAGCCTCC
>CM053501.1:2102664-2120162 GCA_028627145.1 Eidolon dupreanum | reverse complement strand
AAAAGCCCAGAAGTTCCCCATCCATTGTTCTTACCGTGAGTCTTGAGACCAAACTGCTAAACCCAGTTACTAGCTAGACGACAGCAAAGTTCCCCAGTGTGTGAATTTGTCCAACCCAGGCCTCTTGCCTGGGGAGCAGCAGGTACTACAGCAAACGCCTCCCGGATTTTGCCGTTTTACAGAGATTTCTTGGTTCACCCCTTCCGTTTTGCAAAGGAGAAAGCAAGGCCCATCTAGCTGGTAAACTGTAGAGTTGGACCAGGAACTCGGAGCCTTTGGATTTTAATCCAAACGAAATTGCATTAGTGAGAAGAGCCTCGCAAAGGAAGATTCTGAATCCGAAGCTATTACCGGGATCCTGCAGCTAATCCGCAGCTTTAGGATTTTGCTGATGTGGTTACAGCACATTCTCCGCTAAGAATAAACCCGTGTAATCACTTTCTCTGGCCTCTAGCCTGACACGTCCTTCTAAATGTCCCCCATGGGATACCAATCTGTAGCCAGGACTGAGAACCACTGACGTAGGTAAACTACACGGAATAAAAACTTTGTTTATTTTTCTTGACAGGTTAAAAAATATTACTAAAACCGGCCACCAGTTTAAATTGACCATCCACGTTGTGCCAGAGAGCTATTTAACAGCACACATGGTGTTTAATCTGACTTCATCCTCAGAGGAGCCCTCTGTGACACACCCTCATTATCCCCATATAATGGAGGAGAAAACGGGGCCTCGAGAGGACGAGCAAGTCGCTCTCGGCCACACAGATGGTAAGAGGCAGGACCCTGGTTCTGTCAGATCCCAGAGCCAATATTCTTACTAACGACATACGTTAACCATCTGTTGAACATTTATATTACTAATAATAGCTACCATTTATCAATCGCTAATTATGATTCAGGCACTACTCTGGTTCATTTAACCCTCACAAAAACCCAACGAGCTTGTTGCTAACATTAGTATTTCCATGTTACTGTTGTGCAAAATAAGTCACAGAGGTTACATAACCTGCACAACTCTACACAGTTGGTAAATGGGAAACTCCATCCCCATCTGGCTCCAGGCATCTTCCAGAAGTTTGTAGCTTTGTTTAGATCCTGCAAAAGCGTTCTGCATCTATTTAACTGCAAAGGATGCTGAACAACCCGATGAAGGAGTGAAGCCGAGGAGGGTGGAAGCATCCATTTACACAAACTTAAATTTGAACTTTTGAGAAAGACCATTTAAAAAAGGAAATCATCTTTCCTTTTACTTTTTAATTTCAGCAGAATAGCAGGGCATCTTAGAGCATTTCAATAGAAGGTGTATCATAGCTATGCAGACTTTTGCAAGTTTTAAATAAAAAGATATGTACGAAAGTTGATGTCATAAAAACGTCCCCACCCACTGGTGAGCCTTAAAAAACAGAACTGATGAAAGTAAAAGCAAGGCGTGAAATCGCTAGATTTCTTTTAATCAAATTTTAATTTCTTTTGCCGGTTAAAATGGAGAAGGAACTAAAGTTTGAGGAGATACGAGAGAAAAAATTAAAATGAAAGTGACACCTCATATTTACAGATACATTTCTTCTTAAAGAGCCGTGATATTATGAAAGCAATGACCTCACTTAGAATTATTCCTGAGGCATAATCACTCTCATTTTACAAGTAGGGAAAAATGAAGCACGAAGATTACATCACCCATCCAAAGTTCCAAAGTTGGTTGATGACATTAGGTACAAACTGATGCGATGTTTTCGGATGACAATATGGTGGCCATTGTCTAAGCTTAATATGTTCGTGGCCTTTGACCCAGAAATTCTATTTCTAGGAATTAATCCTATAGAAATACTTCTATAAGTAAGCAGAACTATATCTAAAAAAAAAAAAAAAAGGTATGGTACAGATCTACCACAAAAAATAATGAGACAGATCTATATGTACTGATATGAAAAGATATCAAAGATCTGTGGCCAAGTGAAGAAAAAAGCAAGTTATAGTACGCTGTACATAATACGGTGTTTATAAATATACATGCATGGATATATTTATATACTGATAGATAAAGACACTCTATGAGCTGACTTACCCAACAGTCTCTGGAAAATGGGTCACTGAGATCTGACCTTTTTCGCTGTGTGATAGATTAGGCTTGTCAGCCGCAGAAGGTAACAGCTCATGCCAGGACCCACCTCCTCGGCCACGGAGTGCTCCCCGTGCCTGGGCACCCTCTCTGGTGGTGAAGCCCTTCCCTGCTCCTCATCTACAGGTGGGAAGGGTGTTTGGGAGGGAGAGAAGCACATCTTCTCCTTGTCCGCTTACCCCTGGCTTCCTGTTCTGATGGAAATGTCCCCCCAGAATCACGGTTAGAGATGCTGCAGCCGCTGGACTGGGGATTCGGCCTCCCCTTTCCCCAAACCTCCCCCATTCCAGTGGCCTGTGGTCATTTCAGTGTTAGTGTGCAGGGCGGGAGCACGGCCAGACGCTGCCCACTGCCCAGCCCGGGGGTCCTGGCACCTACTGGGCCAACATGCCCTGTTGGGCACCAGGCTTACAGTAGCTGGGAACCCTGGCATGAGATAGTCTTAGGTTCTCTGGCATCAGGCAGATCTGGGTTCAGATCTCCGGTTTCTGGCCCTACTGGCCATGGTGACCTTCTGTGAGTCGTGTACCATCCCAGCCCCAGCTTCCTCGTCTGTGAAACAGAGATTAGATCCTTGTTCTGAGAGAGCAGGTGTGAGGACCACATGGAAACAATGTGCTCCTTACAGCGTCGGCCACGTGCTTTACGCTCCACACCTTATAGTTACAACTTAGTTCCGGACACGCATCTCTGCTCTAAGAAACTAAGTCCCAGGAGCATCCCAAGGTCACAAGCACGTGTGTGGCCAAGACGAGGTGCTTATGTTGAGACTATCCTTAAAACTCAATCCTAATACTTAAGATTTTTCATCACAATCTAAACTTAAAATTCTAGGTTTAAAATCAGGAAAAGGAATTCCTGTTTCTGTCTCATCCCCATCCTCATCTCAGGCTTTCATCTTTCTCTCCAGAAGCAAACGCTGCTATAAGAAACTTGTTATTATATGTAGAGAAAGAATGAGGTTCACTATGTCACAGTGTCCTCTTTACGAGAGAAAAATCTTAGTTCCAGGAATAAGTGTGCTTCCACGAAACTTTTTACATCTCAAGGACACGATAAATAATGTCATGATCCTATTTCCTTCATCGCTGTGGCTTCTAGGAAGCCCTCTATTTGTTATAGGAGCATTTCTGAAGTCACCATTCACGTTGCACTATGGATGTGGGAAGGTGCTTCTTGAATGACTGGCTTATCTTCTTGTTGTGTGTACACTGTGAATTATGTAAAGGTCCCTATTCCCCCCTCTGCTTTGTCTCTGAGAAATCTCCAGCAAGCGTAGGCCTTGGAGTATGTATTCTGCTTACTGCATTCAGCGGCTTTACTTCTCCCCATCTCTTAATTTCTCCCTAATTGATTACCACATTTACTTAAAAATATTATATGAGTTTCTACAGCCACTACAAACCGCTCTTGGAATGAGGTAGGGAATAAAAAGGTAAACAAAAGTACACAATCTGTTTCCTTTGACAGGTCAACCTCTTTTACTCTCTTTTCTTTAAAATATCAAAAAGTGGTAAAGTCATTTAAAGAATATTTGAACATCTATAAAGTATACACGTACCCAAGAAATAGAATCTGAATATATATATACATATATACGCATATAAATGAAATGTAATCTGATATTATAGGAACAATTTCTATGGTTTCTTCCTACTCATACTAGATTTTGGAATAAAATCTGGATATTCGATTCCAAAGCACATTTGAAAGTAATTACTGACTATATGAAGCTAAAAATATGCTATTAATTGAGAAGGGATTTTTGACCACAACTCAAAAATGTCTTAGGCATCTTCTTTTGGATTACATGGGTGTAATTCTTGTCGCTCACATTTTAAAATAATTCTTACAACTGTCCCAATGGGTAGGACCTGAGGATAATTTCACACCATTTCTGTTCTAGAAGAAAATCCTGTTTGGGAAGGTCACACTCAGTGGGCTGAAATGGGCTGTAAGTGACCCCTGACAGCTGATGCTACTCCCCCCGCTCCCCACCCCCCAGACTTTCTGTCTGCACCAAGGTCACCCCAAGAAACCAACTTGGCAAAGTTTATTCATACTGTAAATACCAGTGCACAATATGGATAAAACGGCATCCCCTCAAGAAATACGTTGTTTGTTTACTGGATTTGGACACAGATGAGTTCATGGGTTTTTTAGATGAAGCTGGAAACATCATTCTTATTGCAGATCTAAACAAGGAGACTAGCATATGTTTACCGATCATTTTCAAATTGCTTCATCACAGGTCTTTGGGGTCTGATTATGGTGTCACCTTGGCTGGGGGATTTATTTTCTAAACCTCCATGCTACTCGGAATCATAAGGTTTAAAACAGGGAGTAACGAGCTTAACAAATTCAGCTCAGTGACACTTGAAGGGAACAGAAAGCTCCACTTCACTTAGTGGCAGCAGGTTGACCCTTGCAACTTGCAATTTGACCCCTACTTAGAGGCCTTGGTCAACACAAACACAAAGACTGAGAACCGGAAGCCCAGGTCACAGGAAATCAGACAAGCCGCGTGTCACGTTCAGGAGATCCTGGGGTTTGGGTCTGGTGGGAGAATCCAAGAGAACATCTTGTCTCTCTGCACCTCCCCTCGAGAATGTGCTAGAACACTGGACAGAGAAAGGGAGCACCTGGGCCCCAGCCTTAAGTCCCGCCACTGTCTCTGTGCCCTTGGGGAAGCCCCTTGACCTTCCCGGGCCTCTATTCCTTCATCTGTAAAACGAAGCCCAGGGCTCCATCCGCCAAATATGGACTGCCCGCTCCCTCCCGGGTCTGTGTCGGGCGTGGGAGCATCGTGATGAGTAAGACAAGCATGGTCCGCACGCAGAACCCAGCAAGCTTGGATCTAGAGGAGGAGAGCAAGCCAAGACTGTTTCAAAGTGCGCGGCTATTTTAATAATACCGTTCATGACAATAACCGACATGAATGAGAACTACGGGCAAGGACTTGTTCTAAAGATCACCTCTTGTAATCTTTTAACAACCACACGAGACAGCTTGTTATAAAAACTCGTCCCATTTTGTACGTGGGAAAACTGGGCCTCAGTGAAGTTAACCAGCTCACGATCACACGGATAAAAGTGGGGGGTGCCACGACGTGTCTGGCCAGTCCCCAAACCCCGTCTGTTACTCACAGTGCTGCACTGACTTCCCTCTTAAACGACCCCAGATCTGGGGACAGTGTTTAGAACTGGCTCTTTTACCCGAGGGCCATTTCACAGTCTCATCGTAAACGGGAATTTATCCACGGGCTCACGCTGGGGCGTTGACTGAAGTGCCCGTCTTGTTTGCTCCTATTGGAGCTCTAGAAGGTGGCAAGGGATGCAAGTGGCAGGTGTGGAGACGGGAATGCCCTCGAGCCCCTCGGCCACCCCTTGGATCACGCACATTAAACCCGGCCTGCTCCTCCGGCCATAGAGCGAGCCATACCATCAGTCAACGGACAGCAAATCAGCTCAAAAGAATAAGTAATAGAAACACACCAGCACGCCCGGACCTTTAAACTGATTACAGCCTTGACTGTCTTCCAATTTTGAAGTGTAATGAAACGGCGGTTGTGCAAGGAACAGAGGCCTGTGCTGAGCCGGCCAAACTGCCACAGCTCAAGCTGCTTCTGAACGAGGGACACGAAAGCCACCAACCTGATGAGCGCCAGCTCCGTACCAGGCCCCGTCTGCATGCTGGCTCACTGACGCCTCCGAATCCAGCCATGCATTCATTCGCTCGTTCGCTCACTTATTCATTCAACCACTATTCATTGGGTGCTCACTTGGAGCCAGGCACTGAACTAGGACAAGGTCTCTGTCCTCATGGAGCACACAGACTAGTGAGGAAGAGAAATGACGGCCGAATAAACAAACAGCCGAATAAACAAACAACGGCCGAATAAACCAATAATGACTGCACGGTTGTTGCTCAGAGCTTGGGACAGGCAGGCCGAAGGGATCTGACATTTTAAAGGGCACAAAACAACTGGGGATCTGGAGCTTTCTCCCAGTCTCCCATCTGGCTGACCATTAGAACCGGGGGAACTCAGCATGAACACGGAGGCCTGGAGCCTGCCCCCCAGAAACATCAGGTCAGAAGCTCGGGAGGTGAGGCACTGGGAATCAGATCAAACCACTGACCTTTCTGCTCTTGTCTGGCCCAGAAAATTTTGACTCGCTCACGAATGTGCTTGTTCTCGCGCAGTTTCTTCTGCCACTGACGCAGTTCTTGAATCTCAGGATCACAGCGGACCTGGAAAAGGCCCACAAAGCCTTAGTGCCCTGTCCACGTATTTCTGTACATTCCCTCGTTAACCCTGCATGGAAAACCCTTTACGATTTGACATACTCTCGATTCTAAATGAATTCTCTCTACTCCTAAAGCTCACGTGATATTTGAGCATCAACGAGGCTGTGTGATGACTGCAATTCTAATGGTAGGCTGAGAACATTCTAGAGCAGTGCTGTCCAATAGAAACATAATGTAGCCACGGGCATAATTTAAAATTTCCTAGCAACCTCATTTTAAAAAGCAAAAACGAGCTGGTGAAATTTATTTCTAAGAATATATTTTATTGAACCTAAAAGATTCCAAAATATCATTTCGACATATAATCAATGTAAAAACATTATTTATGAGACAGTTTTACTTTCTGTTTTCCATACTAAGTCTTCAATATCTGGTATGTACTTTATACTTATAGTGCATCTCGATTTGGACTAGACACATTTTAACAGCCGTGTATAGCTGGTGACTGCACACCGGACAGGGTATTCTAGATTAATGACAGTTCATGTATCACCCACATTTCTGTTTAACACCAACTCTCTGCATGTGCTAGGCATTGGGGAAAAAGAGATAATTAATGGTACTGTAGTAATTATTATTTTTTTGTTACCATAGCTCATATTTATTGAGCACTTATATCCCAGGCACTGTTTAAGTGTTTTAGAAATTTTATTCATCAAAACAACGCAGTGAGGCAGGAATGATGATCTCCATTCCACAGATGAGAAAACTGAGTTTAGATGGCTTGCTGAGTCACAGAGCTAGGAAATGGTGCGGCTGGGATTCAACCGGAGGCAGACGGGGTACACAGGGGTCAGATCAGGGCGGTGCAGGAAGAGCAAGGATGCTGTGGGCACGAGGGAACGCGGAGTGGGCACTAAACTCAGCCTGGAGTGGTCAGGAAACACTTCGTCGGGGGGATGGCCCCTGGCTGGACCGGAGTTAGCCACGGGGAGCAGGGGGGTGGTGTGATGGCAGCCAGGAAGATGCCACCGGCCTGTGCGAAGGTGCAGAGGGCGAGCAGTCCTGGGTGACCTGCAGCGCCAAGGTGAGGAAGCGGAGAAAGCCACGGTCACTCCCACCCTTCCCCTTCCCGCTTCGTCGTCCTACTTTTCCACTGGCCCGAGGTCGAGCTGCTCACGAGGTGGATTCCAGCGCCGAGAGCGAGTGATGTACGTATGTGGACTGTGTGCCGACTCTATTTCGAAAGATAAGTGAAAGTGCCAAAGAATGCTCAAGACATCCTGAGAAGATGTCCCCATGATAACGGTTTCCTGATCCAGCTCCTTAGATTAACTCTAAACACAGGCACTTTGAAAGGTTCCCTGTTTAACGGGCTGCTCCTTTCACACGAGATAGCAGCTTTCTATCCTGGGGGAAGAGCCGCCTGCGCTGGAATTAGCGTGTGGCACTGGGGAGGTCACACACTGCCGTGTGCAGACCAGTGTGTCCTTTCCAGGCGGTGGCCCTCTCCCATCGATCCAGGGATCCTAAGTGCCCAGAGAGGTGGCCTCCTCTCTTCTTGAAGCCACAACTCAGACGTGCTGAGCCAGCAAGTCAGAGACTGGTGTCTCAGCTGCTGGGGGGCATCGGGATGAACTGAAGCAGACGTGGGAACCTCGCGTACCCGCAGGAATCAGCGTTGACAGCAAACGAGCGAGGGCGGCCCCGGGGGAGGGCAAACGGGGGCGCACGGGCTTGTCCGCGGGGGCCAGCTGCTCCCCAGCTCTGCTGAACGTGCTGATGTCACAGAGTCCGGACCCAACCTCCTGTCCTTCCAGAACACCGCTGGTTCCCGTAACTTCCTACTCCGGCCACTGGGATCCGGGCTTCCTCCTGGGATCACAGCAATTCTTTGAGTTCCCACTTTTTAGTCACCCACGTATCCACCCCCCGGGAACACAAACACGAGCTCCAAAAACAGCTAGACTGAGCTGGGTTTTATCACCAGCCGCCATTCCCTCCGCTTCTCCCATCGACAGAATCCACCTCTTCCTTTGCTCTTAGCAATTTGACTTTGGGGAGACTTGTCGCCCTTTTTTCCCCACTAGACTTTCATCAGTCACCAGTAACCCCAAGTTTTAAAACACTGTGATAAAATACACATAAAATTTACCATTTTCCCTATTTTAAAGTGTACAATTCAGGGCCGTTAGCACATTCGCCATGCGGTACAACCATCACCACTATCTCGTTCCAGAAGATCTTCATCCCCCCAAAAGGAAATCCCATTCGCATCAAGCAGTCACTCCTCATGCTCCCCTCCCCCCGTTCCTGGCACCCCAAATCTGCTTTAGTCTCCACAGTCTCTTCGTAGTCTTTAGGTTCATGGCCTCTGTGGATTTGTCTATTCTGGACATTTCACATAAATGGAATCCTATCATCCCCACGTGGCCTTTTGTGTCTGGATCCTTTCCCTTAGCATATAATACTTTCGCGGTCTATCCACACTGTAGCATGTATCAGTACTTCCTTCCTGAATAATATTCCATTGTATAGCCACACCACATTCCGTTTAAGCATTTGTTTTGTTTGAACAGCTATTTTCAAGTTTTCTGAGTATATACACAGGCGTGGAATTGCTAGGTCATATGCTAATTTTACCATTATCTTATTGAGAAACCACTGATTGCTTTGCACGTGGCTGCCTCATTTTATAGTCCCCCCAGCAATGTATGAGCATTCTAATTTCTCCACATCCTTGCCAATATTAGTTATTTTCCATTTTTAAAATTATTATAGCCATCCTAATGGGTATAAAGTGGCATCTCATTGTGGTTTTGATTTGCATTTCCCTAGTGGCTACGATGCTGGGCATCTTTCCACGTGCTTGACGGACACTGATATATCTTTTTCGGAGAGACATCCTTCAACATTTTACCTTCCTGCCTTAGTTTCCAAAGAGTCCCGTGGTCTTCTAGAAGGGGCCTCAGAGGTTTTTACAAGTAGCGGCCTCAGGAAGAAATGTTGGGGCTGGGGTTTCCTCAAACCCTTTCCTTCCAGGAAGTTTATAGGTTCTTCACGCGTCCCCAAGCTCTACTCACCAAGAAGAGTTTGGGGAGATGGCTTTGCCAAACTCAAGAAAAATAAAATCCCTCTTATTACTTACTCCCTCTCTCAGGGCACGACGTACTTAAGAAAACTACTCTAGTAATTTGTTTTTTTCCAAAATAAAAAAGACTGTTTCCAGCTGAACTTGCCAATGGAAGCTACTCTTGCCTTAAAAAAAAGAAAAAAAAAGAAAAAAAGAAAAAATACACACATATATATACACAATTTATCTATAAGTATATATTTAAAAATTATACATACGAATATAGTTGTACAAATTTCAGAGAGTCAAAATGGCCCTATGTGAACGCCATAAAACAGAAGGTAATCCCCCAAATCTTTCTAATTCCAAATCAATGTTTTTACAGTATTTTGTAAGGTTTCACAGTCATGAGATGCGGTGCTTTCGACGTCTCTGCCCGGGGCGGCAGGGTTACCCGCTGTGGCCTGAACTCTCCCATGGGGCTGAAAGGGCTTATCCACAGCTTTCCCACAGGCCGCTCGCTGTTCATCAGGACCCCAGCACACAGAAACCCCCACATTTCTGTACAGCGACAGCCAACATCCTTAATGAGAAGAAACCGGAAGGATCTTTTGAAGCACGAATGGAAGGTTAACACTAATTACCATCAGCAAGTTGTCTATGTTTTCTCATCGTCAGCTTCTTTCTTTACGATTGGTTTATTCTGGAAGCTTGGAAGGGTGCACAAGGACTGCGGGTTCCTCCGGGGAGAAGGTGAAATTGGAGGGGGGCGCTTTCACTTTTTACTCCATATTTTTTGGAATTGGATTGTTTGGGAGCTACAGACCCTCTATCTTTTCCTTGATTTCCTTCATTTCGAACGGAGCACTGTTATTTAGCCTTGTCAGTTGACTCCTCATTACCAGGGAAGGCTGGACCGCTAGAGAAGGCTTTTGTGAGCCCCGAGGAAAGCGTCACCCATTGAACCGGGCTAATCCCGGCCATTATTGTCATGATTAGGGAATCAATTTAAATGGCGGTGGTTGTGCCAATCAGCAAATACCATAGAGTGCAGTGTAATGTTTAACGCGTAAACAATTTCATTGTAAAACAGAGGCTCCCTTATGAGGCCCTTTCCACTTTCATTCCTTTAAATTGCCATGTGGGGTCCATCGGGCTCCTCCAAGATAGGATCACTGAGTATTATACACGTTATTGCCTACTTGATCTTGGAGGAAGATCGGGAAGAAAACTTACTATGTGAATGGGAATGTTTTTTGAAAAATACCCATGAGCCAGTCAAATTCTCCTAATTATATAACATTCCCATGAAAGAAAATACAGGGTAGCATGCTGGTGAGAGAAGCCAGCGCTGGATCAGGAAGCCTCAGGCTGAATTGCAGCTCTACAAATCGGAAGCTGAGAAACCTCAGCAAGTTACTCACCCTCTCTGGGCCGCGATATCCTCGTCTGTGAAAAGCAGATAATACAAACATTTCCTTCACGGAGTTGGTGCGAAAACAAAGTGAGATACTATCTGGCACACGGTAAGCTCTCACTGTGAGCAATTTCTTAAATCGATTAATAATGTAATGAGAATAGTCTGGATTCAGGTCTGAGGTCACATTCTACAATGATTGTAGGACATGGAGCCAAGGAGCTGAGGGGTCAATGATTCATAAAATCAGCAGGGAGGACTCCTCCCAAGGGTTTATAGTTTATTGAATACATAAATGATTTTGTAATTGTATAACTTTAGGCTTTAGTCAGCTGGTAAGGGGCGGTGCAGCTGCGAGGCAGGGCTGGCTGGCAGGGGAGGAGAGAGAGGCTCTTTGCCTAGGGATTTTGAAATTACCCTTCACAGATCTGTACTTCTCAATTCCTCTTAGCTCAGTTGTTTTCCTTGCTTCTTGGCAAAACATACCAAAACATAGCAACAGCTACCCTCCCTGGATGAATCCCTGGAGGTTTTCTAATTGCTTTGGAGGAAGACACTTAATATATTACAGTCGCTGGAGAAGCGACAAAATGGACAGCCCTTCAGTGACGTTCATGGGTGACCCTCCAACCTGGTATGAGACTCCTCATAGAAGGGTCTTACCGCGTCTCTGCCATGACTTGACATGCTAATGATGCTGCTGAAGGATTTTACACTCGAGAAGAGCAAATTTCAACATAAAGGAAATATATGTTTGTGAAATCTCTTTTAATTACCTAAAGAAATAGTCAGAGTTCCCAGCTCTCTCATGAATTCGACTTTCTCTCTGTGAGTTAAGCTTTGTGAATTCTTCTCAGATCTTTGGCAAAAGAAAAAGTCAGTTTATCATTCTGGTGGTCACAAGCGTTCCTTACTGTCTTTAGGAACTGATTATAAAAATCTGTGGCTATCGCGTATTTCCACTATTGTAGAGGTGTGACAGGTGTTATTCTGTGGGAAGCCGGTGGGCCTGCTGGCATCGTTGTGAGGATCGGAAGTGAGTTTTAGGGCACTGTTTTTAAAGCATTGGGTTGCAGCACAGTAGTGAGGAGTAAATTAAATTTAGCGGGTTGTGAAAAGCATTAAAAAATTCTAATCCGATAGAAAAATAAGAGTTACTCCTTTATCACTAAATTACTTAACCTCTTTATCTCTGATCATTTTTTTTTTGGTCTCAAAGCCTGTTTTATCTGATATTAACAACACAAGGGCACTTTCCAAGGGCACTTTGTGTGGGGTTGGTATTTGTGTTGTGTATCTATCTGTCTCCACCTCTTTACCTTCATTTTTGTGTCTCCTGTACCTCCGGCACAGAGGCAGATTACTTTTGAGCTCATAATCACTTTAGTTCTAATTCCAAGTTTGCCCAGGTCTGAGGCCTTGTCTTTTATCCAGGGGCCAGTAAACTTATTTATCGTAAAAGGTCAGATAGCAAATATTTTTGGCTTTACGGGCCATACAGTCTCTCCCAGTGACCCAACTCTGCCATTATAGCACAAAAACAGCCATGGACAATGTCTGAAAAGAGGCAGGCCTATGTTCCAATAAAACTTTATTTATAAAAACGGGCAGCGGGCCAGAGTTGGTCTATAGGCTATGGTTTGCCAACCCCTGCTCTTATCCTTGAATGGGCATGAGAACTGTAGCACCCAGCTTCCCTTCCTGCCTCTTCCATCTCTCTGTGTGTATTATGTAAATATTACTATTTTAACCCAATTTACTTGATGTCACTGAAATCACTTGGGGCACTTGTTATATGCAGAATCCCAGGTTCTGACCCCATAGATTCTGATTTGGTCCCTATGAGGCGGAAGCAAGGCGTCAGTGCTTAGCGAGAGACCCAGGTGATTCCATGATCTGAAAAGTTGAGGACTTCCGAAGGGAAGAAACTGTGAGGAAGGAACTTAACGTTACAAGACTTCCTGCCCTAACATCTGTATGTCTCTGTCCCAGTTCTTGCTCACGTGATGCCAGTTGATGATTGCAGATCTTTAAAACTAAGGTCGAGAAGGCTCAGGCTGTAAGTGTGTGGTCGGGAGGCAGGGTCTGTGTGACTCACGAAGCAGCTGCTCTCTGGCGGGGAGTCTTCTCAGTGGCTCTAGAAAGGCCTTCTCCCAGGCAGCCACACCTACTTTTTTTTTTTTACTAAAGTTCCTTTAATAATAAAGCACATCACAGTATGTCCTTGGAAAAAATGAATTTCCCCCAACAGCTCAGTTGATGACAACTGAGATAAAGTTCATCCAGCTTTCCCTGGTACTTGCTTACCCAAACACTCAGGGAATGATTAAGTTGCAAAAGCATGTAAGGTATTCGGTGAACTTTTCGATGATTTACAGGGTTAAATTACAGCAAAGTTTGCTATGCCGAAGACCATGTTATTGCACAATGCTTTGATCTCTTCCTGACCATTCATATCCAGAGCTGACGTTGATGTAGTTTTAGCTGCCCAGATGTGTCTAAAGTGCAGTCAAGGTTGTGAGCCGATGCTGGAAAGTGTGGACACTCAGCCCCTCCACCAGTGGTTCTTAAAGAACTGTCCCCAAAGTAGCAGCATCAGCTAGTTTGAAATGCAAGTTCTCAGGCCCCACCCCCATCCTACTGACTCAGCTACTCGGGGTGGGGCCCAGCAATCTGTGTGTTAACAGGCCTTCCAGATAATTCTGTTTGAGAACTGTTATGCTGTGCCCCCAGATGATCATGGCTCCCCAGACCCCTGCCCCTTCTAAAACTCTGCCACTCCTCTCATTAAATGGGGAGGCTGTGCCCCTCACTTTGAATGCAGGCAAGGCTCGTGACTCACTTTACCCAACAGAAGGGCTACACTGCAAATTCCAGAGTCTGCGCCTCAAAAAGGCTCGAAGCGTCCACTGTTGCTCCCTTGGAATGTTCCTTCCACAAATGACAGCCACGGAGAGGAGAACCTAAGGAACCAGCGCCTGGGCCCCAGATGGGAGGCAAGTTTAAACCTTGTAGCCCAGCCGGTCACTGACTGAACGCAGCTATGCGAGTGAGTCAAGGAGAAGCCACCCGGCTAAACCGCAGAATCGTGAAAAATAGATCCATTCCTATGGTTTTAAGTCACTAAGACTGAGCAGCAGAAAAGGCTAAATTGCAGCTGTGCAATTTACCCATAAACGTCGCCCCGAAGGGAAATTGGTTGGTCCTTTAAGGGAAGAGGCTCCAGGGAAGTCGGGAACTTGGCTGGTCCCAGTTGCCGGACGGGCTACTAGTACCCCATGCTCAGGGCCTGCTTCATGGGCTTGGAAGGACCTCGCTCATTATCATGCTCTGCTGCCGCCATCTAGAAATTCTTTATAACTCTGAACAAGGGGCCCTGCATCTTAATTTTCACTGGGCCCTACAGGTTATGTAGCCGGTCCTGCTAATTTGCAATTTTCTCATTTATTCCTCACAATAACCTTAAGAGTTTGACTTATTAGCTTCTGTCACATATTTGGGACACGTTGTGACTGAGAAAATAAAAGGAAGGGAGGTTTGTAGATAGTCTGGAAGTTGGCAAAGCATTTTCTGGGCATATTAAAGAAAATCCACTTGCAGATATAACTTGGAGAACATTTAAACAACTACGGGGCCAGGCGGGGGGAAGGGACGGGCCTGGCCTGGGAAGCTGGGTCCCAAGCAGCCCAAACTCACTATTTATAGTGCCGTGGCCTATTTTGGCCTGCCAGGTGGCCCTGAAAATTACCCTGAGAACTGGGCCTGGAAACTGACGATGGAAACCAGGCGCCTTCATTCTGGGGGATGGCTGGAATCACGCTGGGCACAGACAGAGGTCTTTCTGGGGAGCTCAAGGACATTTTGAAAAACAGGATTTTCTTTGATGGGATTTTCTTTGACAGGGAATTAAAAAAAAAAAAATCAAGGAAAACCGTCAAGAAATGGTCGGGAATCCATTCACAGGGAAGAAATTGTACAGATCAGATCAGGTCAGTGAAGGGCTGAGTTAGGTGTGAGGCCCTGACCACGTGGCAGGCGCTGTCCTACGGCCAGCACCTGTCACGCAGCGCTGCATTTACACCCTCACATGTAACCCTGTGAAGGCAGCTCGGGGTGACATCAGCATCCCCATTTCACAGGAAAGGAAACGAAGGCTTGGAAAAATTAGGTAATTTAGGGAAGTTCACAGGGTTGGTGACCCGGGGTTCAAACCCGCATCGTGGCGCTCCACCTGTCCAAGCCGCCACCTACAGCGCTACACCTCCAATCTTCACGTGCAAAGAATCACCTGGGGATCTTGTAAGGGCCTGATTCAGGAGTCTGGGGTAGGGCCTAGGTTCTGCATTTCCCACCAGCTGCCACGTGATGACGATACCACCGGTCCACGGACCACAGTTTGGGTAGCAAGGATGGAGATGCTGCAAAAGCTTTTTTTTCCCTGCTTCTGCTTTAAACCTGCTCCGATCTGCGCTCTCCACAGCAGCCTGAGTTATTGTGTTAGTTTCCAATGCTGCATAATAAATGACGTCCAGAATTTGGCGGCTTAAAACAACAATAAACAATTATTTCGCACAGTTTCTGAGGGTCAGGAATCCAAGTGTGGCTAAGCTGGGTGGTTCCAGCTTGGGGTCCCTCATGAGGTCACAATTAGGATGTGAGCTGCTCCCGCAGAAAGCCAAACCTGAAGGTGTGACTGGGCTGAGGAGCTGCATCTGAGATGGCTCACTCACGTGGCTCCTGGCTGGGTATCTCTGTAGGGTTAGCTTCCCCCAGAGTGAATGATCCAAGACACAGAGAGAAAGACTCCAAGACCACAGCGTCTTTCATAATCTAATCTTGAACGTGGCACGCCGTTACTGCTGCCATATTCTACTGGTAACACGTATCGATCCTGATACAGCTGTGGGAAGGGACGCCCCAGGGATGGGAATCCCCGGAGGCGGGGATCACCGGGGAGTCATTGTGGGTGCTGACTGCCACGGTTTCCTCGTGAAAATCAATCAGATCACGTCACTCCTTGCTTAAAGCCCTGTTGTCACTTCTCATCAGTCAGAAGAGAATCCGAAGTTCCAACACCTTGATGAGAACTCGCAACTGACTCCCCAGGATCTGGTCCCGAAGATCTTCTCATCTCCCTTCCCTTATCGCCAGCTCCCTCTAATCAACGACACTGACCCTTCGCAGTGGCCCTTAGGTACCCCGAGCTTCCTCCTGCCCCCGCGGGCCTCTGCGCATGCTTCTCCTTCCGCCTAGAATGAGCCTCATTCAGCTCTCTGCTCACATGACACCTTCTCGGAGAGGCCCTCCTGGACCAAACCCACCATCTAAAACAGCAGCTGCTATTCTCTTGCCCTTTAGTTTGCTTTTTTCTCCATGGGATTTCTTTGTAGTAGGTGGTGTTCAGCAAGGAGCGCACCTCTCGGCTCCACTGGCGTGGGGCTTGGTTAGCGATGCGCTTTGGCCAACGGAATGTGTGGGAAGTGGCAGGCGCCAGTGTCTCGTCTATGCCTTAAGATGCAGGGTGTGTTTCTGTTCACCCCGTTTGAGAGTTTCTGACCTCTGCTGTAAGAAGAATATGCCCCTGGTGGCCTACCGATCTTAGAAAGACAGACCCTGGGAGAAAACTAAACTGAACGCAACCGCCTAGAGCCAGTATAGCCAAACCCAGCCCAGGGCAGCAGAAATCTGATTGATCTGCAGACGTGTAACATAGAAATACACACCGTAAGCCACTGAGTTTTGGGGTGGCTTGTTAAGCAGCAGCGTCGTGACAGCCCACTACTCAACATTAGATTATGTGTTTATTTATATCTGTTTATAGTCTATGAAGAACACAAGCTCTCTGAGGGCGGGGACTTGGTCTTATTCCCTGCGGAATGCCCAGCATCTAGGACAATGCCTGCGTGCCACATAGTAGGTACTCGATACTAGTGAATTAATGTCAGTGAATGAGTTGCTCTAATGGTAGAGCTGCCTGCTTACCCTTATGCTATACTGCCTTCAAATTAGCCTGAAAAATTACGAAGGATTAAAAATATAATTGCCCTGAACAGTTCTAGGCAGTACGTCCTTCACAAGGAAAATGTGACTCGCACCACGGTCTGCCACTGTTTCTGTGCCAGACACTGTCCCTCTTCCCCAGATCAGAAGTCACCCAGAAACTACAACCAACCCCTGTCTGAGAACGGAAGTGCTGTTTGAAATGATGCTGGCTCACCTGCTTGGGCGGCTGTCCCCAGAGGAAAGTCGGAGGGATGGCTAATGACACACACAAAGGGAGGAAATGCACCCCGACCCCCCTGCCTGGAACAGCTGCGCCAGGAGACGCCCCTCTCTGGAAAGGAGGAAGAGGAAGCCGAGCACCAACCCAGAAAGGCCGAGACTCACGAGAAAGCAGAAGGAAGAGGGAAGCTGGTCCTTAAATCACTCATCCCGGGACTTGCTGAGGAAGGAAAAACGGACGCCAGCTCCTAAAGTTTTCTTCAGCCCTGCTGTCTCAGGGTCCTCTCTGTGCTGGGGGAAACCACATGGGCGTGCTTTCCTTCAGATGCAAACACGCGGATCAGACCTGCGTGTGCCGATGGCTAGGCTGTCTGTCCTCAGTGCAGAATGAGAGGCAGGATGCAGCCTGCTCAGCA
>CM053501.1:2083571-2102164 GCA_028627145.1 Eidolon dupreanum | reverse complement strand
GTGTGTGTGTGTGTGTGTGTGTGTGTGTGTGTGTGTGTGTAGCTATAGAAAATATACACTATATTTTAACAAAAAATGGTATAAAAGTCACATGCTGCTTCCTCTCCCTGGGATCGTCTCTTGGTCCCAGCTGATACTCCCACGCCCCATCTTTTCTTAACAGCTGCAATCAAGTCCCCCCTTTCCCTGGGAACATCCAAGGTCATCCCACCCACCAGACATGTTTTCCTTCTAGTGACAACTTAGGACCTCTCCCCGTCACCTGGCCCCCTCCAGCTGTTTTTAGCACAGATGTTGGCTTTGAACAGCCCAAACTCCCACACGGTACACACGGACCCACTACGCATCTCTCGTACCTTGAGGAACACTTCTAGCTATTGTACGATGATGCTGCTTTAGCCACGGTTCAATTTTAGGCCAACTGGACATCTTTACACGGCAGTGTTTGCTGGCGTGATGAGTTGAAGTCAGCTGTCTTATAGACTATTTTTTCATTTAGTGCCCATAGCACAGGCCCCTGTGTGGAGGGCGGGGGGTGGGGAATAGGGGAATCTTACTGCACGGGAGAATCAGGGGAAGAACATCGCCATGTATTATGACATACAGGTTTCATACCAGGCTTCTGGGAATGATTTGGTGTGAACACAGGGCTCTGCTGTTTTAAAGAAATAAAGTCTGAAAATCACTATGTTATTGCATTTTGCTCTTGTTTCATAAAATGGAACAGAAAATAGAAAAGTGGAATTGCTGATTTTAGTATAAAAAGTCTAAGTCTCACAAATGAAAGGCTCTGATGACAAAGGTAGAACTCAAGAAGCACGTGGAAGCTGGGGATCTCTGGCTTGGGCTGGACATCACTGAGCTCAAGCTAACCCACTGGTGCTCTCTTGTAAAGGAAAAAGACATTTATAAAATATGTATGAAATACTGAAAACCTACGTCGTCAAAGATCGTATCTAAACCGTGGGGAATAACAGAGGGTTTTGTGTCTAGTTTTAACTCTTTGGGGACAGACTCTGCTCCCCATAATGTGTGAGTTTACTATTTAACTTTCGCACTTGACTTTGACCCACGTCTTTAGGAATGTGCCTTGCACAAAAGGAGTGGAATGACTGGACGATACCACTTCAGGCCATAAGATCCTTGTAATCGACGACAGTCCTATTTAATGGTGACACAACAGGCATTTTGTTGATTAACTGATTATAGAATTAATCTAACTTCTTGATGGGTGACTTTGCTGGTGTGTCCACCTCGGTCCGTTTCCTCTACACCAGCTCTGAGAAATGCCTCAATATGGAGATCTCTGGCCTCCATGTGAACACACTGGGACCTTCTCTTGTGGCGATGTCTGCCACCACGGGTATTGAATCTAAACTCGTTCCACTGATGTGTGACACTCAGACGTGGGCGCAGCCATTCTGCAACCCGGGATGGGAGCCTCGTGTTCACCTGAAAGCTTATAACATCGATATTCTAGTTGCCTACTCATCACAGAGGCCGTACACTTATTAGCACGAGATACATGTGTCACTCTCACATATATTTGGTAAGAATTTTTAAAAGTACGTCCTTCCTAAAGGACTGCATGACAAATATGGATCAGGAGCCTTAGAAAGAAACTCACCTTTTGACCTAGAAATTCCATTTCTAGAATACCTCCTATATAAACAAACAGGTAAATATAGCTGCACAGAGCTCTGCACTCCAACACTTATTCCAGTTAATAATGATAAACTGGAAATAACCAATGGAAAAGTAGTTAGAAAAGACAGGTTTTAAAAGAAAAGGTTACCTTCTGCATGTTAGGTATTTATGTTATTCTATGTATTATGATTTTTAAGATTTGGAAACGTTGACACCAAAATGTCAACAATGATCATCTCTGGGTGACCGAGTTATTCGTGACTCAACAATTTGTATTTCCTTTATCTGACTTAGATAATTTTTTTTTTTCTAAAGTGAACTTGTGTCGCTCTCTGTATGTATGCAATACTATTTTTTCAGGTAACGCAGGCCAGGAAACCCAAACTTTAAAAGACTGGAGGGTACCTTTAATGATAATTGTAAAATACGTTTTGGTAAAAATTCTAAATCACTCTTGAGAACTGTTTTCCAGAGAATCTTGTTTCTGAGGTCTGGATGTTAACTATCGCATCCTCTGTTTCAACATCATCTAACGGTTTTCCCATGGGCCTTCTACATCACAAAAATTCCCCGTCAGGCCAAATGCCGTAATTGCGCGTGACTCTTACCAGATAGGCTCTCCAGAAGGACTGAATATAGAGCACCGCTTCCTCTTCTGTCAGCAGGAGGGAGAGTGGGATTGGCGGCCGTGGGCTGAAAAGCAATAAAATGATCATAGGCCCATGAGAATCTGTCCTTCAGCCTCAGCAAGGCCTGTGACACCATAGTGGCCTCTCTGATTAAGTGCCTTGTCCATTCTCATTCTTACAAAACAACTATGTCACTTGATAGAAAAGTTTAGGCTTGAGTTAGCATCGTTTTCATTGTAAAATCTGCAATGCATTTTTTGTTTTTAACCGGCATAATTTTAAATCACTGTTAGCCTGCTCTGCTTTGACACTCGGTGTACTAAAGCTGCATGTGAGTCCAGAAGGTACAACATACACGTTGCTGACATACAGCAAGAGACAGAACAGAAGCAACCTGTACAAACTGCGTTACGACTAAGGTACAATAAAGGTCTCTTTTTCCAGCTTTCTATGGAAGGGAAATTAACTAGTCTGTCCCTTTCCTGAAAGCAAAATATTAGAATTGATCTCTGATTGATGTGCATTCCAGTTTAATGTGACTTAAATTCAAGCATATTTTTAAGTTCTGTTACTATATCTTAATAAGCGATAAAATATATCAAGTGCTGGGTGAGTTGACAGTGTCTGCTCTTGTGGGATTTTTCACATTGTGATTTTTGTTTTACTTTATATTAGTTCAGGTATGCAGTACAATGGTTAGACATTTATTTATATAATTTATGAAGTGACCCCTCAATGAGTCTAGTATCCACCTGGCACTACACACAACCATCACTATGACATTGACTGTATACCGTATGCTATATGCTACATCCCCGTGACTTGTTTTGTAACTACTAATTTGTATTTCTTCATCCCTTCATCTTTTTCACCCAGCTCCCAACCCCTCTTCCCTCAGGCAATCACCCATCTATTTGTTCTCTGTATCTGTGAGTCTCTTTTCGTTTAGTTTGCTCCTTTCTTTTGTTCCTTAGATTCTGCATATAAGTGAAATCATACAGTATTTATCTTTCTCTGACTTATTTCGCTCAGCATAATACCCACTAGGTCCACCCATGACATTGCAAATGGTAAGATTTCAATTTTTTAACAGCTGAGTAATATTCCATTGTATATATGTACCATAACTTCTTTACCCAATTGTCTGTTGATGGGCACTTAGGTCGCTTCCATGTGATGTGACTCTTGATCATAGATACCTCATTTAAAAATCATGGCTAACTGCTCCCACTTTTTCCCCCTAAAAGTTTTATAGAGATACTAACTGCTGATAAGAGCTTCCAAGTCTGACTTCATTCTGGTTCCTTATGTTTCCCCAAAGCACAGCTACCTCTGAAAAACGGGAGTCAAGACATTTCAAATGAGTGCAAAGAAATAAACCTCTGAAAGGATGCGGGTCACATGGGGCTGCTCCCAGGGCGGGCTCCCCAGAAACGACTTTGCGAGCATGGAACTCCCAAGTGCGCAGGCCTCAGAGCTCTCCCCAGCGACAGCCATCATATGAGTTCACAGGGCCTCGCGTGTGCAGACAGGTTGACTAACCTGCCCACGGTCACACGACTTGTAGGTGGCCCAACCAGGGCCCCAAATCCATCCGATCTCAAAGCCCCGGCGTCCCTCACAATGCCCTGCTCACGCCAGACCTCCAGTGGGCAAGCACGGGCAGGCGCCCGGCCTGGCACAGACTGCACAGCTGATAGGCGACAGCACACCATCCTCCAGGGTCTGGGGTTTTATTTCCCCCTAAACTGACTTAAAAACAAGCACCACCGCCGCCACCAAAAATCCCGCCCTCGACACAGTATATTTGTGTGAGTGAATGAATGCTCTTTTGAGTGATTCTAGAGTCAGAGAAATCAAAGCCAGGAGGAACCCCGGGGGTTATTGAGACTCTTCCTAGCGAGCAGTGTTGTTGCCAGGAGATGGTACTTCGGCCACGCAGGCCCTTCCTGTCTAAGACACCAAGCAAAGGAGATTCTTCTACTTCTTTGGAGAGATCATTACACCCTCAAAATGACAGCATTATTAGAAACCTTTCCCTCCTGTTCTGTTTCTATCTTTATTTGCATGATGTGTTGGCTTCTTTTTTTCCTGCTTCTGTCTCTGCTTTTGCTTCTTCTTGCCTGAGGCCGAGTCTGTGGGCTGTGGTGGAGCATTTGTATTTTCCTGGAGGGCTGCCACTGGAGATGTGTCGCAACCCGCTTTCCACGTTATACGTCTCTCTTTGTCCGTTGTCTGTATTCTCTAAATCTCAGTTGTGTGACACCAACAGATCACACGGCGTTAGTACTTCTCCTTTGCCAGTTAAAAGCCAACAGCTTCTGGAGAGACCCTGATGCTTCTCAGGAGACTTCGATGTGCTGGCGGACAATTTAGGACTGTGCCATCGTGCGTTAACCGGCTGATATTAACCAAGAACTTCCAGACGCCCCTCCCACCAGCCTCGCGCCTTGTGCTCCAGCCATGCTGGCCCTTCTCCCCTCCTCAGATGTGCCTTCCCACCTCGGGGCCTTTGCAGACACTTTCCTCTGCCTCCATTGTCCCCTCAGCCCAACTGCACTGCATAGTTGTGTAGGTTGCTCTCTGCTCGAGGGCACTCAGATGGGCCAGAGGGCACTGAAACCCCACCCAGGCTCCCCTCACTAAGCCAGGCTCAAGGGCAGAGAGCTGCACCTGCCTTAGGCTAGGGGCACCCTTTCCTAATGCACAAAGGCACCTTAGGGTGGAGGGCGGGAGTCTGATACCTCTTTTTCCCAATTCACCTTTCCTGTTCTTTCTTTCCATCTCCATTCAACTGCTATTGAAAGATGTCTTTTGATTAGGTCAGGGCCCAGTGGAGTTCTCCGTAATTTTCCTTTCTAGTCCTTGGCCCAATTTGGAGATAAAAATCTGTACGATTTTCTAATTAATGCCCAAATCCTCAACTGGACTGCAGGCTCCAGGAGGGCAGAAATGGGACCTGTGCTTGTTCCTCTTGGTCGTCCGGCCCTTAGGACGGCGTCTGGCATGTAGGAGACACTCGACGAGCATTTGTGGAATGTTTACTGTGCCTGGCACTTTCCACACATGATTTCGCCTAATCCTCACACATTCATAGTGAGCTATGATTATCCTTCTTTTAGAGTGAAGCAACTGAGGCACTAAGGGATGAACTGACTCGTTCAAGGTCACTGACTATTTCCTGCTGAGAACGCAACGTGGCCGGGGAACAGAGAGTGGCCCAAGGGGAAGAGGAGGGCAGCTCACAAGGTCACTCGTGCAGAACTCAGGGTCTCACGGCTGCAAGTGTTAAACAGCGGGAAACCCAGTCACTTGCCTGGAATTAAAAAAAAATGAGGGGGAGAAGTCACGATCCCAGAAAATGCCCTCTTTGAGAATCCTTACGCTAATAACTCAGCAGGTATTCATTGTCTGGAACTCCACAGGGAAGTCCAATGTCAGGATGGCGGGACAAAAGGGAGTTTGTCACTCGCACCGGGGGAGGATTCGATGGCGCCTTTCGGCTCAGCTGCGATCTTCCTGCCCGGAGTATGTTTTCCTCTGCTCACATCATGGAATCCTCACAGTAACAGTATTCCTGTTTTGGAAAAGAGGGCGGCAAGTCTTGGGACACATGGGCTGGGCCCACTCAACAGTGAGCTTTCACCAGTAATGAAACCCTCGACTGCTTTGCATCACAATATCCCCAAAAAGCAAAACGAGCTTCCTAATAGGCCTTTAAACGGTAATATGAGGCCACCTTAAGTGACATCCCTGCTTTCATGGCTAAATAATGGGCGCTGTCTAGCTCTCAAACCAAGAATGAGCATGAGAACGTCAGCGTAAATCAGGCCAAATGAAAAGGACTTAATCTTCGGAGAGTAGTGCCTGGGAATCATCAATCATTTCCACGCGTGAGCCTGGAGGCCCGGAAGCCAGCCAGGCAGGCCCTTCTCTCTCTTTTGGAATCAGTGCATCTGGCTTCAGGTCAAATACAAATAAGGGACTGAGTAGAGGCAACTGCTCATCACCGGGGAACTGGGGAGGGGAGGGAGAGGAGGCGAGCACGTCAATCACAGGCCAAGGCAGCTGAGGCTCCACGAGGACTAAAATTGGACACCCCCTGAGCAGACAGGTTTGCGCGTTCCCACAGGCAGAACATACTGCTGAGCACGTTTCCAAGAAGAACTGTTTTATTGGTAACGCTCATTTGTCATGTTCTTTTTTTCTCAAATTAATTCATGTGAATTCGATATATTCAAATCTCAAGAATCAATTCCACAATTCTGAGAAGGAACAAAAATTAATTTGTGATTGCATATGTGTATAAATACACACACACACACACACACACACACACATAATTCTTTACCCTTTTTTGGATGTTAAGTAAAGAATAGACAGCATGCTTACAGAACACACGAGAGAATCCGAGAGAAGTCATTCTTCATTAATGTCTCCATCTAGTCCTAAGAGGTACTATCCAAAATGGCATGTGAGCAGAATAAAGCAGAAAGGGGAAAAGCTCACTTTATACTGAATATTGAATCTCAGAATCCAAATTCTATCCACTTTTTATTAGGTAAGAGATTAGGTTTTCCGGGAACATGAGAACACACAACCAGACGCAAAGCCATTTACAAAACGACGCAGGCCCTATAGCGACCATCGTTCATAAAGCCTTTCAAGGCCCCAGTAGTAGGTACTGTCTCCTCATTGCATTCAGCGAAAGAGACTGCCCAGCCCTGCCCTCAGCCTTAACTGGTTTCCCAAATATTCTGTGTTGAAGACAGCACAGTCTTGAGTGATGAACTTCAAATGCGGGGAAGAAGTATGATATGGAATGGCCCATCCGGACAGAGTGACCAGCCATTTGGACGGGATCTCAAAGAGTTCTCAGCCTCGGCCTTCTCTGACGTGAGGAGGAGCCCCCAGAACCAGCAAGCAGCGTGCTGCTTGATTCTCCAGGGCCTTGAAGCACATTCAGGAATATTACTAGGATATTATGGGATGTGGTCTTGCTTTTGCCCGCTGGCTAACTCCACCTGGGAGACCAACAAGCAGGGATCACCCCAGCAGCGGGCTGAATCGCTCTCCTAGAGAAACACAGACGAGTGCCATTTTAGCGAGCCCATCGTGGGAAGATGCTCACGGGTCCAGCTAACGGCGCACGTCGAACAGCGTGCAGCAAGACCACACGCTGGTCCCCGGGCCACGGTACAGCCACCGTGAAAATCAGGGATGGGAGACTTGTGCTTTTTGCTAACTACACCCAGACTGCTGTGTTATTTAGTCTCTCTGGAACCGATCACATATTTTCTCTATGTGACCTAAGAAAAACCTTCTGGAGACCTGCCTCCTCCCGTCTCCCTCCTCCCGCTCCAAAAGGTGAACTCTGGCAAGGTGGACTGGGGTGAGGGTCGGGGGCGGGGACTGTTAAGAGCAGACCACCTCCCTCCCCCCACCCCCAGCAGGAAAGGAGCCTCTCCACCCTTTGCAAACCTCTTGCAGGGGGTCTTCACTTGTTTTCTGCCATGGACCCTTTTCCGCTTTGGCAGTTAGGAGTCCTTCTCAGAATAATGTATTTAAAAAACATAAAAGTAAATACATAAGATGACAAAGCAAATCAATTATATTGTGAAATATAGCTATTAAAATGCTGACCAAAAAAACGGTGGTGATATAGTAATATACGTGCTTCTAAATTATGCAGTAAATAAGAAGAGCTAATGGCAGGTCAATTAACCACTGTAATGTGAAAGGAGTGGCAAGTGTCAATATCTGTCATCGCCGCAACAGCTGCCATGTGACGTGAAAATATCTGACTGCTATTAGTGATAGCCACAGGTATGGTAGATGCGACTGAGGTTTGCTGCTGACATTCATAATTCAAAGAGAGGCGACATTTCTATTCGAGGCTAGTGGAAAAAAAAAGATCATTTCCCCTTCTTCCAAGTTCAAGGGCCCTTGAATCATAGACAGTTGTGGTTGGAATTGGGCAAAAAAAGATGAGTTTCAGGCCCAGGATGAGACTGAAGACTCAGGATTTAAAAATAAACAAGATGAATCTAAACAGTGAAAGGAGAGTGTCTAAAAACAGAGTGACCAGGAAGTTATGGAATTTGGCCAAAGAGTTATTATTTTTCTTTTAACTCTCAGACGGAAGAGAGATTCAGTGTAATATAGTGAGGCAGTTGGGGGTGGGGGAGATAAAAGTTTCATATTTTATCCCCAATAAGTTGTGATTCTTCAGTAAACGCATTAAATTTTCCAAACAGACTCCTCCCCCTCCCGCTGCCCCCACCCTCCATTTCGGTAAATGGCTCCCCTTTCAGCCAGGTGCTTGGGTGTGAAATCTCCGAATCATCCCTGACTTCCCTCTCACCCCGCATCCACTCCAGCGACAAGTCTTAGTTCCAACATCAAAATACGTGCCCAGTCCAACCTCTTCTTACCTCCTCCACTCCAAGCTGCCATCATTATTTCCTGCCTGCCACTGTCCCCTCGCCAACCTCCCATTCAGCCGCCAGTGATCTTTTTAAAAGATAAACTGGATTACCCCACTCTTCTGCCCCAAACCCTCCAAGTTTCCTAACACACTCGAAAGCAAAGGGAAAATCCGAATTCTTTGTTATGGCATCCAAGGCCACGCAGCTGGCTGCAGCCTGGCCGGCCTCTGGCTTCACGTCCTACTGCTCTCGGCCTCCCTCATCCCCTCTCGCCTCACTGGCCAAATCCATTCCTGTCTCAGGGCCTTCGGGGGGCTGTTCCCTCCACCTGGAACACTCTACCTTCTGATCCGTGTAAGGCTGGCTCCTTCTGCTTGTCATTCAGGCCTCTGTGCATATGTCACCCCCTTAGAGAAGTGAGCCTTCCCTAGCATCTGTACCTAAAACACTACCACCTGTCACCTGGGCCTGCTCCTCTCTATCCACTTACTCCGCTTTATTTTTCTTCAAAGCACCTGGATCTTCTTTATGTTATACAGTAGGTTTGTTAGTTTTGTTATTGTCTGTCTTCCCAAAGCCATATAAACTTCATGGGACCCAAGACTTTCTCTCTCTCGTTCTCCACTCTATCCATGGGATCTAGAAAAGTACCAGGAACAAAGGAGGCATTTGATAATTATTTTCAAATGAATGAATATTATTATCGATAAAGACAGAATTTTCTTTAAAGGCAGAACTTATCGGTGGCAGATGTAAGGTGAAATTCAGACATTCTAACTTTCACTTCATCGGTCATTCTACTACCCATGTTGCACCTGGCTGAAGCAATAACTACTATTCTCTTAGGTTAAGGAAAAAACAAAGGCTGTCATTCTTTGAATACACACTCTGAGCCCTGCGCAGTGGGTATCTTTTATTTTTTCTGTCCATCGCACCCTCCCCTCTTCTTGTGGTATCAACCCTCAGATTTTCTTTGACAGCTTCTCTTCCCTGAGTTGGGAAGGTTGGGTCACGGTCCCCTGCCTTCCTGCGACCAAGGCGTGACCTGAGACCCAAGCTTGGCCAAGCAGATGCTCTTTGGAATGGAAATCCTGAGCAGACTGGTAGAGGTCAGAGGGTTCTCCCTGGCAGAGTGCCCTGAAGACGTGGGTGATTAGCCTGTGCTCCCTAGGCCCCTGTGCCTTTCTAAGGTCAGGTCCTCGCCTTTTTCTTCATGTTGGTGAGTTACCTTTTCTTAAGCAGCCCTTACGTTTCTGTGGCTTGCAACAAAGAACTGTGATACCATCTTTAACCCTTGTAGCAACCCTTCAATGCCGGTATTATTTCCATCCTCACGGGACAGAAGAGAGGAGCATGGCTCAGAGATGGGGAGGGATTAGTTCCCGGGTACCAACTGTGGCAGGCTGCAGAATGTCCCCCTGGCCTCCCAGGAGTCCACGTCCAATCTCCACTCTGTGAATACGTATGTTCCTTTACGTGGCCGAAAGGGCTTTGTAGATGCGATTAAGAACCTTGAGATTATCCAGGTGGGCCCAATGATGTCATCACGAGGGTCCTTAGGAGAGGGAGGCAGAGGGAGACCCTCCCACAGGTGTAGAGGATGTGACGACAGAAGCAAGAGGTCACGGTGATGTGAGGAAGGGTCATGAGCCCTCCGGCATACAGGTGGCCTCCAAAAAACTAGAAAAGGCAAGAAAACAAAATCTCCCCTAGAAGGAACCGAGTTTGGACTTCTAGACTCCAGGCTATAAGAAAATAAATTTGCGTTGTTTTAAGCCCCCAATTTCGTGGTGATTTCTAAGGAAACTAAAACACCAATGAATGAACGGCAGAGCTACACTGGATCCCAGATGTATCAGCCCCGCGGCCGCACACGGGCTCCCTGAGCTTGTCCCCAGAGGGGCCCAGAAACAACAGGAAGAGGAAAGGAAGCAGCACGGTGTGTCTCAGAGAACGGGCCACCCACACGCCAGTGACAGGGAGGCACATAGAGGGCTGCCGCACCCCAGCGCGGCGCGAACTTGGGAAGCAGCTGGATTCCTTCCTGTGTGAAGACGAACGCTCACCTAAGGAACAAACACCAGTCATCAGCGTTGTGAGCCTCTCTATTAAAGGGATTTTTTTTTTTTTTATCTTTCAACAGGGTATGGTGGCAAATTTTCACCATTTAAGTATGAGCTGCAGTCAAGATGATGCTGATTCCCGTGCCATTTGGAAGGCACGAGCGTTTTCGGTCCCGCTGTTAACCTCAGTGCCAGCAGACGTCACACAGCCGGTGCTTGTCCTCAAACGGCACGGTGACACTTTTGTTTTCATCTCAGTTTTTGGTCATAAGATCCCTTTCACTGACATAAAAGTATCGTGGATTTTTTGTTTTTCGTTTCTTTTGTTTATCCAAGGGTAGAACTTAGCTGAAAAGACATTTCACCCAAAGCAACCTTTTCTCTTCTAAAATACAATCTTTGCCTCATTGGAGGTCTCAGCTTTAATGATGTCTTTCACGAGCCTTCTCCCCGGGGACACAGGACCAGATAGGCGGCACTCCATTTCTGTTCCTTGTGCTTATTTAGTGATATATTCTTGCAAATGAATCTGACCAATTCTTTTTGGTCAAAACGAAAGCAAAACTTTTCTTGATCATAATACGATAGCAAATAATTTCATTGCTTCTGACTGATTTGGCTGAAACAGGCTGCATACCACAAAACAGGATGGTGCTGGATTCATGAGCAGGAGTGAAGTCAACAGGAGATATGATGCAATACTGTTGGAAGGTGGGGAAGGAAACACCCTTGTCCAGCTCTGATGAGAGCACACAATACATCGTGTCCTGGTCCCAATTATTACTCCTTTCCCTTGAAGAGCACTGTGCATCCTTTCTCCTGGCCATCCACCTTCAAGTTTCTCCCTGTCAGTAGTCTCAACTTCCCTACAGCACTGATACTGAGCTTGGCCGTGGGACTTGTGCCGGCCAGTGAAATGTGAGCAGAAGTAATGTTTGTCATTGCATAGGTTGGCCGTTGCTCTTCTCTGTCTGCTGTACACTTAGGGACAGGGCTGCTCCTTCACCCTGTATCCCAGAATAAAAAGAGACGTGGAATGGAGCCAAAGGTGACAGGCAGGCAACACGTGACAGAGTAAAGAATGAACCTTTGTTGTTATAAAGCACTGAGATCTGAGGGTTGTTTGTTACTGCAGCAGAACCTAGAGAGAGCTGACTAATACAGAATACCAGAGGGTAGTTGTGTTTATCTATGCAGGAGCACGCATCCGTCAGGACTCTTTCATTTGCAAGTATCAGAAACCTAACTCAAACTGGTTTAAGAAAAAAAAAAAAGGTATCTACTGGCTCATTTAACTAATCGGGGTAGAGTTGGCTTTAGGTATGGCCATATAGAGAGGCTCAAAACGATGCCACAAGGGACGCAGGTCCTGGCCACCTCTCAGCTGTGCTTCATCTCAGGCATAATCTCTTAAACTGGTCGCCCTCAGCAGTTCAAGCTTATCGCCTCAAAGCTCCAAGTTTAGAAGAAAGGACATCGTTACTGGCTACTTCTTGAAAAATCTTGGGATTATTTCTGATTGAACCCATCTGGAGTAACCATGGGGTCATGTGGATTCCCTGCTTTGATTGGCCAGGCTTCGGTCACATACCCAGCTCAGAGCCCGAGGTGGAGTCAGCTCATTGTCCCCGTGCGCTGAGACTGGCTGGGGTGAGTCCCTAGGAACAGAGTTCTGTAACCAAAAGAAGAGGAGGGATCAGTGGTGGGCTGGAGAAAACATAACTGTCGACCACGGAAAGCCAGAAGCTGGATGAAAAAGAAACAGAATAACTGCCCTTTGGTTTTGCAATTGTTTTTAATTCTTAAAGCAATTCTATAGACAATAGGAAACCTACAAACTAATACTGAAGAGAAAATAAAAGCCATGTTCCTGATGTTTGGAGTAAGGCTTTGTAAGTCTAGAGTTAGTTAATTCTATGACGATCCTTGATTTTAAACATTTCCTTTTCATTCTATAGTTTAACAAATAAGTATGTTTTGTATATAATAAATCTTATTTATTTTTATAAACCTAAGAGGATTTTTAAAGGGTTGTCAATGTCCCTGGCAACATAAAAAATGCAGTTATTAAAAAAAAAAGTCATGAAATAGAAATGGATAGCTGAGAAGGGATGGACAGAGTGAAGAACATGTTAAATTATGGGGACACTCTGAGAGAAGGGTCCATCATTTGTGAGATAAGCAATCGGCAGCCACCCATAACAAATGATCCCAGCCGCCCAGCTCCAATCTGACGATATAACGACATCCAGCATCAAGGACAGCTGGGCTTGGTAGAATTCGTCTTATCAACAGCATTAAAATGAGACCCAAACTCACATCTGAGCTGGCTCCTCAGGCCGGCAGGCGGATTTATTTGAGGTACTAAGTGCTAGCACAGACAGAGGAGCTGAATTTTACGCAAGAGCTGTACTCTAGAGTCAGGGCATAAAATGAAAATCACGTACATTGATTTTCCCCTTAGCATCCTGTAACGTAGCCATATAAAGACACAGAATCGTCCAATCAGCCTCACATAGCCAGTTTTCTCCCACTCTTAGCGCTGCTCACTCTAAGTGCCAAGTGATGTAAAAGGCAGTAGTAGCGTAATTGGCCAAGCTCTTAACAGCATCAACTCTGGAGCCAGACTGCCCGGGTTCAAATCCTGCCTCGGCTATCTACTGGCGTGTGGCCTTGGGCAAGCAACTTCTACAATTTCTCTGTGCCTCAGTTCTTTCTCTGAAATGTGGCTGTCACCATGACTACTAGGTACTCATAGAATATCCACGTGTTCCCTTACATCTCCCAGTCTCCTTTGCAGTTGGTCTGGGACCATATGAGGAGAGATGAGAAAGTTAAGAACCTTCTAGGCTGAGATGGTTAAGAACCAGGGTGCCTCCTCTATTCTTTTCTTCCTTTGCTTCAGTGACCTCAAAATCCCATGCTCCAAATAGCTATAATTTATAAGAGGGCTGTTCAACCTGCACCAGCCATTGTATGAGCAAAAAATAAGCTCTTATTGGGTTATGTCTCTGGCATTTTTGGTAGTGTTTATAACTGCAACCTAGCTAGCCTAGCCTGATGAATGCAATGAACATAGAAATGTTTCCTACTTTCTAGAGCTGTTATGCAAGTTAAATCAGGTAATATTTCTAAATTGTTCAGCATAGCACCTGTCTAAACATTATATAAATGCTTGGTTAGGTAGGCAGGTAGGTAGACAGACAGACAGAGGAAGGAGCTGCCTTATGAGCAGCTCACGTTATAAGAGGCACATAATACTAAGAACAACTAAGAAAAAAGCTGAGTCTGGTAGCCTATTTCATGCTTCACCTCCAGGGTAGAATATTTTCTCTACTGCCCAAGAGCATAGCATTGAATCGGCATAAATTAAGTCCATACATACTGCAATCTAACTATACCAAAATCTATCTGCCAGGAAGACAGGGACCATGTGCCAGGGACCATGGCACATAGTAAGTGTCCCAGAGATGGCAGCCAGGCAGCTTAAGAATATGAATAGAGCACATTTAATCATTCAATAAATGTTAGCTGAATAAATGAACAAATAAATAAAACCACTCCCTTTGGGTACCTGGAACCTACCTGCTTGGTGTGTATATATTAGTAGTAGAAACAAATGTATTCCCTTAAGAGTTGTCACCAGAATTTCCCGTATGCAGGGAACAAGATTTGTTCAGATGAAAGACCACTTTACAGATGGAAAAACTGAGCTCGAAGAGGTTAAGTCGACTTTGCCCAGAGTCACGCCACAGCCGGAAGTGGTGGAGCTTGACTGAAATGCTGAGCTGTGATGCCGTAGCCCACGCTCCTAACCCCTACACTTCACCGCCATCACGCCTTTGACTTCTAGGATGTTCTGACGCCACCTTTGATAGCTCCAGGATGTGACTTCCTGTCATCATCTTCAACCCACCCCATCAGCCTTTTCAGAGACTGCGTGATTCACACGGATGACATCTCCAACACCAAGGCCTCGAGTCCACGTGACCCATCTTCCTCGGGTCCGCTGCTCAGTAGAGCAGTAACATCTTGGAATGGGTAATGGCCAAAGACTCTCACATCTCGATTCTCCAAATTCCCACTCTGATCACAACTCTCTTTAGCTTTTCATCTTTCCCACCCACTCATTTCTATTTATATTATTTGCCCTTACATGGGGCTATCGTTTGGGAAGGTTATTGCTGGCCCCATAGAACAGGTAGCAGCAAACTATATAGCCTGTGGGCCAAATTTATTTTGTAAATAAAGTTTTATTGGAACACAGCCATGCCTACTTCTTCACATATTATCTATGGCTGTTTCATGCTACAATGGTGGAGTTGAATAATTGCAACAGAGACTACATGTGGCCGGCAAAGCCCCAAAGACTTACTATTCTCTATAAAACGTCTGCTGACCTGACCTCGAAAGCCATTCCCTTGGTCCCCAGGAATGCTAAGGTTACTGGAACCATGTTCTTAGGGCAAGCCCAGGGCTCCGCCCACACCAGTCCTCCTCCCCGGTGCTGCTGGGAGAACTGGGTTTGGCCCTGAAGGGAGTATATAGGGGGAAAAGAGACTGCTGTAGTGAGACCTCTCCCTTGGGCCTGCACCTGCCACTCTCCTCTTGCCCCAGGGCCATTTCTGCCACGCCAGCATGGTCACATGAAAACTCCGTCACTCCGGCCACCTCCAGTGGAAAAGAACAGCCCTCCACCCTCCCGGTCCAACGCCAGTCAACAGCTACTTCCTCGCCCACGGCACAGCCACCATTCAATCAGGTACTCACGAGGAGCTCTGAATATTTTCATTGTTTCTTTCCCTTTTAATTTTTTATTATGGAAAATTTCAAGGACATAAAAAAGTAGGCAGGAAAAAAAAAATGAACCCATGTCATCGTCAGCCAAATTCAGTTATACTGCTTTCCACATCAGTCACTCAGTGTAACTTCCCCCAGCCCTGTCCAGATACATCATTTCATATTTCATTCATAAATATTTCAGCATGTTTCTGTAAAAAGTAATAACTTTTTTCATGATTATGAAATCATTATCGTACTTTAAATAATTCTTTATGCCATTAACTATTTACTCTGTGCTCAAATTTCCAATTGTCTCCACATTTTTATTTTTAGCTTGTTTCTTTGAAACGGGATCCAAGTAAGATCCACACATTGGGTCTTATTTCAAAACCCATATGGACCCGACCATCCCCATTTTAGTGTTTCTGGGTTTGGTATATTTCTTACTTCCAGTGTGAACACATAATGTAGTATTTCTTTCCCTGCCTGAAAATTGGTTGTTAAATTGTTAACGTAATTCATAAAATACGATAATTTATCAGGAAAACGTTGAGATATTATTCTTAGGGAGGTTAACAATGCCTTCCCTTGTACTTCAGGTCCCCTGGGCTCAGTCTAGACCTTGCACTGTATTAGCTTTGCCGGTCTTCGACCCCGACCTGCCCAGTCGTCTATTGTCCCCACCCCCTTTACAGGGCTGCCGGAGATGATCGCAGAAGCTGGCTGTTCTATGCATTGCACAGTCAGGCCGTCAGCCGGGCCAGCCCCCTCCCCTCCCCTCCCCCACGAGCCTCAGACCCCGCCTGGGCCTCCCTCTCAGCAGATGCCTTCACACCTACAGGAGCGATCAGATGACAGTACCACCGGGAACTTTCTCCACTCTTCCTCCTTCCAACTCGAAATTCCTCTCACTTTTAGCTCTTGTCTCAGATACAAGCGCTCATCGATAAATGTCGGTTGTCATCATCATATTGTCGCTATATCACAGATGAAAAATAGCTCACAAAAAATACTACCAATTTTATATGATATAATTTATTTTTTTGTGTGTGTGGTTAAATATCTAATTTTAAGAACTCTGGAAGTATGCACTATAGACCAAACTGATTACATCCGTGAGTAGAGAAGACTCAGTAGAAAGATGGTCAAAGAGAGTTGTATCTGTCATGTTCTAAGACTTTAAGTGTAGAATTGACGCATGTAACTAAAAATTAGTATTTGAAAAACGTTAGTCGTATTTGCTGAGACATGATGATCTTCAGAGAAGTGGGGAGAGAGGGAGGGGGAGGGAGGAAAGGAGAGAGAGTGGAGAGCTGAATTACTTAGTATAAGAATTGTTTAAAGTTTTCTATTTTATTTCTGAAGTGCTTCTTGAATAATCCCTGCATGTAGACATGTCCTTGGCCTAGACTGAAAATAACCAGAGACAAAGCCACAAATGTAACTGACCTGGGGTCCTGGGTGGATTAGTTCTCTTAAACTGGAGAAAATTGTCATTAATACGACCTTAAAATTAGGAAGAAATTATCCAAAGCCTCATGTCAGCACTTACTGTTGCTTCAGCCACTGCTCCACAAATGGAATGGAGAAGAATTCTGTGAATGGCTCTCCTATCCTCTTTGGATTTTGACTGGTCGTGATGCCATATGTTTGATTGACAAGAAAACAATAAGAATTCAGGTCAATTGTTGCTATTCTGTTTGCAAATTAATGCTATTAAATCCTTAGGGTCATTGAATATTCAAAGACATGAAAAACTTACTTGTACAACCATTCAGTCAGAAAATCACAGGCAATAAATTTGGTTCTTTTCCTCTAAAGAGAGAAGAGAGAATTAAATTATATTCTTTGCCGACATGTCTGAGGAGGACAAAGGAGGAGGGCTTATTGATTGTTGTGTTAGATGAAATATGCATGAGTCCCCGATGAGGTTTATAAGTACATCAACAAACAGTAACTTGGGAGATGTAAAGAATTCCGAAGACATTTCTCTAGTCATCTTTGGACAAGCATATTTTCTGAGAGCAGAGACTGTTAAGAGACAGTACCCATAGTAGGGGGCTTTCAGAATTTTCTCAGAAGGATTTTATTTAAATCTAGACCTTGATTCTTAGTCATTGTATTCATTGCTTTCCCCCTCCACTCAAATCCTCAGTGCTAGAGTCTGGGTGCCACCTTCCGAGGCGGAAGCCGAGCTCATGGGTGCCACTGGCCCGTGCAGCTGACCCTGCCAGCTGTCCATCCAATAGCCACTCTCCACTTCATCTTTACTAACAGAAACCTAACTGACAATCAGCCCAGAGAATAAATTTTATTTCTCTGCCTTCCGTGTAGGAAGGGACAGCCGTATGACACAGTTCCACTGTATGAGATAGAAATGGCCACATCCCGTGGCTTTGTGAGAAAGTTCTGCCTTCTTGACTTCTCCTGCCCTTTTTCCTTGAAGTTTCCTTCTACTTCTTTCAGTCTGGAACACAGATGTGGGCCATGAAGCCACAAGTCACATGCTGTAAGTGGTGGAGCAGTGGGCTGGCAGGAATCTGGGCCTCTGGTGACTTCCTTAAGCCACAGCACCCACTTGGGCCTGACTTACTCTGGATGTCTTGATAAGCGAAGGAAAATAAACTCCATTTGAATTATTACTGCTGTTCCTGAGTTCTCATAACATGCAATTGGATGTAGCCTCTAGGTGACAGACAGCTAGTAAGCCACAGGGGAAAACGTCCCGGAGTGACATTTACTCTCTATTTGGGTCCAGCCAATGGGAGCTACCAGCAGGAGATCCGAGAAGAAAGGCACAAAGGCAGGGTGTTGTGGGTTGAATTGTGCCTCCCCTCCCCCAAATTCATACACTGAAGTCCTGGCTTCTGGTACTTTAGAATGTGACTGTATTTGAAAACAGGATCATTACAAATATAATTTGCAATGGACTCTGGACACAGCTATGTCTGAAGCCAATAGGTACACGAGCCAATATATTCCCTTTTTTTATTAAGTCATTTTGTATTGAGCTGTTTATTGCTTGCAAGAAAGAGAATTTTAAC
>CM053501.1:2051897-2083071 GCA_028627145.1 Eidolon dupreanum | reverse complement strand
GTTAATTACCTGAATGGGTCCCACGTGATGCTTTTAACCCTGCGGATGTTGCTCCGGGAGGCTGGAGCAGGTGGTTTGGTTTGGGCCGGGGCAGGACGTGGGTGAGGTTTTATAGATCCACCTCCCCGGCTGTGCTGATTTCCTTCTCGGGCTCGCGAGGCTGGTGTGGTCAGGCCCAGCGAGTGAGATTTCTTGCTCCCCTCCATTCTGCTGTGACTCAGAAGCATTGTGATGGGGTACAGCAGGGGCAGTGATTTCTTCCCCTGGCTGTGTGCTCTCCAAACGCCACTTTGTCAACACCTTGTGCGAGGTAGGTGGCTGTATGATTTATCTTCCCAACTGGGACGTGCTGTTAACAGTTACCCTGGGACGACAGATGCAAACGAAGATTTTACACGGCCAGTGGAGTTGCATGGTCGTCCTAGGTAATAGTGGCGATATGCTTGTGGAAAGATGCCAGAAGAAGTGACACGAAAGCAGGAGTGACAGGTGGACAGGGAGGAGTGTCAAAGGCGGAGGCTTCGGAGGGAGCTGACTCCTGCCCCAGGCCCCCACTGCCTGAGGGTGAAACTCGGGCACGCCGCCCCTTCCAGGCTGCCGACTTGGTCGGCTGGCCTTAGGGGGGATTGTCTGACGCGGTCGTGACATTCACTGCGGCTTTTTGACTTTTTAAGTGACGTACGACACGTGTACAGAAAATTCGTGCATGCTGACGTATATGCACGCCCCACCCCCCCCAGCCAGATCAGGACTGGGAATGTGCTGGCTGTGACTTTGGAAGTTTTCATCCTGCTGGGAGGAGAAGTTGCTTGTTGTGTTCACTTCGGTCTCCCAGTCACTCTGCATTTAGTGTCCTGTGGCCGCGAAGACAAATGACCACAGACTCGGTGGTGTAAAGCAGCACAGATTTGTTCTGGGGGACAGAAGTCTGAGGTGACTCCTGCCGAGCTGAAATTGCAGTGTTGGCGGGGCTGCGGTCCTGTGGGGGCACTAGGAAATGTGGTTTCGTGCCTTCTAGAGGCACCCACATCCCTGGGCTAGTGGGCCCTTCCATCTTCGACTCCTGCTCACCTCGAGTGCCCCTGACACCCACTCCCCTCCGCCCCGCCCAGCACTCAGGGACCATTGTGGTCCCAGTGGGCCCACCCAGATACTCCAGGATAATCTCCCTATTTAGTAACCTTAATTCCGTCTGTAATCCTAACCCTCCCTTGCCATGAAACCTCTTTACAGATTCTGGGGATTAGGACATGGACATGTGTGATTAGGGAGAGGAAACATTATTCTATATTACCTACTCGCTAATTAGGGGGAAAAAAATTCCACTTTAAAATTGTGATACCGTTTTCATCATCAAACAGTCCAGATTCCTGTGAGGGGTTTTGGGAGGAGAGACGTACACGTGTGAAGCCCCTAATGTGTGTCTGGCACACAGTTTTGTGATTTCATACAGATTATCTCACTTACGTGTCCTCGATGTCCTTGGTGGTGGGTTAGGGATGCTTTTAGCTGCAAGGAACTTAGAGCTTGACTCACAGTAGCCTCAGCAAACAGGGTTATTTCTCTCCTAGAAGAAGTCTGGAGGTAGGCAGCTGCTGACCTGGGTTTAGCACCTCAGCGGTGTCAGGGCCAGGATCTCTGAGCTCCCTGGTTTTCTTCTAACTGTTGTTACCTCATAGTCAAAAAAGAGTTGCCACTGCTCCAGGCATCATATTTGCATTCAATGCAAGAAGGAGGAAAGGATGGTACCAGGTACGACTGTTCCTTTTATTTCTTCATCTTTAATCAGAAATGCAAAACCTGTGTGAGACACCAGCCTACATGTTACTGTATTTGGTCACATGGCCACTCCTAGCTGAGGGGCAGGCGGGGAGAGTGGGAGAGGAACTGGGCAGCTGGGCCGTTGTTTACCACAGGGATATCGTTTCCATTTGCACAGGCCTGGCTCCTTTCTCCCCTCTTGAGAGGTCTCAGGTTCAAAGTCAAGACTCAAATTCCCGAGGTCACACACGTTTCCCCACCTGTATCACCTCTCGACAGCTTTTTTGTTTGTTTGTTTTAAATTAGTGGTTCAAAACTTATTGAGGTAAAATTTACATAGAGTAAAATGCACAGATCTTAACAGTACAGTTTGATGCGTTCTGACAAATGTGTAGCCCGTGTCGCCATCGCCCAGGTTAAGTCGTAGGACATTCGTGCGGCCCCTGACCTCTCCCGGTGACATCCCCTCCCGCACCAGGGGCGACCAGCCTTCTCATCCCTAGCACCGTATCTTTACTTTGGGTTTGAGAAGGGTTTCACGGACACGACACCCTCCAGCACGCAGGCTTTTGCGTTTGGCTTTCCCTCACCGTGAGGTTTTCGAGGTTCGCCGTGTTTTGCGTGGATCAGCAGCTCGTTCCCGCTGGTCGCCGAGGTGCATCCCACCGAACGGATGGGCCACAGGTACAGTCCTTTCCGCTGCTCGTAGTCAGCCGGGCTGTTCTACTGCGGGCTGTCGTGAGCAAAGCCACCGTGGGTGCTCTCGGGCAAAGCTCTTGGTGGCATGTAGGTTCGTTTCTGTGGGCTGGAAACCTGGGAGTGGAGTCGCTGGGGCATATTTTGGGCCATTTTGGGTCATTTGGGCCGCTTCTTGATTATGGCCTTCTTAAAAGAGGGGAGACGGGGAGGGGAGGGAGGGGGCCCCGGGAAGAGCAGCGCCGCAGGGCACGGTAGGGACGCGGCGCCTGGCAGGTGACGGGAGTGCCTGACGAGGCCGCGTGGGGGCTGGGCACAGCTCCTTAAGCCCAGCACTTTGTGCCACGTGGAAGAACGGAAGTCGCTGTCGCCAGATCTTCTGATCTTCCTCGGTCGGTTCTCAACCCGTTGGAATCCCCGGAGCTTTAGAAAATGCTGGTGCCCGGGTCCCAGCGTCTGGATGTTTTCAAAGCTCTTCGGGTGGTTCCGGGGTGCAGCTAGGGGTGAGGACCGCCGTGTTCAAGCGAGTCCTTCTCAGAGTTCAGTGATAAAATGTGGATTCCGGTCCGGAACGTCTGGGGCGGGACCTGAGACTCTGCATTCCTGACACGCTCCCAGTTTACGCCGATGCTACTGCCCTTGGGCCCCACTTTGCGTAGCGGTGTTTAAAGAGAAGCTGAACAGGTGGATTTTGAAATGGGAACTCTTCTAATTAGAAAACAAACAAACAAACAAACCTTTGTACACACTAAACAAGTCTGCAGGGCCAGCTCTCCTTGGGGGACACTGATAAATGCATCTCTCTCTCTCTCTCTCTCTTTCTCTCAGCATCACACTAGGGTTTCTCTTGGGGCCAGGACACAGGCGCCTTGTGAGATCTGAGACGAGGCCCTCTGACTTTCAGGGCCTCCGAGCTGGGAGCAGGGATGGATAGGAAGGTGGCCGGGCCGCCAGCCTGTTTTAGGACACGGTGATCTGGCAAATGCCTGGGAACAGCCCTCCCCGCACCAGCCCGGGGCGGTCTTGCCCTTAATTGCCATAAGTGCTTTCCCTGCAGATGCGGGGAGGCTAGACGAGGTCCAGACAGCTCCCCGTCACACCCCGGCCTTAGCAGCACGCGTTTCTACTCTCTTTATTGGATCAAAGTCTTCCATCAAGCTGTCTGGTTCTGTCTTATTTAATTAAATTTTTTAATTCAATTTGACCCATGCATTCATCTTCTTTGAAATCTGAGAGACGACAGCATCCGCTACAAATTGAGAGTAAATGGCCGAATTAGCTTTCAGAGAGGGCTCAGTGAGACTGCTTCTTCCCAGAGACCAGCAGGCTTTTTGGAGGCAGCTGGGTGGTGGAGAGGGCCGGCCGGGGGCATGGGCGGCCAGGAGGGGGTCCTAATCACCGCCCACCCGAGGCTCCTTTGGGAGACGGCACGGCACGTGGCCCCCAGAGCCAGAGCATCTGGGATCAGATCCAGCTGGGTGATGTCAGGCAAGTGCTTGAAGCTCCGTGCCTCGTTTTCCCCACCTGTAAGATGAGAAGGATAGCAACAGTTCTGACCTCCTAGGGCCGTGGGAGGATTAGGTGCATCCAGACGTGTAAAACACACAGAATGGCGGCCGACCCCCGATGGCTGTGTGTTAGCCACGGTGGTGGTGGTGCCGTGCAGGCTCACAGCATATGCACACACACACACACACACACACACACGCTCACTTAGCCTCGTGGGGCTTAAACCATGCAGGCGTGACCAAATATCTCCCAGCGAAACAAGTCCCCAAGTGGGTGCTTTCCAGGGTGTTTGGCTGAAGGAGCAACGTTCTCTTTTTGGTGCTGAAGGACGCTGCCTGAGAAGACAGTAACACGCACGCCGTACTTCATGGATGATGTAAGGGTGAAGTTTGGATTCTGTACGACTTTTGTCTGAAATATCAGTTTTTTGGTTTTTCAGCAGAGCATCCGTGGGATCTCGGACTTTACTGTGTCCTAGTTGATCCCTGCCCAGCCTCGCGAGGCAGGCAGGGCGCGTAACAGTAATAACAGCAGCCGATGGCGGTTTGGACCGAGTTTGGGAGTCAGGCTGCCTGGGTTCACAGCCCAGTTCTGCCGCTTACTCTCTGAGATGCCACCGACAAGTTAACGTCTTTGGTTTTTCATTTCCATATCCGTAAATGGGGAAGATTATTTTTTAATAGAAAATATAATAATACTAGTACTCATCTCACAGGGTGGTTTGAAAATTAAGCGGGTTGATATACGTAAAGTGCTTGGAACAGTTGTGGGCAACTGTGCTAAATTAATATAGTTAAAAGTCATAGCGATGGTCCCGAAACGGTGACCCACGCCAAACCCCGTGTGACGCCTTCGCCACGTAGCCTTGCATGTGAACCTGGCAGGAGCCTTCTTTGCAGAGGTGGTGGAGTGTGCGTGTGCGTGTGCGTGCGTGTGCGCGTGCTGCTGTCAGCGTATGTCCTTAGCCTCAGCCAGCGCCCTACGAGAGAGTGTGATGCACACCTGTCTGCTGTGCGGGTACACACCAAACTGCAGTTTCTTGAGCACCTGCCACATGCAGGGCGTGTGCTAAATGCATAGTCATGTCGCCTTCACCGTGACTCTGAGGCGGGCGCTTTCATCAGTCCGTGTCCCCGGAGAGAGACTGACCTGTGTCCGGTCCATTCCCAGAGCCCCTTTACCCATCCTGCGTCTGTCGGGTTCTGTTTGCTGAGTGCAAGGCTCTGGGACCAGGGTGTGGTCTGTTTCACTGATCAGGAGAAAGCAGGGGTGAGAGCTGAGCGGGGTTTTGAGGGGAGCACACAGCGTGGACACTGGGGCCCAGGGCTGAGAGCCCCCAGGAGAGGCGGGCTGGGAATGTCGCCATGTGCTGTCTCACTGCAAGCATTCATGGGGGCCGCCCGACAGAAACCCAGCCAGACAGCAACAGTGGCGACTTACGAAGCTCAGCCAGAGGTGTCTGGCCAAGGGCGAGCCCAGCGGGAGGACGTCTGGGGTGTCTCCCCGACCTCGAGACGCTTGGCTCCACGCAGGGGTGGGGAGCAGGGTGTGTGCGTGTGTGCGTGCATGTGTGTTTGTGTGTGTGTGTGAGGGAGCATGAGCAGGAGGAAGGTTGGATAGTCCCAAATGAGTTTGCCTTTGACCTTCACATGACTTTCACGTTAGCCTTGGGAAGAAATTTCTTGCAAAGCATTTGTAGCATTAACGTCTCAGTCTCCCACGAGAATATGGAAAAAGCAGGGTCCAAACTGGGTTTAGAGCCAGCCTGCCTCTTTGGGCCACCTCGAGGTCACTGCCGAGCTTCAGGAAGGGCTGTTTTAGGGGCTGCGGCGGGATTGTAGGGACCGAGTAGTGAATGAGAGGGAGAAAATGGAAATACGGTAGAGTCCTGGTTTTGAGAAGCTTGGCTGCGAAGGGGCAGTGTGCCTGTGGTTGTAATTTGCATTTTCCTGATCGCTAATGAGTTCGAGCCCCTTTTTCACTCACGTTCGATAGGCCATTTGGATATTCGAGATGTTGCAGTTTAAAAGAGGAGGTGCAGGGAGAACCTCGCTGAGGAGGCGGCGTTTGAGCGAAGATTCGAAGGAGATGAGGGAGATGACTCAGGGAGAAGGGAGGGTGAGGTGGAGGGGCCGGGATGCGGGGCACACAGGGGCTTCCATCCTGTGTGCAAGAGGGGGTGGCACAGAACACGCTTCGGCTTCTTTAACCCTGGCCAGCGCTGGACTGAGGAGCGTGGAGCTCAGAGAGGTTAAGCGAATGGCCGGGGGTCACACAGCTGGCAGGCGGCAGAGCCGGATCGGAACCCAGAGCCTTGGCTCTGTACTCGTGAGGGGTGGGGAAGGCCACCGGTCCTTTCACGAGAGGCCCATTCCCGCCAAGGGAAGGGGTCACCCGTCCACTCCACGCTGAGATCTGGGGAGCCTGACGCTGGACAGAGTTCTGGGAGAATAGGAGTGGGAGCCCGAAGGACTGTTTGTGCCAGTAAATTGATTTCTTTACGTCCTTGTGCTGCTGGATTACAAGAAGTGAGCCCAGCTTGCTGCTGCCGGGGAATCCCCCGGGGAGGTGTTTGGAAGCCCCTGTTGCCAAGGCAACCAGGCCACCTCTGGCAGCGTCTGGTCCTGCACAGCTCCTGTCTGCCCGGTCCCAGCTGGCCGTCTGGACCTTGGCTAGCTTTTCTGCCATGCTTTCTGGGGCAGGAGGACTCAGGGGTTCCCCGTGACGACTGCTTCGTCCAGTGCCCGCTTGCTCCTCTGCTCAAAACTTGGCAGACGCGCCCGTCTGACCCACAGGCCTGCACGATCTGGCCTCCTGTGGCCTCTCTGCCGTCATCTCTCGTCACCCTCTCCTCGCTCCAGGCTAGCCTTCCTGCTGGCCCTCAGCGCTCCAATCTGACTCCCACCCCAGGGCCTTTGCACTTACGGTTCCCTCTGCTTAGAAGGCTCTGCCCCCAGATTTTTGTGAGGCTTATGCCATCACCTCCTTCCACGCTCTGCCGAAGAGCTGTCTTCTCAGCAAGGACTTGCCTGGCTACTCTGCTTACCACGGTATTCCCACCCCATTCCTCGCTGTATTTTCTCTTAGAGCTGCTACACCTAACATACGATCACACTTACTTACTTTTCTGGCTTATGGTCTTACTCTCTGTGGCAGGCAGCTTCTGTGAAGGCCCCGGTGACCCCTACCTCCTTCTCTTCAAGCCCTCGTGGAACCCCCTTCCACTGAGTAACTCGCTTCTGGCCAACAGCGTGTGGCCTCATTGAGGGCATGTCAGTTCTGTGATTAGGCCGTGACTTCCATCTTGGTGGCTGGCTCTCTGTTGCCTTCTTAGCTGGCGTGTGGCCGTATGGGGAGGCGCGTGGGGCAAGGAATTGAGAGAGGCCTCCAGCCACCCCCTGGCAAGGACATGAAGCCCTCAGTCCAACAGCCTTTCAAGGAACTGCGTCCTGCCAACGACCATGCGAGGTTGGGAGTGGATCCTCCCCCAGCTGAGTGTTCAGATGAGACCCCAGCCTGGCCGACAGCTCAGGTACAGCTTACGAGGGACGCTGAGCCGAGTAGCCAGCCAAGCCGTGGCCAGACTCATGCCCCACAGAAACTGAGATGAGAGGCGTGTGTTGTTTTGTGGCGACACGGTGACAGGTGACTGATACCCTCCCCTCCTAGAACGGAAGGTCCGTCTACACTCTCAGGAGTTTGCCAGTGACCTCAGAGCCTGCAACGCGGGAGCTGCTTTCTAGGCTGCAGTCTGCTCACCCAGCCCTGGGCCCTTGGATGTCCACGTGCCTGGCTGGCCAGCTGCCCCCACAGTGGCAGGGTGTCCACACAGTCTCCTGCGGCAGGGTGCCCTCCCCTGCCCCATCCTCTTCTTCACCCCCTTCTGATATCCCTTCCATGACAGCCAAACGGTGCAGCTTTCCACACACACCCCATCCATCAGCTCGGGTCATTGCTGAAAGGTTCCCTCTCAACGCGAAGTGCTTTCTCTGCTAAACTCGTCATTTCTTCCAATGGAGGTGGGAAAGGGTATCAGCTTCGAAACCCACTCAGGCCCAGCAAGCCATGTTCCTCAGCGCCGTTTGCTTTTGAAAAGAAAAAGCTTAATCACTGCCTGCTGGATCAGCCAGGGTCCAGTCAGGAAAAAAGGAAAAAAAAAAGAAAGAAATGAAGTTTTTAACACCGAGGGAATGCGTATCCGATGGGGTTGGTAACACAGGAGAAGGAAGAGCGAGGGAGCCAAGCGGAGGGTGTGATGCAGCCCAAAGCGGGAACTCCCACTGTCATCAGGGCTGAAAGTCCAAAAGAGGGGAATGGGGCCTTGGAAGCTGGGACTGTGGCACGCGTCTGATGAGGGCTGGAGCCCAGGAGAAGTCAGGGCTGCTGTCCAAGAACCTAACCAAATCTGGGGTGCAGGGAAGGAAAAACATCCTGGCTTTGCCCCTCTTCCCACCATCCCATGTCCTGCCAACCATGGTAACTGATTCAGGAGCCTGCAGGAGTCAGCCCTGCTGTGAACAGGGCTGGGGGAGGAGGGTCTGCACCACACAGGCCTAGGACCGGCACATCCCCGTTCCCTAAAATGCCCTGGGACAAGGGTCTGCAAACTAAGAACAAAGAGCCAAATCCGGCCAGCTGCGTGTTTTTGTAAATAAAGTTTTATTGGCACACCACCACACCCATGTATTTCTGTATTTTCTGTCTGTGGCCAAGTTTGTGCTGCATCAGCAGAGTTCGACTAGCAGCAGAGACCGTAGGGCCTGCAGAGCCTAACGTCTTTACTGTCTGGCCCTTTACAGAAAAAGTTTGCAAATTCCTGCTCTAGAGGAAGGTGTTTATGGTACAAATGCCTCCCCTATGGATGGCATCCGCTAAGAGCTTCTAGGGCATCTGCTAGGCCTGGGGACATTTCAGGGAGGGCAGAGAAAGGGTGAATGACACCGTGGGCGTCCCGAGGCTCTCTCCTCCGCTAGCTTTGGCCGCAGAAAGTGTGGCTTGATTGGAAAGGGTTTGAGCCTTCCCGTTAGACTGAGAGTTCCGTGAGGGCAGGCACTTTGGATCCCAAGGGGCCAATAGCGCTGGCTGAAACCTGTTGTTTGTGATTCTGAGGAAGCAGCACAAAGTGTTCCCATCATGCACCACGTGGTGACTGCTCATTTTAACTACAGGAAGGCCTTGTTATCGGAAGATAATTTATGCGAGGCCCAGCCCACTGGAAAGTGAAGCTCCTTTGAAAAGGAAGCAAGATTTCATTGTAGACAGTGGGAAAAAAATGGAAGGCTGGAGTTAAAAATTGGAAAAGCTAAGTTTTATATTGCGTATGATGTATTTAGTATGATTTCAGTTTTACTAACAACTCTGTATTAAGTCTTAGGATGAACAAAAAATGAGTCACTCTTTTTGCACATATTTTTCTACTAAAATTAAGTGACAGCAAGATATGACATCTTTCTCTTCACGTTTGACTGACAACACCATCATAAATAGCATTTTTTTCTCCCACAGTTTGAGAGCTTCACCCATTTTTACAAGGCCTTCTCAATCCACTGATATTTAAGTCTAAATTTCAGTGGCCTGGAGCAAGTGTCAATCACCCCATCCTAGTTACATCTGGGTCTGACACATGCTGGTGCTCTACAAGTGTTCAGAATGGAGTCAACTCTAAAAGGAACAGAAGAAGCCAGAATTGGTTCTAATTGGTTATCTTTTGGAAACTAAGAAGCATAAATATATTGGTTCGGTTGAAAGTGACAGAAATCCAACTTAGGTTTGCCTAGGCCAATAGGGGATGCACTGGTTCACAGGAGCCAAGCATGGCGGCCACAGGTGTTGACTTTTTCAAATCATGGCTGCACTTGCCACGGAGGGGCTACCTCCTGTCCTCTGTGGGTGCAAATAAAAAATCTTGGCCTCTGATGGACTCAACTTGGGTCAAATTCCGATCCCAGAACCCATCAATTGTGTCTTGAGGTCCAAGAAGAACTTGACAGCTCTTCTGGAAATTTTATGGCTAGAGCTGGGAAAGGACCACGTGCCAGACGAGCACGTTCTGCGGGAGACGAAGCCGCAGACCCCCCTCCAGCGGGCTGGCGTCCCTGCCACGCTCAGTGCTGCTCCTCCCACTGGGTGCTGCAGCACAAGGAGCCTCTCCCACCCTCCCAAGGCCCAGACTTTGGCAGGGCTGATCACAAACAGAGTCTTTGCTCACCCCACGGCCGCCGCCTCACCTTTCAGCCATCGCCTCTTCCACGAAGCCGTTGCAATCCCTCCGATCCAGAGGGAGTTGTCTGCTTTTTCTTTTTCTTCTTTGTGCCTCGATATTTAATTTATACTCCTGTGTCTATGCATCTCCTTGACTTACGTGCTCACAGGTCTTCCCACTGACCCGAGAACACCACGAGGGTGGAGTTTATGGCACCCAGCAGTGGGCTTTGCGCACAGCAGGTAGCAAACACTCAGCACGTCTTTGGTGATTGGAGGTAGGGCTTCCAGATAGCCATCATCAGTGAGGACAGCACCTGGCGTTTCCAGGTGTACGAATTTGGGGAAAAGGAGGCAGCATGACATTGGGGTTAAAAACTCACACTTTGGAATCGGCAAATGTGGATTCTAGTTCTGGCTCTGCCACTTACTGGCTGCATGACCATGGGCCAGTTGCTTAAACTCTCTGAGCCTCATTGGTTAACACTGGGGCGGTGGTGGTGATAATAAATAGTATCTTCTTCTTGCGACACTTAGCACAATGCCTGGCACATGGTAGGCGCTCAGTAAGTGTAGCTATTATGATTGAAAGATGGTTAATCTATCCTCACTTTTTCTTTTTTTGCGAAATGGAGAATGTTACTGTACAGTAAAATCGAGGCAATAAACCAGGCAAAGAAATTCTTCAGAGGAGACACCCCTCACATCCAAAGCTCACGAGTCGGGAATCTAAGTTTTTCAGTACAGCAGTAGTTGAGCCATAGTTCAGGCAGCGGCTTACTTGGATTTTATTTATCCGCTTAAATTACTTCAGTCTGAATAGCAGTGTGTCCAGGGGAGATCAGATGTATTGGATTGCAGCAGACAGCACACCCTCGCCCACCCAGCCCTCTAGATGGTAGACCCTGGCTCCAGCTTCTATAGCCGAAACTTCCCTTGTGAATAACTTATTTCATTTTCCTTTCAAGCCTCTATTTGTGATTTCATTACATTTAAGATAGGGTGGATGCTTTATATAAAACTCATGTCATATCCATTTTAAGTTATGTTAATCAATGATTGCAGGAAAAACAACCTTCGTTTGCTGCTTTGGCAGCGAAGGCAATTGTAAGTGAGCCTCTCTCGTCCTGCCTGCGGTGGAGGCCAAGGTTAAAGGGTGTCCATGCCGTGCCATCCTCTCCCGCTTTATAGCCTTGAGCTCTGCCAGGTGAGGGCACAGGTAGGAAGGTGGTTGTCTTTCAGTCTTGATACTTATTTTCCCTTGTGCATCTCCCTTCAGATTCTTCATTCTGAAAAAGGAAGAAGCTTTGCCATGGCTAGAACCCCATTAAGGTAGCAATTCCCAACTTGTCTGATCTGAGCATTAGCTGGCTCTGATAAAAATACAGATTCCCAGGCCCTGCCACAAAAGGTTGTGGTTCAGGGCGTTTGGAGTGGGAATGGTGGATGTAAGTTTGTTCATCCATCACAGGTGATTCAAAAATCAGTTTGGAGAAAGAGTGTTTTAGGTCAGTGCTTGTCAAGAATCACTGGAGATCTTCCTATTCACATGCAGATGCTGATTCAGCAGGTCGGGGTGGGGCCTGGGAGTCTGCATTTCTAATGTGCTCCCAGGTGATGCCCACACTGCTGGTGTCTGGACCACACTTAGGGAACTACAGCTGCTAAACTGTGTGGTCTTTAAGAAGAACATATTGGTTTGCATAAGTGGTTCGTTGGAGGTTAGAGATTTAAGAAACTGATTTGCATAGATTGTTTTTGGGGGTTAGGGAATTACAAATCACCCTGAGGAATATCATTTTGCATAAATGACTTATATTCAAATTTTCTTTTGGGGACCTTCGTTGTTTAGGGCAGCGGACTTCTAAATAGAGACATCCCATGGGTGTGGGAAGAAAAATTAGACTTCTCTTTCTCTTTGTTTTTTGTTTTTTAATTTCATATTTAACCCCTGCACCCCACCCCATGAATGTTTTATGATCATCCAATCTATCTAAATAATAGGACATGCATGTAATCGTTATATACTTGTGTATATTTATGGGGATATGCATGCTCAAAACATTTTATTAATGGGGAACGCAATAAAAATGCTTGGAGACCATGGTTTTAGGTTCTCATAAAAAGAATGAGTTTTTATGGTGTTTAACAAAATTCAGCTGTGTAAATTTTAAAGATACTATTGGCTTTATTCAATAATTCATGAATTGGGCAGCATCCAATTTAGCAGATTGATAGGAGCTTTGGGGGGCTGTACAGAATGAAAGACTTTTGCAGGCAGAAGGGAGCAGGAACAGAAAGTTGTAGGAAGTAAAAATGAGGGTTGGTTACTACAAAGTTTCTTGCCTTATGGGGAAGGACAAGGGTCTCTCAGGCGAGTACCTGCTAGTGCTGATCAGGTGGCACCCGAGTCACTGGATCAGGGTTCCATTTCTGGGAGAGCCAAAACTGCAGTTAAGTCTTTGGTTTGGTGACATAGGGCTTAGCATCGGCGACTCCATTTTGGGCCTTTTTAAAAGTTTTTGACAATGGGGAGGAGAGGTTTCTCAAAAGATGAGGTCGTCGTTTCTAAAAGAAGAGAAGAGACTAAGCAGCTCATTCTATTAGCTCACAGGTTGGAGCCGTAGAGGTCATCCAAAGGCAGAGGTCAAATAGTAGTACATTCCCTAAACTTCTAGACTTTTCTCATGGTTCCCTCTCTCCCTCCCTCTCTCTTTCTCTCCCACACACATACACACTTTAGTCCTCTGCCTGGAAAATATTTGTGCCCAGAGCTTGGCAGGACGAACTATTAGACATTTTCCTGAGCGCATGAGAGAACTCCGTGCCGTGGAGAGCACCTGTAATTTCATCTTTCCGTGATTGACTTGACCCCACTGTTCAACTTCTCGCCTTCTCTCCTTTCTGACTGAGTGATGCTGAAAGGTTTGACACACATCACACATCTTCTGATGAATATGCTCGGAACAGTCAGAGATGGTGGTGGATTCCGGCCACTGATTTATGTCTCGTGAAAGCTGAGGGTGGAGGTTCAGTGATTGGAATTGCCTAGTAACTCAAAGGGAAGACACCGATGACTTAGCTTGGTACAGGATCGCTGGTTATCAGATCGGTCCCCATTCCCAAGGACACCGTTCCAGTGGGTCCTCCAGGATCTTCAGGGCAAGACACTAAGTTAGTACAGAGACATTGGCCAGCAGAACCACAGGAGACTTCACTGGGTCAAAGATGTGTTCCGAGGGAGTTAAGTAATGTCCAAGCCCAGAAAAGGCTTGATGTGGGAACTAACTTGGCATAATCAAAGAACAAAAATGATGACAGTATGGCAAAAGATGTAGTCAGGGTCCAGACACCCTGGAGACCCATGGGCCATGGTAAAGGTGTTTAATTTTATTCTAATGGTAGTAGGAAGTCACGGGAGGGTTTTAAGAATCGATTTTGGTTTCCAAAGGACTACTCTGATTATATTTGGAGAATGGAAGGCAAGAATGAAGGCAGAGAAACCGATAAAGAGGCTGCTGCCCGAGCCCCAGCAAGGGATGACAGCTACTGGACAAGGGAAGCAGAGTCCTTGGCAGGGTATGTGGTAGGGCTGAGAGCTGAGCCGAGGGCTCAGATCAACAGTGCAGGAGTAGACAGACCATCAGCCGAGGAACAAGCTCTCAGTGAAGGCCTGAGTAACTTGGATCTGGAAAAGAGACTGAGAAGCAGGCATGGGACACTAATGATTAGGGTTGACCTTAAGACTGCTCTTCAGTGCTAGCTGCTCCTAATAGATTTCTGATTAGGGCCACAACTGGACAGAGGGTGTACCTGGCCTGAACCATTCATTAAGACAAGAAGGGACACCAGGCAACAGTGGAGATTTGGTACACAGGCGGCTGGACGATTCCTCACACTGACTAAAGTTTTCACTTGGCTCCCAACAAACCTATGGACAGCACCCAAGCTGTAAGAGACACACAGCACCTTCTAGTGGCTGCCCTGGGACTGTCTGACTCGATTTTTTTTTTTTTTCCTAGCTCCTTTTTTTTTTTTTTCTCCTGCAAGGGGATTTTGTGCAGTCTTATCCTCTGTCTTTGAACACAAATCTTAGTTCTACTTCAGAAATTTCACCACTATGTAGGTCCTATACATGCCCCTTTAACCACCACTCTTTTTCTCATTTCTTTCTGAATTCTTCTTACTGTAAGGCAATTTTTTCCTTTCTTTCCTTATATTCTCTTCATTTCAAAGAAAGACCCCAAAGGGTCATCACAGGCCTGCTAAGTGGCAGAACGATTTGAGTGATACGTTTGTATTAAGGTGAAGGAAAAGCTCTAGTTTCACTTTTCCAAGCTTTGTTGAGGTGTAGTTGGTGAATAAATGCTATATATTTAAAATGTACAATGTGATGATTTGATATATACATACTTTGTGAAATTATTACCACAGTCAGGTTAATTGATACATCCATCACCTCACATAGTTACCTTTATTTTTTTCTTGGTGGTGAGTACACATAAGATCTAAGCTCTTAGCAAATTTCGAGTACACAGCATGGTATTGACCAGATGTGTCTCACCCTCCAGCCCCTGGTAACCACCAATGTACTCTGTTTCCGTGCGTTTAATGAAAAGCTCTAGTTTTGAACTGGCCGTGGTGATGTTGCAGAGAACCATCTTGTTAACCTCAAAAGCCACTGGAAGGGCCCAGGGTTGCGTTGAGAATCTACATGAATGCCTCCCTTGATTTCTCTGTCATCTTGTGAATTAAACTGCTTTTCATCCTCCCCTCATAGATGTACATCTACTGTGTGCAGGGCATTTGCCTCTAACCTAAGACTCTCTTATTTAATATTTTAATTACCAGCACTCACCACAATTGCTTTCTGCTCTTTTAAAGATTGCAAATATGGAGGGCTTCAGCCACTTTAGTGTTTAAGCAAGCTATTGAAAACGACTCTGGCAACTCAACCACCATGTATTCCTGCAGGATGTACTTTATTTAACTCAAGAAATATTTGTGGAGCACGTAGAATGTGCCAGGGCTGAGCTGCGTGACAGGTTGAATAGGATTTGGTCTCTGCCCTCTAGGAACTCACAGCGTGTGTGTAAGTCAAGTAAACAGATAAGTGTAATACAATATTTGGAAGGATAATGTGTTGGTATGTTAATTTGTGTTCATTGTACCTTTATTTTTCTCTTTTCCTGTTTCAAGCAGATTGCTAGACATCACATTTCCTAACCCTTGGGGGTGTTTACAGGATTGAGAGACGACTCTGATTAAAGTCAGTGCTTCTTCCTGTCTTGTAAAATGACTAAACTCACTTAAGAGATGAAAGAGGAGAGGGAGGAGGGAGGGCATTGGAGAACAAGGTCAGAGAAAGGACATGACCTTAAAGTTTAGAAGGTTGCAGGTTGGCAGGTCACTTGATAGGTTCATGTGATGATGGTTAATTTTATGTGTCAACTTGACTAGGCTAAGGGATGCCAAGATAGCTGGTAAAACATTATTTCTGGGTGTGTCTGGGAGGGTGTTTCCAGAAGAGATTAACATTTGAATCGGTAAACCTAAGTAAATATAGTCCTCACCAATGTGGGTGGACATTATCCAATCTATTGCTCTCTGCTGAAGCTAAGACATCCATCTTCTCCTGCTCTTAAACATTGGTGCCCCTGGGTCTCAGGTCTTTGGGTTTGGGTGGGGTCTCAGAGGATCACCAGGGTGGGGCGAGAGTGGTGTTAGCCAGGTTGATGGAGACTCAGATTTGGTGCCTGCCTGTGCCTGCCGGCTGTATGGGCTGGAGGGCTCGACAAAGGAACAAGGGTACCTGCTGGCACTATAGTCTCAGAGAAAGCTGCCCCTCCAGCCTGCACCCTGAAACCAGACAACTCAGTGTGTCCCCACATGTCCCTGGCACTTTTCAAGCTGCTATCTCTTTTCTGGAGCTTAGGGTGGGTGTTTGTGAGTGGGTGAGTCTGTGTGTGGGCCCTTTAAGAGGATGCCTGGGTCTACAATAGCCCTCTGTCTCACCTGGACTGAGTTGAGTCCCTGCTGATTTTCACAGTTCGATGTTGTGGGGATTTCTCTCCCCAGTGCTGGTGCTCTGGGCTGGGGAGCCTGGTGGGGGGCTGGGACCTTTCACTCCTCAGTGGGGACCTCCACAGCCCAAGATGTCCTTCCTGGTTCTTAACCATCACACGTGGGTGTAGGACAAGCCTGTTTCACTTCTCCGCTCCTCCTACCAGACTCAACATGGCTTTTTCTTTATAAGCTTAGTTATAGGACTTCTGTTCAGCTAGTCTTCAGATGGTTTTCTAGGTTGATTTTCTATGATTTAGTTGTAATTTTGATGTGGTCATAGGAGAAGGCTAACACAGTGTTTATCTACTCTGCCATCTTGACTGGAAGTCCCCCAATCCTGCGGTTATGATTGCTTGGTATTGCACGTCCTGATTGGTTGTTATGGAGCAGTTCTGATTAAATGGGGCAGGTCTCAGTCCATTGGTTGAAAGACGAAACCAGGAAGTCCTGTATAATGGTGCAGGCATAGTGCGGAAGCTGAGAGTTGATCACAGACTCGTCCTGTTAAACAGGGTATGCAAGAAGCTCCTGCCAGCAGATGGCTGCTAGACTGATATTATTTATAAAATTTAGGCTCTCAATTGACTATGGAGAGTCCATCTGTGCAGGTAAATTCTTTCTTGGGTTCACATCAAATGAATCTCTCAGGGTCCACTCTGCTTTTGCAATATAATGGCAGTACTGAGTAGTTGTGACAGAGACCATATAGACTACAAAGTCAAAAATATTTACTACGTAGCCCTTGATTAAAACCTTTGCCAACTGGCCTGGACAATGCACATCTCTTAGCAGTGACAGTGTGGGCCAAAAACTAGTGAGTACAGGTTTTCTTGCTATCGGGAAGTACAGTGTTTCTATGAAAATGTTCATAAGCTAAAATGGCATACAGAAGCAATTACCACTGATTCATAGGAAAAAAATTTTGACCGTTCCCAGACCTTAAAAATAATCTAACAAATCATACCAAATAACAAAACCCAGAATAACACTAATGTACCGGAGAAACAATGCCCTCCTCACTGTTCAGGGTTCATTCACAGGCATGAATGTAGGTCGTTCGTAAAAGCAAAGTGGCATAATGTGAACTTTTGAAAAGCGGGGGGATACCTGTACTACCTGCAGGTCTTGCGCTGAGTAAGACCTCAGGTATTTGCATGACTCTCAGAGGGAGTGGGCGGTGCTTGGCAAAGGTGTTCTCTAATGATAGATGTGCACTTTCCCACCAATGTAGGATGAAGGTCCAGGGTGGGATTTAAGTTGCTGTAAGGAAGATAAAGGAACGGAGAGAGCCTTGTACACTGGAGATTTGCATCTGCTTTGGTAAAAAGCATGATGATGTTATAATATAGTATTCAGGGCATTCTTACCACTCCTGGAAATTCCTCATTTCCTGTCTTTCCTACCTCAGTCTGCAGCATTCCAACCTCATCACTCTCAGGGGAAGGATGCTACAGTAGGGATGCATAGAGGGGAAAGAAGACCATGCTCAGGTCTTGAGTTTAAAAACGGTCTTTTGAATTTTGAAACTCCTGGCACTTTACAATAATTTTGAGAACCAAGACGTTTGCTTTATAAGAGCCAGGTTTTTTTATGGTCTCAAAAGCTTAAGGTCTTGAAGAGCTTGTGGGTATAAGGTTTACACCATAATTTTAAAAAATTGGAAACGGTAGATGAAGAGGTCGTTTTCTCGGTAATGTGATAAAATTTCTGTGGGAAGAGAGAGAAAGGAATATTAGGTGCTGATAAGTTTTGTATCAGTTATTTATTGCTGCGTAACAAATCACCCCAGACTTAGTGGCTGAAAACAACAGCACTCATCTATTTTGCTCAGTATTCTGCAATTTGCGTAGTTTGATGTAGAAACTCCTTGGCTGGGATGGCTTGGGGGGGGTGGGTTAAGGGCTGTTAGGAGGATCCATTTCAAGATGGTTCATTCACATGGCTGGCAAGTGGTGGCTGGCTGTTGGTGGGAAACTTGGCTAGGGTGCCTCTCTGTGAGGGCCCCCCTAACCCTTGGGGTGCTTGGACTTTTTTCATAGCACGGGGTCTGGGTTCCAAGAGAGAAAGGTAATAAAGCATGGCATTTAAATAATCTAACCTTGAAAGTCACGTAACGTCTCTTCCATCTTACTTGGTTGGTCGAGGCAGTCATGTTTTGCTCAGTTTCAAGGGAAAGGGACATAGACCCCACTAAATGGATGGCCCATCACATTCACACTACAAGAGGAGATGTGGGGTGGGGGACATCGTTGTCACCATCTTTGAGAAAGCCAGTCTGCCACGAGTATTTTTTAGAAGGAGCCTTGTCTCCTGCCTCCTCCCGATCTAAGTCTCGCGGAGAGGGATTGAGTAAACTTCAGGTAGGTTTTGGGGCCCAAACAGAGAGGACCTGTGCCTCAGTCGTCCAGCTTCACAGACGCCCCTGTACCACCGGGCTTGGAACGATGAATAAGAGGTGGCTGTGACTGGTGTCTGAGCAGACTGGCCAGGGGCAGGCTCACCGAGTCCTCAGCATCCCCAGCATCTCCCAGGGAGAGGGCGACACAGGCCTCTGCTTCTCAGGTCATCCAAGGTCAGCGTGGCTGGGGCACTTCAGTGTGAATGAGGGGGGTGGCCATTGCTGACTGGAGACCAGCTGGCATTAAGAAGTCCCTGTGGTATCAACAAGGAGTAATGATATTGATTAAAAACACGACAGTGTGTTTCTCAGTTGGTACCAAAGGCATGACCAAGGGCCGGGTAGTTCCCCCTGCAATGCCATGGTGCTGTGTAAGCGCCCCAGAAATTAGATGCAACCTGAAGGAGAAGGAGAGAGGGACTTGACCGTGACATAACTGCTGAAACCTTAAATTTGCTGAGTTCTTCCTGAATTGTCCAAGTTTATCCTCTACTGAACAGGATTAGGTTTACTGCAGCCAGGTAGAGTAGGGAATCTGGAAAATAATAACGTTCAGTTTTAAGGAAAAAAGAAAGGTCGTATTTTTTGCTCACCTGGATTGGATTGGTGGCTTTTAAATGTTAACACCAGCTGCCAAGAGATATGCATTGGCTACAGAAGGCAGGACAGGGCCAAACAGTTCGGAAGAGGGAAGGTCAGGGCTCGGTGAGTGAGTCAGCAGGGGATCCGGGCAAATGATCTTTAAGGAGACCCAACATCGCTGTAAGGTGCCTGTCTCCCCCGAATCTTTGTGGAGCTGAGGGGTTGCCTAGGGACAGACACAGATTTCATCCTTCTCTTTCTGAAACGCAAGACGGAGCCGCAAAATTGAACAAAAAATGATGGACATTTTTGCATTGCCGTCCAATTTGGCCAGGGCTGTCTCAGCTCCACAAGCAAACAAGCATTTGGCATCCCTCGGCAGGTTTTTCCTCGAGTCTCATTAGTTCCCCAAATGGAACAGCTGCTGCCAAAGCAGTTTGCTCCATCAGCCCAGAGAGCGCTCCCCCTCGCCCGGCTCCCTCAGCTCGGGAGGAATTAATTTCATCTGTAGCAGAGCTCAGAGGCACCGTGGTGATTTCTGTTGGCGGCCGAGGGGCTCCAAACAGCCAAGCTAAACGTGGTCGGGGGGCGAGCTCTGTTGACCCAGCCGATGGCCGGTGCCCGAGACCCCATCAGTCATAAGCACTTCTCGGTGCTTCTCAGGAATGGGAGGGGGCTGGACCAGAATCCCATGGTGGGGTGGGGGTGGGGTGCTGCGGAGGGGGAAGCAGTGCTCAGAGCTCCTCCCCCTAGTTTCTGCCTTTGGGGCTGAACTTGTACTTTTTTTTCCCTGTTCACAGTCTTCCCTGCGGGAGCTTCCGCTTCCGAGGCTGCAGCCTGCAGGTGTGGACCAGGCAATGTCGTTAAAAAGGCAGGGCCGGGCTACTCTTGCCTGTCCCCTGAAATTGCAATTTGCGGGGGGTGGTGGTGGTGGTGGCAAATCATTATTATTTTTTTATTGTGGTAAAATACACATAAAATTTCCCTAAACAATAAAACAACATAGAATTTTCCATGATAACCATTTTGAAGCGTACAGTCCTGCGACATTAAGTACCTTCACGATCATCACCAACATCCATCTCCAGCACTTTTTCACCTTCCCCAACCGAGACTCCGTCCCCATGAAACAGCGAGTCCCCATTCTCCCCTCCCCTAGCCTTCTGCTTTCTGTCCGTGTGAATCCGACTGCTCATGTAAGTGGAATCATATAATATGTCTTTTTGTGGCCCACTTATTTCACTTAGCATGATGTTTTCGAAGTTCATCAGGATTGTAGCATGTGGCAGAATTTCTTTCCTTTCTGTGGCTGAATAATATTCCATCGTATGGCTATGCCATATGGCCATTTGGGGTCCTTCCATCTTTTGGCTGTTGTGGGTAATGCTGTTAAGAACGTGGGCGTGCATTTTAAATAAGTTCCCAGAGATGCTGCTGCTGCTGGTTCTTGGACTTCACTCCGAGTAGCTGGGGTCCAGCGGTTAAGGGTCCAGGCCCATGTAGACCCTCTGGGTTTATGTCTCAGACCTGCAATGTTTTTTGTTTTTGTTTTTGTTTTTTTAACCATAGGTAAATAATTTAACTTCACTGGTCTCAGCCTCCTCCTTTGTAAAGTGGAGATAATATTGGGACCCGCCTCCGAGAGAGGAGATGAGTATCGAATGAGATGATGCATTCTAACTGCTTAGCACACAATGCCTCGCATGGGTTAGGTTGAACCATGTGAAATTGCCATTTGTGTAGGTCAGAACTGGTCCAATATCAATAAGCACTTAAAATGGTTTTTAAATAATCTTTATTGCACAATGTTAATGTGAGCCCTCATTCCCCAAACATGGTTACTCGTCTTTTTAATTTGGGCTGTATCCAGGGGCTCCAGCGGCGAAAAGTCGCCATTCCTTTACTTCCCTCCTCACCCCCTCTGGCCCCGGCCAGCAGTCACGCCTGCCACCTTGGCTTTGCCTTTGCAGCATGCCCCTGTCCTCAAGCCTGCCAGGGTGGGAAGAAGCCCGTAAGTGTTAAGTGATGCTCTCTGCATTTTTCTGCCTGAAGAGAAGTTTTTCGTTTGTGTAAATCTCGCCCTGACCTGATTTTACAGGGCTCAGCAGCCTTTGCGAACCAGTGGGGGCTTAATGACTGGGACGGTTAGTTGGCTTTGCTGGCTCATGGCTTTGCTGGTGCGCTGCGAAGCGCCAGTGGGCCTTTCTCAGAGTCGTCGCCCATCCGTCCTGCAGTCCAGGGGGGTCACGTGACCTTCCGGGCCCGCCCTCTCAGCTCCTGCTCTGCATCCTCTGGCTGATCTTGGCTGTCTGACAGGAGGAGACAGTCACCGTGGCTCCTAGGCTTGTACCTCTGAAATTACCAGCCCCCGGTCATGAAGCTGTTGCCCTCCTCCCACCCCCCAAAGTAAAAGAGAAACCCTGAAAGTGCTGAAACAGCATCTGAGGCCATTCTCATTGGATCCTTGTCACAGTGCAGGGGAAAGACCTTTCTTAGTTACCCTGGGTCATATTTAAAACTTTGCTGGGTTCTCTGCACCTGAGACCCCACTTGAAACTGGCTCCTTTGGCTGCTTCTTCCAGCCTGAAGGGCGGGGCAGGGGACAGACCCTGAGCCACCTTCTCCATATTTCTGTATATCTTTGCCTCTAAGAGCCCAAACCTCTCCTTGCTGGCTCCTTTTACCACGTATGAAAAGCATAATAGCTAACTTTTACTGAGGGCTGTGTTAGACTTTATAATTTTTCTCAATTATTATTATTTTTTTCCTATAAGAGGAACATACATTCCTGCCCATTGCCACATGGTTGAAGTGCCTCCCAAGGCGAGGAGCAACATTGGGCTTGGCTGTGTGCCTCGCTTTGGCCAGTGGCATGTGGTCGGATGCGATGGGTGTGATGGATGCCTGAACAAAAGTCTTAAGCTGTTGCCCGTGTCCGCCAGCTCTCTGTTCTTTTCCTTCTGCCACAAGAATGGCACATTTCAGGGCTTATCCTAGATGGGGGCTACACTTTATCATGAGACAGGAGGTAAACTCTGTGGTTGTAAGCCACTGAAATCAGGGGGTTCTTTCTTACGTAATAAAGCTGATCGATACAAGTGTTTTCCACACTCTAGGTACTTGTTCTACCTGTGCTTATTTATTAATTTAACTCTTATAACAACTTAATGAGATCCATTCCAGTCAGGATAAGGTAGGTTTTGCTGCAGTAATAAAAAGACCCCGAGTACTCAGTGGTTCCACAAGAACTTAGTTTTGACTCATGCTGTGTGTCTGCTGAAGGTCAGCAGGGGAGTCTGCCCCTCACTGTTACGGAGGGACCCAGGGTGATGGAGGCGCCATCCTTGGCATGTGGTCACACTATAGGAAAGGACACACAACTAATTGTGCATTGGCTCTTAAAGTTTCTGCCTCAAGTGAGATACATCATTGAGGTCACCTTTTATTGGTCAAAACAAGTCACATGGCGATGCCTAACTTCATGGTGACGATTGTCTTAATTCTGCGTGGTGACTCTACAAAGCAGGTGGGCTGCTCTTTAGTCTACAGACGAGGGGCCTGAGGCCCGGCTAAGTGAAGGACTTGCTCAAGGTCACACTAGGGGGTGGATCTTGCATTGGACTCAGGTCTGTCTGACTTCAAGGCCTGTTCTCTTACCTACTCAGCCATGCTGCCTTCCTTGCAGAAGCTGGTCTTTTCCAGGCCAGAGGACCTGTGGTTTCTACCAGGAGAAGCTGTCTTATTTTCAGACTTTTCAACTTTCCTTAGCTTTGAAATTGCAAACCGGTGGCCCACGAGTTGGATTTGACCTGGAGATGTAATTTGTTTGGCTTATACGGTGTTAAAAACATTCTTAGCAATCAATTGCAGGTATTTAAAATTGAGAGACTTCACACACACACACACACACACACGCACGCACGCACGCACGCACACTCAGATCCCCCTTTTCCAAGTTCCTGGAAAACTGAAGATCTGGTCCCCTTGTAGTCCCATCTGCACATGACACAGTGGCTGGGGCCGAGTAAGGCCACACTCTTTAGATGGTGACTTCATTCTCTAATTCATCATTCCCTCTAGTCCCCCAGCCCAATTTCCTCATTTGCCATACCCCTCTGGTCCTGGCAGGCGTGGGAACTTCGGCTTCTGCCCTAACCTCCCCCTGTTCAGCTTAGAGAGTTGTCAGGCAGAAAACTACCCTGCATCTCCATCAGCAAAGACCGGTGGTGACTTCTCGTCCAAAGAAATGAGCAAACGGGCTGCCCATCAATAAACCTGTAACACGATAATCCAGAGAGGTCCCAGCCACTAGGACAAGCAGGTTAGACACGCAGGAGCAGTCTCGGGGACAATCACATTCAATAAGTATGAATTTTCTATCAGCAAGCTTTTGCCACCAGCTCATTAACCAGGAGTAATAAGTATGGGGTCGAGGACCCACTTAACACACTGCAGCCAGAAGGAGGGTTGATGAGGAAGCAGGCTAGGGCCTCACTGGGGGGATGAATACAGGCAACGAGGAGGCATTCATCACAGCTGCCGTGGAGGCCCAAGAAAGCCCCGCCTCGCACAAATGCAGCCCCGGGGGAGGAGAGAGGAGAAAACAAGCAGGAAGCGTTTAAGCCGGGGCAGCGCGCCAGAGGTCCTGGTGAAATGCAGGGGCTCCTGGCCATCGCCTTGCCCCCTGTCCCCCACTTCGGGAGTGCTCTCTCCGCCTCCCAGCACAGGATTGTGGCATACAGTCGCATCCCTGCAGGACCGTAGGGGGTGCTATGGGAAGGTGGCCCCAAACTTGTTCAGCGCACGGCCTGGCTCCTGCGTTTCTGAGTTTCACTCGTCCTTCCCAGAAGAGTTCAAATGTCGTGGGCTTCCAGAAGCCTCTCCCAGCCCTTCCTCTGAACCACATCTGCCCTTTGCTGTCTCAGCTTTGGGGCATTTGTCATTCCTGCAGAGTTCTTCCCTGACCAGCCCCTCCCCCTGCTCCCCCAACCTAAATGCATTTCTTCTTCTTCTTCTTCTTTCTCATAGCATCATGTTCTTTTCCTTTGTGGCATTTATCCCAATTTGTAATTAAATATTTATCTGTGTGATTATTATTTCATGTCCCTTTCTGCAGCTGGGTTCTAACTTGCCTAAGAGCAAAGACGATACCTTGATTTGTTTACTGCTGTTGTCTTACCCGCCCCCAGCACATAGTAGGTGCACAATAAATATATAATGACTGAAAGAAAGTGCACACATACCATTTCACTTGCCACTCTCTGGCTAAGAGAGGCAGGAACTGGTCTTATTTATGCTTGGGCCCTCTGAATACTTAACAGAGGCCTGGCACACAGTAGGTGCTTAATGAATGTTTACTTGAGGAGTAAATGACATGAGCTCTCATGAGAAGACTGACGAAATTTGCTCTGGCTTTTCCCAAAGCAAACATCCTGTCCTAGGCCTGTACATGTCTGCTACTTCTCTGTCTTTCTCCAAGGTTTGGGTATATAATGGACTCGTGTGGGTTCAAATCTTCCTTAGATCAATGCCTGCCTAGCTCAGGGGTTCACAAACTACAGCCCATGGGTTGAATCTTGCCCTTTGCCTGTTTTATAAGCAAGATTTTATTGGGACACAGTCAAGCTTTGTGTTCTAGCAGCAGAATTGAGTAGTTGTAACAGAGACAGTATGGTCATTAACTAGCCCTTTACAGGAAATCTTTGCTGACTCCTGCTGTGGTTCAGGAGCCTTGAACAGGTCATTTAATCTTTCTGAACCCGATAGTCCTTATTTGTAAAAGGGCTTAGAATACCTACTTCATAAGGTGGTCGTGAAGTTTCACGTGTATGTAGTAGATACTCACTAAATGCTTGTTTTGTCTCTCCTTGTCTTGCAAACAGAATTCTGGTCCCTCTTCTAAATGCCAATAGAATCCCTGTTTTTACTCACCCGTTCAGCATTTTTTGAGCACCAACTATGCGCTAAATATTCTGCTAGGTACCGAGAATTCAGTGGTGGACAATGTGCAGACTTTGGCCTCGTGGATCTCCTGGGTTTTAAGGGGAGACACTAAACAGATAACCCAAACCCAATCTGATCAGTGGCTGAGAGGGCAGCAGATCCAAGGGACTGGAATCACACAGTGGGGCAGCTGATTCAGCCTCCTCACGACCAGGAAGTGTCCTGGGGGAAGTGACATTTAAGCTGAAATTAGAAAGAGAAAGGGTAAGTTAGCCAGGGAGAAAGATCTTAGAAGGACCATTCCAGAACTCTCGCTAAGCTTGGAACACAGGATGGTGTGAGGCCACTGAGGACCTGTGGCAGTTCTGCCAGAGTCGAAGCTGCAGGGGGAGAGAGGCGAACCGGGAGGCGGGCAGGAAAGCAGAGGTTTGCCTGGAAGGGCTTGAAGGAGCGTCTTCTGCCAGGTGCATCTGCAGGAATGCGGAGGCTGGGTGTGGCTTGGGCTGGTGCTCCTGGGGAGGAGCAGTGATGGACATGTGTTTCTAATTAAGCCCTCGGTGTCGCTAATGCGAAGGCCTTCGGGGCCAGCTGAAGAATCTCCATGAGGTATGGCTAGGTGACTAAGCAACGTGTGCGTGGGGAGACTGGTCCCCATAGTCCAACCTGGGCAGACAGCAGCCACCTGGATCCAGCTAAGTGATGCTATGGGAAAATCAAGAAAATCGAGGGCTCTGCATTTGAATATTAATGGCCAACCTTTACCGAGCGCTTACTCTGCACCAGGCACTCTTCCCCAGGTCTTCCTTTCGTGAGCACTTTTAATGCTCTCACGTCTCTGTGGGGTAACTAGGGTTACCCCCTTTGGCGGTGAGGAAACGGGTCTACAGGGTGTCGGTGGCAAAGCTGGAGACTGGGGGGGCGGGCAGGATTTGAACCCAGGGAGGTCTGTCTTTAGGGGCCCGACCAGATTCTTTTCAAAACCCCGGATGAGGAGTAGGGGTAGGGAGACTAAACAGCCAGCCGAGGACTGGAGGTCGCCTGCCTTAGAGCTCTGATGAAGGGGACAAAAATGAACTTCATAAATGTAAAATGATGATGGATTTAACAATTTGGCTCACTAATATAAAATAGGCCTCTTTTAAAAGCTGCCTTGTCCTTCATGGATCAAGATGTACCAGGCATTCGGGAAGGGTGCCTGTGATGTGGGTCTCAAGTTTCGGTGTGCATAAGTCTCTTTCTGGGTTTTTTTGTTTAAAATGCAGACATCTGATCTTGTGGGGAGAGTGTTTGATTCAAAGACCAGGGTCAGGGCCCAGCAATATGCATTCTAGCATATTTAATGAAGCCCCAGTATAGTTCTGCTGTGGATGAATCCAGGACCAACTTTCAAGAAGTAGTGCAATCCACATGATCAGAAAAGGTCTGAGCCAGCCTCCAGGTGAGTGATGAAGAGGGTGAGATGCTACTTCTGTCTCTGGGCACCAAATCCGGAGAAAGGACTCTGCGTTTGAGTTCAGAAATAATGACCACGCCACGTCTCAGTCACATGCCCCTCCCTGGCAAAGCCACCTCACTGCCCAAGCCTCAGCTCGCTCATCTGTAAAATGGACATAGTAATGTGACAAGGACCGAGTTCCTTATCTTCTTAGCTGTGCAGTATCGAGAAAGTTCAGAACCTCTCTGAGCCTCAGTTTTCTCATTCATAAAATGGTCAGTAATAATAGCGAAGACATTATAAGACTGTTGGGTAATAAAAATAAAAATAAAAAAGACTAGTAGGGAAAAGAAATGGGAAGAGAAATGGGTAAGTAATTAGGAGACTGCTGATAAATGTTTCTTCCCTGCTCCGTCCTACTTTATTGGTCCAGTTAATTGCTTCCTCTGGGTGAATTTATTGCTTTGAAAGGAGATGCTCATTCACAGTAGGCATTTAGCTCAGATGGTTAAGATGTGGAATTAATGAGATCCCAACTGTGGCTTGATCCCCAAGGTGTTGGGGCGTTGTTTCTGTTTAGAAGCCCTCCCGGTTGGTTTCCTCACTTCAGTAGGCAGCCACTGCCAGCCCGGGGACCCGGCGGATCAGGGCAGGTGAGGGAGGGTAGGCAGAGGGAGGGGGTCACCCATCACCATGGCCAGCCAAACCTCTTCACAGGACACACGGGCCCCTCTGCAGTGATCAGCAGCAGCATCATTGAATCAGAAGACAGCTTGTTATTATGAGTTTATTGATGGACGGCTCAGCAGGGCTGGAAGAGCTCACCAGGTGTCCCGGAAGGCTCAGCCAGGCCAGAATGGCACCTGGACAGCCTCTGAGCCCCTTGCCCAGACCCTTGGGATGACCTTGGTCAATCTGTAGGGGACTCTTGGGTGGGACCTCCCTGCCTTCAGACAAAAGTGACAAAGGAAAACTTGTATATGGAGAAAACATCAGTGGGAGGGGTGACTCTGGAGCAAGTCGCATTTTCCGTAAAGTCTGCCTTGACACCACCCTGCCTTTGGAGGGAGCAAACTACCTGCTTTGTGCCCACAATTCCTGAGCACCTATGCTGCTCCACTGTATCTGTTTGACTTTATTGATAGCAGTTGTTGGTCACACAATGCTTTAAACATTGTCCTTGTAAAAAATGGAAAATTACAGGTATCTAAAGACCCCTTTGTCCTCTGTTCTCATCCCAGTACCCTCCTCAATGTAATCATTGCTTTTATTTTGTATGTATCTTTCCAGACCAATAATAGTAATGACAATAATAATGACTGTTGTATTAATATTGATAATAGTGGACATCCGTTGAGCACTGGGTATGAGCCTTATGTCAGCTCATTTAATCCTCACAGCGCTATGATGTAAATACCTGGTCCATTTGCCTCCTTTTACAATTCCCATTTTACAGATGAGGAGACTGAGGTTTAAAGGGTTCCAGAAGTGTCCCCGAGGTCACACAGCCAATCAGTAAACGGCGTAACGGGAAGTTGGGTCCTGGAAGTCTGAGCTCAGAGTCTCGCCCTCAGCCATTACGTTCCATGTTCTCTACATGTTTATATATCCATCGAAGACAAATGCCCTGTGTGTTCATGCATGTGTACGTGCAGAGTGGATTATTTTTAAAATATGAATAGTTTCACATCAAATAGGAATAGCTTTTTTTGTTATTGCTTATTTTTTTCAGATTTCGACCAGCAACGCCTTTTGGAATTTTTGCCATGTCAATAGATACAGACTTACTTTATTATTTTTAATGGCTGTTATTTTGTTCTTTCCCTGTTGATGGATCCATTTAGGCGTTTCCTTTCCGCTTTGTTTTAAACTAAAATTTACTTTTAAATGTCAATTGAAGTGTACTTTCTTAAACACTTAGGATTTACATTTCGACAAAGGATATTGCCACGTATATTGACCCTGCATCCTTGAGCACGGATTGTGCATGTTTCTTGTGGCCTGTGTCCCTTGCTCTCACTTATATGCATGTCTGACTCTGCGTTAGACTGAACAGACTGAGGGGACAGACCTTGCCCTAGTCCCTTCTGTATCCCCAGCCCTGGCCTTGTGCCTGAGGTATAGTTAGGGGCTCCGTGAATGTCTGAATGAATCAATGATTAAATGGTGTATTTATTATCTATTGCTGCTTAATGAGCTACTACAGAACTTAGCAGCTTCGAAGAACACGCATTTCTTGTTGCATCTTTTCAGTGGGTCAGGAATTCAGGCAGAGCTTGCCGGGCCCTGGGGCTCAGGGTGTCTCCCAGGCTGCAGTCAAGGTGTCAATAGGGACTTCCGGCCATCTCAGGGCTCAACTGGTGAAGGGCTGCTTTCAGACTCCTGTGGTTGTTGGTAGGATGTAATTTCTCATGGCTGCTAGAGTGAGGGCCACAGTTTCTCTTGTCTCTTGCCACCTGAGCCTCTCTAATGTGGCAGCTTGCCTTATCAGAATGTGCAAGCCCGGGAAGGTCATATAGTCTGCCAACAAAACAGGAGTCACAATCTTTTGCAACCTAATCACAGAAGTGACATCCCCCATCATTTTCATTGTGTTCTATTGATTAGAAGCAGGTCACAGGCCCCAGGCACATTCAGAGGGAGGAGTTTACAGAAGGGTGTGAACACCAGGAAGGCAGGCTCCACTCAGAGTTTAAAGGGCCTACCTAGAATCACACAGCCAGCAAGGGAAGGGTCAGCCATTCCAAGCGAGGAATTTTTCTATGAGTTTAAGCATTAAAACAGACCATTCAGTCCTGAGGTTTGGCTTGACATAATCTCAAATGTAAGGGGTACTTGACAGGAGGGTTATAAAGAGGCATGCTGGTGTGGTGGAAGGAGGAGAGAGTCGATTTTGGAGGTAAGAGACCGAGGTTTGAATCCCGGCTGTGTGCCTTATGCTTCATGACTTTGGGCACCGCCTTTAGTTACCTCCCTTACCCTCAGTGTCTCCATCTGCAAATGGGGCCATTGTGCGGACGAAATGCGATAACCAATATGTTCGGGAAGTGCCCCTCAGAATTTCTGGAACACGGCCTGCAGTCCGCGGACGCGGCTGCTGTTTTTGTGGGAGCTGGTTGAGTGGTGCTGTTGTTTATAAACATGTATTACACGCTTCTGAAGTCTTCTTCAAAATCCAATTATCAGTTGTTAACTGGGCTGAGTCCGTGGCTCTCCTTCTGAGGTATCGTTGATGATGACCATTTTCTGTTTGTTGACTTTGCACACACAAACCCACTCGATTAAGAATTGATGGGGAAAAACGTCGTAATTCAAGTACATAAAAGATGTTCCATGAGAGGAAATCTTGACAGCCATGAAATTAGTGCATAAGTGTGGTTGCCATGGTTAATCGTGACTGAATAACTGGCCTCAGTGGGAAGCTGACAAGTTAGACAATGGCTGTTAGGGGAATTTACCCACTGTGGGCTGAGGACAGGGCCCAGAAGGCACGCATCAGGCGGTGGGGTTTTAGGCAGATGGTTGCCCCTTTGCTCTATGGGTTTTGGACCAATTGAGAAATTAATAAATAGCAAGAGAGGGATAAAAATATCAAATCTGTTGCTGGCTAACCTGGATCGAAGAAAAGAGCTTGGACGTGAGAACCTAATTGGCTTTCTTAATACCCCTCTTCTCATCTAGAACTTGAGACTCTCTTATGGGGAGAGCTGGGAGTGCGGAAGATGGGTCAGGGGAGGGGGAGGAAGTTGGAGACACCAAAAAGGAACAATGGACCAATGGAACGCAGACTTTCGTCAACTTGCCAATCAGATCATTGCTTGGCCTCTCAGGGGGAGGAGTCAGTGGGAGGTGGGAGGAAAGGTAAAGGCTTGTTAATAATGGTACAAGTCCCTATTTTATGAACCAGCCTGGACATTGGGTGAAGAAGACTCTGGCTCCTGCCTCTCATCAGAGAATATGATTGTCGTGATCGTACCAAATATCTATTGAGTTTTTACTGTTTGTCAGACTTTGTGCCAAGCCCTTTGAATGAATAATCTCGATTAGTCTTCAAAACAATCCTTTGAGAGGGAAAATACAATTAGCCCCACTGTAATACCTTGTCAACAATCCAAGTTCCATAATAAGTAAAGTTCAGGCTGAGATTTAAATCCTGATCTTCCTGCTCTCAAACCCTGTGTTTTTTAAATGCCAATTTTCTAGAAAGTGATCCATGCACTTCCTGATTCAGAATCATCAGGGATGTATTCTAAAAGTGCAGATTTACAGCAGATTTGACTCCCATCCTACTGACTCAGGAGGTCTGGGGATGGGCACAGAGATGTGCACGGTTAAGTCAGGACACCAGGTGACCTAATGCACACAAAAGGTTTAGAATAATTGCACTGGAAAGATAGATTTCCAATTCAGCTTCTGCTAATTTACCTTTGGGACAAGAAAATGGGCATTTGTTTGCAAACAGGATGTTTTCTTCCTGATTTTTACTAATTTATTGAATCTGGCAGCTACTTTGGGGCTGGATAAGTTAAGCCTCCTTCGTTTGGGGTATCTATACTCCTGCAGTGGTCTGGATGTCACCCCGG
>CM053501.1:2027481-2051397 GCA_028627145.1 Eidolon dupreanum | reverse complement strand
GGTGATCTCACCTGTAAAATGGGGTTGCCGAGAGGTCCTGCCTGGAGGGATGAGGGTCACGTGAGATAATCCACGTGAAGCTCCCAGCACTGTGCCCGTAGCACGGATGGCAGCAACAGTTAATGTCACGAGCACCCATGGAGTTCTTACAGTAGGTGCTCAGTAAATGCTGTCTGGTAGGGTGATTTTCACCACTCCTCCTTTTAAATGACAGTGTGGTTATTTATGACTGCTTCTCGTCTCTCTTCTGTTCACTCATTCCTTCATCCAGAAGGTCCACTGAGTCTTCTCTGTGCTGTGCGCTGACCCCCATCCCTCCAGACGGAGGAATAGCGGGAGAGAGGGTAGACGGTCCCTGTCCTCAGGGAGGGCACAGTCTTCCTCTTCCTTCCCCGCCCCGCTTCGTGTTCCTCTCTCTCTCTCTCTCTTTCTCTCCCTCCCTTCTTTCCTTTCTCTCTTACTCAAGGTCCACCTTCCTTAGACATTTCACGGGTTTTCACTGAGGGTCTCTGCTGTGTCCCAGGACGTGGGACACAGTGGGGAACAAAGCGAGCACCATTCATGCCCCAGAGCAGCAGCGACTTCACCTGGAGCGTGGGCGGTGCAGGCTCCACCCGAGTCCTGAGTCCTGAGCCCTTGGCCTCCAGCCAGGTCACATTGCCCTGCCCGCTCCTCACCCTCAGCGTCCTGCCCGAAGCGCCCTCACGTCCTCTCCTCAGAGCCGGGGGCTGCTGGGACTTCCTGGTCCTCCACGAGGCTGGGGACAGAGCCGGCACATGGCCCCCCTGGCCTCTGACTGGCTGCTTTTCCAGGCTTCTGGGGCCCTGCCCCGCTTTTCGGTGTGAAAGGCTGGAGCTGATGACGAGGCTCGTATCACTTGAAGAGAGACGTGGCCACGGCTCAGAACCAACCGTAGCTTGTTGGCTTAAGGTCTGGGTTACACGCTGGACGTGACGCTCGACCCGTCCGACCCTGGCTTTCCGCCCGCATTAGAGGGCCTTGGTGCCCTGGGCACGGCCTCGCTGGAGCAGTGTGCGTTTGGCGAGCAGGGCTGGTGGCGACGATGCTGTGTCGTCCCCGCGCACGTCCACTCAGCACGGCGGTCACGGCGTGGCCACGTGGCACGATGTCCAGGTGACAGCCCCAAGCCTCACGCCGGGTCCACAGCGCGAGCACCCCCTGCCCTGCGTGACACGCCCGTCCGCGCGTGCCGTTTCCCTGGCGGAGACACACGCGCTCGGATCACGGTCCGGTCGTCGCACGCACGTTCCGGATGCCGTGACCGGCCGACGTGCGGCGCAGCCGATGGCGGGAGCTGCCGTCTCCGTGACCCAGAGTCTCTTGTGAAACGTCCCAGAGCTGAGAGAAACAGGGGCCGGGGTCCTTGTGTTCTGAAGTGCGGGGTTAGGGTCCTTCGAGAGGACTTTGGTGGGCCCCCCAAACTGGAATCCCTAAAGTTAGTTAGCCCGTCCCCAGCCCCCCGACCCTGGAGGAGAAGGCTGAAGACCCACACAGGAGCGGAAGAGAGCGGAGGGCGATAACCCAGGGTGGAAGGGTGCCCGCGGCTCTGAGCACACGGGCGACGTTTTCGTGCCCCGGAGTGTACGCCTGGACGTAGAACCGTTTGGTCGTGAGGTGGTGCATCTGTGTCTCTTCGAAGGGGCCGTATCCATTTTTACTCTCACCAAGGTCCTTGTCTTTTCCATGTCTGCCTAACACTGGAGGTGTCTGTTTCTTTTACGGATCGTCAGTCTGACAGGTATAAACCCTGCCGATGTTTTAATGTTCGCATTCCTGAGTTTTAGTGACCAGGGCATGCTTTTTATTTTTATTAGCCGTCTAGGTTTCTTCTTCAATGAACTGCCTACTCATAGTCAGAACCTTTCTCCATTTTTTTCCCAAAATGTGTGCCAAGGTGACTTGATCCGGAAGAGGGACCGTTTCCTGCCTCTGCTTGGCATGGGGCCCTGCTCGAGATTCTCGTTGGCCTTCTCCTGGTGGCCTCTGTCAGCAGCGGCAACAGTGAGGTCCCCTGAAGCTCTTCCTAACTGGGAGACACCAACAAGGAGGACTTAGGACCCGGGGGGAGGGATGGGGAGGAACCCCCGTGGAGAGGGCAGCTGGCAGACTGGGACAGTGTGCAGCGACTGCAGAAACTCTCAGAGGCATTGAAGGAGGGACCCGCGTGAACACACAGAGGCGGGGTATAAACACTTTGGGACGTCGTGAGTAACAGGACATCTTCAGTGTGGCTCTGCGTGTCCGTGAGGTGGTGAGGCAGGGGCGTAACTGGATTGTCAGACATCTTAGCCTGTTCTGGACCGTGGAATAACACAGCGTCCGTTAAGTCTTTGTATAACCCTAGCAGCCTACGTACACACCGAAGGGAGAAGTTAACCCCCCGGAGATGCTGCTGCTTCCCCAGACAGGCTCTTCCCCATCCTGTGGTCCGATCTTACCTTCTTTTCTCTTCGGGAGTGGGTTCCCACTTCCGCAGCTGTGCTGGCCCTGGGTGGGGTCACATTCTTACTTAACATCTCCTTCAGTTGAGGCAGGACGGGATATTCGAACAGGACTGCGCTCAAGGTCTGTGACTATAGCAGGAAGCCAGCAAAGAGACCCGAAGGAAATGGTCAGGCTTGAAGGGGAGCCGCCCTCTGGGCACACCTGTCTCATTAATGGGGTCTCAGGAAGAGTGGCCCATCCCGGCACTTGTTGGCCTGGCTTCAGGCCCCGCCGTTAGCATCTCCTGCCCGGAAAGACTGCTGGGGACGCCCAGGCTGTCCAGTTCAGGGCAGAGGGCAGTGGAGCTCACAAACAGTTCCTTTCCCCACCTGGCTGACGACCACTTCCCCTGGATGACAGACGCAGTGACGAACTCGTTCTCGGGGACGACCCTGTCCTCTCCCCTCGTGGTTGTGGCCTTTCCCTCGCAGACCTCACTGGGACCGCGATGCCAGGGCATGTCACTGTGTCCTAGCAGTCAGCTACACTGAGTGGCAGACACATTTAGCAACGGGGAGTCATTTCGTTGCAGCCTCTTAGAAATTAGGTATTTACAGGATTAATTAACAATAACAAGAAGTCCTTGTCTCCAGCTGAGGGATGTGTGTGTCCTCTCTCCGAGCCCTGGAGACATACTTGACATCGTGGGGATGGGTCACCTCTATTAACCTTCAGCCACCGGCAGGACTATTTCCATTTTTCTCAGCACCAAAGCCAGTAACAGCAACCCTAACGAGATGGGCCGGTGGCCTTTGTGTGGCTGCTGCCATACCACCCCGAAGGCTAACGTTTTGCTCCAGACATTAGCAGTGGCTGCAGGCTGTTTGAGAGAAAGAACTAGGGTACAACTGGAGGCCACCTTTCACGGCACTGAAATTGAGTATGGAGTGACGGATGGCCTGCCTCCAGCCTTCCAAACCCTCGACGCTCTTTTTCACGGACTGTCACAGGATGACTGCAATGAATGATATGTTTTTCTCTACCTTGGAAAAGAGAGAGAGAGAGAGAGCTGGGACATGACAGAGTTCAACCCGTTCTTCCTGGGAGTGGCCTCGTCATCTCAAAGGTGGCCCAGTTTCTCAAAGAAGTCCGAGAATATTCAGCGTTGCTACTGTTCCTACCACAGGGAACTAACTAATAATCGAGTGTATTAATAACACATATGTGCTCAAGACACTTAAAAAGATTATAAATAATTCCCACAACCCCCTTTTGAGGTCAGTAGTATTATGTTGTTTTACAGATGACACTGTAGCAGCTCAGAGCCTAGCGGTAACTGACCCGGAGTCGATCCGCTGGGGAGGTCAGGATTCGAGGCCGGAGAGCACGACACATGTCCTCACGCTCAGGAGCTTGCCCCTGGGGCTGGTGCTGCTGTGAAAGTGTCGGATTTTGCCACCACCCTTTTTCACTCCTGAAAGTGCTGTTTGGTGTCCCTATTTTAATCAAAGTCAGTCAAAATTATTTTTGATTTCAGAGCTTTTAGAGAACGGCATGCCAGCTGGGAGACATGCATAGGCCAGGGCCGAACATCTCTGGCCCTGAAGATAGAAATACGCCCTTGGAGGCAGTCAGTAGCCTTGACCTGAGGACAGTGAGGCACCGGGGAGATCAAGGGGTCTTTTTCTTGCTTTTTTTCTTTAAGTATTTTTAACAGTACAGCGCGCCTGACTGTCTGTCTCCTCGCAGGCTGTGAAATTTCCTGAGGCACTTTTGTACAATTCTCTAAGTCATGCGGAGAGAAATGTAGGGGAAACCACTTTCTCTCTCGAGTAGTTCTACCTTGGCCTGTTATTTAAGAGTTCTTGATCGTATTACTCTCAGAAGTATTTGCAAGGTAACTTCTTCCAGCCTCCTCTTTCAGTCCACCCTCTGTGGAGAAGGGAGACCTCTACCGACTTGTGATATTGGGAGAAGTACCATACCTGGGACTCAGCCTCTCTCCCTCTGTGTTTCTTGGGCTAGTCTGCCCTCAGGGGGAGGGATTCTTCCTGTGCTCCATCTTTCCATGTGGGAATCCTGACTGAGCTGTGGCAAGAGGTCCATCTCTGACTGTCCTCTGCCTGAGGGGCTCTCTGGGGACCTGTCTTCTCTGCAGTTTCGGACTGTCTCATGGGTGTTTGAGTCAAGATCTAAATCGTTTGGGTGGGAGGTCCATTTGCCCTGGCTCCAGCCAAAGTTCTCCAACTCCTCCCTCCCCTCCAGTAATAGAGCTGATAATTCATCTCCGTCCGTCCATTTCTTGAATCTCTTTCTCCACTGGTTCCAAACTCAGAGTGAGGGGATTTATGGGTATGATTTGTCGGCCACCCTGGTCCTCAATAGTGTGAAGCGCTCACCTGTGAAACCTCAACCGATTGTGAGGAGTTCGATTTGGGAAATGGTCAAATCATAGATTACTTGGGAAAGCCATATTGTAATTTCCCAGTTCTTACAGCCAACCAAGTGTTATCAAGTCGACAAGCGGTTCTGAATCTTGGCTGCGTATTAGAATCACTGGGAACATTTTAGACTCTTCTGATGCCTTGAGCCTATCCCCAGAGGTTCTGATTTAATCATCTGGAGGTAGGGTCTGGACACAGGTTTAAAAAAAACTGCAGAGGAGTCTAAAGTGCAGCGAAGTCTGGGAACAACTGAAATGAAGAAGCTGCTGAGTAGGTCAGTGTTTTCCAAAGTACAGCACTTGTGACATACAGGGTGTGTGAGAGGGTGTGGATGGTGGGGTCTGGCCTTCAGTAACACTGGAGTACACGGCGCAAAAACTTCCCCTTGCTAATGTGCTCTCAGTCTTCCTGATCAGGGGAGGGAGAGAGTCTCAGTGTATTGGCGATAGACCCTTAACAGCTAGCTTTTGTTTTTTTAACAAAGAGGGAGGACAGTAGTCCCCCACATCCATGGGGACACGTCCCAAGACTCCTAGTGAGTGCCTGAAACGTGGACAGGACCGCACTTGTATATACCATGTTTGTTCCTATACATACGCACACCTTTTCACTTAAAAGAAGCACTTTACGACTTCTCCTTGCCATGTTCACATTGCTGGCATCACTACTCTTGCACTTTGGGACCATTATTAAGTAAAATAAGGGTTACCTAAACACAAGCTCTGCGACACCATGACCTTTGACCTGATAACCAAGGTGGCTACTATGCGATTCACAGGTGGGCGGAGGGCAGCGTCCACAGCATGGAGACGCTGGACACAGGGATGATTCACATCCCAGAGGACTGAGCTGGGCACTGTGAGATTTCATCATGCTCCTCAGAATGGCGTGCAATTTCAAACTTATGAATTGTTTATTTCTGGAACTTTCCATTTAATATTTTTGAACTGCTATTGACTGAGAATGCAGACAGCAAAAGCATGGATGAGGGAGACTACTGTAGACATCACTTTCAGACAATCGTCTAAGGTAAGAATTATTGACAGTCTTTGGTCTTTTTAAAAATGGTGTCTATTTATTTATGGCGGGTGATACTGGTTTTCTAATTATGGTAGCGATACAGAGTTTTCTTTAGAAAAATCTGTGGTTGTTCTTCTTGGCTTCACGTTGGAATCATCTGAGGAGCTTTAAAAAATACTGTCTGGATTACATCTCAGGTGTTGGGATTTTAAAAAGCTTCCCAAAGGTATAAAACCACCTTTTTAAAGAGCAGTGTAGTGTAGTGCTGTTCAGGCTTTAATGTGTGTGTGAATCACCCGGGAATCTTGTCAAAATTCAGATTCTGGTTTAGTAGGCCAGGCAGGGCCTGTGAGTCTGTGTTTTCTTAAAGGTCCCAGGTGATGCTGCTCCGGTAGGTGGACCCTAGTTTGAGGAGCAAGGCCCTAGTGGAAATTGCTTCTGTAAGAAATTCTATCTGAAATAGTTCCATATAAATAGAAATAATTTCATGTAAATAACACTGCACCAATTCCTGTGTGTGTGTGTGTGTGTGTGTGTGTGTGTGTGTGTGTTTTGGGGGTAAATCTGTATCTTAATACATAAAATTTTCTTAACATATATATTGCCTTCCTTGCTCAAATGCAGTTCCCAAATGATTTCAGCACCTTGGACAGAAGCAAGGCAATTGTTTTAAAGGGCCAGCACCTAAACTTGGGAAGGACCAAGAGATGAAATCTATGTATAACAGCATTTGCAAAAAAAAAAAAGTGGGGATTTTGAAAATATTATTGAGGGTTGGGCTAAAAAGTTTTAAAAAGTATATACCTTTTTAATGCTTTAGTGGCCAGCAGAGTCTGTTATTTCATCTGCCATCGTGTGGGGCTGATACCCTGTCGAATTTTGTCAGACACGCGAATGGGGTCGTGAAATAGGACCATGTGATATTACGAACTGATGATTCCTGACTCCTCATTAGTGAGACCAGAGGGTGGCTTTAGCTCAAATATCAACCTTGCATGATGAAAAGGCTAATGGGAACAAGTGGCTAATTCAGGAGGGAGCGTGTGGGACGTCAAGGAAAAGACGTCAAAGTGACTCGTGGAGTCAGAGAGGCCTAGGCTCCGGTACCAACTCACAGACAGCTCACTGCCACCTCGAGCAAGCTTAGTTAATCCCCCAAAGGCTCAGGTTCCTCATCTGCAGAGTGGAGGTGAGACCATTCCCTCCATGAGTTGCGATGGTTAAGTGAGGTACGAAGACCACAGCAGTTTCTTCTTCCCTCAGTGGTTTCTCACCAGGGCCTACAGATCTCAACATGATTTTGCTCCTGCACACCCCTCCCTGCCTTCTTCCATACCATGCTCCCCGGAGTCACTAACTTCAGCAAGACTAGCCTTCTGTTTGTTCCATGAGCACTGGAGATTATTTCCATTCTAAAGACCTTGTCCCTTTTGGTCCCTTGGCCTGGAATGCTCTTTGTGTGGCTGTCTCCCTTTAATTCAGGATCCATTTCTGTTGCCACCTTCTCAGAAAGATCTTCTCTGTTTGACTCGCCTGTGTTGTTTCTGCCCGACCCCTGTCACTTTCTCTCGTTTATTTCCCAGAACTCATCACTCTCTGAAGTTATCTCATTTGCTTCCTCGTGTGTTGTTTCTCCTATCAGTAAGTGCCACAAGGGCAGGGTTTCTGTCTGTCTTGCTCACTGATGAGTCACTGTGCTTAGGATGGATCCTGGCACATAGTACGTTTCAGTACATATTAGTTAAGTAAATGAATCACCCTGGGAGTGCCTGGTACATGTGGTTGTTAAATGAATGTCCACCCTGTTGATTCTCTTTATTTCCTTCCCCAGACATGTTCAAGTTCATGGTCTGGTCATTGGAGATGCTCAGGATTAGTAAAAGAAATTTTTAAACAGCAAATTTGTGAAGGTCTTTATATTTCTGGGAATGTGCTAGAAAATCGTTGGAAAGAGGGCCTATCAACATCGGGTTGTGTGACTTTGGGCGAGGTGATCTTCTGGGCCTCAGCTTTCTTTTTTGATATCTGAATGAAATAATTTCTAAGATCCCCTCCAGCATCCAGTGATAAGTGAAATAAGGCTCTCACCTTTGATGGTTCATCTACAGTTGCTTCCTGTCTCACTTTGCTGTTGTTTTATTTTTCGCTATTTTGGGCCTTGGAGTCTGGCCACTGGGGACTGCGTCACCTGCACTCTCTCCCTGGCTGGCTTCTGTTTGAGCTTGGCCAGTGGAGGTGTCAGCGTGACACAGAAGGTAAGGAAGAGAGAGGTTGGGGTATCCCCACCTTCCTGTCTGGCATCTTACGTCTGGCCATGGTGCGACATCTGCTTGCTGGAAGGCCCCTCCTCCAAAGCATGGGCCACACTGAGCTGCAGTAACTCTATTTCCTCCTGTCATCAGGCCTAGGGAGGTAAGGCCTCCCATTATTTCTAGTTCCTAAGTGCTTTAGCACCTCTTCTTGATTCCTGCTCAGACCCCTTTTAACGGTCTCTTAATTAAAGGCTTTTCATCAAAACCAGCTGAATGAGACTCGCTTCCCTCCAAGAGGACTCTGACTGATACGCAGTCCATTTGGAAATATATCCAGAGAAGCAGATTTGAAGAACCATGAAAAACCATTCGTGGAGTTAGTAGCCATCCCTGCAAAGAGTTCTTTTTGGATTTGATCTGGATCAAACAGTTTAAGCCTCACTCCCTCTTGTTCTCTCCAGTGGAGACAAAATACCGTGTTTCTGACATCCACTTGGTCACACAGCTCCTTGGACCTAATTACTCCTCATGCAGAGCTGATGAGAAGGCACCTCTCTCTCCAGTGGTCCCACTTCCTCTGTTTTAATCAGAAAAGTTTTTTTTTCCCTTTTGCTGGAATGACAGTGACACATTCTCCCAATAAACCCAGGAAGTTCACAGTATCAATTTATCCCAGTAGACGTGAGCCTCTAATCCGCCTTATTGTGTCTGGCAAGAATGCAGGTTAATTGCACACTTTCCATCCGTGGAGCTGAGGCATCACATTGAGCTGAGCACACTAATAAAAGGATGATTACTTACCAGTCCAACCTGCATCTGCTCGCTCTTGTCCCGCCTCCCTGAGTCGGTGAACAAAATTAATGACGACACTGCGTTCATGTCCAATAGCTTCTGATGGCGATCTTTTTAACAATTCTTGCTTTTCTGTACTTCCCTCTCAACTACTTGTAAGTTACTTTCATTCTCCAAGTTGATGCAAAGATAGATTGTGACAATAGTTTGTGGGTGGCTGTCAGAATTGATGGTGGTTTGTGTGGGAAATGCATAGCTAGTTTGAGAGCTGTGGTTAAAATTCCAGATAGAGTCAATTTTAAAAAGTTTCTATCTTACAGGGAAAGGTCACACTGAGTGTTTTAATTATGACGCTGTTATAATATATCTCATGCTTGGCTGGCCTGGGTTTGAAGAGTTGGAAAACCATGCAATATACACAGCTCTAAAAAGGGCACAAAAATAATGTGATCTTCTGGGCGATGAGTCAGAATCTTGCAGAGAAGGCAATGAGGCAGAGTGGGAAGGATGAAGCGGTAGGTGACCTGGGTTCTACTCTGGACGAAATCATTAACCTCTTTGTGGCCAGCATCCTCACCAGTTCTGCTATTATTAATCACCCACGAGGTATGTGCTGGAGTCACTATTAGCCCTATGTTATGAAGAGACAACTGAGACTCAGAGAGATTGAGAACATTGGCCAGGGCCACACAGCCAGGAAGGGGCAGAGCCTATACAGTTACAGCCTACACTAAGTGAGTTCAAACCTTGGTTTCCTGACCAGGAGAGCTTCTACTTACTTTGTAGGCAACTGGGAAAAAAAAGGAACTTTTGTACCATTTTCTATATAGGACAGTTTTTCAGAAATCTTCAAGGATTTACTCAAGGCCATACATCTAGTAAATGGTAGGACTGGAACATGAACCCATGACTGACTGAAATCCAAGTTCTTAGTCATTATGCTAGATTTGCACTTAAGATTATAGCTCTCGCTGTTTCAAAGACATGTAAAGGATGTGGTCAGAAGAGAATTCAGATTTATACCCAGTAAGCTACCTAATTCAGGATCATCAGTGGCAGAGTTCAGTGGTCTTAAATTATGAAATGTATCTGGCTAACCAAGAGGCAGGTAGGACTCAGATCTCATTCTAGCTCAAGCACAAAGCATAAGTAAGATGATCGTTTAAAAAATTTTAATCAGAGTTCTGCAATGGTTTGAACATATATGCAAACGTCAAACACAAAGTGTGCACCATATTAGAATTTATTATAATACAAACAGCTCTAAACACAATATATTATCTGGTTAAGAAAATATGAACATTTACTCTTTTTCTATGGTAACGTTCTATTCCATCTTTGAACTGGAATAGCCAACAGTAGAATCTTTTATTCACTTCCGACGGGCCCCCCATGTTGGACCAGTAGGCACCAACTGTGCCAAGCAATCTTTTCCAATTGCAGAGGGTTTGCAAAATGGAAGTTCATGCCTTTTCGTGGTCTGTCTTTTACGGTTTGTTTGTCATCCTCCTCATTTCCTTCCCCTTGAGACATTTTAGTCCTCGCATTGTTCAGTGGAAAGACACAGCATGTACATGCGTCGTGTCACTGCATGTCCAGGGAAGGACACAAGTCACACAATGAGAGATGCTAGTTAACGGTCTTTGAAGGAGGAGGCATCACAAAAACCCGATATAAGGCAATTACTTAAGTGCCATCAACAGCAGCTGTTTACATGACAGGCTTGAAAATTCAAGGCTTTATTTCCAAAACTGGCCTGAAAGAAAAGGCTTAAATTAAACAAAACCAAAAACACCTTTCAATTATTGTCCACAATTATTACGATAAATTATAATAAATTAAAAGTTTGTAGATTATCTGAGAAAAATTTTAGGAGATATATATCAACCTAACCCAATGGGCATTCATGTGTGCATTTTAACCAGAACACAGAAACTCATTAGAGTGCCTTCAAGAATCAGACCTCTTTTACATATTATTTTATCAAAATGTAAAATATAGTCAGAAGGAAAAGAGACCACGATGCTACTTGGTATAGTCTCTATTGTTAAGAGAAGTAACAGATTAGTGTATGAGGAAAACATTCCAGATGCACAGCAGTTTTTGCTTTTTAAATATCAACAGTTAACTTTTACATATAATTAAAAATGTAGAGCGGAGAGCATTGAGATCCACATACACATTTTCCATCTTACATCCATTCCGAAAAAGGAATTGCTTGACCTTTATAGATATTGCACTGTGATTCATTTACGTATAGCTCAAAGTAGCGTTTTTTTCAGAGCTATGCATTTAAAAAATAAATGTGTATATATGTATATATATATATATATATTTTTTTTTCAGTGTAGGTAGCCTTTGGTCAGTGTTCATTCATAAGGGAGTGTGGTGGAATCACATTGCACACACATGAAATGAACACGCATTTGACCACACGTGCTTGGCAGAAAAGAAATAGAGATGCAATTTATAGGATCTGGGGAGTCTGCCCACCTTTCCACTCGATGCACATGTGCTCTGGGGAGACTGTCACTGGTGACGTTGGAGACATGAGTCTGTTTGCCCCTCAAACAACTTCCACGAGCCTTCCCTCATGGGAGCACCTTGTTGCGCCAGTGTGAACCTAATGTTCTCAGATACGTTAGTCATACAATATGGCCCCTAAACACAAGCCAACTCTGTCTTGTCCTCAGCCAAAAGAAAAAGGAAAAAAAAAAAACAAAATCAGCCACCTGTTCATTGCTGGAGAAAGACTTAGCTGTACTCCGCTGTGTTAGGTTTTCTAAGGGCTGGAATATGGTCCCAAATGGGCTTATTCCTGAAGACTTTGCAGAGGCAACTGAGCCTGCCAGATTGTTGTATTTTGCACTGACTCTGGAATCTAATCTTTGGGTAGGATGAGACTCTATTACAGCCATTTAAAGGGAGTAGGAATTAAAATCAGCACGAACGTGACTTAACGATTATGCTGAGTTAGTACTGAGGGCATTGGCTGAAGTTTAGGGCTTGCGTTACTGTCCATTTACTGCCAAGTTCCCCTTAAAAAGGGTTAGACAGGCCTTCTCATTTAGAAGCAAAACTGCAGTAAAAATCCAGCCTGAGGTACCAAAAATATTAGGCAGTTCCAAAATTGGGAAATTTCTTTCCAAACAGGGACAATTTCAAATACTGGGAATTTGGAGAGAAAAAAAGGCTCAGAGGAACTCCAATGTGCTTTCTCTTTCAAAACACGTCACTGGATGCATAGAAGCCTAATAGAAGTGTGTGCATGTGCATGTGTGTGTGTTTGTGTGTGTGCGTGCATGCACATACACATACACAAGTGGTAATTCCCAGGGAAGCCCCTATTAATTACCCCCTTGAACTGTTCTTGTCTTGGACAGGCAAGGAGGAAATAAATAAATAAACTCGTATTCTATCATTTTGCAAAGGATCTGGGTTAAATAGCTTCACGGAAAACTGGCACCACCCCTCGGAGCCACCCCTTGTCTGCATCCAAGGGCAGACAAGCAGACAACACGGGCACCTTGCCACGTCAGTTGCGTCTGTATTTGTGGCCGGATGGCAAAGCCAGCCAGCTGGACTGTGAGGCAGGGCCGAGAGTGCCTCTCTCCACACCTGGAGAGCTACGGTTCCTGACCCTCGAAAATTAAATCCAGTTCGGAAGTCACTTCAAAGAAAGCAATTTGGTGAGGGCTTCAGCAAGCGAGGAGGTGGGGCTGGCAACTCCATGTGACGAGCTTCTCCAGGAAGCCTGAGTGGTAACCGCAATGAGAAGCTGTTTTGAATAAAAGGACTGTACGCAGCTGACACAGGGATGGATTGGAACAATGGCAAGAGTGGGCTTATTTTTTTTGTTTTTCTGGGCTCAAGAAATCCTCCTTCCCCCTCCCGTGCACCAGGCAGGGTCTTTGTGTTGGAGGAGATAGATAAAACCTGTACATCATGGCGAATAGAAAGACTGCCTCTTGGACCCCAGGTCTGAGGGTCAGAGTTATATGGGTTTGGAGCCTTTCCAAAGATGCTCTAGCCAGAGTCTGGATGGGACTCGATACGCTCCTGTCCTCACAGTGTCATTGTACAGCTGGGGGTGCCAAGGCCACTTCAAGACCACAACCCTCTTTAGGACTAAGGGCACCTTGGGAAAATCCCGAATCGGTCAGCACTGTTAACTGCTGGGAACAGCAGATGGAAGTGATGGATGACCCAACTCTTGGAAGAAGAGTGTGGGCTCAGCTAAGGTGCTACTGTGGCTTGATGTGTCACATGAATGAGCAGTTCCCAGTGACTGAGGACAGTGCCAAAGCTAAGTCACAGACTGTTTCTCTACTGTGTGTCCTTACTGGCCACAGGATGATGCCACAACCTCCAGTGACACCTTCAAACTGGTAGGAACTTTAGCTGTCCACATGACTTTGTGAAAATAAATGCACAAATGGAAACAAGATTCATGCCCTTCTTTCTTCCCTTCCATCTTTTCTCATCTTCCGGTCTGAGAGGTGCTGAATCTGTGAAGACAGGAAGTCAGGTTAGTACTCTTAAGGAGAGCCGTTCGGCTGTCGCTTGGGCCACCCTCCTCCTCGAAGTGGATTAGACAGAGGCACCAGGTGCCAAACCAAGGAGGTCACGGGGATACTTTTATAGGTTTTCCATTTCTGTCGTACTGGTACACCAGCATCTTGATACAGTGTGAGTTGGCCGGCGAGATCCAGGGGCTACTCGTTATGGAAAAGTTATGGTTGGTGTAGAACTGTGCGGGTTGCTTCTGGCACTTGAAGAAGGCGGTGAGAGTGGCGGCCGCCATGGTGCGGAAGCGCTTGCTGATGAAGCAGTAGAGGAAGAAGTTGATGGCTGTGTTCAGAAGGGCCAGCATGTTGGCGACGTCGGACACGATGTGCACCAGCCAGCGGTTCTCGATGGGCGCCCCGTACAGGTGGTAGAGGATCATGACGATGCGGGGGGCCCAGAGCGTGGCGAAGATGGAGGTGATGGTGAACAGGATGGCGGTGGTTTTCCCCGTGGAGTAGCCTCGGAGGCGAAAGCTGCTCTTTCTCCTGAGCTTGTACACGATGATCGAGTTCAAGATGAAGAAGATGGAGCAGGGCACCAGGTACACGGTGAAGCAGTGGACCCAGATGAGGACGTGGTGCATGGAGGTGCTAACGTAGTCTTCAGTCCAGATGTTGGGCCACCAGTAGTAAGGGATGCTGGTCAGGAAGCAGGTGAGGTAAACGCTCACGATGACTTTCCGCGTGCGGGCCGGGTAGGAGACCGTGTGGTACTTGAGCGGGTGGCAGACGGCGATGTACCGGTCGATGGTTAAGGGCACGGTGATCCAGATGGACGTGTGGATGGAGGAGAATTCCAGCACCTCGATGACCTTGTCGGGCACCTGAGGCATCTGCATGTTCAGGATGAAGTCTTCCAGCAGGAAGTCCACGAACACGATGAAAAAGAGGACCAAGATGTCGGCGGCGGCGAGCGCCAAGAGATAGTTGTAGGAGGACTTCTGCCTCCTCGCCACCAGCTGAGACAGGATGATGACCGTCAGGACGTTTGCTGTGGAGGGAAGAGAATCTGCTTTATCTCTTGAGGAAGGTGACTTTATTGGCGGCTGCGGGGCCCCAGGCATGTGTGTATTGGGCCCTCCCCGTGAGAGTCCAAGGGACTGAACCAAAGGCTTCTGAGGGACAATCTGCATGACAAGTCACACCGCAAACAGGCATCTGGATACGATTTTGTCACAGTCCTATGCTCTTACTGTACTTTATTTGTTCCTCACACAGTTGTGACAGGTGGTGCTACCCCTGTCCTCACTTTACCGGGGCTCAGAGAGCGTAGGGAGCTTGCTTAGAGCCACACAGTCAGGTGACAGGGACCAAACCTAGATTTCCTAGTCCTCAATCCCACGCTCTTTCTTTTGTCCGACCGCATGAAAAATATGGGGCTGGGATGGCTTTTTGTGCCTCACGTTTGTGTAGGATATTGGACTATATGACCTCGTAAAAACCTTTTTAGAATCAGATTTTAGGTCCTTTCCTTTCTAAGCGGACTTAAAATCGAAGGAGCAGAGAAGATCATGACCTTCAGGTTAATTTAAAAAGAAATTATACTTGTTTTTAGAGTAAGTAATCTACGTACATGGTGCATAATTAAAAATAATAGCAGAGAAAAGTAGAATTTCCCTTCTCTCTTGATCTCTAGCCACCCGCGTACCCCTCTATTGGGTCGATCACAGTTAGTAAGTAATTTGTTTATATATGTTCATATAGTATGCATACATAGAGTTTTTGCATGAATAGTAGTGATGTATTATTTTTCTCGGGGTCAGATTTGTTTTGAAAACACACGCACATAATTTCCGATCAGTTTTAAAAACAAATGTCTCTTTGAACAAGATGCATCTGGAAAGCCATTAGGGACCCACTCTAGAATGATATTCCAATGGATAATGTTTCGAAGTCACTCTACACATTCATTCTCGTTCACTCTCACAGTCGACCCCGAAACATGAACACCATTCATCCTATTTTGCAAATGAGAATCTCAGAGAACTCGTGTCCCTTGTCTGAGCCCAGTGGCAGACCTAGAATCTAGACCTGGCTTTCTCTTTCTCTCTTTCAAATACTATGCAATAGTTCACATGTAAAAAACGTCTGGTAACATACACACCCTGATGTATGCAAATTAAACAGATTTTAACATTTTGCCATCTTTGCTTCAGTTCTTTAAAAAAAAAAAAGCGACACTGTAGAGATGGTTGAAGCCCCCTTTGAAATCGTTCCAGCTCCATCCTTTCCCTTTGTCCCCCACGGAGCTGCCGTAGTCAGGCCTGAGTTTGTGAACTCTAACACGCTGCTTTCTGCACTCAACGTTATATTTTTGGGACCTGTGTTTGGATTTTTAGGTAATTTGCCTCAAGCCACGTACCGAGTGGGGGAGGCAGAAAGTGATTGTAGCTCCATTAGACTTTAAGGCATGTGAAGTTCTGCTTTGATGATTTTTGGTCCTCAGAAAGGGTTCTCAGCTGGAGGAAAGGGGTTCCTGTTCCCTAGGTTGCCCTGACTTAGAAAATTGCCCATCATTTACCAGAACCTCTTTTTTCCCTAGCCATTAAGCAATGCTTACGTTCTCTCTTGTGTCCCCACCTCCCACGCCCACCCAGGCTCCGGGGAAGCAGGAATGAATAGTGCTGGGGTCTCCCGAGAACAAAAGACTATAAATATTCTGCAGAGAGTAAGCTCACCGCTGTCTCTCACTCCCCAGTTGAACCCTGCTTTGAAGTGTGGTACTAAAAATTCTCCATATCCAAACTCTTCAAAAATATTTCTGCCCCATCTAATTAATGCTTTAAGTCAGACAAGTCGTCAGCTGCTAAGGAAATTGCTAGGTATTCATATTTGACATTTCCTTAAGTTTCTAGTAATTGCCTCCCTGGAGAAACTAACCCGCAGACACTGAGTTTCCCATTCCTTTTGTAGAGGTAGATTCTCCTAGGGCACCATCGAGACCACTTAGGAGATACTCGGGGTGAGAGAGACCCGTGGGCCCCAGAGGCCCGCGGGGGAAAGGAAGGATGCTTGTGTATCGATTTTCTGAAAAAGAAATGAGAAGGTATTTTTCGACTCTTAAAGGCTGGACATTTGCTGTGATTCTGGGACCACATCAAAAAGTCTGTTCTTTTCCACCATGGCATGTTTTTCCTCAAAGAAAGGGAGTGTTGTTGACAGAATCCGTGTGTATTTCTAATGGACGAATAAGCGAAGAAACCCAAGTCACCACTGCCTGAAATTCCATTTCTCAGCTTTTCTCTCAGACTGACTAACCCAAGACTCTTTTGTGGCAACTCAGCCAGTCCAATCAAGCAAGCCCCAGTGAACTTCACGACCAGAACCTCCGTGCTTCTAGAAAGCAGATCCTGTCCGTCAGTGGTGTCACTGGACAGGTTTAAGCTCTCGGGTAATACAAAGCTCGTGTTTCGTGATTGCAAAGCTTTCTTGGTTATATTCTTGGGGGAATTCATTTCCTGTACTTTTTGCAGCTTACCGTGCTCAGATTTGAGAGGATTTGGGGAGTGGCTGAGAAAATGACACAGGCGGGCTGTCAGATTCCACCACGGGACGGTCTGCTGGTGCAGAGGGAAAGGGTCAGGGTCTTCCAGAGGCATTTTCTGTATCCATGAGGACTGAGAGGTCCCTGCAGGTTACTTGGGAGGGGCATTTGGAACAGAGCATCGTCAGGGAGTTCTGAGTTTGTACCTCTTACTTCCTTTTCTTTTTTTGTCTTTAAAATTATTTTTTTCATTACAAAAGCAAAACACTTGTAAAAAATTAAACATTATATCACTGTATAATATTATTGGCTGACTTCGCTATGAACAGGGCATTTCTAAGCATCTCACACACAATATCTCACTTAATCTTCACAACCACTCCATGAGATTTGCACTATTACTGAAGAGCATGGAGGCTCAGAGAGGTTAAGTAACTTGTCTGAGGCTACACAGCAAGTGAGTGGTAAGCCAGCACAATAAACCAGGCTTTTTTGTGTCCCGAGTTTATACATTTAGCTTCTACTTAGAAATTAGGAAGTGAAAGTCTACCCAAATCCCATCTGCCAGAGACGATGCTGTATCTAGCCTCATTGATGGCCATGAAGTGAGCAGCCTCCTGGTGTTTACACCTTTGTATAGTCTTGTCCCTTGGGCTGGAACTGGTCCTGTGACTTAATTTTGACCAACGGACTATGGCAGGAGTGGTACCGTATGCCCAGGTCATAAGTAGCCCTTCTGCACACTTGCCGTTGAAGTGCACCCTTTGGAACCCAGCATGGGCATGGGCTCTGGATGAAAGCTCCAGGGAGCTCGTGGTGACATCTGACAACCACGTGAGCCAGCTCAGTGGAACCCCCAAGTGCCTGCAGTCCCAGCTGCCCCTGGCAAAGCCACCCCGCTGAGCCCAGCCAGCCCAAGTGCCATGATAATCATTGGTCGTTATTTTAAGTCTCTAAGTTTTCAGGTGGGTGGCCGTGCTGCAGCAGATAACCAGAACAGAGGTGTATGAACCACTTGGTGTTGGTTCTCTCCGGGATGTTTATATGCCTTAATTATAAGCATAATTAATAATAAGGAGGGTCACAAAACGAGATCAGACAATAATATTATTGTGCAAGTTGATTTTTTTTTCCAGTTAGAAATAAATCTTGCATCTTTTTCTATGTCAATGATATTCACGAACTATTCACCCATAGCTAGATATTACTTATTCTATTTTTTGGCCACTGAAGAGCTTCGTTAAGCATCTTTGCGCATTTCCATAGAATAAATTCCCCAAAATAGGAATCCTGGTTCAAAGGGAGCTGTGAGCTCCCCTGGGGCTTTCACCCAGAGCCCCTCCCCTCCCCTCTCCTTCCTACTCTCCCTCCTCCCTCCCTTCTTAAAGGTAGCTAAGAGGCTTTGTAAGAAAAAGAGCTCAGCTTGGAGCAACAAAAGGGTAGACACCAAGGACTCTTCGACTGCAATGGCAGTTACGTGAATAGGAGCAGACCACTGAAACGCATCTGCTCGAGCCATGCCAGTCTTCAGAAAAAGATAGAGAATTGCTTATCTGGGCTGGTTAAATTCCTGGGATTACCTTCTGCAAATCCTCTTTCTCTGCATCCTAAATTATCTTCCTGTGAATACCCCCCAAAAGAGCCGTTCACCCCTTTCAGCCATCCTTTCTCCCCTGTGACTTAAATACGTCCCTCATCCTTCCGCTTGCCGGTCTTCTGCAATGGAAGAGTCGGCCCCCGTGCCCGCAGGCACACAGGGACCCCTGGCACCGGAAGTGCTTCCGCTGCTCTCGGAGCCATTCCCAGGACGTGCCCCGGGGACAGAGTCTTAGAAAAAGCAACATCTAAGCCTCCCAGGTGAGAAGCCAGCACTGGCCTTGTTTAGATCAGCTGGGGAGTGGAGACTGAATTTCATGATGGGACGTCACCTCCTGGCGATTGTCACCTCCTCCATTCTTAAAGCAGAAGGAAGGGGAAATACAAGGTGACGCTGGCGAGGCTTGCTGTCAGTCTTTTCGGCCTCTGTGGGTGGTGCTGGGAGGTCTCCAGGAGGTTCTGCCCTGGGGCTCCCAGGAGAGGAGCCTCCCGAGGGCCGCTGTCCCCTGCTGTGGTTACAGCCTCAGCTGCTACCAGCTGGCCAGTGGCCATCCATGCTTCCCATGGTCCTACTTGCCCCAAGGCAGACGCTTGGAGTGTGGACTGTCTTTCCTGCAGCTGGTTATTAGGGACACAAAGCTGTGGGCCCGTGAAGAGGCGGTCAGGCAGTGGGACTCCACCCTTCGTGAAAGTCCATCCGCGAGCAATGGCTTCCAGGTTCCCGGAAGGGTCCTTATGCTCCTTATAGGCTGAACCTCACCTCCAAATTATCCAGGTACTTAAGAACCTATCGTAATTGGAAGAGACGGTGAAGTAAAGTGGTTTCTCTCTCTGAGCCTCTGTTCTACATCTATGAAATGGGCAGCATAAGGAATACCCTCACGGGTTGTGACTGTATGAAACAGTGTGTAAGGGGCTGAGCTTGGCGAGCACTCGGTGACTGTCGGCTATGGTGACTTTTCACACCTGGCCAGTTCAGGAGACAGTCGTCGAGCCAGAGGCCAGGCCTTGTGCTGCAAGCGCAGGTGAGTAGGAGAGCTCTGAGCTCGCAGAGAATCCAGAGAAGATTCTAGTTTCCATTCGCAGGTCGTTCCAGGCACTAACAGCCCTGTCACCCGATCCAGACGCTCTCTGTTGCCCCTGACCTAGTCCTTCTAGCCCCAGCTGCGTCCCTCCTCCTGCCCTCACTTTGTCCCTCTGCTCACCGGAGAAGATCGTGGGTCATTATCTGTGGAACTCTACCCTTAAGAGCCATTACTACATGATGGCTCAGTTGTCTCTTGCATTTTCTGCAATAGCCTTTGTTTTTTTTAAAGCCCTAGTTCTTATTTTGACAACTGGTTTACTTTGGAGCTTTACTATCACCTTCCTCTCTGTTAGTTTTCTGGGGGAGACCCCTGTCAACCGATAGACTATGGCAGGGGTGACTCCACATGCCCAGGTCGTAAATGCTCCGCGTTTAGCATCGTGCGGATGCTTTTCAGAGCCGGGGTGAGTGCTTCTCCGATCTCGGAATCTCGCTTCGTTGCGGGTCCCCTGCCGAGAAGGAGCGCACAGCCTGGGGCAGGATGGCGGAAGACGCCATGGTGCCACGCTGGGCGCCACACTGGGTGCCACGTCGAGTCCCACAGCCATGCCTGGGCTTCGCGGTGCCGCAGTGGGTTGGCGATGTCTGCTGCGGTGGGGCACATGTGTGGGCTTTGTCTCGAGCGTCCTGGGCCTCCCGGCCTTTCCCCCAAAATTAGCAAAGCGGCGTGGACCAGGACTAGTAGGTCTCAGCTGCCTCTTGCAGATGAGTCGTCGGCAGGACCCAAGAGAGCTGCCCTCGCGGGCAGTCTGACTCGGGGCGGCGGGGACAGTGAGTCGTTGTCCAGGCTGCTGCGGGGCCGGAGCCAGTCTTGCCACTCAGTTGGCCTACCCTCGACCGCAGAATTGGTTCTGGCTTTTGGACCAGGGCGGCATCTTTGGGTAACCATGACAACTGCCAGGTCTCCAGTGGGAACCCACATTCAAATAGGTCAACAGATTTAGCAGTTTCCAAACCACACTCCTTGGTGCCAGAGTTCCATTTTCTTAGGACTGCCACACGTTGAGCGCCTGCCGTGTGCGGGGTGGTTCTGTGTAGATGAGACGATTTTATGTCATTTGCTGATGAACGTTTCTACTTTAAAAGTTAGGTATTTAGTTTAAATGGTGTTTGGGGGAACGTTGCTCTTTCCATTTAGGGTAGCGATAAAAGCCTGCTTATAAAATAAGTTCAGTTTATTTAAAAGGTTAAGTTGATTTCAAGAAAACCATCAGCGAGTAGAAGCGTCAGTAGCATGCCGTCCGTTGTACAAATGAGGACATGTTAAGAGAGGGTCAGCCACCTGCCCAAGGCAGGGCAGCTGGCAAGGTGAGGAGGCATTTGAGAGCCCTTGCTGGTGCCGTCAGGGGTGAAGGTATCACAAGTGATGGGCACAGCTGTGCTTCCTCAGCGCTGGGGTTTTGTCATGGAGACAGGTGTGCTTGAGGTGGCTCTCCAGCAAACACAGAGTGGAAGTTCCCAGAAAGGACAGGCTTCTTAACACGAGAGGCCTGAACTTTGGGGTCTAGTGGAGCCGGGGGGCCCCTGGAGCCGCACAGTCCCAGCTGCCACTCTTGGGCACAGTGTCTCAGTGCAGCGAGCCTCAGTCCCCTGGTCGGTATAATAGGGGTCGTGGAGGTATCCGGTTCAGGGGGCTGCCGTGAGGATCAGAAGGACTCAGTCACGCAGAGCTCCTCGCTCAGAGCCTGGCACAGAGAGAGTGCGCGGTGAGCGGGCACGGCATCAGGCGTGTGTGTGGCAAGCAGCCCTGTACAGGTGACAGACCGCACCAGGCGGAGGCCTGAGGCGGAGGCAGAAGCCCTGGCAGATTCGGACTTTGCTCTCCAGGGCGGGAGAATCGGCTCTAGAGAAGACTCTGTCAGTGAGAACACCCTTCGACCTCCCGCTTTCGTTGACATCAGGTTCTGACGCAGACCCTGTGTGTCCATGGGCAGCCACTTCCCTTCCCAGCGCCTCAGTCCCCAGGTCTGCAAAATGGGCCCGTTAATAGCAAAGCTGTGGTAATAATGATAGTATCATAGGTCATATCCAGGGAAGGTGGCTGGGTGGTTTAACAGGTGGACAGGACAAGGGGGTTCTCCAGGAGGAGTGAGCGGCGTGTGGAGAGGGAAAGCAGCACGGAGGAGGGTCCCCCGCATTTCCTGCTGGTCTCGCGTGCTCGCTCTGTCAGGCCCCGCGCTCACTTCTTCATACGCGTGGAGTATATTTCATATCTAGAATATTAAGTATTACCTACTATTACGTCTAATAGTAAGTTCCCAGTGTTAAGTAGGTACTGTTTTCATTCCCTTAGTATTCGTGAGAAAGGCTGAGGCTCAGAAGGGTTAAGAGATGGCCGGGGTTGGACACAGAGACACCAAATGCCTCTTCCGGTTCTTCCACCCATGATACCTGTTACACAAGTGCTGAGCTCGTTTAATAATAACTAGTACCTTTATTAATAACGGTTCACTCTATTAGGCACTATATGTGGATCGCTTGTGAGAGGTTTTACTTTCATTACATCTAATCCTCACGGGACAGTAGGAGATGGATACTGTGAACAGCCCCATTGTAGAGACAGGAACACTGAGGCTCAGTGGACAAGAGACTGGCCAGGTCAGACGTCGGGTGTGAGCTGGACCCGGGACTCAGAAACAATGTATTAGAATCCATTTGATGCACCTGCTTATCCAGCTGCTTCCGTGATTAGCTGGGGACTGACCATTAAGTGGAAGTGGACCAGGTCATTCGCTCTCTCTCCCCCATCTCTCTCTCCCCCATCTCTCTCTCTCTCTCCCCTCCCCTCTCCTGTATTTCTCTCTCTCCCTCTCTTTCTTCCTCCCTCTCCCTCCCTCTCTCCCTCCCTGTTTCTTTAAACAATGTACATCAGCTGGCACATACGTGGCATGAGGGAAGTTGGGGGAAGAGTTCCCTCCAGAGGGGTTGTAGGGCCTTTCAGGACACCCACCACCCCCAGCGCCTGGGGCTAAGTGGGACATAAAGAGACAATGAGTTCTTCTCTCATCACTTTCTGGCAGTCCAGGGCATGTGACTGACACCCTCTCCACTGAGCCCCTCCCTGTGTCCCGGGATGCTTCCTGCTGGCCAGTTCTCCCTGGGCGTCTTCCCAGGTGCTCACTGCCCACCCCCTCACTTCCAGCTGGTGGCTGCTTCGTGCACAGGATGCTCATTTGTTTCTGCTGTTCTGTAGACCCAGGGTGATGGTCACTGGGTGCCAGGGGACCAACAGGAAGTCAAAGGCTTCCGGCTCTTCATCTGAGTTCACTGGGGTGTCAGAGGCTAATTATGGCTCTGCTGGGGTTGTCGCTGTTTGATTAAACATCTTGAGCTAAGCACCATCCATCTGCCTCCCAATGGCTGCTGGGGGTTGGTATTTTTAGCTCTGGGCAAATAGCTTATCAATTGTGAATACAAAACAGCCAACACAAAGCCTTCATTTTCTGTCACTTGTCTTCTTCCTTGCAGGCAAGGACAACTGGAAGAATTAAAGGAGGCTGGCGCTCACTTATTCATTCGACAAACACTCACTGAGCTGTTCAGTATGCGCTGGGCACCGGGCCAGACATGGGGATGCAGCACAAACGCACAAGTGGACGGAGCCCGCATGCAGCTTACAGTCCGTTCTGGCCCAGTGGAATTCTGCTCCGCCGCCTACTAGCTCTGCGGCCTTGGGTGAGTCGCACGTTTTTCTGGGCCACCTTCTTTCCTTCAGAGAGCATGTGCTTGTGCCAGTCACAGTGCTGTGGCTGGTGGGGAGGAAAAGCCGGTCTCTCCTCTCCAGGGAGGGAGGCAGAAAGGGAAAGAGGTTGCATATTCAAGCAGTGAGTGTGACCAGGAGATTGCGTTTTCTTCGGCCCACGGAGAGAATGTGGCAGTGCATTCCGGCATGGGCATCGGGCCTGGGAAGGCTGCACAGAAGCAGGCAGGGGACGATGGGGATGGGCACTCTGGTCCAGCAGCGGCATGGGCTCAGGAGGCCCACGCTGTCTTTCTATCCATGAGGTGTCTCTTCCCAGAGACAGCTGGTTGCCCTGTAGCTAAGACCACGTGTAAACTACAGCCGTCAGCTGTTGACTTTGCACCTTTAGCTGCTTCTAGTATTAGTCCTGCATCAAGTGTCTCTAACTTAAGAAAAAGCAGTAAAGTGATATCAGGGGAAAAAAAATAGCTACTCTATACACAAGTTTCAGAGCACGTTATGGTTAACCTCCCAGCCCAGGGGCCC
>CM053501.1:2007469-2026981 GCA_028627145.1 Eidolon dupreanum | reverse complement strand
ACCCACCTCTGCACACTGGGAGGTGGGAGAGAGAGAGAGAGAGAGAGAGAGAGAGAGAGAGAGAGAATGAGAGAGAGAGAGAATGAGAGAGAAAGGGGGGGGGGTGGGAGAGGAGCTTCCAGGCCAACCAAGCTGGCTTTTGCCTGCTTCCTCGTGACTCTGGAGGGGTCTGTTTCTTTTCTGGCTTTGGGACACCTGTCTGAATGTCACAGAGAAAAAAGAAGCGGTGCCTTCCTGGTACCGTGGTAACGAGCACGGGCGTTGGATGCGGATCTGACATGAACTCGCTGTGTGACCTTGGGCAAATTACCTAACTTCTTGGTGCCTCCATTTACTCATCTATAAAATGGGACCAACTGTGAGGACTAAATACGTTGTTGGACAGAAAGGCCTTAGACGAGCATGGGCTGCATAGGATGCACCGCTGGAATCGTGGCCTCTGCTCCCTCTCCATCCTGTTTTGCTCCTACCTACCCTAGGTCCCAGCCAAGAGGAGCCACTGTGCCTGAAGCTCCCCGAATATGCCACACCCTGTCCAGCCTCTGGGCCTTCCCCTGGTCAGGTCTCTCTTCCTGTCCATTCTGTCCGTCTTTCTTGAACCCACCGGTCCAGCTGCCAGTGATGACCCTGCCTCCCCTGCTTTGCCGTCCCCCCGCCCGTGATGAAACCAACAGCGTCCCCTTGTCATTTCCAAGGGAAGACAAGGAAAGTGTCAGTAGGAGATGCAAGTTGTTTTTTTTTCTTCCCCTTTTAGAAGTAAAGAAAAATGTAAGTAATCATAGCAGTGGTAGCAGTAATAGTGATAATGTGAAAAAGGATTCTATACCTTTTTGTGCCATGAGAGAAGTCATCTTAATAGTAAAAATAAGAGCTTCCATTTAGCAATCTGTGATTATAGAAATCTGGATAAGTGTTTTGCACTGATGGTCACTGCTGCTTCCCTTACATTGAAGGTGGCTATTACCAGATCCTTTCCACGGAGGAGGGAATTTAGAATTAGGGTGAGAGGCTTGCCCAAGGTTACGCAGCTAATAAGGCATAAAGGCCAGATTTGAACTCGCGTCAGTCCAGCTGCGAAGCGTAACCTGCTACGCTCTGTATGATGGCAGAAAGCCTGGGCACCGTTGCTTCTGGTGACACCTGAGTCAGCTGCAGGACAGAGCTGTGCCCCTTGGCCTGCTGTGCTCCCCCTGACGTGGGGACCATGGCCGGGTGCTCTCGACTCGGGGATGCCTGAACCTTCCCCGCTGCCCCAGGGAACAAAGGCCTTTCGCCACCTGCCCAGGGTTTCCTGGGACGAGTAGGGTACTCCTTGGTCGAACGAGGATGGGATGGGCCCCTTTGGGGCAGAGGGAGCCACAAATGTAAAGTCAAGGAAGTGTGAAAGCCTGCCGTGTCTACAGAACTGTAAAATGACAGGCTTGGCCGTGCGGACTGCAGGGAAATGAGGCGTGAGAATTCAAGAATCCAGTGTGATAACCTCTGTGAAATTGCTCTGCAGACGGTGGGGACCGAAGGAGACAATGCGCGGGGAGCACCTTGCAAACTGGAAGAGCATTTAGGCAAATGTGAGTTATCAGAGGCGGCCCGAATGGTATCCGGAGCGAGGTAGCAGAAAATTAAAATATCGGCTAATTTCTCTGGAATCCGCCTTCTCAAAAGCACTCGTAAATGAAGAATTCTAATTTCATTGCTCTCATCTGCTTTTTTTCAGATGACTAGATTGTCATAGATTTCAGAAGCTAATACAAACGCAGTCAATTTCTTGGTCATTATCAATTACCTTGCCAGGCTTTGAGACTTGCAGTAATTTTGTGCTGCCCACCCGTAAGACCGTGTCCAGCTAATTCTTCATCTAAATACCTCTAGATGCACCCTGTCCTTTCTCTCTCCTTGGTCATCCTGACGCCGGGAGCTCTGGGAGGGCTTCTGGTGTCTGTCTCATTTTGGGCCACATTCTTAGTCACCAGCACAGTACCTGACACATAGTAGACACTTGATAACCGTTTGTTTGGTGTAGCATGCGAATCTAGATGTCATCACATAACACCTGAATTACTGTAGGGATTTCTTATGCTTCGGCCCCCTGCCCCTCCATTCCTGAAGCTATCAGTCTGAGTTTGCTCAAAACTTCAGCCATTTTCCTCAGTTTAATAAAATACCATTGGTAAGCTAATTTTAATATTAAATACTATTAAATACTAATATTAAATACGAATGCTACTAATACAGAATCTAATAAAGAATCCAAACCAATGGTTTAGCCAAAATGAGGAGGCAGGAAACTAAAATACGAGGTGTAGCTCTTCAGAAAGGCGTGACAGTTGTCATTATTTGTGGGTAACACAATGGTATGCTTAGAAAAGCCCAAATGTAGCCGTGACGGACGACGAGGAAACGGAACGGGAAGAAGATTCCATCCATGACAGTCCAGGCTCCAGCACCCTGGAAGCGCCACCCTCGGAGTGAGGCGTGGCCTCCTTCCCAGCCCTGGGCTGCCCTTGGTGCCCAAGTCCCCACGCGGCTCTGCTTGTGTCCAAAGTCTCTGCACAAAACTGTTCCGTCCGCTCTGGCTCTTCCCAGCGTAAAAAGTAAGGCTCAAACCCAGGCCTCCCGTTGGGGGTGTTAGATGCCACCCCGTTATCATGCCCATCCTCCTCTGGGAGGACATTCTCTGCCTGGTTCGTGAGGACCCACGTCTCCCTCCGACGTGAGCAGCCTGCTCTGCGGAGCAGATGGGAGCAGGGGACCCAGGTCCCGAAGGCTGGCTTTGCCGTAGCACTAAGCGCATGACCTCGAGCCAGGCCACAGCTCACCACGCGCCTCAGTTTCCTCATCTGTAGAATGGGGGCAGTAACTGCACCCACTTCGTGGGGCTAGAAGGATCGGTTCATCCACAGCAAGTGCTTGAAGGAGCACCTACCAGGTAGTAGGCACTCAGCCAGCGTCAGTTGCAGCTACGGTGAATGACAGTCAGTTTAGTTTCTGCCGTCAGCCGGGCTTCCCAGCTTGCGGCTGCGGCTACCGCTGTGCGTGGGGGTGTGCGGCGAGAGTGCAGTCGTGAATGCCGCTGGTCGTGGCCGCGGGTCTGCGGCTCCCGCATCATCCTGAGCTTTCCTTCAGGACGGCGAAGGATCGCACCGTCGGGTATAAATTTGAGCCATGCGAAACGGTCTTTTTAGAAGGTAAAGAACGGCGAAATGTTGACAGTTTCATATGGCACAACCTAATCATTTTCAGTTGACTTGTTTCGCCCGCTGGACTGGACGTGTCTTGAAAGCATGGGCCAAGTTCATTCATCTCCCCTGTCCTCAGTCCTTGGCAAAGGCTCAGATGCCCAGGAGATGCTCTGTGTGTGCGTATGACAAAGAAACAGATGGCACATTGCCTACCGAGTCCCAGAAAGGGGGAAGGTGAGTTCCAGACAGCAGGGACATTGCCCTGCTAGCCCCCCTGACTTCCCAGCTCTGCCCCCAGCCCCAGACGGGGGCAGGCGCCTTCCCCCTTGTCCCAGGGTCAAGGGTTCCCTTTAGAATACTGCACACCGGTCTTCACATCAAGGTTGCTCATTTCTTCATCTTTCCGACCAGACAGTGTCCTGAAGGATGGGAAGTCCTAGCAGGATTCAAAGAGGTGGCTCCACCTGGGGATGGGGGAAGGCGGTCATTCTTGCCCTTGACAGCTTTGCGTATTCAGCAGAAGTGTGGGCTCTGGGTTTGAGGTCTGAGGGTAGAGCTTCGGTTTTCAGCCTGGCCTCCCAGCGGGAACTGAGAAAAGCTGTTTAATTCCAACGAGCTTCAGGTTCATGATGGAGGAGAAAGCCCTTTGTAAATCTTAATTCACTTTGCATATTGGCCAGTGCTACATTAATATTGATGGCTGTTATTGATGGTGACTTTTAAGCATTAGGCGCAGAGCCTGGCACGTAATAGGTGGTCAGTAAACCTTCACTGCCTGAACTGGACTTGGGATTCTGGGCACTTACCTGAAACTGAGCCCACTTATGGCTGATAAAGGAAACCTTGGAGGGATTTGGAAGGCGACAGATTTTTCAGGGGATTGTTTTATTTAAAAATAAGGGGCAACTCAATTTTCATTTCGGAGGCAAGGTGTAGGGTGGAGAGGGAATTCATCTGCCTGTCCTTGCTTAAAAATAATTTCAAGTAATTAAACCATCTGCTTGGGGAGAGGGCAGTGGCAACGCAGAAGGAATCGTCAATCGAGAAGAAAGACCTAGTTCCTCAAAACGTCTGCAAAGACCAGGCTGGGAGGATGAACCAAGATGGAGGTCTGGACACACAGTATTTGTCTTTTCTGACACTCGAATACTAACGTCTGCCGCAGACCCAGTGGCAAGCACAGAGCACGGCAGTGTTGCACGGGCTCGTCGCTGCTGCCCAGTAGCTGAGTTACTCGTCCGGGTCACTCTGCGTCTCGGACCCTCAGTTCCCCGTCTGCCAAACGGGCTGACAGAGGTACCCCCTCACAGGTGCTGTTGAGAGGATCAAATGGGGCAACGTGAGCCGATGGCTTTGACCTAGTGCTTGGCTCAGAGTAAATGCTCAATGAATGGTGGGTGTGCGTGTGTGTGTATGGGGGTGGGGCGTGGCGATGGTGTAGGAGAAGGTAGTTATGGTCAGCTTTGTCCGTGGTCTCTTCCACAATCGCATAGTATAGAAATTGCATTTAGGGGATGAAGAAGGCAGTCATCTGCTTATCCATCCATCCACGCATCCATCCATCCATTCTTCCATCCAGCACGTAGGAAGCCCCTTGCCATGTGCTGAGGGTACTGGAGTCAAAGCGAGGACTCTGACTGTGCCTGCTGTCAAGGGCTCACAGCCTAACTCAGTCTCTTTTGGATGTTCCCAGGCAGAGACAAGTTGGAGACCCTATAGGGATTTACATGCCGCCTGTTACAGCAGGTGTCACGCTGTATTCCGATTATCGATCTCCCTTTCTACCTGACTGGAGTGTGAGTTCTCTAAGGTTGGGGACCATTTCATGGTCATCTTTGTCTTTTCCCCGTCGCCAGCCCCTAGAACCCCTGGCACATTGCTGGGGCCTCAAGAAATGATGTCTTGTCCTTAGTGCAGCTTGGGGAGTCCAGGTGGGGATCCAACAGGACAGTCTTGTCAATTTTAAGGGAAAAAAAAACCTCTTCCGTTTGTTAAGCACCGTGCCAGGCACGGTGTGTGCATCGTCTCCATGTCCCCTTCGACAAGGCGGGGCTGGGGCGCTCATCCCATTTCACAGATGTGGACATAGAGGTTCAGAGAAGTTAAGGACACACAACTAGAAAGTCCAGTCCCACAGGGGCAAGGTGGGGGACATAAGCGAGAGAGGCAGGGCAGGTGTAAGGAAAAGATCTTTGTGTTGGGGCCACAGTAGGGAGAGGTGGGGACTGCAGCAAGCCGGGCAACGCGAGCTCCACGTGAAGGAGGCCGTGGCTGTGCGGTTCCTGGCACCTGGCCACAGCCCAGGAGAGCGCAGTGTTGTCAGATAAAATTTTTTCCGTAGCCTGAAGTTTTGTGAGCTTGCCTCTGAATGTCGGGAGGGAAGGCGCTGCTTTTAAGAAAACCTTAGGCAGGCTTCTCTCCCATTTTGAAAGGTCTGCGTTCCAGGTGGCCGCGGGCTGGCTCCGACACGGGTCCAGGCCTCTGCAGGGAGTCAGGTGAGGGTGGTAGAGAAGGATATTAGCCAGCAGGCCTCTGACCAGCACCTCATGAGTAAGGAAAGAAGTCCTCTCCTTTCCCAGAGCCGCTGTCCCCGGGCCCTGCCAAGGAGGTCTGACCGGCCTTCCCTTCCCTCCGCCCCTGGCTCTCTCTGCCCATTTTCCAGATGCGCTTGGAGTCCACACGCAGGCTCGGGGCGTTCCTCCGTCTCCCTGCTGGACTCTGGGTCACCAGAACGCACGTGGTCACGGGTCACCAGAACGCACGCGGTCACGGTGACGCTGTCCTTCCCCGCGCCAGCCAGAGCTCAGTCCCCCATTCATTTGTCAAACGACAGTCGGAAGGTGACCCTGTGCTGCTCGTCCAGCGCTGGCTTTCTCTCGGTTCCAGGCTCTTGCAGCCGACAGCTGGGTCCTGGGCCGGGCTCGTCCACCGCCACGACCGAGACGTGGGCTCTCGCGTGCTGCAGACGCTGTCCGTGGCCCCCCGGCCAGCCGGGCGCAGATGTCCTTGGCGTCTGAGGACACGATGAGTTTGCTCGCTTCTCTCGCTGTCTCTGTTTCACTTGGAGGCCGAGCTCACACTGGATGGGGTGGGAGCGGGAAGTGCGAGGCTGTGACCGTGCCCCTGCCCCCCACTCCTGCTGTGCGCCAGGCCTGTCGGGCCCCCTGCAGGCGTTCACGCTTTCCCACCAGAGCCCGAGGTTCCCGCTGCAGCCGCCTCCTCGCCCTCCAGCTGCTGCCCTCGCACCGTGGCCTGCCGTCCCCCCTTCCCGCAGCAGCCGGAGCGACCTTTGAAAGACTCACATTAGATCGTGTCGTCTGCTCGAAAGGCTCCTGCGTCTTACCACAACACGCAGAGTGCTGTCGCCCATCGGTGTTCTCAGGGGGATTGGTTCCGGGACACCCTTCCCCGCCCCGTGGTTACCAAAATGCTCAGATGCTCAAGTCCCGCATGTAAATGGCACAGTATTTGCATAGAACCCACGTAGGTCCTCCGTATACTTTAAATCATCTCTGGGTTACTTAGAATGCCTAATACGGCGTAAACGCTATGTAAATACTTGTCCTCTGGTTTAGGGATCAGTTTCCTGGAATTTTTTTTTTTTTTGGTGGTGGTGGCAGGGGGGATGTTTTCGATCCACAGTTGGTTGAATCCGCAGATGCGGAGCCTCCAGATGGGGAGGCTGACAGTAAAATCCGACAGCCTCGCCGTGGACCAAAAGGCCCACAGAGTGCAGCCCACCTCTCCCCTCTCATCTCCTGCCAGGCTCCCTGTCGCTCACTGCCTTCCAGCCGCACTGGTCTGCCTTCCTGCCGGCTCATTCCCTCCCACCCCGGGGCTTCGCCCTGCGGGCCCCTCTGCCTGGCGTGCCCTTCCCCCATGCTGCCCCCGGCCAGCTCCTTCTCATCCCGGCAGCCTCAGCTCAGACATCTGCCGAGCGCCCTGCCTGATGCGGTTCCCTCCCGCCTTGCTGTGTCTTGTTACCTGATGGCATGTTTCAGTATCCGAGATGGCGTTGTTTCTGCACCTCTGTGCTTGTTTACTGCTCATCTCCCTGGCAGAATGCACACCTGAGCACGGGCCTCTTTGTAGTCTTCTTTGCTCCTTTCCCGGTGCCCACAGGATGCCTGGCATGGGACAGGGGCTCTGTACACAGAAGTCCCCCCACCCCTAGGGGACACACTTCAAGACCCCTAGATAGCACTGAACCACAGGTAGCACTGAACCCTACATGTACTATCTATTTTTTCTATACACACGCTAAACTTTAATTTATAAATTATGCACAGTAAGAGATTAACAACAGCAATGATGAATAGAACAGTTATCACAGTAATTGTAATAAAAGTTATGTGAATGCGACATGATTAGGAAAAATAAGGGTGACTTGAACACGAGCACTGTGAGTGGCACTGATGGTTGATTTGATAATTGAGATGGTGACTAAGTGACCCATGGGCGGGAGCGTCCACAGCGTGGACACGCTGGGCGGAGGGATGAGTCACGTCCCAGGTGGAGTGGAGAGGGACTGGTAAGAGACTTCATCACGCTGCTCAGAACGGCCACGATTTAAAACCGCATGACTTGTTTCTTTTGGGAATTTTCCATTTAATATTCATTCACACCACGGTCGTCAACGGGTCACCGAAACCGTGCAAAGCAAAACCGCGGATCGGGGGGACCACGTGTGTGCGCGTGTTAAGTGAATAAAGTTGATGTTGCCGCCGGCATTCCCAGATGAGGAAACCGAGGTTCAAGAAAGGGGAAATTACATGCTCAAGACCTCACAACTAGAGAGGGTGCAGCAGTGGGGCTCAGACCCAGGTGTGCCTAATTCCCAAATGGCCGTTACGTCCTGATGCCCTTTGGGCTGGGTGACCTGGCGCTCTCGCTTGGAAAGGGTCCTGGGTGTGGAGCCTGGACATGATGAGGGGACTGTGCTCCGCGGGCCCTGTGATTCCTTTACGGAGTCCCCGTCCCCACCCTCCTCGCGGCACCGGCCGCTCTTGAGTTCTCTCTCCAGTCACTGTTCCCTCTGCCACCTTCAGCAAAGCTGCTGCTTTCCCTTCAAGAGGCAGATGATGGTTCTTGTCTGCAGCTCCGTGGAGCTGAACAGTGGCGGTGAGGGTAGGAGTGCGAACAGCAAGGGGCTGTGGCCAGGATAGAACTGCCAGGCCACTCTGTGCCTTTGACGGTGGGAGGCGTGTGCACACGTGTGTGTGTGTGTGTGTGTGTGTGTGTGTGTGTGTGTGTGCATTCTCTGTGTGTGTCTGTGCAGAGGCCCTCCGATGTGGCTGAGAGTTTGCTCTGCATTTAAGCTGAAAATGGTGAGAAATGTCTGTGTCAGGAAAGCAAATCCCCCAGCTCTACTGACTGCCAAACGTTCTGGCAAACGAGGGAGGAAAGAAAGGAAGTCGTCAGTCAGTACCGTAGCATGTGTTGTCCCAGCCCAGGGTCCATTAGCGTGGGTTTTATAAAGCTCTGGCTTCTTGTTTCCCCTGCTTGCATCTCGCACTACATTCGCCCTCCGCCTCCGCCCACCTTTCAGCACTCCGGGGACTCTGGCCCTCTATCTGTCCCGATGGGCAGGCAGCGGGCTCCCTCTTGCCACAGGGTCATTGCACAGCTTGCTCCCTTTACCCTCTTCCTGCCCCAGCCTTCAGCTTTCAGTCGTTCCTCCCGAGGGAGCTTTCCCTTGGCCTCTCCACCTGGGCAGGGCCCCCCGTGAAAAGCTCTCCTGTCACCACGTGCCTCTCCTTCATGATCTTTCTATAGGTGACTATTGATGCTCATTCGGGTTTCTGATCAGGCTAGTCTTTCGTGTGTGCATGCGTGCGTGTGTGCACGTGTGCACCTGAGCACAAAGGCAGGATGTGGGACTTTTTTGGCTTGCCACGCGTGTCCATGTCTGTGTGTGTGCCAGTACTGGGCACATGAATGGATGAGTGGATGGATGGATGGATGGATGCACGATGGATGAATACTTGCATGGGTGGGTGGGTTGGTGGATGGATGAGGGATGGATGAATGATGAATGGATGGATGGATGTGTGGGTAGGTGGATGGGTGATGGATGGATGGGTGGGTGGATGGGTGGGTGGATGGGTGGGTGGATGGATGATGAATGGATGGATGAATGGATGGATGGATGGGTGGGTAGATGGGTGGGTGGATGGATGGATGGATGAATACATGGATGGATGGGTAGATGTGTGGGTGGGTAGATGGGTGGATGGGTGGGTGGATGGATGATGGATGGATGGATGGGTGGGTGGGTAGGTGGATGGATGGATGGATGAATACATGGATGGATGGGTAGATATGTGGGTTGGTGGGTGGATGGATGGATGACTACATGGATGGATGGGTAGATATGTGGGTTGGTGGGTGGATGGGTGATGGATGGATGTGTGTGTGGGTAGATGGAGGGATGAATAAATACATAGATAGATGGGTAGATGTGTGGGTGAGTAGATGAATGGATGGATGGATGGGTGGGTGCATAGGTGGGTGGATGGATGGGTGGGTGGGTGGGTGAGTCAGTGAATGCAGATGCAGTTGTCTAATTGTGCTTCTGGTTTCTCCTGTCATCCTTCTTTTTCATCGGGCAAAACAAAAATATACATTTGGGCTAAAAGTCCTAGTATCCTCTCAGCGTAGTTCACCTGGTCGTGGCCTTTGCTCAAGAAAAGCCCAAGTCATTCTTTCTATTTCCATTTTATAGAAAAGCAAAGATCCTTGGATCATCCACACAGAGAAGTTCCCTCCCTTTGAATCCCACTAGGATCCGAAGTAGCCATGTCCTTGCCACACCCAGACCCTACCTTCCTTACGTTTCTCTTGTGGGGGTGGAGATGGCAGGATCATCTTTGCTGCGATGGCCAAACCACATTGGATTTGGAATCTAGAAGATTTGGGGTCAGGGTAACCCCTAATTGGCTGTGTAACCTTAGGGAACTCCTTTGCCCTCTCTGGGCCTCAGTTTTCTCATTGAAAGCATTGTATTATGTCAGTATGCCCCAGATTTTAGTGACTGGTCCACCAACATGATTTTTGCTATATTCTCACATTCCCTATATTATTATTTACATAACATTTTTTAAAAAGCGTTTTGCCTTTTTTTTGGAATTTATATTTTATATAACACTGCTGTCCAATATAAAATTAATGTGAGCCACATAAATTTCAATTTTTCTAGCAGCCACATTGAAAAAATAAGAAGCAGGTGAAATAAATTTTAACAATATATTTTATTTAACTATGTTCACCTAAAATGTAATCAATATAAATTATTGATGAGATATTTAACTTTATTCATACTAAATGCCCAAAATCTGGTATGTATTTTATACTTCCAGCATATCTCCAGATGGATGCTCATCTTTTCTGGAAATCCTTGATCTCTGTTCAGATGTCATAAAATGCACAGTTGAGGAAGTAGATTCACATACCCAGGTTGTTCCAAGTGCTCAGTTATTTTCCAATGACTGAACCGAGTATCAGATTTTAATTGTAAATCGATCGGAATGAAATGAGAATTGGTTCCACGGCTGCACTGGTCCGAAGTCAGGCACTCCGCGGCCACATGTGCACATGTGGCTGGTGGTTACCGGATCGCAGAGCACGGATGTACGACAAGCCCGCCTCCGTGTTATAAACAGAAGGTGGCCTTAAAATAAATACCGTGACGATAGGAGAGTGCCATTAAGTTCCCGCTAGGTACTGCTGCCTGCCAAGGTGCCAGCCCTAGGCCTGCTCAGGTGTGTTAAAAAAGGAGATTTAGCTGTATGAAAAGGTGTTAGAGACACACTAGCAGCGAACTGAGCCTTTCCCTTTGATGGAATCAGAGGGATTAAGATAATTGAAAAGGAATTTAATGCTGCAGCCTGATACCGGCTAAAATAATCCTACAGAAAACAACAACAACAACAACAATAACAACAACAACAACCCTCCCCCTCCCGCCCCCGCCAATATCTAGAAAATCACGCTGAGCTCTGAAATTCCACAGTCTCTTTCTCCTTTATTCCTGTCACTTTGCCTCCTCCTAAGACACCGCTAGCAGTATGATTTTGTGAAAAAGTGAAATAAATAAGAGTTGGAAGAACTAAGTTCGGGTTTAGATTCGGCCATTCCTAGTTCTGTGACTTCGGGTAAAGTCCCAGTTTCATTTTGTAAAATGGGGGTGTTTAGACTCATCAAAAAAACAGCAGCCACAGTCGGGCAGGCTCCGTGCCCTGTGCTAGCCACCACGGATTGTCCCATTTTGTCCACACCGTAGACACCGTGAGAAAGGCCCCGTGTCTCCCATTTGGCAGAGAGGAACATCGAGGCTCAGAGTGGTCGAAGCCACTTGCCAGAGCCCCACCAACAGGGGGCCATGAGGCTGGCATTTGAATCCAGGTCCGGGGATCACTGAGCCCCCGCGTCTAACCCCCCACGCCGTCAGCGTCTACGGGCTCTTCCTATTCTGAAAACTGGGGGATTCGTGTTCCAGGACATCGTCGGCTGCAGTTTGTAGCGCTTCCTGGAGCTTTCTTTGCGCTTTGTGCCAGGTCCCTGGTTTCCTGCGTTGGACGCTTTCCCGATGGGTCTCCATCGCCGTTAGCCCTCACTCCTCCCTCTAGCTTCTCGTCTCCATCCTCCACCCTCTGCGACCCCCTTGGTGTTTCTTGCCCACTCTGGAGCGTGTGAATTGTCAGCCTGGCGAGCCCTATGAAGCCTGCAGGCATGTTTGATTCGGCTCACTCAGTGCTGGCTGGCATAGCGTTCTTAAAATTTTTGAATTAGTTGCCAACGTTGAAACGCTGCAGCATTTCGTACAAAAGAAATCAGGATTTCTAGATTCTTTCGGGCACTTTGGCAACATTGGACCATTGGCTGGAAAGCTGAGTGGTGGCGGTACTTCCTGCTTCGCTCAGTCTCCCGGTCTTTCCCGTTGTTTGTTGCCCCCACCTCTCGACCTAACCTGAAGGTCACTTGTCAGCTGTCATTGTGGGCAAGCTGCCACTTTCTTATACTATGAATGGATAGCGGTACTGAATATTGCTCTGTCCTTTCTTTTAGCTGCGTGACCTTGGGTAGGTCTCAGCGTTCTCATCTGAAAGATGGGCATAATGATTACACGTGCCCCAGAGGGTTCTCATGAGAATTAAACGAGTTAACGTATGTGAAGCGCTTCGGAGGCTGTGGCACGTGGTAAGAGCTAGCAGTCATTAAGAGGAAAACGCAGTGTTTTGGGAACACGTGTCTCAGTCTCAGAGGGAAAATGAGAGCAAAAGAGCCACAAGGTGTCCGAAAAACAGCAGGGGAGCGTGATTCTTTGGGCGGGTGAAACATTTAAAGCTGGGCCACTCTGTTCATTTATATTATCTGAGTGCCCCTTGGGGGTATTTGGGTTCAAGACAGCTCCCCTCCCCTCCCCCAGCGGTTCCTGGTGTCCTCTGCAGGGCCAGCATCCTCTGGCAGCCCACATATGTCGGGCCCACAGGGAGGTTCCCTGGCTGGACCCGGGTTCACCCCCCACTCCGTTCCTGACCCCGGCTGCAGCACAGAGAAATCCTTCTGCTGGTGCTTGTCAGCCTCCGCCATCTCTAGCTGAAGACCATTTCGTGTTCTGGACTGACACTGTTTCTGCAGGTTTCACCGAACCACAGGCAACTCTCTTAGGGGCACAAATTCCCTAGGCTTACGATAGAATGATCGCTTCATCCATCCGATCGTCCCATCCCCGTTTTCCAGGGCGTGGAGTTTCATTTCTGGTGGGTGCGTTTGTGGGAACGACCTCTGTATAAAGCAGTGTGTAGCTCCAGGGGAGTTACAGGGCTCGAATGTGCCGACACGTTAGACAATAAGAACAGTGGCAGCTACTAGCTGTTGAGCTCCTACGATGTGCCCGGGACTGTAGCGTGTCTTAGCCTTTGCGTGTTTTATTTTGAGTCACCACAGCAGCAATGCGGAGCGCAGAAGGTTAATAACATCTATCGAACTCTTACTCTATATGAGAGCGAACGCGTGCCAAGAACGGCAATAAGCATTTTTACGATCTCATTTAATCCTCAGAACGACCCTACGAGATAGATATTATGATTATCCCATGTCATTGAGGAGGTTCACAGAGGGTGAGAAATTTGCCCAAGGTCACAGACTAGCACGCGGGGGAGCCAAGATTCAAACCCAGGCAGTGTGACGTCAGAGGCCACTTGCTTAACTGCCAAACTTGACCACCCACTTCCTTACAAATGAAAACGGGGGCTCAGAGAGGTGCAGTAGCATATCTGAGATCATGCAGCAAACAAGAGTAAGATGTAGGATTCAGATCCATGTTTGTTTGGTTCTAATGCACTTCACAATCAATTTCACAAAGCAGAAATGACAGGGGATGGTTATAGCACGTGCAGGGGTGGGGATTAAAAAGCTACTGTTCTGGACCACAGCTGAAGGCCAGCCAGGCGGCCTCCCGCACGGCTACTCTTTTGGTTCCGTGCTCGCGTCCCATCTATGGGCCATGACTCCAACTGAGCTATATACCAGCAGAGCCCAGCTCTCCTAGGCCTTTGACAGATCTATCAAGAATGACTTGTCAAGGGCACCCAGTGAGTTGTTTTTAGAGCCAAGCCTGGAATCCAGGGCTCCTTACACAGTGCTCTTTTTCCAGGTGTTATAACAGAGATCGTAAGACCAAAAGTGCATAAAGAGGGGCCAGACAGGTTGCAGAGCAGAACGAGGGGCATCACGGAGGGACTGTTACGGATGGGGAGTGCGCGTGTGCCCTCGAGAGGGGCGGCTATTAAATAAATTGGGCACAAATATACAATGCAGCTCCATAAATGAATAAAAAAGCTTCATAGATACTGCTATGGATGATTAATATATAAGTGAAAACAGCAGGATGTAGGACAGTGTGTATAATGTACTCATTTTGTGGAGAGTAAAAAGCGGGAGCATTGAAATTACAACGTGTGACAATATTTTTAGGTTTCGAATAATATAAATGTCATCATCTATTTAATGCACGTGTGTGCACACACACACACACACACACACACACACACTCCTAGTCCTCAGCTCCAGCTGATTACTACCTTCTGGGAACATGAACTTAAGGCCAATTCTTCTGGTTTTTCAAGGAAACTTGGAAATCTACTTTTTAAAAAGAATCCAATTTTTAATTTCAAATTCTTCATTGCTAATATATAGAACTCCAATAGAGTTTTTGCATATTAACAGTGCCCTGATGCTTTACTAACTTATTAGTTCTTAGGAGCTTCTTTTGGTAGAGTCTTTGTGAGTTTCTATGAAGACAGTGATATCATCTGTGAATAGAAACAATTTCATTTCTTCCTTCTTGTATTCCTTTTATCAATTTTTCTTGCCTTATTGCACTGGCTAGAGCTTCCAGTCCAATGCTGACTGACTGGGAGTGGTAAGAACAGACATTTTTGCCTTGTTCCAGATTTTAAGGGGGAAGCATTTTCTCTTTTATCACAAAATGTGATGTTAGCTCTAGGCTATTTATAGATGCCCTTTATCACCTTTAAAGAAGTTCTCTCTCTTTTCCTAGTTTGATTAGTTTTTATCATGAATGGATGTTAAATTTTGTCAGATACTTTTTCTGTATCTTTGGAGATGATCATATGGGTTTCCTTTTTTAGTTTGTTAATAGGGTGAATCACACTGAATGATTTTCAAATGTTGAACCAGCCTTGCATTTTGGGGGTAAAACCAACTTGGTCTTGATGTATTTACCCTTCTTATATATTCCTAGATTTGACTGGCTAATATTTGGTGAGGATTTTTATGTCTAGGTACATGAGGAATGTTGGTCTATAGTTTTTTGTAATGTCTTTGGTTTTGATATTAGAGTAAGCCGGTGTCCTCAGCAATCCTATGAAGTAACTACCGTTATTAAGATTTGTGCTTTCTGGATGGGGCAGCTGAGACACAGTGCAAAGTCACTTGCCTGAGGTCACACAACTGAAAAGCAGCAAAGCCAGGACTCGAACCCCAGAGGTCCAACTCCAGACTTTGTATTCTTAACCTGTTTACTATGTTTTTTTTTTTCTCTAAAGAAATTTACAGGCCAAAGCTAACATATCCGGAGGCCTCAGTCCAGCTTGTTAGTCACCATTTTTCCACCTCTGGTTAACGACAGGACCGACCACGTGCCAGAGCACTTACTACCCATCAGGCCACGGGCCTCGCCGTCCTCCCTTCTGCACTCTTTCCCCAGACATTCAGGCTCATCTTTTCATCCTGCACTGTGTCCTGCTTTGCACTGTCTTGTCCCAGCTGGCCCACGCAGTGTCCCCAGCTCTACTTCCTTGGCTCTGCTCACTTATTGTATGTGTTTCAAAAAGTTAGGAACATCTTGCTTACTTGAAAAGGAGGAAGAAAGACGTGGAGTTTGAGGAATATCTGGGACACCACTTTGCCACTGAGCACACGGGATGAAGGGCTGAGGTTAGTTCCGAGAACTCGCCGGCAGAATCAAAGGCACCGCGATGCAGCAGAACGAGCAGATGTTTGCACACTGGCTTGACTGTGTAGATAAGATGCTCCACTTCTCTGAATCTCACAGGGCCAGGTACAGGCCCTGGGGATGTGCTGGGGGTTAAGTGCAACAATATAGGCACTTCATGTAGAAAAGGACCTGGTGTGCAGAAGCCACTGGGCAGGAGGTGCTGGAAGAGCTTTCTGGTCCAAGCACTGTGCTGAGCCATTTCTGCATAGATTAACTTATCTAATAGGCGCGACCTGCCTGGGTAGTAGATGTTACTGCTCCCCCAACTTTGCAGCGGGAGAAGATCGTGGCACGGAGAAGGGATTAGAGCTCTGTCCGTCGCTCACATCGGAAGCCCCTACATCCCACGCAAGACCAGTTCGATCAGTCCGTTTGGGGCCATTCCTAGAGGCAGGGGATTGAACCACACGGCCTTTCTCAAGCTCTTCTTCTCACTCTAGAGGTTGAAGGTGGCGGGAGACATCCATACTCTCCCCTAGTTACTGGCTCCGCCACTGTCAGCCACTCAGCCACTCCCCATCCTGCCTCAGTTCCCACCCACATCTCTGACCACCATGGCGAGAATGTGGAATGGGGTGAGTCTACTGCCAGGAAAAGTGATTCAATTAAAATCTCAGTTTTCAACAGCATTACCAAGCCCTGCGGTCTGTGACTTCACACCCAGCATAGCCGTGCCTCCCAGTCGGTGCAGGGTAATGAGGGTTTGCTAATTGCTGGTGTCTGGGGCGGGGAAGGGAGGGGGAGACTGTAGTGAGCGTGGCTGGAGGAGCGAGTGCTGAGCTAAGTGCTTTTCTCTGCATGCCTCCCAGGCCCTTCTCTGGCTCACTGGGGGGCCTTGAGGAGCCCCCTCCTCCTCACGACCAGATCAGCTTCCTGGTCACAACTGCAACAGCTCGGCAGCAAGCAGCGCACGGGGTGTCAGGCTCTGAGCTGAGCGCCTGACCTGTGCCATCACCTCCATCAGCATCGTCACTTCGCAACACGGGTCCAGGGGTGGCTACTCTCGTAAAGCCCATTTTACGGATGTGGAAATGGAATCACAGAGACACAAAAGGCCTATAAATTAACATCCAGCTCTGCTTCATTCTACAGTCTGCATTCTTAGTTACCAGGACAGACTTGCCTGCCCTTATGGTTTTAAGGAATGACTTGAGGATTTCACCTTTGAACTACCTTGCAAGCCGTTAACAAAACCTGCCGTCATCAGCCCATGACCTTCGTACAAGCCTGGCCTCTCCAGTCATTCTTCTCCAGAATGCTGGGTCCTTCTGCATCTGTTGCTGCCTCTAGGATTATGAGCTCACACTTGTGAGTTCCATGAACCCGGGGACAGCACTTTAGGGGCATCTTAGTCCCTTTGCAACCTCCCTAGCAGTAGGTACACGGCAGGGAGTCTTAATGCTTAGTCGAATGTATGAATACATCAGTGCCCTCCACTTTCTAATCTCAAGCCAAGCTCCTCCCATGCCCCCCAGTCTCTAAGCCCTAGGCTCAGCCTTGATGAGCCCACACCTGCGAAGGTGTGAGGTGCCTTGACTTCCACCTTGACGTGTCTGAGGTTCCCCTGTCCTCCCCATCTTCACGTTCCTGCTCTGTACCCTTGGAGGGTCAGCCTCTCCCCGTCTTTATGTCTCTTAAGGGGTTTTCAGAAGAAAGCCCAGTGGCTGCTTCAGTCAACAGAGGAGATGGAGAGGCGAGAGGCGGGGTAGGTACATTGTGATGTGAGGGCTACAGGTGAGAGAGGGCCTGTCACTTCTCGGGTTCAGTGACTGTCACCAATAACCAACCTTCTGAAAAACTCAGTCCCCAAAAGAGAGCTGGGAGAGGCTCAGGAGGGTGGACTGGACGGAAATCAATTCCAGCTCGAGGTAATTACAGGACGCGGACACGTGCTGCCACCCCAGCAGAGCAGATCCGAAGCCGAGCGTCTTTCCCAGGGCAGCCGGAGCGATGAGAAAGAAAAGCCTCGTCACACGCCGGGAGGGCGGGCTACAGCACTAGCGAGCTTATGCTTTCTGTGCTTACCTAATTTGGGGGGGAATTTATTTAAACTACCTCGTCAGGGGCCCTAGTTACTATGCACTCGAATGGTTTGGAAAGGAAATTTCAATGAGGCTCCCAGAAATCCAGCTTCCAAGTTCCCAGGATCCCAGGAAGCTGAAGATGATGATGGAGTGATGATGCTACAATTCTAGGCTGTACATTTTTCAGTGCCAACTCTCGCGTCTGCCTGTAAGTGACCTTTAGGGATCTTTCTGCCACAGAGCTGTCTCAGGGACTGTCTGGAAGAAGGGGCCATCTCAAGCAGGAGCCCCCGGAGACCCCTCCCCCTCTCTCACAGGGCAAGCACCCCTGTCCCCTCCTCCCCAGCCAGCTCCGGCTCTCTTCAGGAATTCAGCACAAGTCTCAGCCACACTTCCAGGGGACGTTGAGCTGTGGGGCCAGCCAGACGTCCGCAGCAGCCGGCGAGCTAGCTGCCCAGGGCGGGTGGACCTGAGGCCAAGCCAGGGGGCGAGGCTTGTCCTCAAGGAGACCGTGACCCCCTGAGGTGGCGGGTAGCAGCAGCCGGCGTGTATGTCTCTGCGCCCTTGCCCTGGCCAAAGCATCACCCGGGAGCCACCCCCGACTCTTCCCAGCCCGCCTGGAGAGCCCTTCCTGCTTAGGGGGCAGCAGGGGCTCAGCCCTTGCTCCATCCTGGGGACCCCCGCCCCCAGCATCAGGGTCTGGGGCTTCATCTCCAGTCAGGTGGGGACCCGTGGCGGGGCAGGGGGGCGAGGTGTACCAGGGCTGCGTGTACACGGGACTGTGAGAGAAGCGAAGCCCCAACGTGGCCGTCTGTCCCGAGGCACAGTCAGGTCACACTCGCAGCCCCCGCTGGACCCCACGGTCGCAGATCCGTCAGACACGCACACAAATACTCGGCAGCATCCTCGACTACTATGCGCGCACGCACACCAACCCACACTCACACGCGCGCACACACGCACACACAAACATGCACACACACGCGCACACACACACCATGAGTCCCCGCCACGCCACGGCAACTTCCTCTCCCCCAGCCTGGCCATGTCCGCAGCTGCCCTTCAGGCTTAAACTTTTTCCGAGGCGGCGCCAGGGCTCGCGCGGAGACTGTGGACCGGCCCGGCTTCCCGGGTCGGGGCGCCCCGCACCGGGGGGCTCCTGGCTTCCCTCCCTCCCTCCCCCCGGCGCCCCTCACCTGGTAAACCGAGGCACAGCAAGAGGCTGTAGTAGACCACGGGCACGAAGCCCAAGCCGCAGGCCGCACCGGGGGACCAGGACAGCGAGCTGTTGGCTGCGAGGTGGGCGTGCGTGTGCTCCATGAGCGCGCCCCGCGCTCGCCGCTGCGCCCGCCCGGCCTGCTGGCCCGGCTCCGGACGCCGGCGCGCGGGTGGCGGCGGCCGAGGCAGCGGCTGCAGCGGCCGCGCCGCTGTCCCCGCAGCACTTGCTGCTACCGTTGGCCGCGGTCCCCGCTGCTCCCGCTGCACCTGCCCGCCTCGAGTCCGGCGCAGCCCTTCCGCAGGGCGCAGGGCGCAGGGCGCAGGACTCACTCGGGAGGGGCTCCCGGAGCCCGGAGGAGCCGGTGTGTGCGCCTCCCACCCCGGACCGCTCGGCTCCCGCCTCGGAGCCGGGGGGCTGGGACGCAGCTCCCCGCAGCCAATCGGCAGCTGCCTGGATGCGGTGGGTGGGATTCTTGGATGGAGGGGGTCTTAGCCGCCGCTCCGGGCTCCAGTTTCAGGAGACGAGTTGGCCCCGGGAGCCCCAGAGGAAGACCCGGGTGGGAGCAGC
>CM053501.1:1974678-2006969 GCA_028627145.1 Eidolon dupreanum | reverse complement strand
CTCAGGCTGTCAGACCAGAAGAGGAGAGGCTTGAATATTCGTCCCAGCCACTGCATCATGATAACACTCCCCCCCACCCCCCGTCCTGAGCCTTTTTCTTTTTCCAGCCATCCTACTCCAACAGCCAAAAAGTTCCATTTTCTTTAAGAGCCTCAGAAATAGTCCAAGAGAGAGGCATGGGGTATTAAGAGCAGCGAGAGTGAAGGTACTTACCAGAATCTTCCCTGCAGGGATAAAGCTTTGAAAGTACAGAAGGCATGACTCATCAATGTACAGATCAGGCCGGTTCGCCAAGCAGAACGATGGCGAAAGCAGGACAGCTAGAAAGGCCAGCGGGTAGGCAGCCTTGTTGCTGGGATACCTGGAGGCAGAGGAGCGATGAGCTGTCCTGCTCAGGAAAGTTCCAGAATGGCCTGAATACCCATGCACTGAAAGCTATTTATCTAGAACGGTCGTCCCGCCGACTGCATTGATGATCTAAGAGGCCGATTTCCAACGCGACAACGGGCTCTAGCGCCGTGCGACCTCTCTCTATAGCTGGCCCTGTCGGGGTTCAGCTGCAGGAGACTTGGAGAGAGAATCGAGTGCTTGGCCCAAGCCTTTGCAGGTGAGGGTGAGCCACATAACTGGCAGCTAATTTCCAAAGCCAGCAGGTCTCGGGAGCCTTCTTAAGAGACGCACATGAGGCTTTCCCAAATTGACAGCTTCTGATTCTGCAACAAACACTGATCGGTCAGCGTGGTCAGATTTCAGACTTTGCTGTCAGGTGGAACTGGGTATAAGAGGCCTCTCTGTGTCACAGCTTCCTACATATAAACTAGAGATAAAAATGGTATTTACCTCTTAGGGTCGCTATTAGGATAAAAGAAATCATTCAGCATTTCCTGAAATCTAGCCATTGGAGTACCGCATGTGTGATTTTCACCACTTGTGCTGTTGTTAATATGATACTTCTTTTAAGTTGACTCACTTAGAAATACCTCTGTTTGAAAGATTAGGTGTATAAAATTGATTTTAAAATTAATTTTTACCATGTAGAGGCAAACTAGTCTCATTTGCTCTGTAAAGAAGGAAGCCATTTAAAGAATCATGGAGGGAGAAAAACAACATAATGAAACTTCTGGCTAGCATTGTAGCCTGCCAAGGCTGAGTCTGAGGCCTGTCCATTCTGTATTGGGAGGGGAGGTTGGCATGTGTTAAAGATGCATTAAAGACTTGCTGCCCCTCCCCCACCCCGGAGGCTTTTCCTCATTGTGATCTGAAGATGGGACAGGGAGGAGCTCCCTTGCCATGAGATCCAGTGTTATTTAATATTGGGTCTAGAAACGCCTACAATTATCTTCTCCATGGTTTCTCGCCTTAGTCTGTTCGGGCTGTTATTACAGAACACCACGGGAGTGGGTGGCTTATAAACCACAGAAATTTATTTCTCACACTTCTGGAGGCCGGCAAGTCCAAGGTCAGGATGCCGGCAGATCCGGTGCACCAGCTAAGTGAGAGCTCCTTCCCTGGTTCATGGTTCATGGCCAGAGCCTTCTGGCTGAGTGTTCACGTGTGGAAGAAGATAGGGCATAGGGTGAAGTATGGAGCTTCCACGCCCTCTCTGAGCTCGGCACCTTGTTTGTTCACCAAACTGGAAGCTCGTCGAGCCACATCCTCTGAGTTTTTGCGGAGACGTCATTACATGGCCACAGTTGATTAGACCACTGGCCATTGGTGACTGAACTCAGACTGCAGCCCCTCTCCCCTCCAAGGAAGTCAGAGGATGGGACTGAAAAAGTCCAAACCTCTAATCGCAGGGTTGGTTCTCCTAGCAACCAGCCCTCATCCCTAGCTGTGGTCCAAAGTCACCTTGTTAACATAACACAAGACATCATTATTGCTGTCAAGCTTAGGAAATGCCAAGAGTTTTAGGAGCTCTGTGCAGAAGTGGGACTAAGACCGAATACACATTTCTTATTATAAACGACAGTGTCTCTCCCAAGGCAAGTCTAATCATTAATGAGGCCGTCTGGCTTCCAAAGCCATCCTAGGAGACGGTGTCCCCAGACTGGCCGCACTTCTGTGGAGTCAGGGCCCCAGCCGGCAGCACCGTCTCTCCCTGTTCCCTGTCGCCAGCTCCAGACCACGCTGCCTGCCTCCCCTCACGGTCCCACGGCCTCAGTTCCCCCAGCGTGTCCCCCCGCCCCCCGCTCCCGGACAAAGCACAAAGAGCTCTTCAGGACCTCGACACGACCCGTCCTGCCACCTCTATATCTCAGCCCTGACCCAAACAGCCTCTGTCCTACACCTACAGCCATTTCTTTAGGACTAAAAGAGGCCAAGTTGGCTTTGAATCCCAGCACCCTGCTTACTAGCAGTGTGGAGTTTGGCACATAATGTAACCTCTTTAAACCTCAGTTTTGTTGTTTACATAAATGGTGGCACTATCTTCCAACCTTGCGAAATGACGAGGAGGATTAAGTCATGGGCATGGTATTGTTGATTGATTGAATCTCATTTCATCCTAACGACACTTTGGGATGGATGCAAGTATCATGTCCATGTCAAGGGTGAGGAAGGAGAAGCTCGAAGACAATACTCTGTAAGTCTTTGCCCAAGATGACAGGGCCAGTGAGCAATAAAATTAGGTCTGAGTGTAGACTGTCCGACTCAAGAAGCTGTGCTCCGAGCCACCTCCCTAGTGTCCCAGAAGGCTATGTATCATCAACCTACAAATGTTAGTTTTTTTCCTCCCACTCTATTACATATCTGTAAAATGGAGTTAATAACAAGTATAACAGTATCTACCTTGTAAATTTGTTGTAGGAATAAAATAACAACTGAAATATCAACTCCGAAAAGCTTAGTCCAGTATTTGGAATGTAGTAAGTTTACAGTGTTTCCTATTCTTGTCGATATTTAAGGTATTATTATGGTTGATCGTATAACGATGCCTTTGGCTGTAAGTCACAGAAAACCTGATTCGAGTGGAATGAAGCAGAAGGTTTCTTTTCTCACATGAAAACCAGTCCTGAGACAGAGCTGCCCAGAGCTATTAGATCGGTGGCTGGCCCAGTGACATCACGAGGGGCTCAGATTTCTCTTTTCTGCTGTGTTATCTCTGGTGTTTCTGGTTTTCGTCTCCCGTGTGCTCTTCCCGCTTCTCCTGCATGCGAGAAGGTGGCAGCTAGTCTGTGAAAATCGCACAAAGGAAGGACTGTTTCTTCTCCCCCTGCATCTTTATTTTATTTTATTTTTCAACGAGGAAAAGCTTTCTTACAAGTGCCCCTACTCCCTGACACTTCTCAGGTCTTCGCGGCCAGAGTCGTGCCGCGCCCTGCCTCCCCTCATCCCACACCTCAGCCAGTCACTGGAAAGTGATGATCACAAAACAGCTCGTCCACCCCCACCCCTAGCTTGAGTGACAGCGGGCAAGCGACTTCTCTAAGTCCCAGAGTTTTTCACCTGTGAAACAGAGATGGTGTTGACTGATTCTCGGTATTAAAGAAGGTAGTACAGAGTCCCAGACGCCTGCGTGGCTAATGTCTTCATCCCCTTACTCAGCCTCAGTCATCACAGAAAAGTAAAATGATACTTCATACCCTAAGGATTCAACCAATCACGTACAGGCTGTGAGATGCTGGCTAAATTGCTTAGTTTAATTTATTTTAGAGTTTCAGTGATGATAGTGATAATTTGTCAGAACGATACTTGCTACCTTTTATCTTGTGCTTGCTAAGTGCCAGGTACCGTAACGGACACTTTACCTGAATTGGCCAGTGTAATTCTCATGACCACCTGTCTTACCTAAGCGTTAACTCCATTTTACAGATGAGGGATTAGCCAGACAAGATTCAACAACTAGTAAGTCGTGAAGCCAAGAGCTGAAGGCTGGTTTGTCTGTTTTAAAAGCCCCACACTTTAACGCCCGTGACAGTTCCTCTGTTTCACAGATTTTGGATCTCAACCTCCTCATCTGTAAATGGGTGTAACAAGATCTTCCCTGGCCCACTTCACAGTGTTTGGGGGAGAATCAAATAAGATAAAGTTGTAGCCAGGACATGGAAGCAAGCAAAGTGTCCTACGATAGATGATTGGCTAAAGAAGCTGTGGTACATATGGGATATTCCTCAGGCATAAAAAGAGATGAAATTCTGCCATCTGCAACAACATGGATGGACCTCAAGATAATCATGCTAAGCAAAATAAGCCAGACAGAAAAAGATGAAAACCACACGATAGCACTTATATGTGGGATATAAACCTAAAAGCGACAAACAGAGATGCATGGACATTGACTATAGACTAGTGGTTACCAGAGGGTAGCGGGGAGAGGGGAGGCTGATGGGATAAAAGGGATTAAATATGTGGTGACAGAAAGAAATCTAACTATGGGAAGTAAACACACAATGCGATATATATATGCCTTACTGTTAAATTGTACGCCTGAAACTTACTGGATTTCATTAACCAATGTTACAAAAAAAAAAAAAAAAAAAAAAGGATAGGGTCTGAGAAAGCCCAGAGAAAATTCTGAATTATAAGAGATCACTCTTGTTAACACGGATAGCGACTGGTAGTAGACACAAGAAACACAGTCCAGCCCCTTCCAGTTTTTGTCACTTAAACTCAGCATCATCTTCCTCCTTCACTAAGGAGTCTGAATCCTTAGTCCCTCCTTCCCTCCCACACCCCTGAGCTAAAGAGTTGCTGTGCCTCCTTTTCTTTCAGACGCCCCAACCCTCTAGCTTTTCTTCCGAGATCACAGCTAGATAATGTGATAAATTCATCGGTGCCAGAAGGTTCATGAAAAAGTGATAGAGAAGATGCCGGAAGTACTGCACTCTCCCTCTCTCCCTCCCTTCCTCCATATCCTTCTCCTTATCCTCTTCCCTCCCCCCCAGGACATTCACATTGATGACAGTAACTTTTGGGAAGATGCCTTCTGTTCTCCCCTCTCACCGTCCTCTCCTACAGACCCAATATTAAATAACACTGGGTCACATGGCAAGGGAGCTCCTCCCTGTCCCTCCGATCTCAGTCAGGAGACACCTGGCAATGTCTGGAGACATTTTTGGTTGTCAAGACTGGATGATAGAGCACCGCTACTGGTGTCTAGTGGGTAGAGAGACTGGACGCTGCCCAGCGTCCTGCAATGCCCAGGACAGCCCCCTACAATGAAGCATTATCTGGCCCGTAATGTCAGCAATGCTGAGACTGAGAAACCTTGCTCTACTGTTATCAGACTCCTTAAAGATTCTTAATTAATGAAGATAAAGACTGTGTGTTGGGGGGAGCATAACCCCTATTTTGGTTTCATATTTTAAAGGTGTTTTGGAGGTTCCAGGTTTTGTCTGCCCAGCATCCAAGACTCTCTTTTGCTAACAGATCCCACCCACCAGGCATAGGTTTAGGAGATTGGTCAGAGGGGAAGACCCACAAGTGACCAATTGGACTCCATCACTGAGATTTTTTTTTTTCTCCAGATGAGAGGCAGAGGAGAAAATTCTTTTTCTACTCTGGGTCCAGAGCTGTTAAAATGTAGACTCAGAGAAAGCCCAAATAGAAGTCAAAGAACCTGGGTGCGGAGAGAGGCAGCCGACATAAGACAGAGGCGGAGGGCCAGCTGATGGCATTGGAGATTCTAATTCCAGCCATTTCTTAGCAGCAGCCCTGATCTTCCTACTCTTTGCCTTAGGCTAGTTCAAACTGAGTATCTGTCACTTGCAATCAAAGAGTTCTAATTCAGCCATGTTTAAGGACAGTTTTTAGAGAGACAAAGGAAAATTTTCTTGGTGCTGGATGCATTGTGCTTTGCCTGAGTGGGACTTGATTAAGGAGAAGTGATATACAGCAGAGCTTGGGTTGTGCACCTTCTCAGGGAGCAAATAAAAGTGAAGTAATGAAATTTTCAGAGATTCCAAATAAATTCACATACCAAGAAAAAAAGTGTTTTCAAAGAATTAGGATCATTAGAAAAAATAAACTCCAAGTATTTTCCTCTTCTTATAATGATTTATCTATTTTTCTCCATGCACCAAACAATTTAGAAAACTCAAGAGGAAAAGGAAAGTCTATTGTATTTACCCGTATTTTTATTTCCTGTGTTCTTTTTTCTTGATGTTCCAAGGTTCTTTTAAAAAATTATTTCCATTCTGTTGAAAGAGCTTTCTTTAGCCATTCTTTAGGCTGTTGGTGACAAATTCTCTTTGTTTTCCTTTATCCGAGAATGTGTTGATTTCCTCTTTATTCCTAAAGGACATTTTCACTGGGTATGGGATTCTGGACGGACAGTTCTTTTCTTTTTAGCACCTGAAAATATTGTGCTATTTCCTTCTAGTCTCTGTGGCTTCTCATAATAAATCTGATGTCATTTGGATTTTTTTTTTTCCTTTTGGTAAGGTGTCTTTTTTTTTTTTTCTGGCTGTTTTTAGGATTTTTAATTTGTCTTTCATTTCCAGAAGTTTAATTATGATGTGTGAATCTCTTTGGGTTTGGTGGTTGCTTAACTTCTTGATCTATAGGTCTATTTTATTTTATTTTATTTATTTTATTTTTTTGCCAAATCTGGAAAATTTTGAACCATTCTTTGAGCACTTTTTCAGACTCCCTCTGTTTTTCCCCTTTTGGTACTCTAATGAGATAAATATTAGATCTTTCATAGTTCCACGGGTCCTGGAGGCTCTGTTTATTTCTCTTAGTTCAGCCTATTTTCTCTCAGATTGGGTAATTTCTATTGCTCTATCTTCCAGTTCACTGATTATTTCTCCTTTCCCATCCTTTATGCTATTGAGCCCATTCCATGAATTTAAAAAAGTTGTATTTTTCAGTTTTAAATGTCATTTGATTCTTTTTTATCTCTTTTGTTTGCCGACACTTTCTATTTATTTACTGAGGTTTTCAGTTTTTTCATTTGTTTCCAGTGTGTTTGTGATTGCTCATTAAAGTATTTTTACAATGGCTGATTTAAATTCCTTGTCAGATCATTTTAACATCTCTGGCAACTTGGTGTTGGCATCTACTAATTGTATTTTTTTTTCATTCAGTTTGAGATTATTTTGGTTCTTGGTGTGATGAGTGATTTTCAAATGAAGCTAGTATATTCTTGTCTTATGTTATGAAACTCTGGGTCTTGTAAAGCCTTCTGTTTGGGCTGGTTTTCTCTGACGTTGTTCTGGTGGGGTAAGAAAGTAACTACTCTGTTACTTTCAGGTAGAAGTAGACATTGTACTTCTGTTTGTTTTATGTAAAATGTCCAGGGATTTTAGTTGTACTTAGCAGGAGAAATAAGGAAAAGTACATTTACTTGACCTTCTTGGAACTCATTTCTTTTATTTGTTAAGCATATACTAAGTGCCAGAAATACAGTCCAAAGTGCATACCCATTGCAGTCAGATCCAAATAAGTCTGAATCCCGAATCTCCCACTTTTAGGCTGTTCTGAGGATTAAAGAACATATAGCATCACTTAAAGTACTTTTACTTAAATTCTCTCCTCTGATCTTCACATCAAATCTGTGGAGTTAGTCTTATTAACATAATTTTGCAGATGGGAGAACAGACGCAGTGAGACAAAGTAATTTCTTTCAGAAAATTTGGCTCTCAACCTGCAACCCCCACCACGGATGAGGAAGAGATAAAGAAATACACAGAAAGAGGAGTATAGGGTGGCAGCTTGGTGTTAGGTTGCATGAGAAGTTAGAGTAATGGGCAACAAGGTAAGCTAGAAATAACCTTGGAATCAGCATCATAAGACCATGGATCTGGTCCCAACTGAGTTGCCAATTTAGGTGTGTGATCTTGAACGAGTCACTTAACCTCTCTGTGCTTCTTCTAATGAATGCAGAAGTGTAGGGTAGATGGTACCTAAGGTGCTTTTTGCTGCTATAATTTTATGATGAATCTAAAATATATTATATTTCAAGGACATTCTAGATGCAATATATGGGTGAATGAAAATCTATTAAACTCAGAAACGGACACAGAACATTGGCACAGAACAGAGTGCTGAAAGTACTTGGGCAAAGACCTTGATCAAGGGGAGGAAAGGTGTGATTATCCATGAAAGCCCTTTAAATGTCTCAAGGTCATTAAGTGATTCACCGATCAATCTTCTTTTGGGAGAGATTCCTTTTAATGAGAAAAGGAGCAGAGATCTTCTTCCTTGATACTTGCCTTGATGCCTAAGTCATTTACAAAACTCACAGAGTTGTTTGTGAGAAGATCAGATCAAGCACACAGTGAGTGCTCCAACCCCCTCGGTTGACAGCCCTCTCAATACACTGTGAGTTCCTCCAGGGCAGGAAGTGGGTTTATGATAACACTGTCAACCGAGGGGGTCAGAGCACTCACTGTGTGCTTGATCTTATCTTCTCACAAACAACTCTGTGAGTTTTGTGCTATATTTTATATAGGAGGAAAGTGAGGCTCACAGAGGCTCAGGACTTGACCAAGGGCATTCAGCTTGTAGGTAGTGCCCAAATGTTAACTTAGTTCTTTCTGCTTGCTGGCCCACATCCTTGAACACTATAGTATGTCATGTCCTGTGTCTTATTTGTTAACCCCAGAGCCCAATACGGTGCTGAGAACAGTAATTAGCCAATAAGTATTTATTGAATGAATGGATTGAAGGAAGAAAGGAGGGGATGAACGAAGGAAGAAGGAAAGATGATGGAAGGGTGGATTGGTAAAAGGATGGATAAAAGAAAGGATGCAAGGTTGATGGACTGATTGATATATAAAAGGGAATGGGTGGGTAGATGGATGAAACACCCCAGAATATGTAGGGGGCATAAGATGTGTTAGGGAGCTCAGACCACGCTTAATAGAGAATAGTCTCTAGTTAGTTCTATCCTTCTTTTCTCCAACCGTTTATACAGCTAGAAGGCAGAAGAACACTGGAGCCTCATCTGCCTGACTCAGGAGCCCATGCTCTTAGCCCCCCTGGTATAATTCTGGACGGTGTCCTCGTACCCAAGGGGCCTCTTTTAGGGTTGGAGCTCCATCACAGGAATGTCTGAGCAGTGGGTTTCTCGTGGTCAAATGTGTGGGGGTCATGGTTTGGGATATGGGAGGGAAGGAATAAATTGGTTTGGAGGCGATATAGAGACTGGGTCCAGTTCTCAGGGGAGGAAGCCTGCAAGCATTAAGTAAGCCAGATATGACAGACTGAGTCATTAATATTAATTAGCTGGGCCAACTTTAGGCAGATTATTTCATCTCATTGAGCCCTGTTTCAAAGTGAGGGTATTAATACAGCCATTTTACAAGGTTATTTCAAGAACTAAATGAAATGGTATATGTATAAAAATGCCTGAGATGAGTTATCAATAAATGATAGCTGGTATTATTATTCCTATTATTATTACCGTTATTATTACTGTACTGAAAAGTCTTTGGATTCAGAACAGGCTTTGAGTCTTGAGTCGGGGAGTCACTCCTAGATCTGTGGTTGTGGACAGGTCATTGAACCTCTCTTTTTCTCAGTCATCACATATGTACTGTTTAAAGCACCAGGCACTGTGCTAGCTGGGGACAGTGTTGTCGATATGCCTTGATCTTTGCCTGGAGGTACTCTTGCTTTGTAGAGGAGACAGACTAATGCACAACAAATATAACCCAAGAGCTCACGGGTATAGTAGTGAACTAGTTAGCACCTTGGGGTCAGACAAGGATGCTGCCTCTTATTAACTCATAGAACAGAGAAAATCACTTAATCTTTTTAAAACAGACACAGTGATAATAGAATGTGCCTCATAGAGTTGATTTGAGCTTTGAATGAAATTATACATGTCAAGACCTTAGCACAATACCTAGAACATGTGATGGAAAAGTTTAAGAACTTTTGGCATTCGTAATGGGGACATTAATTACTGTCTTGCCTGGATATCACGTAGATGTTTGTGTATTAAATGAAATCGTGTAGGTGAGTGGGATTTTAAAGATGTGCTAAGTATTAGTTGTTACTATTCTAAATTTCTGGACAAGAAGGCATGTAGAGAAATGGCTTAGCACCCTGTTATCTAAACTGGCCATATAATAAATATTTGGTGACATACGCTTGTGAAGGTAGATTCTGTCCTGTTTTTCCTCTTTTCCAATGGAGCTCTGTTTCTAGAGCATTCTGCAGCCAAGAGAGAGAGAGGAGCAGAAGCAGGGTCTGGGAGAGCAGGTTCCAGATGAGAATAGACTTAGAATAGCAGGTGATTATGTGCAATTTGTTTTCCAAATAGCTGCTTTGACTTCCTGCCTGTCTTCTTAGACCAATTCCATGGGTCACCTGCTACTGTTCTCAGCATATGAGAGTGAAGGAAGGGAGGGAAATTTAAATCCAGCTGGGGAGGGTCTGCCGCACAGGCTGGGGGCTGGCGCTGGACAGGGGTGGTGGTGCAGAGTTCACCTGCTTGGGCTCTGCATGCGGCTTACGTGCATCCTTTCTGTTCCTGTAGTTCATTCATTCCACAAACGTTTTTTGAGCATCCACTTTGGGCCCAGAGCTGTGCTAGGCACTGCAGATGAAGGAGCGAGCAAGACATCATCTCTGTCTTCCCAGAGCATGTGCAAGGATCTCAAGTTCAAATGCCAATGTGGGCTGTGGTAGGGTAACGTTAGCTGATGTAAAAAGCAAAACCCAATATTTCGGTGGCTTTTGCACGGTAAGAATGTTGTACTCTCTAATAAAACAGTCCAGTGTGGGTGTTTCTGGTAGGCAGAGTGTAAGTGGGAAGGTCTCTGTGCAATTATTCAGTAATGTAGGCAAATGGAGGCTTTTCCGTCCTTGATGTGAGCCTTCCAGGATGGTTCTGGGCATCAGTGTTCTGCTGAAGAGGAGGGAAGAGAGAGAGGATCTTGCGTGGAGGTTTTTTATGGGCCAGGACTGGAAGTGGCCGGCATCACTTCTTCTTAGAGCTTATTGGCCACAACTTACTCACATGGCCATGCCTAGCTGCAAGGCAGGCTGGGAAATGTAATCTAGGCATGAGCTCAGGGAAAAGAGGAGAAAGACTCAGCGATTAAATATCAGTCTCTTCTGCTGGAGTCCGGTGGAAGTGAGTGAGATGGGATAGGCGGGATTGTGGTGGTCATGACAACCGAGCTCTCTGAAAAGAGCAGGTGTGTCTCAGTTTAGGGGACCATGCATTTGAGGGACTAAATGATTTCCGGTGACATTGGAAGCATGGAGTAGCCCTAACACCAACACATTTAGGGCACAAGGGTGCAAATGAAAGCCCACATGTCTTACGCCTAAATATTTTCAGTTATCTACTAAATTTGAAAAGTAAGATAAAGAAGATAAAGTTAAAATCCAAATCAAAAAAAATTATTTAACTAAAACTGAAATTTATTTCTGCTTTAAGGACTTAAATTCAAACTCATTAAATAATTTTAGCATGCAAAGTGCAGCTAGTTGTCCATACGAAGGACAGATATCATACTTCATGCTTGTCATGAACGGGACCCAGACCTACACACATGCAAACTACAGAGTAATATAAATTGTTTAATATTGCAAAATATTTCTCAGCTGCCATGTCCAACCGCTGCAAACACCATGCTAATTTGTGAGTATCCCTGGACCCATAAATTGAAACATGAAGAGAAGCAAGAAAATGATTGCTTGACATTACAAGGAAACAATGCTTCATTTTGCAAGAATATATTGCATTTGTGTTATCTGCGAGGAGGGATGTGACAAGTTAATTAATTCGTATTTTCTCTTACCTAAGTGTTTTCAGTGTTGAAATCTCTACCTTCAGAGGCAATGTTTGTTTCCAAAATCAGCAGGGGCGTCATAGACAATCCTTCATGGCATTTGAATGCCACTGCCTTTTGTTTTAAAGGTACAGAGCAAAGGATGCAGAGAAGCATTTCCCCGGGCCCTGAATCACGTTAGTCATGAGCGTGGACATGTTGGATACAGGTCCCACTGTACTGGCATCAACTGCCAGATCTCAAGTGTTCTTAAGGCACCCTGATGCTCTTTAATGCATTTATTTCTCTATGTGTGATACGTGGGTGGTCTAAAATGTGGTAGCCCAGCATGGGGCCTTCTCCTTACAAGACCTAAGGATGGGATGTACTGACTTATCGAATAAAGAGGAAAGAGGAACCAGTGAATTTGCCAGAAGGAGGCGGGGAGGGACCCAGTCCCATAGAACCCCCCAGGACCCACGTGAAGGGGTTTGGGTTTTATCCACAGTGCAACAGGAAGCCACTGAAAGGTGTTCAGCAGGAAAATGACATAATCAGATTTGGATTTTTAAAACATTGCTCTGCAAGTCGTGTGAAAAAGAGGTTTGCATGAGGCCATAGAGGTTGTGAATTCTCACTCAGTGGAGAATCGAATGAGCAATTAGGAGGCCATTGCCATAGTTTTTCAGCCGAGATTTTAGATTTCTGCAGCTACATCAGCCTTGGTTGGGGTCCCTTACATGGGAGGACATGTTGGCACTCATTCTAGATTTGTCTTCCGTTGGGAATTAGGCTTAGCAAACACTTAGGTGCTTAGGGAAGAGCGTGTCTTTAATATTTCAGTATCTGGTACAAGGATTCTCCAGCGGGGAGCTAAGGTAGGAGGGTGGCCCTGCATTCCTTTGTGGCTTAAGCTGGATGCCAGTTCCATGATGGGGAATGGGAGCAGACATGGTGAGATGGGAAGAGGAAGTGCGTGTGGATGTCAGGTGACTATGGGCGCCATCCAGGGGGCGTTCCTGGCCTCTCCAGTGAGTGGGGGGTTGCAGGCTCCCACGGCTGCCCCTTCCCAATGCACAAGGGGTATTTCATTTGGCGGCCATTGCCTCTGGTCTCGCTTATTTCCCTTCTGGAAATTACCATGAGCATTAGGGAGAAGACCATGGAGGTAGAGGATGCCCTTTGATCGAATAGGTCAGGACCTTTCTTGAACACTTGGGAATTAACCCCAAAGAATTTTGTTATTTCGATAAGGACCACGAGTGTCTTGATCATACTTAACAGCAGTCAGCTTTACATTTCGAAATGACCTTTGATGTTGTCCTGGCCTCCCATCCAGACGATAACCCAGGCTGGCGGATCGACCTTCGCGGAGTCTCCTCATTTGCCTCTCCTTTCTCGTGCCTTATGCCACGCTCTTAGTTCAGTACTTTGTCACCTTGTACATCGTGTCGCAAAATGGGCTTGGCTTCTGCTGTCACACCAGGCTGGATCTGTGTCCCAGCTTTCTGTGGGCAGTTGGTGACACCTCTGCAAACCACAGTTTACTTGTCTATAGAGTGGGAACAGTGACAGAGCCTGTTTGAGGAAGAAATAAGGTTATGTGGTTCAGGTGGTGAGTTTCCTTCTTTGCTAATTTAGGGCCCAGTTATGGACTGGAATAAGGACTTGGGTGCCCTGGGACTAGTAGAGGGCTCATTACCAGCTTTAGATTTTCTCTCTTCCTAGGCAATGAGTGGCCTCTCCTGGTGAACCACAGTCCCAGACTCGGGCTGATCGCAGTCGGTCGGGCTCTGTCACGTACTACGTGGGTGACCTGTGCAGGTTGCTTTCCCTCTCTGAATCTCAGGGCCGACGTCTGTGAAGTGCAGAGATGGACAGATGAGAAGGGATGTGGAAGGTTCTTGGCGTGCCGGGGACCCTTGATAAACAGTAGCTGTCAAGATTCTTTCACGGCCGTGGGATGGCTTTGCCTTTAATTGAATATGGAGGGATGGGTCTCTAACTCTGTGGGTTCCGGGGGGCTGGGGGCTGCAATTTTCCCTCTCACAGAGCTTCTCACACTTCCACGTACACAGCAGTCTCCTGGGGATCCGATTAAAATGCAGATTCTGAGTCCGCAAGTCTGGGGCGGGGCCGAGAGTGAATTTCTCACAGGCTCCCAGGTGATACTGCTGCCGCTGGTCCAGGGACCAAGCTCGGAGGAGCCATCGTCTCCAAGGAATACAAGTGGAAGTTGTGTTGATGGAAACGGGAGGCAGAAGCGTGATCCTCAGCCTGTCTTCTTGTGGCTTTCAGTCTCTCATTCGGGCCTCTCTGGCTTCTAGTCTCACTGGAGGGGGTTTTCTGTTGAGTGACAGAAAGTGTCGGACTTGGAATCTCGGAGGCTCAGGCCTCAAGGTCATCCAGTGTAGGTGGAGCGATGCAGGCGCTTCCGGCGATGGCCTGGTTCCCAAGTCCAGTCAGCGCATTGCTGAGCGATGGCTCCTTGTGAGCAGCAGATTGTTCTCCACACCCGGGTTTCCGCTCAGCTGCTTCAGGCACACCTAACCTTTCAGACTTAAGAGAGTCTGTCTGGCACTTGGGGCACCGGAAGGCAGTCGCTCCAATTAGGGGAATTGCATTTAAGCAGTAGCTTCTCATTGGTCCCTGCAAATAGCGTCTCTGCCAAAATGGATGTGTCTGGAGGATGTGGCTGGAAATTCAATCTTGGGGCGATCTGAGGGAGGCGTGTGCCATCCGATGCCCCGAATGCCGTCACCTGGGCTGTAACCTCAGGCTGCTGAGCCTTTGCTGGCAAGCGCTGCCTCTCTTGTCTCCCCATCTGGGGCTCTGATCCCCTTCTCAGGGTTTACGTCTGTGCCTCTTGATGCGCTGTGCTCCCCGACCCCCCTGCCTGGCGTGGGGACATTCTCTGCTTTGATTTTGACGTTCCCTCCTGTCCTTAAAACCCAGTTTAAAAGACACTTCTTCCTGGAAGCCGCCTCCACCCCCTCCTCCGCCTCCTTCGTAGCCCGGCGTCATCAGCGCCATTATTGTCATTTCCGTCTCACTGGGTCTCAGAACAGCTAAGTCACTTGCCTGAGGTCACAGCATTAGAAGTGATGGAGCAGCTGGCATCCGAGGTTAAGTTTCTCTGTCCCCAGAGCCCTCGCTCTTAACCTTCATGTTGTCAGTTTTTCAGTCTCAGGAGGACAAAAGCGAGGCCCGTGGTGCCAGTTCCAGGGGTAGCTCCTCCCCTGTTTCCCACCCACACATACGAGAGTGTGGTCTTCGCAAACTTGGCCTCTGGAGCCAGACATCTGGAGTTTAAACGTTGGTTCTGCTGCTTCCCAGAGATGCGATTAGGAGTAAATGTCTCAGCCTTTCCGACCTTAGTTTGTTCCCCCATAAAATGGGGACGAAATATCTTCTTGGGGTTGCCGTGGGGATCGGATGAGTAGGAAACTTCTGAAACACTTGTGGTACGTGTCAGCTGGTGTGTTGTCACCCAGTTGCGCCATTTCCTTCGGCCTTTACTGAGAAGTGATCTATTTTGTTCATTCATTTATCAGTTCAACAAATGTGTGTTCAACACCTGCTCCACGCCAGATATCGTAGTTATGCTATACACATTCTTTAATCATCCCTCACTAACTGTGGCCAAAACGAGTTTTCGCCGCACTGTAGCCTCGGTTTCCTTCTCTGTCAAGTGGGATTAGTGAAGTCTGCCCCATAGGATGGTGTGGATGATTTGGTGCTTGATTATGTTTGCTAGACAGACGTGAGCAAGTCTTCAGCAAGCTCTTACGACCCTGCGAATGACATTCAGTTTCAAGAAATATATCATCATCATTTTTTTTTTCTGAAACAAACTGATCTCTGAGGCTCACCGGCTTGATTGGTGGGGCTCAGCCCTGTTTCCCACTGAGATCTTATAAGAACCCCACTGGCTGAAGAAAGGGAGCCATCCTGGGGAGTGGGATTGGGGGGATCTCCTTGGTCCTCATGGTTGCTTTTGTGGGTTGGTCCTCCGCCCTCTGGAGGGCGCTCCTGCTCTGCCCAGGAATTGGCCATGCTCTTTCCAGGGCTCCCCGGTGGGCCCAGCCTTGCCCCTGAAAATGGACCCCTGGAGTTGTTTTTGCTGGGTGGGGTCTCGACTCCTTGGGGCTGGATGGCAGCGGGACCCAGGGCGCTTCTCCCCAGGGGCCTGATCCCCTGAGCGAGCCCAGCCTCGGGGCACCTCTGTTTCCGCCCCTGCTGTTCCGGCCTCTTTCTTTCTTCTCTCTAAAGTAACTTCAGCTTGACTGCTTGATGGCCCTGACTTTTTGTCAGCAAGGCCCCTTTGTCCCAGCATGGATGGGGACAGAGAAATGACCTTTCCTCCTTTTCTGTGACTGTGTGAAGAACAGGACAGATGGACATGTGAATTCCTAGCCCATTGTAAACATAACACAAATGGAAGCCATGGCTTCTCTGTGTATCTTTACCCTCCCTTCCAGAAAATCAGCTCCTGCATGTGGGCAGGAGAAAGTTCTCACATCGCTTTTAACTAGGTACCAGATATTTTGCAGGCGCTCTCGTTGAATCCTCAAAACCATGCTGTCACACACAGGGATGACTTCCATTTGAGGTTAAGTAAGCACCAGCCTGAAGTCACACAGCTGGAAAGTGGCAGAGCTGAGCTTGACGTCCACGCATGGGTCTTGACATTTCCTGATCTTCCATGTCTTCTATTTCTTTCATGAACCTTACAGCATCCAGTGTAATAAATGCTGATAGAAAGAAGTTCTTCGCAAGCAAAGAAAGTTCAAAACTCAGCTGCGCTGAAGTCTTGCATTCCTTAAAGCAAACGGGCTGTGAAGAGACATCTTTCATAGACCCTTAAACACAGCTCACGCACTTCTCACCCTTCCCTGCCATGACTTTGCACCCAGTGTGCGTGGGGCATTTTCAATCGGGGGCAATACTGAGATGCAAAAACTATTAAAAAATGATTCTTTACTGTTTGAGAGCCTCTCAATAGGAAGCCCTAGACTCAGTGCTAAAACTTTGTGTCTTCTAAACCATTCTTCTCTGGGAAGTAGGGACTGTTATTATTCCCAGTGTTTAGAGTATGAAACCGAAGTTTAGAGAATTTAAGAAATAGGCTCGCTAGAAGGTGACGGTGCTGGGATGCATACCCAAGCCTGTCTGAACTCTAAAACTGAGTTCTTGGTCAGGGTATGATGCCCACCCTCAACGCTGAACCGGGAGGATTTTTCTGACTCCTAATTTGAAAACGTCCACCTCACATCGAATATTCGATATTCAGTGGCAGAGCCTAGGAAGTCAGGGATTTTGAAATTGAAGGATATTTGTCTATAGAAACGTCTATATTTATCAAATGTATATACCATAACATCTCGGACAAGCAGAATATTTCTAGACACTTGGAATACAGGGGGAGATCGTGATTGCGGTGGTTAATTTTATGTGAAAACTTGACTGGGCCGTGCGATGCTCAGATGTTTGGTTAAACATTTCTGGGTGTCTGTGGGGGGTGTTTCAGGGTGAGGTTCACATTTGAATTGGTAGATCTAGTAAAGCAGATGGCCTTTCCCAGTGTGGCTAGGCCCATCCCTTCCACCAAAGGCCCGACTAGAATAAAATCCTGAGTAAGCAAGAATCCTTTCTCTCTACTTGACTGCCTTTGAGCTGGGACATCGGCCTTCTGCCTTCATGCGGACTCAGACCGAAACTTGGACCATTGGCCCCCAGCTTTGGACTGCCACTTACACCATTGACTCTCCCGGATCTCTAGCTTGCCAACTGCAAGCTGAACTTTTCAGCCTCCATAATCATGTGAGCCAATTCCTTATAGTAAATAACTGTATCTATATCTATATCTACACCTATATCTACATATCTATATCTATCTATATCTATATCTATATCTATACCTATATCTATCTATCTATATCTATATCTATATCTATATCTATATCATCTACACCTATATCTATCTATATCTATCTCTCTATCTCTCTATCTATCTCTATCTCTATCTCTATCTCTATCTCTATCTCTATCTCTGTCTCTGTCTCTATCTATACCTATACCTATATCTATCTCTGATTGGTTCCATTCCCCTGAGAACCGACTAACATAGCTCCTTCCATGTTTGCCATATGAACTTCATTTTCTGGCATTCCTAGCTGCTGTGGTGAGTCCCCATCTGTATATACATTTAAGGAAACATCCCAGTTTCGTACAGGTTATAAGAAGAACTTGGCCATGGTGTCTGTTTGCAGTTAATACTGGGCAAGATAGAAAACGGTTTGGTTCTAAGCTGTTTCTAATCAGCGACAACAGATGTTCACAGAAGGCAGAATTGTCTTTGACTCGGTGTTTTGACAACAACGTTAAAACACAAACCCTAAGGTGGAATGAAGAGCTTTCGCTTGGCCCATATGTGCTTTTGCTGAGAGATTTCGGGTAAGTGGTGATGGAGCCTTCTGTGGTGTGTCAAGAAGTAGAGCTCGCTACCTTGAGGTCACTAGAGCAGCCTCCTGCTTCTCCCCTCAGGGAATAAGCGGAAGGATTTCTTCTGAGATCATAGGAGACTTAAACTAATACTCGATAAAATCTGAAATACAAAGGGGATAAACAATCCCTTTGCTCTTAGAACTGCCTCCTCTCTGCCAGGGTTTCTCTCCTCCTCCTCCCTTGCAGAGGGCGGGGCTTTGCAAACAGACTATTCAGGAATCTGGGAAGCGCTTTGTTAAACTGCTGGTATCTTGAAATTAGCCACGGCGGCGGGATTATTTACATCAGTGGCATCTTCAGATGTTACAAATCAGGGTTTGTTTGTTTTCCTGAGCAGATTCGCCTGCATGGCACTGGCATCAAGACTATAGCTAACACCTGTGGGTTTTGCCTGTCCACCATGCGTTCCTTCGCCTCTACTTGTGACAGCGAATTCCCTTCAGGGAAACACTCTCTATTCATCTTAGGCCAGCAGTTAGGGTGGGGCTGACCACATTCTCTAGGTCCAAGAGTGAGCATGTGTCCTAGCTTGGCCAGTCAGAGGACTCGATCTCCCTAGCCACAGAGGTTTGTTTATCGATGGGCAAGTGACCCTAAAACCAGAGCTAAATGTGGAGCTTTCTGTGACCAGTGGAGGGAAGAGAAATGAAAGAGAGAGGTGGTGGGAGCTTAGAAAGAGCACAGCCGAGTGAAATGCCTGGAGAGGGCTCAGGAGATGAGGGTTACAAAGAGACGGGTAGATGCCAGGTCCTGACGACGTGGGTTGAGCATCTGCAAGCTGCGCCTGAAGCCAAATATCCCTGACCTTGAAATTGCCAAACCAATAATTCTGACTCCATCCCCATCTTTGTTTGGCTTAAACCTATGTACGCTGGGCCTTCTGTCCCTTGTGGGTTGCAAGTTATAGCTGAAAAGGTCCCATTTATTTCAGGGTCCTTCCAACTTTTACGCTCTGGATCAAATTCCAAGGAATTGGGCAAGAAGATCTAATGGAGGGTCTAGTAGAAGGAAAGAAAGAAGAGCTTTTGTCTCCACTTCCACCTTAGCTTCATGTAACCTTCCGTGGTTTTCACCCTCTTCTCCTCCACATCACACAGATCTTTGTTCAAATACCAGTTTTGCCATTTGCTAGCTATGCAAACTAGGGAAACTACTAAACTTCTCTGACCCTCAGCTTCTTCATCTGAAAAGCTGATATATTAGTGTCCAATTCTCACAGTTGATATGACAATTAAATGAGACAGCTCCTAAAAATGTACAATGTTTTGTACAGAATAGATGTTACTATACTTATCGATTAAACACATTTGCATGTGGAAGGTAGCCTGGAACCTTATAGTAAATATTTTATGATGCAGTCTGTATGGAAAAGTATCTTTCAAGGTCCAAGACCCTGACTTCTTCATGTCTGGGCCCTAAGTGGAGGAATCCTAGACTGTGCAACGGAAAATCAGAAATTTGAGGTGACTTGGATGTTTAGGGATGGAGGGGATAGTAAAGTTCCTCTCGTTCCAGACATTTTATTCACCCCTGGATCTCAGGGCCAGTGCGTGGTGGGGTTCTGAAACCATCTGTCAAATGAGTAACACTTCAATCCACCTCAATTCGTCACTGGAGAAACAGACTCAGAGATGATGAACTTCTGAGTTATAGTGTCTCTACCTCATGGCATGTGAAGGGGAGATAGATATTAAAACCTGCCACTGAGAGTTCTCCTGAGCAGACAGCTGCCATTGATGAGCTCGAGGCTTTAGACAGATGCTGTCCAATAGCGCCATAACGTGAGCCATGTATGACATTTAAACTGCTGGTGTCCACATTAAAAATTAAAAAGAAACCAGTGAAATTCTTTGAATAATTATTTGACAGAATATATCTAAGATACTAGCATATTAAAATTATCTACGAGATATGTTACATTCATTTTTTGTATGAAGTTTGCAAAATCCGGTGTGCGTTTTACACTTACGGCAGGTCCCCATTTAAACGAGCCACATTTCCAGAGCACAGTAGACACAGGTGGCTCGTGGCTACTGTATGGGCTTAAGGAGTAAGGCCCTAAGGATTTGCTAAGCTGTTTTTGCAGGAGATAAGGAGGGCGAGTGGTAGGGGCATCTGAGTGGAGAATGTTCCAGCAAAGTGGAAGACGCCTGTGTGTGCTACTGCAAAGTGTCGTGAGACACCCCTCGGGGGACCCCCAAACACCGTGGGGAAGTTCACCATTCCCTCTGTGTTGGCGAGAGTGGTTCTGACTGTGAAAGCTCTTGAACTTGAGCTTCCTCCCGGGCGTACCACAGTCCCGGCCAGGCGAGGCCTGTGACGTTCCTCCGCTGGCCCGGAATTCGGGGTCTCTGGGAGGACTTCGGACGGGAGCGGAATGCCCTGGGAAGCGGTGACTCAGAACGGTCTCGTTTCTCACGATCGTAACCTAGTGTCCTGAATGACAAGGGAGGCACAGGAGATTGCAGGAGCAAGGAGGGCTCCTCCAGGTCTGCGAGGCTTAGGCCGAGTCTTGGAGAACAGAGGGCGTGGGGTGGACGCAGGCCTTCCCAGAGGAGGGGACGTGTGTGTGAAGGGCCAGAGGCTGGAGAGAGCAGGGAGCACTCTAGGAATTTTAAGAACTTCCCTCTGGTGGGAACATGAGGATGAAGATGAGGCCAGAGAGGAAGCTGGGGACACAGAGGGCAGATCCTGAAGGGCAGTGTGGGTCATGGCGGAGAGTGGATTTTAAGCTAAGGCTGTGGAATGAATTGGCGTGTTTCAGAGATCGCTTGGCCTGAGGGAAAAAGTCAGAGGGGCCAGCGGTGGGGGAAAACGGCCCATCAGAGAGTCGAAGTCATCGAGTTGAGAAGTGATGATGGCCAGTCTACTGAGGGGGTAGCAGAGGTAGACAAGAAGGTGACGGGTTTGCGGATGAGTGTGGGCAGGAGTGTGAAGTATCGATTGGAGGACCATTGAGAGACGGTGAGGAGCCTGGGACAATGTCCAGTTTTTCAAAGCGGACAGTCATTTGGAAGATGATGCCATTTAGCTACAGAGCGACTATCTGGTCTGGAATGACCTCTGAGGGACACTGACATGAGGGCATGCTTCCACACCCCTAAATCTAGACACCCCGAGGAGGAAAGAATAACCAGAATTACGTTTCTCCTGAAAATTCCAGAGAGGCCGTTGGCTTGCAGAGTTGGAAAACTTGCATTTCCTCTCTTGCGCTCCAATTTTTTTTTTCCATTTGCGAAATGAAAATAATAACTCTTATAAGGGAGCTGAAAGAATAAAATGAAATGATAGATGTAAAGGCATTTTGAAAGTAAAGCATTCGGTTATTATTATTGTCGTGCTTATGGGAAAGAGTTTGGAAGGTCATCGTCATGCTTATTGAAAATCAAACTCGACGCCCTGGGTCAGTGGGCCAGTGGGAGTTTGCAGCCGAGACAAAACTCCTGAGTCCTGGAAGCTTAAAACAGTCCCAGACGATCAACTCATTATTTCACACGGTTCTTCATTCACTCAGTTGTTCAGCATTATCGAGCACCTACTACGTGCCAGCCTTCACATTGGATGTACTGGGGGACTAAAGGAACAAAATCGGTTTCCTGTTAACAAGAAGTGTAAAGGACACATCCCCAGATAACTTGAAATCCATACCTTTTAAAGGTTTATTACCATCTACAGAATACTTTTATACATTATTCAGAGCTTTTAAAAAAAACCCCTGGAGTGGGCGTTGTCATCTCTCTGTGTCGACATAGACTGAGGCGGGTAAGATGAACCAAACGGGCTGGGGTGGCCGAGCCAGGAGACCTAGGACTCCCACGGGGGACTCCTCCACCTCGGCTCAATGCCGGCGGGGGGCGGCTTGGAAGACCACCAGCAGCTGAGACTCGTCGAGTGTTGTCTCTGTGCAGGGCGCTTCGCCGACTTTGAATAGGCTATGTTAGTCCATTCTTCCGATACCGAAGGAGTTAACGTCATCTCTAGAGGATGCGCAGACGGACGGGGCATCCGTGCATACACACGGACACGTGCGCACACCCCGCTCACCCAGCACGCACGACGCGCCAGACACTCGCCGTGGGTGCATCGTCTCTGTGTGGTGTGCGGGAGCAGGGAGGCTCAGACCGGTGAAGTCATTTGCCCGAGGTCACACAGTGAGAGAATCAGATGAAGTGTGTCGAGAGTTCAAAAGACAGTCATTTGACGGTTGGCCTGAAAAGGTAGGGGAAGCTTCCAAAACCACAGACGCGGCCGTGGCTGCATGCCGGACAGACGAATGAAGTGCCCACGCCAACCACGCGCCCCCGAGGGGGCAGGGCTGACCTGGGCAAGTGCTTCTAACGGGCCCTTGGTCTCCCACCATCCAGAAACCGCAGCGTTCTCCTCTCCTCATATTCAGCACCCCTGGACCCCTTCTGTCCCCCACTGGCTCCCGGGGCACCTGTCCCCTCTCCTGACAAAACGGAGCTGTCATCGTGTCGTGCCACAGAGCCAGTTCTCCGCTGTAAAAATGAAAACACGTCACTTCATTTCACTGACCGTCAGTTCCTTCCATGGTGAATGGACTTGAAGCGTTGACTGCCCATGGGTACTATGAGCATGTGTGAGATCAAGCATGCGCGGTACTCGCCGGCGTGCCCGGCACACAGTGAGCCCTCGGAGATGCTGTGCGTTGTCATGGGTTGCTTCTCCCCACGAGCTTTTCTTACATGGCAAAGAAGTCCAAAGCATGCATATTTCCAGGTGGCATACCTGGCTCCCAGATCTCTGGAGCGGCCACATTCCCTTTATCCATCAGGTGGGATTCTGCAGATGCCGACGGTAATGTCAGCCGCTGCAGCAAAGCAACCTGAGATCCAGCAGCGTCTTGCCACAGAAGTCGACTTCTTGCTCACGTACTGGGTCGACGTGGGTGTCTCAGGTCCCTGGGGTGGTCATTCACAGGAGGCTGCCAGGACCCAGATCTTTTCCATCCTGTGGCCCTTCCTTCCACTCTGGGGCCGCAGAATCCTCTGCATCCATCCGGAGGGCGGGAGGGAACACGCGGGAGCAGAGGAGCATCGAGGGAAGGCTTCAAGGCCGGGATGGCGTTGGCTCGCGTCACTTCCGTCCACATCCTTTGCCTGGAACTCAGTCCCATGGCCACAGGTAACTGCGAGAGAGGCCGGGAACTGTGGTCCACTCATGCACAGGTGTGGTGACCAGCTCGCCAGTGCCTGCCTCACTGATCATGACCGGGGTGTTCACGTTGGGTCCGGAAGCTCTGGAGAGATTTACCACCCCTCTTCTGGTCAGTCTAGGAAGACTCTCTGGAGTAGGAGAGATTTTAGGAACTGCTAGAATGAAATTCATCTTGTGGAGGACCTACTAGGTGCAGAGTGTGCCCAATACTCTGCTTGTCACCTTGTTTAATCCTCATAGCGATGACCTAAAGACAGTTTTATTATCCCCACGGAGCAAACCTTGGTAAATGTCTCGCTACCATTTACTGAGGGCCTACTGTGTGCTAGGTACTTTGCTTTACACGTGCGATCTTGTTTTAGACTCACAAAACCCTGCTGGGTAGGCATCAGCTCTCGCCATTTTACATCAAGGAGATGGAGGCCCAGATGTGGAAGCAACTTGCCCAAGGGCACACAGCTAGTGTGTGGCTCGACAGGGCTGGACCTGAGCTCTGTTTTGACCCTGGAGTCCTAGTTCTTTCCACTAGGAAGAAGCCCTTCGCTAGGATTTCTGCAAACATAGGATCGATCTCATCTTGGGTTCCGCATGTCCTGCCTGCCCTTCTTGAAATGGGGACCACTCTGGAACAGCCAGGGAGTTCCAGTGGCCAGGGACAGAGGGGACGGGTGAGGTCTCTCCCGAGAAGGCTCTGCCTCTGAGTTCAGTTTCTTTCGTAATCCAATCTCTGCGACGTGTCAGCAGTGACTAAGCTATTGACTCACTTCTTTTATGGCCTGAGGAGTCCAGCTCGGATGCAACGTGCAGCACCTGGAAGTCGGCCAGCCACCTGCCAGCTTCCGGGCCTGAGGTACACCTTAGGGCATTTGAGGTCGGGGCACCCAGAAGCACCATTTGGGGTGATTTTCCATACCTTACACAGTCAGCTTTTCCTCTGTGCCCTTTGCCAGTCATTACATTGGCAGATTTATTTATCTCACTTCAAACCTCGGTTTAGTCTCAAAACAGAAACTTTAGGTAGCAAAGATTCTTATAATTTTTTTTTTTCAGTTCTTACCCAGTCTTAACACTACTGACTCCAACAAAAACACCAATATTGCAATAGCCAGTGTTTATTAAGTACTTGTTTTGTGTTGGGCCCGTATACACTCATGCTGGTCAACATCCTATTTCACCTGCACAGCTCTTTGAGCTGGATGCTAATGTTAGCCCCTTTTCAAAGCAGAGGAGACTGAATCTCAGAGAGTTTCAGTAATGAGCCCAAGGTCACACGGTAGGAGTTGAGCTACAGAACTACACAGACTGACTCCAGAATCCCTTCTTAATCGAAAGGCCTAAACTGAGGGACAGTCAGGATTTTAATGATATGTCTTTTTTATCGTCTGCGTTTTGAAAAATGTTTTTGAGGAAGCTGAGGGTAGAGGAGCCTCAGAAATGGCCTTAACTTGAATGCTGAGAATAGTTAACAGAGGGATTAGTTATCTATTGCTGTGTAACAAGTTATCCCGAAACTCTGCAGCCTAAAACAGCACGCGTTTATTTTCTCGTAGCTTCTGTGGGTCGGGAATCTGGAGTCACTTGTTTGGGTGCTTCTGGCTCAGGTCTCGGCATGCCCTGGGGCCGCGCTCAGGGGAAGGCTTCGGTGGCGAGAGTCTGCTCTGTGTCCACCTGTGTGCAGCTGGCAGCCTTAGCTCCTTGTTGGCTGTTGACTGGAGGCCCGAGCTCCTGGCCATGTGGGCCTCTCGCGAGGGTGCCTGCGTGTCTTCATAATATGGCACCCAGGCTCCCCCGGAGGAAGTGATCCAGGAGGAATCGCAGGCCCAGGCCAGAGCCATACTGCCTTGTATACCCGACTCTCAGAAGCAACTTACCATCACTTCTGCCACCTCCTATTGGTCACTCAGACCAGTGCTGGGACAACAGGAGAGGGGGCAAGGGATGGGTGTGAAGACCAGGAGGTGGAGGTCACTAGGGGCCATCTTGGGGCCTGGCTCCTTCCCCCAGGAAGCGGGTTCTGCAGGTGCTTTACTGAGGGTGCCCCCCGCAGGTCGGAAGGAGCTGGGGTACCTCCCGACCCCTCACTCTGCATGAGTCATGGCTCCCTCTGGCCCTCTGTTTTTCTGCTTGAGCCTGGCCAGGCAGCCAGGAGAAGTGGCTGAGACCATGGGCCCTGGGGCTCACCAGGGTTCAAATCCTCATTCCGCCCTTAACTAGGCCGGTGACCTTGAGCAAGTTATTTAACCTCTGGGTTCTGGTTCTTCTTCCTTAAAACAGGGATAACTAGAGTACTTCTCGGGGGCATGGTGGGGGTTCAAAGCACGTGCTTGTCACAGAGCTTCACACAAGCAGGGGTTCCACAATAAGCTTGAGCCGTTACGTTTCAGATGAGACAGTGGGAGTCAGATCCCTCTGGCCGTGACCAGAACTCCGTGGTCACCGGGCTCAGACCCATCACTAAAGCCCTAAAAGTAAACACCTCACGCTCAGGTCCCGTCCTTCGGATTTTCCGCGCAGTTACTCGCAGGACAGCTGGCCGTTTACGTCCGTCTTCCTCCCCTGTCGCGTCTAGGAACCGGCGTCCGTCCCTAGAGCCACTTTCTCAGCAGTGTCTCCGACTTCCTGCTTCACTGTCCCTCCCTTGTACCCTGGCGAGTCCCCCGTCCTGGGCCAGTTCATTTCTCTGATCATCCGCACCTGCATCTGTCCTGGTGAACTCTCCTGGACCAAGTCCCAGAATGTTCCACGCTGGGCCGCTGCCATTCTCGACGTAGCTTAGAATTCCCTTTGTGTTGCCATAGTCGGCTCTCTTTCGCGTTACTGCCTTTTCTAACTTGCTGTAAATCTTCTTCTCCCCCCATCCTTTCTTTACTTCTGTCCCTTTTCTTCCTCTCACCAAATAGTGGACTGAGCACCTAGCATGTGGCAGGTAGATTTACAGGCACCGGAGAATCAGTGACAAACAAAACAAGAGGATCGCGATTCCTGTCTGCCAGATCTTTCACAGGGAAGACGTAAGCCTCAGGATGGGGATTATCTTTGTATTTTAACAGGAAGTCGTAGTTACACCTTCTTTTAGATTTACCATACTTTTCATCCTCTTCCCTCCTCCTCTCCATCATCAGTACCATCAGCACAGTCTCCTATGGCATGTCTGCTAGGTGCTGGGGACTGTCTCAAGCAATTTATAGACATTAGACCATTTAATACGTTACATGTATGAGCTCACCAAAACCTTAGAAGACGGGTCCTACTATCATATCTCTTTTTACACATGAGGAAATGAAGCCCAGAGGGGTTAAGTAACTTGCCCAAGTCACACCGCCTTGGTTATAAAATCCCTGCTCTGCTCTTAAAGTGCAAGAGATGTGCTGTCCCTTGCCGAGGGATGTATTTATTTTGGATCTAGGGTTGCCAGATTTAGCAAAGCAGAATATAGGATGTCCAGTTAAATTTGGATTTCAGATAAACAATGAGTAATTTTTAACATAAATAAGTCCCATGCAATGTATGCGACATAACACACTAAAAATTATGTATGAGATAACATACGTAAAGGCCTTCTAAGGTTTACCTGGCAAGCCTGTCTGGATCCCCCCTCCCCTCCTCCAGGATGTCACCCAGCTATCACTCCCCACCCCTACCCCCTGGGAGTGTTATGCTCACTTTTTAACTCTAGTGCAAAGGGGGTGATCTTGCTTTGGGAGTGACTGGATGCATCCTGTACAAAGCACCCCGAGGCTAGGAGCTCACAATGGTAATGGCCTGGGGAAGTGGGGCTCCCATTCTCCTCAGCAGGATTCCTGGAGCCGGGGAACAAGGAGCCTGGAGTCCTCCCATCATCAGGGTGCAGACAGGGCTTCTGGTCTCTTCTGCTCCTGGGCTGAATCCGGCACCTCCAGGAGAAACGAGGTCAGTGGGGTGGAGGGAAACGCTCCCTAGCTCTTTATTGAATCCAATCATTTACATCTCATTAAACCCAATCAAATTAGCCACTTATCACATTAAAATGGCAAAAGAGGGATTGTGCCAAGCAGTGCTAATTCAATAGGAAAGAGGAGTGGACGGAGAGCTCTGTGTCATCGGATTCTGACACCCAGTGTCCAGAGGTGACAGGCTACTGTTCCCCCCTGGCCTCCAGCGGTCAAGAGGACCTTCCTCAGGCAGCCTTGCGGGACGCCAGGCGGTGGCAGGGAGGGAAAACAGCATTCCCAAGCCCTGCAGAGGCGAGGCTGGGCAGCAGGAGCCTGGAGGAGCATGGTGAGCCGGCTGGCACCTTGCGGGAGAACTCATGTCAAGAGAGGGCGTGGCCTAGGATTTGGAGTCAGACTCCCACGCTTGTGACTGCAGGACTTTGGGCAAGTTATTTGACTTTTCTGTTGCTTAGTTTCCTTATCTGTTAAGTGCAGGATGAAACTATTTGCCGGGGCGATGTTTCCCACAGATGGTATCCCAAGAAAGTCATTCTCTTTCTAGTTCTCCTTCAGCCCTTTTCATTACCTTGAGGAGGAGGGCTCGGTCTGGTGCCAGGCTGTCTTTGGTACCTCGTCAGCACTTGCACAGACGCCCTGGTTCTTTCATGGGCGCTAGGGTGTGAGGCCACGTTCGAGAGCTGATGCCATCCAGGCTCGCGTTCGCGTCTCCCTGCCATTCTTACCCGCCGTGGGATCCTGGCTTTGCCGCTCTGTGCGTCAGATTCCACGCAGGTAGAGTAGGAAGAGCAGCAGTACCCACCTCGTAGGTTCGTTGTCGTGTGTCAAAGAGCTCATGGACGTGAGACGCTTGGTACAGAGCCCCAGCTCCCAGTGACAGTAAATGCCAGCGAGCCTCCTCCCTCCGCCTTCTTCCCTCTCCCAGACCCGCGTGCCTCAGTGTCGTGCGTACCTTTGGCCATGCCATGCCCAGGGCCTTTGCACCTGCTTTCATTCTGACTGGAACATTCTCCTCTCAGACTCTTTCCTGGCCAACTGCTGCTCATCTTCGGGCCTCAGCTGATATATTTCTTCTTCCAAGAAGTCCGCACTGACTTATGTCCACCTTCCCTGTGGTTCTTTCCTGTTGCCATGTTTTGTTATTTGTTTCTTTCCTCTCCTGGGAAGCCAGGGCCTGATATGATTCTGTGTGCTTTACCTATATAAATTTGCTTAATCTAAACAACTTTCTGAGGTAAGTTTTATTTGATTTTGAACAGCTTCATTGAAACGTGGTTGACATACAATCAACTACACATATTTAAAGTATACAATTTGATAAAGAAACCGCAATTAAGATAATGAACATATCCATCAGCCCCATCATGTCCCTTTATAATCCTTCTGTCCACCCCTCCTTGTCCCCCCCCATCCCCTGACAACTGCTGGTATGCTTTCTGCCACTGTAGATATGTCTGCATTTTCTAAAACTTTACGCAAATGAAATCGTACAATATGAACTTTTTTTTTTAGGTCTGGCTAATTTACGGAGCATAATTATTTTGAGATTCATTCATTTTGTAGCATGTATCAATGTTCACTCCTTTTTATTACTGAGTAGTATTCCATTGTATGTATCCATCATTATTTATCTACTCACCTGCTGTCAGACATTTGGTTGTTTCTAGTTTTGGGCTATTACAAGGACAGCTGCTTTGGACATAGGTTTTATTTTTACCCCATTTTACGGATGAGGGGACTGAGGTAGGGACTACATCAATTGCTAAAGGCCACAAACGGCAGAACCACGTGCAGACCGAGGAAGTGCAGGCCCAGAGCCCAGAGCCCAAGCTCTTGCCTCTCCCTTTATATTAAGGAAAATTTCAAGCCTAAACAAAAACAGAGAAAGTAGAATAATGCGCACCTACCTATCTATCACTCAGCTTCAGCAATTAAGTCACAGTCATATGATTTAATCCCTCTTCCTGCATTTTAAATCTTTTTGTGGAATATTTCAGAGTGAATCCCAGACCTAATGTTGTCTCACAAAAAATGCCACTTTGTATCTCTGACTTATGTGAATGTTAAAAAATGCTTTATTGTGAAATTGCAAAACTGGGGAAAAGTAGAGATGATAATATAATAACTTTTCTTGTACATATCACGGGCTTTGACAGTCATCAATTCTTGGGTGGTTTCGTGCATTACACTGTCATCTATATTCCCCTTTCTCTCTCCTGCCAATTATCTTGAAGCAAATCTTGGACATTTTATAATTTTATCTGTAAATATTTCAGTTTGTATCTATAAAAGGTAAGGACTCTTAAAAAAAAACACAGACATAATACCATTATCACACCTAAACATTTTATAATCACTTCTTTTATATCATCAAATATTCAGCTGACATTCACATTTCTCCAATCATCTCATATTGTTTTATTGTTTCTTCTTCTCTCTCCCTTCCTCCTTCTCTTTCTCTCCCTCTCTTCTACTCAGCTCCCTTTTTCCTTTTTACAGTCTGTATGAATCATACAAGCAAGGATCATATGCTGCAATTGGTTGAGATGTCTTTAAAGTCTGTTTTAATCTATAGATTCTCACATATCTTTTTTTCCCCTTGGAATTTATATTAGAGAAGTCAGCCATCAAGGCCGTATTTTACATATCTTCCGTGCCATGATCACTGTCACAAAATAAACAATAATCTTTACTATCATCTACCCCCTTCTGTATTCACGTTTCCCTGATTGTCTCAAACGTGTCTTTGGGTTTTTTCAAATCGAGATCCTCACGAGTCCTCCATTGCATTTGGTGAAGATGGTCCTCAGATCTTTCTGTCCCCTTTCCCCATTTGTCAGGCTGTTGCTGTGTCTGCGTTGAGCCTCTGGGTTGTGCTCCGTTTCCTGGTAAACACTCTACGAGTAATTGTTGAATGAATGAATGAATGAATGAACAAATGAGTGAATGAGTACCCAGAAAGAAGCGGCTAAGAGAGCAAAGGGTCCTAATACTCCTGGAGCACTGTCCGAAGTTTCTTCTGTTCTAGACTGGATCCGTGATTTCCGTGTGTGTGTATGTGCGTGTGTGTGTATGTGCGTGTGTGTGTGTCCACATGCAATGAAAATGGGATCTTACGTGTACAAATAAAGACATCGAAGACTGAGAGTTTAAGAGGCTGAGCCCTGGTGCCACTGCCTGGGTTCGAGTCCTGGCCTTGCTGCTTACAAGCTGGGTGACCTTCTACCTGTTCCCTAACCTCTCTGAGCCTTGGTTCTCTTTCTCTGAAAAGAGATTTATAGCCACTGCTGGGAGCTGTTGTAAGGACTGACGTAATGTGTTGATGTGTGCAAAGTGCTTAGAACCATGCCCAGGATATTGTAAGCTCTCCATAAATTTGACTCTAATTACAATAATTAGTGTCCTTAGAAGGGCTGTGGGTCCCCTTCAGAGCTCTGCCCAGCGCGGTGTGACAACCTCTGGTCTCCGCGACACTCAAGGGCTTTTCCCTGTGCTCTCACTTTTTTGGGGGGCTCATTGCAGCCACCAGAGCCCTCCACCCCAGATCCTGCAGTCTGTGCGTAAGAGGTCCCGAGGTAGACAGGAAGCTGAGGGCTCACACTCCTCGACCTGTCCTAACTAAGCCAAAATATACCCCCCACCCTCCACCCCGCTGCTCATGTCTGACCCAGCGACTGTCTTGCAAACAGGAAGCAACCCAGTGCCCGTGTCGTGTGTGGAAACCCAAACTCTGAAACCGATCTCCAGCCCCTTGGCTGGCAAACCAAGTACAGCTGCTTGACAGCGATTAAGAAGCTGCCGTCTGATTGAGGAAAACATGTTGTTGGAACAGGCTTCCGCGTGCCATTAAATATTCACGGCCCAATGACGGGTGTCACAACAGCTCGGGAGGGAATGTCGGTGGGGCATCGGGAGGCGCAGAGCAAAGCCAGCCAGCCGGACCCTGAGGCCTCGTTATTGAGAGCAACGTGGCGATGAGTAATGTGTAGCAAGGTCTTCCTCCTGGCCAGGCACCGGGAGGAGCTGAAGTTCATGTCTTTCCTCGTTTGATCTTCCCAGCTCCCCCGGGAGGTGGGTCAGACTTTCCCCATTCTACAGAGGAGGAAAACGAGGCTGAGTGAGGCTGAGTCATTCATCCCAGACTCCACAGGGGCGGGCTGGGATCTGAACCCACTTCAGAGCTTTCAATGAAGCCGCTAAGCTTCCTCTTGGCCAGGAAGTATGTCACTCCATAGGGTGCCTTATGCACCAAGCTCAGAGTTCTTGTTCAGCTGTGATTAGAAACCATTGTTTTTCTTTCTGGAAGAGGACGTGCCTGCATCTCTAAATGCTTTCGTTGCACAGATCAATTCATTATACTGCAAAATAGCATCGTAGGGAGAGAAACCTCTTCCTCTTTGATGTGTAATGGTTTAATGTCCAAAGATGTTTCCCTAGAGACGAGTGTGTAAATGTGCATGTGTGTGTGTGTGTGTGTGTGTGCAGGTGTGTTAGATTCAAGAAAGGTGCTTTTGTTTTAAACTCCTCTTCCTCACGTCTCAACTGCTTATCGATTTGCTGTCCTAAATTCATAGGCCTCACCTCCTTCGCCCTAGCTATACTTTGCTTCCTCATCTCCACTGCTTTCTTACTCTACAGTTTTCTCGCAGTTTCTGCACACCCTGGAAAACAGCGTATGTTAACGACGCGCCGACACATACACCCTTATACACCCCCAGTCTGGAGCCTCCATGTGAGTTTACACATCTTGACAAATTGGCTGAGAATATTTAAGCAGTCTTGGAATTTTGCCTGGGACAGTAAGCCAGAAAAATATGCTTTTCCTTGTACTTGGCTCTCAGGAAAACAACGACTGTGTGTGTCTGGGACAGGGGCTGGGCGGCCAGAGAGAGGACATCTTATGAGTCGCCAGTGATCTGAAAATAACAGTGGGCATCTTTTAGGGAGGACATGTAATCTTTACACCTGCAGAGATGCTGTGGGATTGTAAAATGATAAACAAATC
>CM053501.1:1954536-1974178 GCA_028627145.1 Eidolon dupreanum | reverse complement strand
AAGCTTGAGTCTGAATCTCTAGAACTCCAGTGACCAATCCAAAGTTGTCTCTTCCTTGGGCTGTCCGTCCCTCCCTCCCTTTTCTCCCTTGGCCACAGGAGAGAAAAAGTGCCTCCTTTCTTTTTTCCCTGTAAATCATTCAGAGTTAGGTTTTCTCAGGAAAAAACCCTTGGGTAGAGAGCAAGACAGTGAGAGAAGCTTCCTTGGAAAAGTACCAAATTGACTAAGGTGACACTGGCGAGGAGGATGCTCAGCCAAGGATGAGACGCCCTCCCCACCGTCGTCAGGTGGGGTGACTGCTGAGCCCTGTCCTGGGCGTTCTACGTATCTCGTCTTCCCTGATCGCCAGCTGCTTATGAGGGAGGCGTAATCATTAGCCTCGCTGTCACAATGGGTCGACGGGTGAGTCGAATCTCAGAGAGGTGAAGTGACTTGCTGAAGGCCAGCCTGCTAGGCTAGTAACTGGAACAAGGACATTCCAGGGACAGGGAGCAGGAGGAGCGGAAGTGGGGAAGTGAGAACCAGCATGTGGTTGCTGCAGGTGAGTGAGTATGGCTGGGATGCCGGACTGTGTCAGGGGGTGGCAGGAGGGGAGTTTTGGAAGGACTTTGGATGCTCAGACCGGAAAGACAGTGGGAGCCCTTAAGGAATTTTAAAGCCGAGAGTGACACTTAGCCGTGTTTCACGCTCCATGGATTCAGTTACCCGCGGTCATCCACATTCCAGAAGTATCAAATGCAAAATTCCAGCAGGAAACAATTTATAAGTTTGAAATCACATGCTATCATGTGTAGCTTGATGAAATCGCGAGCAATCCCACTCCATCCCACCTGGGACATGAGTCATCTCTCTGTCCAGCGTGTCCACACTGTAGATGCTCCCTGCCCGTGAGTCACTTCGTAGCCTCCTGGGCTATCGGATCGACCGTCGAGGTAGACCGGTGCTTGGGTTCAAATCACCCTTACCTTACTTAATAATGGCCCCAAAAGTACAGAGTAGTGATGCTGTTGATTCAGATATGCCACAGGGAAGTCGTCAAGTGCTTCCTCTAAGTGAGAAGGAAATAAGGAAAGAAAAAAAAAAAAAAAAAACATTGTCTTGCTGAGGTTGCTAAGGTCTGCAGTAAGAATGCGTCTCCCATCTGTGAAAATGTGACGGAGGAAAAAGGAATTCATGCTAGTTTTGCCGTCATGCCTCAAACTGAAAAATTTTGGCCACAGTGCGTGGTAAGTGCTTAGTGAAGATGGAAAAGGTGTTCGATTTGTGGGCGGAAGACATGACTTTGTCGGAAGGTCAGTAGTAGCCTAGCACTCGTCACAAGGCCTATGTCATCCACTTCATCACGCAGGCCGTGTGTCTTCTCACAAATCACAAGACGGGGCAGTGCAGTGCAATAAGACGTTTAGGATACGTTGAGAGACCACATTGGTATAACTTTTATTATATCGTTATAATTGTTTTATTCTGTTATTCGTTATTATTGTTAATTCTTACCGTGCCTTATTTTTAAGTTAAACTCGATCACAGGTGCATATGTATACAAAATATATAGTATGTGTCAGGTTTGGCACTATCTGAGGTTTCAGGCACCCTACACCCTCTGGGGCTCTCGAAACGTATGCCCCGCAGATATGGGAAGCACCTGTTTCCCTTGATTCTGAGCTGGTCTTGTGACCAACCGGCTTTGACCACTAGACTACACCAGAAGTGACATCCTGGGATTTCCAGACACTTTCCACTTCCTGCCTCTTGGAGCCCAGCTGTGAGAATTGAGGCACTCTGGCTGATAGAGTTAGGTTTTCTGGGGGAAAATAGAGACACTCATGGCTGAATTGAGGCACTCTGGCTGATCGTCCCATCTGAGCATCCAGCTGACCCCAACTGCTAGCCACGTGAGCAAACCATCTGGGATGTTCCATCCCAGTTGATCCCCCACATGACTGTGTCCCCAGCCACACAGAGCAGAAGAACCACCCAGATAAACCCAGTCAACACACAGGATCAGGAGAGATGATACCATGGTCAAGTCTATAAATCTCAGGTGCTGTGTTATGCAGTCGAATGTAACAGAGAGAAACGGGCACCCAGAAGTAGGGTGCTGCCATAACATAAGTTTAAAATGTGGCAATGGCCTTAAACTAGGCAGCGAGTAGAGGCCTGAAGCAGCTTGAGGAGACTTAATGGAGGCTGGAAGGGCAGTGTGGAAATTGCTACCGGAGGTCGGAGAAAACGGGACTTGAATCATTAACTGCCAGGACATTTAGCAAAATGCCCCCTGCAGTAACATGGAGATGGAAATGGTACCTAATGAACCTGTCAGTCTGGTTAAGGGACTCTCCAGGTAGACTGTCACGGGTGCCATCTGACTCTCCAGGTAGACTGTCACAGGTGCCATCTTAACTCGGAGCTAATCATTTTTATTAATTAAAATTCAATACAATTAAAAACCCAGTTCCTCATGCAGTAGGCACATCTCAAGTGCTTACAGGCCACTTGTGGCTGCCCCATGGGAGCGTGCAGACTGCCCACCATCGTGGACACTACTACTGGACTGCCCCCAGCAAGTACTAGTAGGAGACTTACAGGACGTGGAGGGCAGGCCCAGAGGATTAAAGCAAAGACCGCTGGATCCCCTGTTGGCCCCAAATGAGCAAAGGACAGATGACAAAGGAGCCGCCCCTGCCCAGAGCAGGGCAGGGCAGAGCGAGTGGAGACAGATCCAGATGGGCAAACGGGATCGAAGCATCACACAGGGTTTTGATGCATTAGCTGTATTTTTAAAAATAACATATTTGATCTATGAATGTACAACTACTATCATTAAAAAGATGTTAGTGCCCTTGAAAATCATCTTATTTACAACATCTCGGGGAATCAGGCTGTTAGCAAGGTTGTCTCTCCATACGGTTTTAAGAAGAGGAATAACCACGGTTACTGTTTCTTTCCACTTTATTTTCCCATTGCACCCTCGCCTGCTTTCTCTTCCTTTCTCTTCCCCTCCCTCTCTGCTGCCCATCCTTTCCCTCCCTTCCTTCTCTCTTCCCCCCTCTCTAGCCATCTTACGTTATGCAGCGGTGTTATAGTAAATAAAGCGGGGTGTCCTGTCTCCTTCGTTTGAAGTTGTGCTTTGAGCATTTCCCCGCGTCATTAAGGATTCTCTGAAAACATGTTTTTTAATGGCTGTGCAGATGGTTTAAAGATGATTGTTATTGTAAGCTGTCTCAAATCCTTTTGGGAAGTAGGTGGTGTATCATGCATAAATTATAAATAAAAAGCAAGTTGCTCTTCATTTTGCCCTCAACCTCTAAAGTGCAGTAGCTCTTTGTGGGTCTGTTTCTCCAAAGCCACAGAGACCAAAAGGATAGTGACAATGAGCAGAAGGGTGCCACGGGGACGGAGGGTGTGGAGCTGGGAGTCATGCCCGGGCTCTGTCCAGTTCCTGGCCGTGTGACCTTGGGGAAACCACGTTGGTCAAGTGAGGGTGCTGGGGCCAGACAAGGCTCAAGGTCCCCTTTAGTTCCGACTCTGGTTCCTGATACGAATCTAATGCCCTGGTAGACAGGAAAAAGTTTTTTTTTTTTTCAGAGACTGCCCACCTCCTCCGTTACCCCTGGTTCCAGACACCGTCGGCTCCCCTAGACGACAGCTAGTGCCTCCCCACAGTGGCCTCACCCTCCCACTCTTGTCCTCTGGCAGCTAGAGGGATCTGGTGATGGGCACGGCGCTCTTCCTCTTACTCCTTGTCATGGCCGGTAAGGCCCCATGCGACCAGGCGCCTCACCCCTTATCGATCTCTCCTCTTCTCCTTCCCCCTTGCTCACTCCGCTCCAGCCAAATCCATCAGCCGCTCCCACGCAAGAGTGTCTGCCCCTGCCGCTCCCGCTGCTTGTAATGCTGTCCCCTCCCATGTCCTTGTAGCTCCCACCTAGTCGGAGAGGCCTTCCCTGACCCCCCTGTATCAGCCTAATGCCATCATTCTCTATACCGTTCTACAGTTCTCCCAGACAAGGCATCTGTAGGGCCTTATTTACTTATGATTTGTCTCTTCCCAGTAGCGTATAAGTTTCACAAGAGCGGGAACTCCATCTGTTTTATTCATTGCCACAGTCCTTGTACTCTGACGTGAACTTACTAGGTGCTCAATAAAGTGTACTTAGGAGGAAATCCATAAACAATTTATTGAATGAATGAATGAATTGAATGAATGAGTAAAAGCTTTCTGGGGCAGGTCAGCCCTCAGGAGGAAAAAGTGCACGAACACCTCAGTATCATGCTTAGCACGGATGGTTTGATGCTCAGCCTGTGCTTAGGGCCTGGATAATTTATACAGAAGCCATTATGTCACTCTCTCTGTCACTCATCTTCCCGTGCCCTCGGGCCACCTCCGAGAGCTCCTCCTCATCTCCTCCAGCCCTCTGCCTGCCTTCCAGTTCTCCTCTTTCTCATCCCTGCCTCACCCCATGGTCTGCGGTCCCCTGTGCGCCTCTCAGAGCACGGTGACAGCCACCTTTCCTGTTTCCGCAGCACTTAACGGCTTCGGAGGCACTTCCTCCACCATGGGCACGTCCCTTCGTCCCAACTGATGGAGCACCCACCCTGGCGGGGACGTGGGGATTTGGGGACAGCGATGAATAGGCAGAGATAGTTCCTGCTCTCACTGAGCTCAAAATCTGGCAGGGGAGACGGACGTGAAACACATGACAGGAGGAATATTTCCCCAAATTACAATTATCGTTAAGTGCTGCGGAGGAAAAACAAATACCACTTATCGTCTCTACGGCTGATGTAGTTAATCACATTTGATCCTCACATCAGCCCTCTGGCGTGAACCTAATACCGGTCTTGTTGTGTGGACGAGGGGACAGTCTCAGGGGGCATGTTCCAGGGTTCAGTATATTCAGATATACGTATGTGTATATATATGTCTATGCAATATTTATATGTTTGTATTTCATTTACTGTGTTGTATAGTGTACATAAAATATATTGATGTGTATTGATACAGATATAGAAATATTCTATATTTGTATATGTACTTATACTGTTGAAATTATGTAACATGTTTTATGTATTGTAGGTGGATATGCACATATTTATTTATGTTATTGATATATTTGTGTCCTCATGAGGATGAGAAGGCTGCATTCCAGGGGAGAAGCACTACCCTGCTTCCTCACCGGGCACCAGGGGCACACACGGGCCCTGCGTGAGGAGCATTAACTCATTCACTGGGGAGAACCCGACCCCAGCGCACCCGGTGGTCCCGTCAGCGTTCCTGCGCCCGTCACTCAACTCCCCAGCCCGCAGGAGCCTCCTCCCAGACCCTCTGGGAGCCGGGCAGGGGGAGGGAGTGGCAGCTGCCCTGGCTGTGCACAGATGACCCCCCGCTGTCATCCGTGTCTTGTTGGGGCCCTGCCACAGAGCCCACCGCCCGGAGTGGGGACCGGCGGGGCGGCAGGGCTGGTGTCCTGAGAGTCGCCTGTGAGTTAGAAGTGGACAGGTGCTCCCAGCCCAGTCAGGCGAGGCAGCCGGTGACACAGTCTGACTCACAGAGGTTCCTCCAAGCACCGAGACACGGGGGGGGGGGGGATCTTTGATTTTATTTTGCATTGAGTGCATTCCTCGTGTTTTTTTCCTGTACACGCATATTTTACTACATGCATACAGATATGTGCATGCATATGGCTCTGCCACCTACTCTCTGTATTCGAGCCCCTTAAGTCCCCTGGGCCTCTGTTCCCCCATCTGCAAAGTGGGGGTGTCTGTCATAGATGCAAAGGTTTCTGGGTAACCGGCTCCGCACACTCGGCTGTGCTTTCCTGCGTGTGGTTTACACACAAGGGACAAGAGCCAAGCGCAGCTGGGAGGGGAGATGGGTCAGGCCACTGACCGATGGGAATGGTGGCCTAGTCTTCCACACTGGGTGTGGGCAGATTCGGGACAGGGCTTGAAGACCGGCTTTGACTTCCGCCTGGGGGCCGGCCACATGGAGGCACAGGGCCAAAAGCAAATGAGCAAGGAATGGAAAGAATGTCTGTGCTTCCGTCCACTGAGGCTAGAGTACAACCCAGCCTCCCCGGGCAGGAAGACCCTTTCTCCATCTTGCAGAGGGAGTAGGAGAAAGTGGAGGAAGCGAGCGCCAGGACCAGTCCTGCGGGGTCCGGGGCGCGGAGCAGAAGAAAGCAGGTTTGCCTCTCAGTGGAGTGACCTGCAGCCGAGCGTGGTCCCATGGATATCAGATCGTCAGTTCTGTACCCCTGGGACTGGGTGACATGGAGGATGGGATGCAGAAGGGCAGGGGCACGCTTCTCCCTTGAGGAAGAGTCCAGAAATGTGAGCGGAGAGGAGGAAATATACCCTCCCTTGAAACGCGGTCCAGGTTCGGCCGCCTCTCTCGCTGTGAGGGTTGCCAGGCTGAGCCGGTGGGCAGGGGGGTATAGTCCTTCTTGGGGAAGAGCAGAAGCCTAACAAGGCAGCTCTGCTCCTCCATCAGGAGAATTCCCTCCTAGCACATCCTCGGGTGTTTTTCTGGAACCAGGGGGAAGGATGGTCCAGCTCTTGCCCACCAGAATTCCCTGAAATGGACCGTGACAGCTCATTCGTTAAGTGGAGACTCCCTGTGCCATGAAGTCCTCACAGGACACCCCCCCCCCCCGCGGGGGTGTCAGACACCACTGCCGCATGATCCTGCCATCCCAAGTGGAAACCAAGACAAATCCTCTCCAGCTCACTCCCCTCCTCCTTATGGGTTAGAGTTCAAAGGAGTTCCCAACATTTACTCTGCTTTGTCTTAGTCTGATTACTTTAATTCAACCATATGGATGAAAACAATAATCTTAGCAGTGGTAATCGTGGGCCGATCACTTTGTATGAGCCGAGGACCGTGCTAAGCACTTTCGGTATTTATTTATTTAATGCTCACGACCCTCCTGTGAGGTTAGTGTCCTGATTATCTTCCCCCCATTTTATAGAAGAGGAAATCAAGGCACAGAGGGTGATCTGCTCAAGGTCACATGGCAGGTGTCTCCCGAGTCCACACTCTTCACCCTAAGCAACGTGCCTCTGTGTCCCTGGGGTCAGCTAACAGACTCGTGTTCTCTGGGGAAGGCAGAGACAGAAAATAGGGGGGAAACAAAGATGACCCCACAATTCGCACTTCTCCAGGTTTCTAGTCACTTGTTAGCCATTGCGTGGAATGTAAGAAGCATGAGTTTAAACTCGGTTGGGAAGAGTCTCCCACACCGAGGTTGCGACATTCTGCTTTCCTTTTCCTGGGGGAAAATCCACATGCGTTATAACCCATCACCTCTCTCACAGGGCGGGACTCGTCTAAGTGATTCACGCTCACCTTCCTGCCACATTTGGATGTTTTCTGAGGTGGCGTTCAGCCTCTGGGTGCTGCTTAATGCTTCCTTCTTCCCTTTGGGACCCTTCCTCAATGTTTAAAGCCCTCACTTCGTCAGCCACAGAGGCCTTACGTGGACAGCTCCACAAGCTCGCTCCATGCCTGCATTCAGCCATATCCCAGGGAGTTAGAGAAATTCAAGGAAAGGCAATTGCTGAAGGAGGAATTCAGGAAATCGGCGTTCAGAGAATTGACTGTTGAGGAATTGGTGTTTGGTGTGCTGATTTGTCTGGGTACCAGTCTGATTCTGTGTCTCATAATCCATTAACCCTTGTTCTTTCTTCCTTGAAAGGATGGAGAGAGAGAATAAGAGAGGGGAGAGAGAGAGACAGAGACAGAGACGAGAGAGACAGACAGACAGAGACAGAGACAGAGAAAGGAGGGAGAAAGGAGACGGAGAGAGACAGACAGACAGAGACAGAGACAGAGAAAGGAGGGAGAAAGGAGGGCCCATCAGTTTTGAGGTAGAACTAATTAAGTGACTTACTGACTTACTAATTAATGCATAACTCTGACTTGAAAGGGCGTACTATGGGCACATCTAAGTCCCTGATGCATCAAAAATCTCACCTCCTTTGCTCAGGAAAACCTTTTCTCCCAGTTCCTGCTTCCTTTCTGCTTTGCTTTGTCATTGTCTGTATCCAACTGTGAGACCAAACGATGCTTCTAAAAGTGACCCCTGAGTTTCTAAGCAGAACTGGCGCCTGACAAACGTCCTTAGATCCATGGAGTTTTCTGTGGCACGACCCAGGAAACCCAAGTGTCTGCTTTGGAGAGAATTGGACACTGTAAAGGCTCGATGATGATGACGATGACGGTGGTGGCGATGACATCCAATTAAACAACTATTTATAAAGCTGAATCACATTCTGGCTGTGTGCTCAGCTCTGCAGAGGCAGAATGGAATAATAGTAGCTACGGGTAGTTTTTACTGAGTACTCAGTACCTGCTGAGCACTGCTCTGTGTGTTTTACGTGGCTTACTCACCTGATTTCCCAAGCACTTAAGAGGGGCCACTGCGGTCATTGTCACTGAAGAGCATGAGGCGCGGAACAACGAGGGCAGCAGCTTTTCCCGTGGTCTGTCCTGCCCCTCCCAGACCTTCCAGAGCCTGCGGTCCAGCCTGGGCAGCAGTCCGGGTGGCCCGACTTGGGTAAAGAGGGGCGTGGGGAGCCACAGGGATGAGGGACTGTCTAAGTCCTCTTCCCTGAATCAGTGTCTAAGCAAGTTCTTGAGACATCGGCAAACAGAATCGCGTCTCCCCAGATTCCATCAAAAACCTTACAGCCCAAACGGCTGGGTCACAACGAGGGCGGACTGTTAATCCCGTGCATCTGCCTTCCTCCGTGTGGCTTAACGTGTCTTCCTGGGAAACGCAGGACTCTGTGCTGCCTGTCCCCTGCCTACTCTCTGGTTGGTGCTGGAAACCTCCTCCGGTAGTCCCTAGGGACACGGACAGTCTCATCCACACGTCAAGGCCGTGCCTTGCTCTGCGTCTTTGCCTGCGTGGTGGCCGGGACGTTATCTCCTGGGCTTCCCGATGCCCTGCCCATCCTTCAGTGCTGGATGCTGGGCGTCCAGGCGCCATGACCCCAGGCGGAATCCCCGTAGGCACTTTGGCTCTAGGACTCCCACAGACCAGAGCTGCTCATCCTCCGGCCAGCCCCGGCCCCTTACTCTTCATCTAGCCACGTGTTCAGCCTCGACCTGACCCAAGCTCAGTTTGTATACCTGCAGTGGCTGAGGACACCTTTCATTCTTCTCTCTCACCCTCCTTCCCTTTCTCCCTCCCTCTCCCCCCCCACCCGCTCTGTCTCAATGCCCATGTGATTGAAGGCAGCTTCCTCCTCATTGATGTTCAGGCCAAACCTTAGTTCTCTCCTGCTCACACCCACATTCAGTCTGTCAGCAAAGCCTCCTGGTTTCCTCTTCCGAAACATTCACGATCCGACCACTTCTGGTCCTTCCTGTCGTCGCCTCCTGGTCCAGGCCACAGTTATGCGTCCCTGGATTGGAGCGGCAGCCTTCTAAAGGATCACCCTGCTTCCACCTTGAATCCCTCAAGGCAGAGTGAGCCTTCTTAAAACATGGCACAACCCATGACTCCTCCGCTCACTGCCGGGGGTCCTCATCTATTCAAAGGACAGTCCCATGTCCCCAACTGACCTGCCAGGCTGTGGCTGCAGCTCGCACGCCTCCACTCACTCCTCCCATCCCTGTGCCTTCTCAGAAGGTCCCAGGATTTACTAAAGACTTTTCTACCTCAGGGCTCGTGTACTGTCGCCTCTTCCTGGGATATTCTTCTCCCACCTGCCCTCAAGTCTCTGTTTAGGTCTCTGCTCTAATGTCACCTTATGCAAGAGCCGATGTCACTTTCTACCGCCTTCTGTGGTTTATGTCCCTACATAAGCCATATAACCTTCTGACATATCCTGCATTTGGGGGTTTGCTGCTGTCTCTGTCCTCCAAGAAAGCTCTGTAAGAGCAAGGACTTTGCTTTATTCTCTGCTTTACCCCAGGGCCAGGAACAGCGTGGGGCGCATGGTGGCTCCTCAGTAAAGATGTAATAAGTGCCCCAATTTGAGAGGCAGGATAACGGAGTGGGTAGGAGGCGAGGCTCTGCGACACATCTTCCAGAGTTTTAATCATAGATCTTCCAGTTAATCTCTGATGATCTTGGCCAAGTAATTTAAACTCTTTTGCTTCGATTTCTTCATCCGCGGAATGGGTACAATGATGCCCCACAGAGCTGTTGGAAGGATTAAGTGAGTTGCTACTTGTGCAACATTTAGACCAGGGTCCGGCACTTTCTTACTGTGTTCTGTAAATGTTCGCTTTTCTTTTTATTTAATTCCAGTCTCACTTTTGGTATGTGAATTGGGGAACATCATTTGCCCTCTCTGGGCTGTAGTTTCCTTACTCGTGCAGTCCTTGAAGTGACTAAAAACTTCTTATGCGAGCTGCCCCTGCTTCATGTCACACCCCTCTCATTCTCATTCGTGGTTCTGGGGGCACCATTTCCAGACCGTCCCACACGTCCCCCCGGCTCAGGATTCCACACATACAGGTTACTCTGCCTCCAGCACCTTTGCCTCTTGATCTGGCTCCCGCTTGTCGCTGACCCCTGCTTTACGTGGAGTCCCTCTGTCATAAGCCCTCTGCTGTGGTCCAGATGTCTGTGGTCCAAATTCACATATTAAAATCCTAATGCCCAAGGTGATGATGGTGTTAGGAGGTGGGGCCTTTGGGAGCTGATGAGGTCACGAGGTCATGTGGGTGGAGCCTTCATGACTGGAATTAGTGCCCTGCTAACAGAGACCCCCAGAGAGCCCCTCAGCCCCCTTCCACCGTGTGAGGACGCAACAAAAAGTCTGACCTGGAAGACGGCCATCACCTGGCCATGCTGGCCCCCTGACCTCGGATTTCCAGGCCCCAGAATGGCGAGCGAGATCTCTGGTGTTTATAAGCCACCCAGCCTGGAGCATCTTGTGACAGACAGCAGCCTGCACGGACTAACACGTCCTTCTAGCATGTCACTCTCCTCCCTCATAGCGCTTATCGTGCGGCGACTGGTTACTCGATTTGTGTTCTTAGTCGTTTTGGTTGTGGCGTCCCAGCTAGACCGTAAATGTCACGAGGGCCGTGTCTTTCTCTCCGTTCCACACCACCATGTATCCGTTGTGCCTGGCACGGTTCCTGCCCTACAGCAGGTATTGAATAAATATGAAATGAATGAATATGTGAGCCAGGCTCAATTATTTTAAATTCCCCTTCATCGCTAAAATTCTCCGTTTGAGAACAGTTGGGAAGGACATCAACCAACCTTCTTGCTTAGATGAGGCAGATTGTCGAGAACAGTGAGAACAAGCCGCTGGCAGCACTGGCGTTTGGAGAAGTTTGCCTTCCACCTGGGGATGCTGCACCCTGCCTGGGGGATGGGTGACTTTCTCCAAGCTGGTCACCTTTGAAACCACTCAGTACCTCTCGGAGCCTGCTGTCACGTCTTCCTCCACTCTGGCCCTAAAAATCATCTTGCTAGGCTCAGGCAGCTGTTAGTTTAAGGCAGCAATTAAACGGCACCGAATTGCTCTTTAAATATCAGACGCCATTTAACGGAATAGCTTTCGTCTACCTGACAGAATTAATCCCCAAAGCTAGAAGAGCGCTCCAAATGCATATATGTGTGATTATATGCATTTTTCCCTTCTGAAAGTAAATGGGGAGATTTCATTTTAAACTTTTTTTCCTGTAGAAACTTCCCAGCACATTCAAGAGTGGAGAGAACTGTCTAAAGGCACCTCTACGTGCCCGACACCCAGCCCCAACAGCTGCAAGTACGCTGCCAAGCTTGTTTCATCGGCATCCTCCGATTCATTTTTTATTTTCCTGGCTAGAGTTTGCTACAGTAAATCCCAGATATTGTATCATTCTACTGCCAGCATGAAAGACAAGACCTTTCTTTGTCTTCGGTGCTGCAATGCCGTTAGCACCCCCAGAAGACCAACAGTCATTCTCGCATAGCTTTTAATACCCAATCCATACTCAATCCTCTGAAATGGGCAGTTATGAAGGCCTGGCGTGGGTTTATGCAGGTGCTCCCTGGAGCCTCCTCCAACTCGCTGTCAAGGATGGGGAGGACTTTGCAAGGATGCCCGTAGCCCAGTGTAGGAGGGAGATGAGGATGCCTGCTTTGCTAGCCACACATGCAAGATCAAAGTCAGTCATTTCAGCAGCAGATGCTATTGTCGGAATACTCCGAGACGCCATTTCCGTCACTCTGTTCAGGGTCTGTCTGCATGACTCTGATGCATCCATCTGTTACTCTATTCGTCTGTCTACCATACCAATCTAACCAAGCATCCACTCATCCGGCTAGCCCTTATACTCTCTTAAATCTAAGTCATTGCCCACTGGTACATGTAAATAATCCCATAGCCAATCACATCTCAAAGCCCGTTGATATTTTGCCCTACCTGCTCGTGCAGAATTTCAATCTCCTGAAATTCTCCCCATTTTCCAACATATTCTATAATGTACTTCCTTGATTTATTGCCTATTTTTCTCTAGAATGTAAACTCCACGCACGCAGAAATTGTGGTCCAGTTTGTTCACCATTGTATTCCAGAGCCCAGTTTACGGTCTAGATATGTAGTGCTCAGTTCATATTTGATGAATAAATGAATGGATAATTCATTATCATTCCCATTTTACAGATGAGTGACTGAAGCTTAAGGAGGTTAAAGAACTTGCTCAAGGTCATGCATCAAGAAAAGGGAAAAGTTGAGCTTTGAAGACAGATCTGTCTGATTCATAAACTTCATGTTTTTGATTTCACATGCATTTTTTTCATATTGCCTCCAGGAAATTAAATAGTCCACTGTAGACAATATACCCTGGCTTCATTCTACCATCTCTTCTGGGAATTCCCATTATTGTCAAACCTAAAATCCTCTGAGTTCGTTTTTATTCTCAGAGGATTGAGCATGTGGGTATAAGAACTATATTTAATTGAAATATTTTGCATACTAATCATTTTAACCAATTTAATTATTATGTAACTAATTTTAATGTACTTAAGTAAATCATTTAATTACTTATTTAGCTAATTTTGAAGTTATTTAATCATTTGTGCTTGCTTATTAAGTTTCTCTAATTTTTAAAAGAAAGGTCAACTTTGTAGTAACTCTACAGAATGTTGATGAAAAATAAGACTAACCAGTGTTTAAATTTTAATGTTTGAGCCATATGTAATTGCCACTGTTGGTAAAAATAAATGAAATGTTGGCAGTTTCTCAACTTAATTCTCAACTTAATTTTCTGATTGTAAGCTAAAATACTAGACTGCCCTATTTAATCCTGGGAATCATATATTAGAAATAATATTATAGTCTACTATTGAGGCTATACTGAAGCATGTCCTTAAAACTTGATTATTGTGGTAGAGTTGCCTTTTGGAGGTTATCACGGGGAAGACATATAACCTTGTAGTCAGAAAGGTGATGTGAAAAATCACCTTAAAAACACTGAGTAGCTCTCAGGCCTGTAGAATATTAATGTACCCTGATTGAATGTATTAACAGAACCAAATAAAGAAAGTGTCAGTCAAAACGAGATGGGCAGGAGATAAGGCAGCGGTGGAGACAGGAGGAAGGAGAGAATTTCTTCTCGTACTCAGCTCACTGCTCTCCAGCTAGGAGGGCATTTTAACCAAGAGACTTTCCCCTTTTCTTTGAGGTGTAATTTGCATAGGACAAAATCTTCAATGTTCAATTAAATAAATTTTGACAGTTGTACAAAACCACTGGGAACAAGATATAGTATATTTCCTTCACACCAGAAAATTCCCTCAAGCCTCTTTTTAATCGATATCCCTCCGCCTTCCAGGCAACCACTTTCTGATATTTTTCACTCTGTGATCATCTGGCCTGGGCTGGAACTTTGGATAAATGGAACCATCGGTGTACATTCTTCCATGTGAGGCTTCCTTGAGATTCACCCATGGCCTATCAGTAGTTTCTTTACATTGCTGAATAGTATTCCACTGTATGATTATACTATATTTATCTATTCATCCGTTAATGATTGACCAATGGAATTTTTATTGTAGTAAAACACATAGAACATAGAATTTATCATTTTCACCATTTCTGAGTCTTCCATGCAGTGGCATTAATCACCTTCATATTGTTAGGCAACCATCATCATTATCCGTTTTCAGAACTTTTCATCATTTCGAACAGACGCTGGACTCTTAAACAGCAACTCCCTCTTCTCCTCTCCTGCCAGCCTCAGAGACCTCCGCCTATTTCCGGCTCTGTAAAATTTGACTACTCTATGTACTTCACATAAGTGGAATCATATGTTATTTGTATTTTTGTGAGCGGGTCATTTCACTTAGCATAATGACCTCCAGTTCATTCAGGTCGTAGCACGTGTCAGAACGTCCTTCCTTTTTAAGGCTGAATAGTATTCCATTGCGTGGATGGACCACATCTTGTTTATCCATTCATCTGATGATGGATGTTTGGATTGTTCATACCTTTCCATTGTTGTGAATGGTGCTGCTATGAACATTGATATACAAGTATTTGTCTGAGTCCCTGCTTTCTATTCTTTTTGGTATGTACCCAGAAATGGAGTTGCTAAATTCCATTCATGTGGTAATTCTGTGTTTATTTTTTTTGAAGAAACATTGTACAATTTTCCATAATGCTTGTACTGTTTTACACTCCCACAAGCAATGCACAAGCGTTCCAGTTTCTCCACATCCTTGTCAACATGTGTTACTTTCATTCTAAGACATCCATTTAAGTGTCTTTCCACTTATTAATGTCTTTAATTTCTTTCAGCAGTGTTTTATAGTTTTCCCTGTACAGGTCTTTCACTTTCTGGGTTAAATTTATTCCTAAATATTTTATTCTTTTTGATGCTATTGTAAATGCAGTTGTTTTCTGAGTTTTCTTTTCAGATTGTGCTTTGCTGTATAGAAATGCAGCTGATTTCTGTGTGTTGATTTTTATCCTGCAACTTTGCTGAATTCATTAGCTCTAACAGTTAATTTTGTGTGTGTGTGTGTGTGTGTGTGTGTGTGTGTGTGTGTGTGTGGAATCTTTACGGCATTCTATATATAAGATTATGTAATGTGCGAACAAATCATTTTTCTTCTTTCTTTCCAATTGCGTTATCTTTTATTTCTTTTTCTTGTCTAATTGCTCTGGCTAGAATTCCTGATACTATGTTGAACAGAAGTGGTGAAAGTGGGCATCTTTGTCTAGTTCCCCATCTTAGAGGAAAAGCTTTTATGATGTCAGCCACTGTTTTTTCACATATGGCTTTTGTCATGTTGAGATGACCGATGAATTTTATGTTGGAAAGACCATTTCTAACATGGGTTTGGATATAGAAAGTTACATCCAATGCTCTTTGAGTATTTTGTTGGCACAACAAAGTTTCTAAAACATGGAGCCTATCCGTGGATAGCATGTGAGATGATTCTATGAGACACAGTATAGCAGCCTTAAATAACATAAAGTCTCACTGTCCCACTGGGAGAATTTTATTTCTCACTCAAAATTCTTTTTCAGTTCCTCTGATCCTATCAATGAGAAACTGTCAGTCTGGTGCTACTGCGTCTTTAATGGGTGTCTAACACTGAGTAAGTTTTTTAAAATGAGAAGAGACCAGATTTCAATTTTGGTGCCTTTAGCAAACTATTGTATCTGTTTAGATTTAATGTGTGTCTTATTTTATCTACATCTATTTTGCTTTGTATTTCTGGTAAAAAAAAAAAAAGGATATAAATAAGATTTTCCACCTATTTATATCTGTGAAATAATTATAGAAATATAAAGTTTTATTTAAAAAATAAGGATGTTCAAGTAATAGACAATAGAGTTGACCCTTAAAAAGTCATGTAAATACATCAATTTTTACAAAGTTTAAGTTGCTAGTACTGAAGGAGGAGTTAGAAGCAGATTCTTTTCCCACCAGATGAATGGGGCTTTGCACAGGGAATACAGATGTGCAAGGTGTAAATTAGATAGACGCAAACTTCGAAGCTACCCCAATTGCCCTAAATCCAGAAAGGAAGAAGGGGAGCGTCAAAGAAGGAAGCAAAGAGCTAGAATTTTTTAATCTTCAGACAGACCATTTCAAGTAAACTCATCTTTTATCCGTGCCCAGTTCAATGAAGACCAGGATTTCTCTCAGTGGTCTCTGCTGAGCAATAGTAGGGGGACAGACAGGGTGCGTGTCCCATTGTTCCTGGGGCCCCGCAGTGCTGGCCACCTGCACCTCACCCAGACTTATCAACGGTGGCCACGGTTTCCAAAATGAGGCTGCCCGGGCACATAAATACACCGCTTCTTAAAATCCTGTAATTCCGAAAGACAAGCACAACCTCATATACGACCTGCATCTCCTCTCCATCACCATCTGATAAAACACGTTGCAAAGCCCGTTTTCCATTTAAGGAAGACAGTTAGGCTTCAACTCCATTTGAGACTATCTGGTGACGAAAGAAAACACTCTCGATATAAAGAAGTATCTATGTGGAGGCCCGTGGCCCCATCCCACAAGGGGATTGTCCAGAAGCCCCTTATCGAGATAGTAAATAATAATACCAGTGGATGTAGCAAAAAGTCCTGTAGTTGGCACCTGAATGACTGATGTTTACGAACTATGAGGCAAGACCATTATTACCATGAGACGGATGCTTCGGTCCATCTTATTTAGATGCTGCCGACCTAACTCCTCCAGCTCTGCGGACCCAATCATCAGATGACCTTTGAGTATTGGCTATTGACAGGGAGAGACAGTTCTGTTCGTACGGAGTTAGAGGAATTCAATCCGTGCGATAATGATTTTGTCTTGAAAATTATCCCGTTAACTTTTTGGTTTTACACATTAATCTTGAAAACTTGGGTCAAGTGACTGCGCAACTGAAAACGGACCCATTGTGGGGGTGCTGGCGAAATCGGGGACTTGGTCCGCAAAGCCGAGGATCAGGTGGGACGGCAGGAGAGACGCAGAGGTGACGACCAGCTTTCCTTGGGCCACTCCAGGCCCTGGCTGGGATGGTGATGCGGCGACAGGTAGCTCCCTCAAGGAACCGCTGGATCTTCTTCCCACGTAGGGAGTCACTCCGTGCCATTCAGTGCATCTAATGTATCCTGCTAACGTGTCCTGGTCCTCTATCCCCAAACTAACAAATAACGACCTCGATATGAGAAATTATGAAATATTTGATGGTTGAGAATGGTTATATGATTTTGGCGAACTAAAAAAAGGGTGATGGGTTCCAGTTGGGTGGAAATCAATTTATCTGGCTCTCTTCAATTCTAGACAATTTTTGGTTTACAATATTAATTATTGCGATTAAAGAACTTTCAAGGCCTTCCTCTCCCCTCCCCTCCCCTCTTTTTTTCTCTTTTCTTCTTGTTCTCTCTCTTCCTCCCTTCCACACACATTTACTGATGGAGTGCTTGGTGTTACATCCTGGGCTGGGGGCAAACTTGCAGAGGTGTCTCAGAAATTCTCCTGCTTCTATTAGCCATGCAGAATGCTACCGGTCTCTCTCGGACCTTATAGCCCAGTAGAGAGAAAAGAGGAGGGTACAGATGAATAGTCACGCTAATAATTATTGCTGGTGTTTACCGAAAAGGCTCTGTGCCCCAGGCACTGTTCCGAGTCAATGTATTAACTCACTGAGCCCTTGCGGCAACACTGTGGGGAAGGTGTTAGTGGTACCCACTGTCTAGAGAAGTTGACTAGCTTGCCTGGCGCCACACAGCGAGTAGATGGAGAATCCGGGACTGGAGTCAGGCAGCACCCAGCTTCCGATAGCACCACCTGCGAGGAGAGAGGGTCCGGTCTGATCCTCACACAGCTTCCGCTGGTGATCATCCGGGGCATCCTGCCCCTCCTATCAGCCTGGGAGATGCTGATCTCCAGCCTGCCCGCCCACCGAGGGTGAGTCCCTGGTGACACCCAGCACATTCCGGTGGGCTTTTCCAGTAGGGCCAGGTGAATTGAAGGGTATTTTGAAGGAGTGCCATCCTCTGGCAGGGCCAAGCCTCGTGCCTGCATGGAGATTCTTCCTTCAGCCCCTAATCCAGTCCACCTGCCCGATGGAGCGGGGGAGAGGCTTCCCGGAGAAAGTGACCTCCGAAGGATGAGCAGAGACTTCCATGCGACGGCAGGGGTGGGGAAGGGAAGAGGGAGTGGGGGATGTGACGTGACCGTGCTGCAGGCGGTTAAGCTGGGATGGGGGAGGGGCTGGGGCCAGAGCAAGGGGCAAGGCAGCGGGAGTGTGTGAGGCCTGGCAGGCGTGATCCCGAGTTTGAGCTGCGTCCTGTGAGAATCTTGGAAAGACACTCTGGGCTGACTATGACTTAGATTGGTAAGGATTTCTTTTACACCAGATACTGCAACGGTTTACTTATTCCCCACAACAATCTAGTAGGGGTTCTATCGTTCACCCCATTTTATAGACGAGGAAACTGAGGATCCGTGAGGTTAAGAAACTCGCCCAAGGCAAGTGGAGCTGGGTTTGAACTTAGAGACTCTAACTCCAGAGTCTGCACGTTTACCCCTTGTGCCCCGTCTCTGAATCGGTCTGGGTGCATCAGGCCGTTGGCAGTTAGAAGCCCCCCGTCTCCCAGCGGGCAGCTTGCTCAGGTTTGTCCAGGCCTCTGTCGCCTTCGTCAGGGACCAGCTGAGCCGCTGAAAATTCCATCCTCTGCAATTCGGTTTCAGAGCGCGTATGACAGAGCCGAGATAAATTCGAGTTTAATCTTGCATGCCTAACGAACTTGCAGAGGTATCTCAGAAATTCTCCTGCTTCTATTAGTGAGATAGCGTGTGAGGCTTATTTCCACTGACAGGCAGTTTTATCATTATTTTTAAAGCAGAAACTTGTCTCGAATAGTTCAGGCGGTGTCAAAAGGAAAGATAACAAACCTCCTAGAATAAAATGTCAGTGCAGGAAAGCAGCTAAATATCAGCTAGTCCAACGCCCTCAATATATAGAAAGGACAGGCTTTCTCCAGTGACCCACCCCAATGTGCCCTCGGCTGTCTGTCCGTAGGTTGTCCTTCTGGCTGCCTGGGGAGCAGCGAGGATGGGAGAGGTGGTGGGGGCTTTGAGATTGGGGAGAAGGGCTGAGTTTGGATTCTGGCTCTGCCAAAGGGTTGCTGGTTTGGGACCTTCACCCTTCTGGGACTCAGTGTCCCCGTTTGTAAGATGGGGAATGAGAAATGCTTTTGTGATGATTAAGAGCTTATTGCCATGCGTGGTGCATAGGAGGCACTCAATAAAAATACTGGTTTCCTGTCCCCTAATGCAGGTGAGGAGTGGGGAGAAGAACAAGGGCTGACCTTGGGGACTTTACTGTCTAGCAGTAAAGGTGAGAACAGAGAGAAGGAAGAGTCTGTGCTCGGGGGAGGGAGGGAAGGCTCTCGACAGGTAACATTCATCCAGGACCTCGACATACGGGTAGCAGTTCACCGTGTGCATATGAGAGAAGAGATTTCCGCATAGAGGAGGCAGGATGGTGACCGTAGTGCGACAATGATGACAATAAGGTAGAAGGAAAGCAGGAGCTGCAAAGTCCTGCCACAGATGCGCTTTCTCGACTCGGTTAAAAGTTTGAATTTCAATTCCTGTTTTATCCAATTCCCCATAAGCCCCACCTCTTCTGAGGCCTTACATCTGGCCCCGTTCCTACCTTCCTGTTAC
>CM053501.1:1937228-1954036 GCA_028627145.1 Eidolon dupreanum | reverse complement strand
TGGAGTCCCCCCAGAGCAGGTGTGTTGAGAGCGTGCAGGGAAAGGTGCTTCCCCCACATGATCGTTTGTGATTTGCCTTCTCTGTGTCTCTTCTGCTTCTGCCTTCTGTTTCTCTCTCTGTCTTGTTTCTTCATCTACTGCCATCCATGGCAACCACAGCTGCCCATAACAGGGGGCTAATATGTATCAGGCCCTGTGCCATGTAACTGACATGTCACCTCATGAACTCTCGTAACAACCTTAGAAAGAAGGGACTTATTTCCACTTACGTGTAAGGAAATCAAGGCACGGAGGAGGTACCCAGGTGTCTAAAGTCATGGAGCTGGCACATGGCAGGGAGGAACCAGCAGGATTTTGCACCCTGATTTGTCTGGCCAATGTCGCTGCTCACAGCCATGGCTGAACTGCCCTTGCTTCTTCTCCCCTCTGCTTGGGAGGGGAGCAGATAAACCTCCCCTAGAGGGAGGACTTGGCTAGATCTGTCTGTTTACACCCAATATGGAGGGTCCTGAGCCAGGATGTCTCATCTGACTGTTCGTTGGATGTACAGTGCTACCTGGATAATGTCCTCTGGGACTGTGATCCCTTCCGACTAGGGGCAGCTTACGTGACCCAAAGCCCAGTGACTTGAGTGGAAGGAACGGCCCGTGGCCATTTTCTCAGGATGGTGACAAGGAAGGAAGTGTCGGGGGAGGCAGATGGTGCTGCAACTCTGGCCTGCCAGGCTCGGGAATTCCTCAGTCTGGCCACATCTGAGGACTTGACAGCGTGACCTTCTCAGACAATAGACTATTCAGGCCGGTCTGGTCTCTGTGTTGCAGATGGAGAAACTGAGACCTGAAGAGGGGACACGGTTAGCTAAGGTCTCACGTCACATAGGAACTCACCACCCAGAACTCTTTCTGCTACAAAGGATTGGCCTCCAGCCCAGACCAGGAGAGGGAATCAGAAATGCCAACTTCACACACTTGGCAACAAGAAGGAGTTTGTTAACTTCCTCCTTTCCTAACTGAGCACACTCTGCCCACCCTCTCAGAGGTCTCAGGAAAAGGCTGTTAAAAAACAGAAATCCAGTCTCGTTCTGATGTTTTATGAACAGAGACTGCTGGCGTTTCAACAATTTTAATTGGGGCTGAGTTTTACTTGTATCCACACCGCAGGGAGCATCAAGGGAAGGGAGCCGCTGAGCAAACTAGAGAATCAAATGAACAGATTAATTAAATATCACCATGTGGGAAGCTCGGGGCAGGCCCGCCTGCGGCCCCTCCCTCCCCGACGTGCATGGGAAGCGGGGGTAGGGATGCAGGGACTGTGGGTACACGCAGAGCTGAGTGGCTCAAGGCACGAGTAAGCTTCAGTTTGGCACCAGCTACCAGTTCTTTTCCAGCCCAGACCTGGGCTTCCTTTGTTCAAGGGAGATTCTCCCGTCTGGTCGCTGCTTCCCCAATTCCACCCCCACCGTCAAGATACATGCCATGGCTATTTCTTTTCACGAGTTTATTTTATTTATCATTCACGTGCTATGTGCTGTAGGTCAGGTGTGTTCTCAGTGCTTTACCGAAGTCCTGTAATGCTCCCAGCAATTCTCTGAGGTAGGAATTGTTGTAGCTCCATTTTAGACGAGGAAACTGAGGCAGAGAGAGAGAAGCAATCTGCCCAGGGTTCCACGGCCGCTCGGTGGCAGAGCTGGAACCCAAGCCCGGGCTTCCGGGCCAGGGTCCTTGTTCCTACCCATGGCCCTTCTCTACCTCTCGGCCTTGGTAGCTGGTGTACACCATTGTGAATCCAGCGTCATGAAGTCTGGGTGCGATCTGGACCCTGAAACCTCAGCCTCCTGTGGGCCCCTCATCTCAGCAAGCCGGCAGCGAGCCCTCAGCAGAGCCAGAATCTCAGCTCCTGCTAACTCCTTAACTCCTGTGATCACGAGTCAGTCTCTGGTTCCTGACCAGGTGGCTCAGAATCCAGATTTTGCCTCTTGCTCGCTATGTGACCTTAGGCGAGTCACTTAACTTTCCTGGTCCTTCGTTTCTTTATAGAAAGGGGGTCATCGTAATAAAGAATACACAAACCCTTGAAGCAGTATCTGGCCTGTGGATAGGGTTATCTAAAGGTTTCATTCACTGTGATTGTTATTTTTATGGTTTATATGTTCTGCTTCCCAAAAGACTGTTTTTAGCCCCAATTCACCGCTCGGGCCTTAAGCCTGAGCTGTTCTCGGCTCTGAGCGTGGCCCTCTCAGCCCCGTCTGGATGTCGTCTCGCCTCTTTGCATCACTGCCCCTGGGGAAGCGCCTTGCCTGGTCTAGCCCAGCCCCTGGTGCCAACCAGCTGTCCCCTCGCCCTTAGGAAGAGCCCCGTCTGTGGTCCCGTTGCTCATAGGTGGATGGGGACCTTCTGGGCTCCTAGAAGGGCTCTGTTTTTAATAATCACAAGAGGAACGATGACGAAAACACAGCAAGCCCCGTTTCTAAGGCCGCTGACAGTCAACGAATCAAGAAACGTGTGATGAGGACTTTTAAAATTCCAGGCATGGTGGGGTTATGAAGGACATAAGACAACCCTACACTTAAAGATTAAAAAAACTGGGACTGAGGGGTAGAATTCCCATTACATGCCATTTTTAAGTGTGTAATTCAATGGCGTTAAGAACATTCCCATGTTGTGCAACACCATCACTGTCTAGTTCCAGAACTTTCGTATCTTTCCAGATGGAAACTCCATGCCCACTAGTGGTCACTCCCCTCTCCCCTTCTCCCCAGCCCCTGGCAACCACTAATCTGCTTCCTCTCTCTATGGAGTTTAAGGATATTCTAATCTACGTGTAGAAACAAATGCAGAAAAAAATTGCTAACAGAAAGAAGCAGCATGTACCAAACGACATAGCATCACTCGGTGGTTAGTTGTGGACTCTGGAGCTAAACCGCCTGTGTTTAACCCCGGCTCTGCTGCTTATTGCTCGCCAGCTTTGCACAGAGTAACCTGCCTCTCTGGGCCTCAGTTCAAAATACAGAATGAGGGTTACAGAAGCCCCTCCCTCGTAGACCAGTCGGGAGGATTAAGCGTGTTAATGCTGCTGACGATCTGAGAACATTCTCTGGCTGTCTATGTGCCAGACGTAGATTTGCCCTTGTCACTGGCGTGGGTGGGCAGTGCTGGGCCTGTACCCTTTTTAAGGAAAGAAACCTTTCTGTCTTGCCTACTAGCATCCCCTAGGATGATGCCTGGCATTCAGTAGGCACCTGGTAAATATTGGTCAGGTGACTCAATTGGCATTTGGGAGAGAGGGGGTCTACAGTGGGACATGCAGACTGTTCAGGCACCCTATGCTCAATGTCAAAAACAGTCCACACTTCTTGGCAAATCTCATTAAGAACCACCTGAGTGCTGGCTATTATGTGACCCATGAGAGCCAGAGTAGAAAACCAAGCCAGGCCCAAGCATGAATATGGCGATAATGGTTACGACAATAATTAATCAAAATGCTCATTATTTGTCGAGAACTTAACACATGCCTGGTACTGTGCTAAAAGTCTTACGTGCATCAATTTGTTAAATTTTATTTATGACTCAACCTGTGAGACAAAACCCACCAGCACAATATAATAATAGCAATGAAAAGCTCCATTTTTTTTTAAAACAGGGCAAAATGCCAATAAGTGTAAATGAATCCTGTGATAATTGAGTCTGAATGGGAGGTGGGGGGTGCTGAAAAGTCAGGTGAGGACAGCCGTGGAATTCTGATGAAACATCCATACCCTGATCCAGCCAGCCCGTTCATCATCTGGGTATTTGCCATCTGAGCTGTCGGTTGCTTTAGGTTTGCATTTTTCTCTCCGCATCCTTCAAAAGTCGTCTTTGACCCTCTTAAAGGACAGATCTCATCGCACCCGCCACCTCTTCCTGGCATGCATGCAGGGGTGGAGAGAAGCACATTTGCAGATGTCTCAGCAGACCAACTCCCGGAGAGCAGGGGCTCCTCGTATTGTGTCTGTCCCCAGGACAGTGCTCAAAGCCAAGAGCCAGCTAATTGGGTCCAGGAAGGGGTTAAGGAGGCAGGTGTCAAGGCACAATGGCCTGAATCAACCCCCAGATTAATGAAAGTGTCCAAATGGACTGCATGTTTCATGACCTGAGAGCTGAAGTCAAAGTCTCTTTGGGACAGAAATCAGATGTGAATGTGAGTGGGGGTGGCGTGGGGAGGGGGTGGATGGGAACGAGAAGGAGGTAGGTGGGGGAGGGGAAAGAGAGGGAGAGAACAGGAAGAAAGAAAGAAGGAGTAGGGAGAGAGGAACGAGAATGAATATAAGAACGAATATAGGGGTTAACCACCATCAAACTAACTTCTCACCTTCATCATTGGATGTCCCTAGAGAGCAGGGCCCTTTTTGGAGGGCTTTCAAAGCGTTATCTGAGCTGATCCTTTCGAGAACTCCAAGAGTAGACAGACTGTGCTCCTGAACAAATGACCACCTCCAGGAGCCCGGAGCCTAGAGGGGTCAGCCCCGCCCAGGCTCTCCAGGGTTGAGATGCAAGCCCAGGTCTCCACCTCCATCCCGGAAGCCTGAGATGAAGGCTTCCGGGCTCCCAGAATCTAGGCAGACATTTCTTCCAGGAAGATTTTTTCTTCTTCCATTTCTCTATCAGGGAATTAGTTCAGTAGGAAGAACACTAGAGTGAGAGGAATGGGCATTCCCTTGAGACACCGAGAAAGTCTTTTCTCCCCCACTCTAGGTCTCTCTTCAGGCCTCAGTTATGTTCTTTCTGTCTCCATGTCCGTGTTTCAGTGTGACGGGTCTGACCAGCTCTGTGTCCATCTGTCTTTCAGTGCATCTGTCCCGTGTGTCCTTCGCCTGTCTGGCTGCCAGCTCTCTGCCCCCGCACCAACCTCTTTTCTCTGTCCGCCCATGTCTCTGCCCCATCTGCTCAGTCTCCATCGGCTCACCTTCACCCTCCCTCTCTGCTCCTTCTCTTCCTTATCCGCTCTATTCACATTCGAGTGTCTTTGCCCGTTCTCTGCCCTCCTCCTTCCTGTCTACCTTCTCCTCTCTTCCCCTCACCTCCACCTCTTTCCTCTCTCCTTTCTCTCTTGCCTGTTGCATTAAGGATATTTTGCTGGTGGCTTTAGTCCATTCCCATCAATAAGCATCTCTGGAGCCGCTACTGCAGCCAGTAGTTGAGCTGGGAATGCCCTGAGCATACAAAGCCACATGTCCCTGTCCGCAAGTGGCTCTTAGTCAGGTTTTAGCAACTTAATAAAAGTGTCATTTTGTTGTATTTAGCCTCAACCTACAGGTGGCCTTGAGTGTGATCGCCTGCAGGGGGAATGGGCTGAATGACTGAGCTACAAAGTGGGAAGGAAGTAGGAGGCTGGTGCCTCGGTGGGCAGAGCATGTAGGGAGCATGGGACTGTGTGGGCAGGGCAGTGCCTCCGAGGGGGCCACACCTACGCTTACCCACCCGGGAAGGTGGCCCTTAGCCGTTCAGGCTCGGCTCCGCCTACACTGTCAGGGGGACAGTCCTATCACCTGTCTGTCATCTTCAGGCTCTTTTCAAGGACCAGCATGTTACATAATCGGTGTGGCCTGGACCCTGTGATTCTCCATTTGGTGGCTTCTCAAATACACTGCAAGACTGAGGGAGCCTCCCAGGTCTAATTATTTGGCCAACTCCTTGTTCTGCATATCAGTTTCCTTCCCCACACGATTCCTAGTCTATTCATCTGGCTGGCACAGAGGACGCCTGGGGAAATTACATGGCTCTGCACTCAACATTTGTTAGAAATTGGAGGACAGACTATCTGATTTCACTCGATAATCTCTTATTTATGGGTTTGTTCTTTTCTTAATATTAACGAGGCTTCCTATCTCCATCCTGCTATGACAGCTTTGTCAACACGTCTGTGTCTGCATTTCTCTCAGGTAATAGGACTGGGATCAGATTGAATTCACATAAGTACCAGGAAAATCCACTTGGTCGGGGATGTCTCTTAGGGCGAGGGGCTGGGTCTTGCAGAAGCTGCCTCCTCGGTGGGCGGGGTGTGGTTCGCTGCGCACGCTGGGATCCAGGACCCGTCGTGTCCAACGCTGACATGGCGGGACTTTAGAGAAGCTTCTAGCCTCTCCGAGTCGGGCCTCTCTTGCAGTGAACCCTTCCTTTCTGGGGCAGTAGATGCTGCAGGAGAGGCACGCGATTTAAAGTCACACTCTCCTGGTTTGTGTCTTGCCTCTGTGACTAGATAATTATAAATTTCTTGGTTAGTATAAGAAAAAATGAAGCTTTTCAACAGCGATAACATGTATCGAGCACATGGAAATGCTTTACATGAAGCATCCCATTAACTCTCACAATCACCGTATAATGCAGATTCATTTTCTCGATGAAGAAACTGAGTCAAACACACATATCTGGGTGTTCACTTTCATTCAGTAACACATACTTCAAAAATGTTTTATGATTGTGTATTATCCTCCAAACACTAAAGCTTAAAAATTCAAGTTTGGAAAGGCTGTGGCATTTATCTCTAGTTGGATCCTTGGAGAGGAAGGACCGGCAGGGCTGCCATGAAGAGCTGTACACGTCGGGCACTGCACAACTCTCTTAGACCAGGGGTCAGCAAACCACAGCCCTCGGGATGAATCCAACCTGACATCTGTTTTTGTAAATAAAGTTTTATTGAAACATCGAACAACGTGTTCACTTATTCCATATAGTCTACGTCTGCTTTCATGCTACACTGGTAGCGTTGAGTAGTTGCGATACAGACAGTATAGCCCCCAAAGCCTAAAATATCGACTCCCTGGCTCTTTGGTACTTTAGAAAACGTTTGCTGACCCCTGACCCAGATGAGTGTGAGTTCCCACGAATGATTCAACATGGCAGCCCCGGAGCCAGGATTCGACTGTGTGTCTCAGTGCGTTCTGAGTGACTGCGTCTTTGCTCCCATGCAGGGTCACTGTGAGAACTTAGGGACAGGATTGTCTCCTTCAGAAGGATTTACACGAGGGCCTAACGATCTAGGGATTGGGGTGGTCATTGCAGCACTGTTTTCCACCAGGAAGATGTGGAAATTATCTGAAAATCCATCTATAAGGGATGTGGCTGAATAAAAGCAGGTTCATTTGTACAGTGACGCACCACACAGACGTGAGAATGAACGAGGCAGACCTATGTGTGCCGAGAGCTATCCATAGCCATTCACACGGCCGTACATCTCTGTGATCATGTAGGCACTATGTCTACTACATTTTGTTATTCTAACGTGCCACCCACCTCAAGATATGTCATTATTTAATATGCCACAAAGGGGGAAAGACATTGGCTACCATACATTGTCTTTAATTATAAGATGGATGCTTATTCGAGAGATTTTAAACTTTTTAAAAAGTATATTTTAGTATAGATGAAATATGGTTTCTTTACATATTTACGTAAGAACTTGTGTATTTATGAAAATGCACAGAAAAAAATGTCTGGATGGATATACACACCGAAGGACTTAGAAATGATCTCCAGGAACCTAAGTGAGACTGAGGAGTAGAGGGAGTGAAGAGAGCCTTTTCTTTTTTAAAAAACTTTCACTTTTTATGCCCCTGAATTGTTGAAAAGTTTTATGTGTGTATATTACTAATGTAATTTTTAAAAATATTTTTAAATGAATAAAATCATTTAATCAGATAATATCTATAAAGTAATTCATTGAAAACCTGGCACAAAATGGGAGGACAACCTGTTTCATTGTCTTCTCTTCTTTCTGGTTAACCACCGAGAATCATTCAATGAAGAGAGACAAAACATTGGCAACATTTTCTGAACAATAGCTGTGTGATAAATTTAAAGTGTCGTTGCCACTTATAAAAGGTTTCCATTTACAGGTCGATATTTGGTTGGTTTTTGAAATCTTTCATTTTCTGTTCTTTTGCAAAGACAATTCCTCTGTTAATTACAGACTATTGTGACCTCCACTGATGCCACACTCGTACAGAGGTTTAAGGTTCTATGCTCCAGTGAAGAGCATTTCGATCTGGAATTTTCCATGTGCCTTTGCTGTATGCAGAAAACTTAGCAAACAACTGACTTATTAGTCATAACCACAGGAAATACTTTATTAATACTATTTCAAAATGAAAGGAACGTTTACACACCGTTATTTTTTTTCATATCTGTTCTCCATACTGCTGAGGTAGAAAGGGGACAGGCCTGCTCAGAATAGCAAATAACCTCTGAATCATCTGCAAAGTGGAAATCGAGCTTGGAAATCCCCTACATGACAAACAGAATAGGAACATTTATACAAGTTGCATTTTGTGTGTGTGTGTGTGTGTGTGTTGCTTTTCCCTATTTTGAAACACAAACTGGCAATATGCTATGACATAATGTAAGTAAAAAAGACTTTCATGCCCAGGAAAGGGACATTTATATGAAAGGAATTGGGGTCATAAATTTCAAAGCTGTAAGAGACTTTGGGGGGGTCATGCAATCTAGCCCCCTGCCCTCAGCAGGGACCCTACACTGGAGTCTCTGTGGCTGTGGCTCATCTTCGGCTTGCAGAACTTTGAGACTTCAAGAACTCTGTAATCGCGCGATGAAAGTCTAGTGCAGCAGTGACCATGGTGGCAGGAAGCCTTGGGCACCAGGGAAACGGGCAGCTAGCATGGCCTGTAGGGTCCAGGAATACTTCCCGGAAATGGCACACACTGTTGGCTGCTTCATCAGTTAGGATGGCTTTTAGCTGCATGTAATATAATACTTAAAATAATAATGGCTAAATAAGAGAGACAGTTATTTGATATAATTTAAAAAATTCAGAGAAAAGCAACCCCAGGGCTACTTCTGTGGCTCAAGGATGCAATTAAGGAGATAGGCCCTCTTCATCACTCTGCTCCACCTACATCAGCTTCTTCATCTTTCATGCTTAGGCTTCTTGCTCCATGGTCGCCAGGTGGCTGCCAAAGCTCCAGGAATCATGTCCCCACATGATCAAGTCTAAAGACACAAGTCAGGTGACCAAGGAGGCAGAGAGAGCCCTTTTCATGTCATTATACTTTATCAAGGAGGACCTAGAAGAACCTCCCAGAAGACTTCTCCTTATATACAAATGTCTATAAATAGATCACATGGCTCCCTAGCTGCAAGGGAAGCTAGAAAGTGAATATCTTGCTTGTTTAGCCTCTATAGGGAGATAGACAAAGGTGAAGGAGTGTTGAAAATAACCCCTGACGTAGCTAATTAAGTGTCTGACAGTGTTCCCAGCTGTGTCACTTCTTTGTCCTCCCCAATCCCAAGGGATGGATTGTGATTGGACTAAGAAATTCAGTTCCTCATGCCAGTCAGGAATGAGAATGGGATGCAGTCTGCCCCGGTGAGATGTGAGATGATATCTCTCAGAAGTCTGGGGAGCTCCTGGGAGACTCAGCTCCTGTCTTAGGAGTTAAGTTTCTTCCTTTTTCAGAATTTGGATACTTTTGTTTGAGGTTAGGGTACTTGGAGTCACTGCAGCCCTAAAACCATGAAAGGATAATTGTGAAGACATGACCCAATACATTAAAAATGGAAGACTGGAAAGATAAAACGGACCCATATCCATCTGGACTCTGGAACTTCCTACCTCCATGGTTTTTGTTCTGTGTGACTGTTATCTTTGGTTTGCTCAAAAGGCAGGTCCTGGGATGAAGGGCTAATGTGACCCTTGTTAGAATGTGAAATGTCAGAGAACACGAGTGAGGGACAGAGAGTGAAGAAGAGAGGAAGAAGAGCCAGTAGGAGAAAGTGTGATCCACTTGGCTACCACTAAGTGTAAAGCCATAAACTACATCTCAGGAAGATAGTTTATCCACCAGCTCTCACCATCCATTGATCAAAGTTTGCTTATGGTGTGTTAATTTCCCTGAACATCAGGATTTTACATAAGTGGGTATCAGTGTAGGTCCCACAGAGTCCAACAACTTGGCATGAACAGGGAAACCTTGGGAAGGAGATGAGAAACATGTGGTCCAGGCACAGGGATGAGTTGAGGTCCAGTTGGATCGCACCTAATTTTGATGGACACTCGGCGGTGGATAGAAGGAGTCAGGTGATGTGTTGTCTGTTACAGTTTACCCCTTCCATCAGTGAGATCCCTTCCTGACCTCTGCTTTTGAAAACATGGCGCCCTTATTTCTCCCTGAGAGGAAAGCACAAGTCTGACTAATGACAGAGTCCCCTTCAAGGTGGTAGTCAGCCAAACCCTCTGCAAAGGCTCAGGGCAAGAGGGTTTGTGACCCTGACCTTGATCCATGCTGTCGCTGCTGGTTGTGAGCTCATAATTCGCATCCATCATCATCACCCTCTGCTGCCATGCTAGAATTCTCTGAGCCCTTTTTGGGTCATGGTTCCCAAAAATGCTGATTTTCTGTTGTCATGGGGCACGGAAGCACCAGAAGATGCCCCAGAAAATGTTCCCGCCCTCATCTTGTAGTTGCACCTCTACTTCTTCGTGTATTCAGCATAAATTCACCTCATCAGCACTGGGGCTCCTTTCTTGGCTGCTGGCTCACTGGCATGAAGAACCCAATGCACTGATGGAATTCAAGAGGCACGAAAGAGGTATCCAGGTCAATAGTGAATCCCCCCTGCAGTTCAAGCCATTTTGAGTTGGATTTGGGGGTCTTTTTTTCCTGGTAGCCTAAAGCATCTTCACTAATATATCAGAGAAAGTGACTGCTAAGGTTGAGATCCAAAAGAATAGTAGAAGGTTAAAAAGGCAAAGATGATGGGCAAGTATGTTTCAGGCAGATGGAAAGTCGTGTGTAAAAATCTAGGAGAATAAAAATGCAGTGTTTGCGGAGCTTAAAACGGTTCAGTATGGCCAGAATCAAGATTATTATAAAAGATGCTTGTTAAATTCTGTATGATGTTGGCAGCTTGCCAAGGAGAGGTTAGTATCTTCGAGAAACCATCATAAAGAGAAGCCTTTTGTCACTGAAACAGTAACTGAGATTGCCTTGTCTTTTGAGAATTAGATAACATTGGCTTACATCCCTAAATATGTCGCATGCTATTGGATTAGCTTTCCCCAAGACTTCCCTAAATTTTATGCCTTATGTTTATATCTCCGACTCTAATTTCCATTACTGTTAGGTGCATTTGTCCTTTGCTTTCTGTGGCTGTGTCTTCTTCTCTGTATCAGCCCAAATGTGCAACAAAGTTACTTTTGATGTCTCCAAAACGACAGTCAACCAGGGGAGCTGGATAAGCTCAATAAACATTTAATATTTTTTTGTGGGGGAAGAGATAATAAAAGGTGACAAATTAGGGCATAGGCAGTTGTTTAAGAGGACATCCTTGATTTAAGGTCCCTCTGCCACTTCTCAACGGCCAGCCTCATTCTTCATGTTTCCTGTTCCACAGCCATGATATTTTTCTTCACCCCTAAGAATCTCCTCACGCCCTTGCTACTCGTCTTGCCCAGCAGCTTCCAAATCCTCTTGCGTTATTACACAGAGACATTCCATTTTTCATGGATGCCCTAATCCTTCCAGACTCCAGGCACCCATCTTTCCATGACCAAAACTGCTCACCAAGGTGGTTTTGCTAAACCAATGTAGCCCTTTCCCTGAATCTCAACACCTAATCTGAGAATTGTTTTCTCCACACTTTTTTTGACAGAGAAGGAAATCCCTGGAGTGGGAAGGAGTTGGTTCAGGGGTTGAGACTTCTCCCACGCGTGCCGACCCTCAGCTGCCTCAAAGGGTGGGCTGCAGTCAGCTAGGGAAAGAGGGGAGGACAGAACGCTGTTCTTGAGCATTGACGTTAGGGCATGAGATGGTGACTGTCCACTTCCTGTCTCACTCCTCCTCCCCTGTGACAGCTTTTAACCTTCATAAGTCATTGGAGCCAGTGGCTGAAGGAGAAAATCCTGTGGACTTAATCTGAAAAGCCACCAGTCCAGAGGCCACCAGCACTGTCTCTTATGAGGACATAGGGGAAGGTTCCTTCAAGCTGTGAATGTGCTCATCCTAGAGTGGCAATAAATTAAGGTGTCCTGAACGTCCCTTTTAATTTCCAGCCAGCCTGCCTATGCTGTAGGGGTTAAGTGGGGAGAACTTGGAGCCAAGCTCCTTGGATTGAAGTACTGGCATAACCACTTGGTAGCGATGGGGTCTCAGGCCAGTAACTGGACCTCTCTGTGTCTAGGTTTCTCATCTGTAAAATTGAGATGATGATAGCACAGGGTTTTCTGAAGATTAAGTAAGTCATATCTATGTAATTTGCTTAAAACGGTACCTGGCACAAACTAAGCCTTTGTTAAATATTAGCTCTTAATCCAGATTCTTAACTCTGCTCCCTGAAAATCCTGGTGACTTGTAGCATTGCATGTGCAAGCCATGAAAATTCATTCTAGCCCAGGCCACTTCTTGTACCATACAAGTTTTTATAATGGAAAATACATCTGATGCAACCAGTGAAGTTACTGAACATGGCTTGCCTAGCTTAGATCTCTATTGCATATAATGAGAACAAAATTAGGAATCAGAGATAGGGAAAAATCATCTCCTACATCTCATACGTCGTAAAGGAACACGCAGCTGCTTTACGGTGCAGTTGTCTCTTGCTAGGGACGTGTTCTTTACGTTCCCTTTGGTTGCTACCTCCTGTGATGCTCATGGGAACTTCAAAATATACTGATGCCTGGGTCTCACCGCCATGAATTCTGATGTAACTGGTCTAAGTTGTAGCCTGGACTCTGGGATCTTAAGAAGCTCTCCAAGTGATTCTAATTGAGGCCGAAAGAGAGAACGACTGTCTTTTTTTTTAAAAAAAAATCCCTGCTAACAGGTCATACCCCAGACAAGTTAAATCGAAATCACTGGGCGAGGCTTGGGCATTTTTTATGAGCTACCCTGGTGACTGACAGTGCAGCCAAGGTTGAGAATCACCACTCTTGAGCCTCAGCTCATTGATTTGAGTCTAAGCTCAGGTACTACTCAAGATTTGCTCTGCAATGTCTTGTCAGTTTTGTAGTTGGCAACGACCAAATAAACCCATCTGTCTTAAAAAAAAAAAAAAAAAAAAAAAAGAACCTTCGTTATTGAAATCCCCCTCCCATAACTTTGGCTCTGCGAGGCTGACATTGTATTTATCATGTGATGTTGATAAGGTGAACTTTTCTTAAAATCACAAACCTCATGGTGGTCATCATGGACTACCATGCTTCGATTCCCGGAATTTACAATTCTTGTGGTAAAATTATCCCAGAACTTTTTAAAAATTCAATTTATTTAAAGTAGGAAAAAAAATAGTTCACCCATTTCTCCCACCTTTCACCTCCTGCTTCTAGCAACCACCAATCTGTTCTCTGTATCTCTGAGTTTGTTTTTAAAAAATATATTTTTAGGTTCCACATGTAAGAGGAATTATACAATATTTGTCTTTGTCTGACTTATTTCGCTTAGTGTAATATCTTTGCAATTCACCTGTGTTGTCACAAATGGCAAGATTTTATTTTTTGTGACTGAATAATATTCCACTGTATGTACACACACATGTACACACACACATACACACACACATGCCATACCATCTTTATCCATCCATCCATCCATCAACAGACACTTAGGTTGTTTCTATATCTTGGTTATTGTAAATAATGCTACAATGAACATGGGGGTACATATATCTTTTCTAGTTAGTATTTTTGTTTTCTTCGGATAAATACCCAGAAGTGGAATTGCTGGGTCATATGGTAGTTCTATTTTTTAATTTTCTGAGGAATCTCCATACTGTTTATCACAGTGGCTGCACCAAATTACAATCCCACCAACAGTGCATGAGGGTTCCCTTTTCTCTACATCCTCGCCAATTTGCTTTTCTTAGTCTTCTTGATAACAAGCATTCTAATAGGTGTGAGGTGATGTCTCATTGTGGTTTTGATTTGCATTTCCTAATGACTAATGATCTTCTACCCATTTTTTAAATTTACTTATTTTTTTTTTTTGCTATTGAGTTGTATGAGTTCACTGTATATTTTGAATATTAGGCCCTTATCAGATACATGATTTGCAAATATTTTCCCCCATTCAAAAGGCTGCCTTTTCGTTTTCTTGATAATTTCCTTTGCTGTGCAGAAGCTTTTTAGTTTGATTTAGTCCCACTTGTTTATTTTTGCTTTTGTTGCTTTTGCTTGTGGTGTCATATTCACAAAAATCATCACTAAGACCTATGTCAAGGAGCTTACTACCTGTTTTTCTTCTAGGAGTTTTATGGTTCCAGTTCTAACATTTCGAGTTGATTTTTGCGTGTGGTGTAAGGTAGTGGGCCAGCTTCATTCTTTTGCATGCGGCTATCCAATAAATTGTTCTTCGAAGAACCACTTTTCTTTACCTCTTAGGCATTGTTTTGTGGGGGTAGGGGGCTGCATGAGAAGAAGGAGGTCCTGATTAGGCTAAGCCAATTAGCATATCCCACCTATGGGTATAGAAATTGGATCTAAGATGATCACATGGTCACTTTCTGGCCAATGAGAATTGAACTCAGGTTTAGGGATTGGGAAAGAGTAGCTTCATCTCAGTGGGATCTGAAGCTGAGAAGGCGTGAGGTCTGGAGCTGTTGAGAGTGGCTAGGCTGCCTGAGAGCGAAGCCCACACATGCAGGAAAGCTGAGCAGAGTCGCGGGAAACTTGGTCCTGCCCACGTAGTGAAGCTGCACAAATCAGCAAGGCCAGATTACTCTTGATTTTTCTCTTAACTTGAGTCAATGAATTCTCTTTCCGTGAAAGCCAGGTTGAACTGGAGTTTTTACTTAATCTCCATGAAGCATTTAACTGGCATAGAAGAACAGAGGAAAAATTTAAATAGCACGGTTTAACTTTTCAGAGTAATTTCTTCGTTTGTCCTTGTCACAATGACATGGGGTCAGTGTATCAGGGTGCTAGATTGTCAGCTTCATGGGGACAGGAAGCCAAGGTGCTTAGCTCCTTCTCCCTATCTCCTGGCACAGAACCTCATGCATGGTAGATACTCAAAAAAATAATTGCTGAGAGGACGAGTGGATTTAAAGTTTTCCTAATATGGTTTCAGCCTTACTCAGGGCTGCCCTTTATCTAGCATGATCCACTCGCCATTTCTTGAATGGACCTTGTATTTCTATGCTTCTGCTTGAGTCATTCCTTCCACCTCAAACACTTTGTGTGCTCTGTCTGCCTTGCCTCTCCTCGTTCACCCTTCAAGACCTAGAATAAAGGCTTTCATGGCTCTTGCTTTGCTTCCCATCGGTTTGACAGAATGGCTTTCTCACTCTCCAGATTCTTGTAGGAAGGGTGATAAAGACTCCCACAGACGTGGGTTGGACTCTGCATTGCTTTACTTGCTAGCAGGGTGACCTGGAAAGTCATTTAAATGTGTTAAGCCTGGGTTTCCTCAGTGCAAAGTTGGGATAAAAATGCTGCCAACCTCACATGCCGGTTGTGGATTGCAGATGAAACACACAGTGTACAAATTATCAATGGGTTCTAGCACAGAGAAGACAGCAATTCTAAGAGGTGCTGTTCTTGTTCCGGATCCCCAGGTGAGGCACTGTACAACTAGGTGACCTGTGCCTAAGGTCAAATGTCTGTTCATTCACTGGTTCATTTATAAGTCATTGTCTATCGAGTTCCTACTACATTTCAAGCACTGTGAGGCTTGGGATGTAGTGGTAAAACAAGACAGATAATATCTCTGTTGTATTCATGAGAGAGGTGGATCTGACATCAACAGATAATCACGTGCCTAATGAATGTTACGAAGGGGAAGTCTAGGAGTTATATGGAGGGACTGTCGAGAGGCTATAACTTGACCATAAGAATTCCTTGAAGTATGACATTTAAACTGAGGTAGGAAGAGCCTAAGGCCTCTTCCTCCAGTTATATAAAAGCCAGGATCAGCATCTTTCTGTCCTTGATGATCCTGGGGGGCCTAGACTTTGGCAGCCCCAGGGACTTGTGGCATTCCCTTCCCTCCAACCTGGGGACCATGGGGGAGGACAGTTTTCTTCATGACTCTGGTTTGTCTGTTTTTGGCTCGCCTTATCAGTGCTGCCAGTAATTATATCAGTCTCCTTCACCGGCCTCTCTTCTTTACCAAGGCTTCTGATGATATTTCTTTGTTCCCTGAAATTGCCTCTGTGAGAGTTTAAGTAAAAATAAGAAATGGGCTCTTACACATTGGCTCGATGCAATTCTTCCTCCCCTTCCCCCACGCCACAATCAACAGAGTCGACAGAGCTCCCGCTCAAAGATCAGCCTTTCTCAGAGGCTTCTGACGGTGGGTGCCTGAGACTGAGTGGTTGTAAATGGGCAGCACACAGATGGTTGGCACACACTGTAGTTAAAAGTCTGGGAACTTCACATGAAAATCCATATTTCTGGCTTCTCTTGAAAAGTCAGGAGAATTGGCAGCACCATTTCCACATCTCCAAATGGCAATACTCAGCTGTAGCTGAGTGGCAGCTGTCTCTCTTAGATGAGGCACACAAGTTACAGTTCACCTCAGACACCACCACTCCTACTGTCTCCCCAACCCAGCCTGCTTCGTCGTTTATTATACCTCTTGGTCTCTTAAGTCAAGTTTGCACTGAATTTTAATTTAGATTTAAAGAGGATCTGGCACGTTGTAAGCGCTGAATTAAGAGTCGCTGTTATTAATAGTTGTCATGGGAAAGGTATCCAAAGACTACAGCCCTAGGGATGGATAGAAAAAATATGGGGCTTTTCCCAAATAGCAGTTGGATAGAGATAGTGTTGTTAACCAAATGTTCGAAAAAGCACCCTCCCTTCTTCCTTAAATCAGCATTCTT
>CM053501.1:1914581-1936728 GCA_028627145.1 Eidolon dupreanum | reverse complement strand
ATGACTTTGCTGTTCTGGGACCAGGCTGTGTACTGTTGGTTTATTTTACCTGCTAATTGTCTGCCTTGCCAAAACTAAATAAGCTCCTAGTCTCCTTTGCAACCTCCACTCTCACACACCTAACACCCTACTGAGCCCTTAGTGGCGCTCAATACATGGTTATTGACTGACAACATGCACATGACTTGATATTCTTTGTCTCGATGTCTAATTATTTTCTGTAGACCGGGTGAAGGGGAGACCTGTGTGTCACACTGTTAGGTGCTCTAACTCCTGATGATGCTGCTGACATATGTGTAAAGCCTCAGCCCTCAGACTTTTGCAGGCTGAATGCAGTGGATAACCCCCACCTTCCTTCAATAAAGGAGAAATCAAGGGTAATCTCACGACTTTCTTCAGCTCCATTTGTGTGTGTGAGGAGCATTACACTGGCACTGATTACAGAAAGGAAAGGAAATGGGATAAGTACCGAAGGAGGAATTAGTTGTACTCAGCCTAATTAAAATCCCATAGAAAGAATTCTTCTCTTATTTGGAAAGGCGATCTAACATGACCTTGAAGCCATCGTATTAACCACTGTACTCATTTTAAGGAGAATAAATGGTAGATCATTTGAGCAAGGCAGTCCTTCAGTTGCCTTTCAGAAATGAAACGACCTTGATTTCTGAACCACTTCTTCCCAATGAAATTAAATTACATCGAACCCTGACAGTTAAGGGAAAGTTAATCAACCAAGAGGTGGAGCTCACCCAACTGATGCTGTGGCAAGAATTGGGGGCCTGTGGGGAGGGAGGAAGGAGCAGGAAAGTGAGGGGTCTTGGACCTTTGGTCAAAGTTGATTGAGTTTTTTCACACACATGTTGAAATGTAGCCTTTCTCCCCAGATGGAGCTTATACTATATTATGTGCCTTAATAGTAGAAAGCGAGTTTTCTATGGTCTAGTACAGTCCAGAAAATTTCTAGGCAACTTATCTGGCTGGAGAGAATGTGCTACAGTCAAAATATAAGACCCACCACAATAACTACCATCTGTGTATTTCTGATTGTGCCAAGCCCTTTGTACACTTCACCTCATTTAATTCTCACAACTGTTCATGCTAGCTGCCATGATTATTCTTCCCATTTTGCAGATAAGAAAACTGAGGCTGAGAGATGTTAAGTCATTTGCCCAAGGTCACACAGCTTAAATGAATGGCATAGCTGAGGCTAGAATCCAGGTTTGCTTGATTCTGAAACCATGATGGGTCTTTTGTCCCAACTAGGCCATGCCCCACCTAGGAGTGTTTTTCTCAGGGAAGATGCCAGAGACTTTAATTCCATATAGAAAGCATCTTGTTTGGCCCATATCACTCCAGTTTGGTGTAGTAGTGATGTATTCGGTAACCTGTACTCCATAGCTGTTCGTGACTGCTGCTCAGTATACATTGGCAGGTGTACAAGAAATGCCTTAGTTGAGGTTGGAAGAGACATGGTGACTCTAACCCTCATGGACTGATAACAGTCTGTCTACCCAAATAAGGAGAATGGAGCTAACAGCTGAGGTAGCTAAGGAGACATAGCAGCACGATGCCGTCCTTATGAGTGTGGGCGCTGGGGTCTGATTACCTAACCCTGGATCCACCACCACTTTGTAGTTGTGTAACTTCGGGCAAATTACTTAAGCTCTCTGGGACTCTGTTTCTTCATCTTCGGAATGGAGAAAATAATAGTACCTACTGTATAAGGGTATCATGAACATTAAGTGAGATAGTTATACAACTAGCATGCACTACATGCCTAGTGTATATTAAGATACCAATTTGGTCCCTGGAAATGGGAACACCCGAGATTCTGAAAGAAGACAGAAGTGGTCAGTCCGCTGGAAGCTGATCACCAAGGGAGAGTTGTTTAGAGGCGAATAGTACTAGAGATGGAAAGGGCAAAGGGGAACCAGGGCCAGGAAGCAGAGGAGTCCACAGGACGAGCCGCATTCTCAGCATGTGGGAGGAGCCCTTGAGTGGAAAGACTAGGCCTGAGAGAAGGAGAGATGCAACTTAGGAGAATCCCTACATCTTTCCATCCTGTGGTCCCTTCATCCTTCTGTTTTTCCTTCCTTCTACCCTTCCACCCATTGATCCATCCACCCATCGATCCATCCATCCATCCTCTCATTCCAGAGTCTGCCGACCTTTCTGGATTTCCAACCATTCTTCCATCTTTCTGTCCTTTTGTTACTGCATCTGCGCATCTATGCATCCCTTCTTTCCACCTGTGTTTTCATCCTCGGCCTAGCGTAGCGGTGTAGAAGGCAGAATGTAGAGATGGAAGGCGGGATTCCCATCCTGTGTTACTTACCATTTGACTTTGGGCAAACTTCTTAACCTCTCCAAGTTTCCCACTTGTGAGCTAGGACTGTCTCTTGAGGTAAAGGGGAGCAACTGGAGGGTTTCGAGCAAGGGAGCGATACAATCGTGTGTGTTTTTGCAAGCTTTCTCTGCTGTGGGGAGGATGCAGAGAAAGGGTGCAAGACCAACAAGAGGGCGGTAAGAGAGAGATCAATTGGAAGCGATTGCAAATAACTCAGGCAAAGCCGATGTGAACAAGAACCAAATAATGACAGCTGTCACTCATCGTGTGCTGAGGAGGTGTCTCTGTCACCTCAGTGCCGTGTGCTTCGCCATGTGCTTTATTTCCTTGACTAAGCACCCTAAGAGTTAGATACTATTTTATTATTTCCATTTTACAGGTGTGGAGAGTGAGGTATAAGTGTAGACAGTGTAAGGAACTAACTAGGCACTAGGATCACACAACTTGCTAAGTGGCAGAGCTGCAGCTTGAACGCAGATCCTTGATCTTGGCATCTGCTCGGCAGCTCCAGGCCACCCCCTGTGCGGGGACAATGGAGGAGAGCATGAGGAAGACGGGCTCCTTCAAGGGGCACAGCTGCTATCAGAGTGGTAAGATGGCGCAGCTGACTGTGGGCGCTGGTATGCTGGTAAGCCAGCTCCCTGCGAAGAGCACAAGCCCTAGTTTGTAGTGTTTACTGATTTATAAAGTATAAATACTCCCACCATGGCTGATTTGAAGTTTCAAAGCTGGGAAACTTCCCAGAAAATTGCATATTGTCACCAAATTCTCAAAGTATTCCAAGGTTTTCATTGTTATACCAAAGACCTTGTGCTATATTTTTAAAAACCAACTCCAAGTGGCATTTAATAAATAAATCGACAATAGGCATGGATTTAGCTCTCAGACTGCGGCGTGGCTGGGGTCCGGCTGAGCTAGGCTGGGCTCGACTCAGCTGCTCTGCTCCGTGTGTCACTCCTTCTCCACCTGGGACCAGCGGCTAGCCCAGACCCGGTCACATGTTAACTGGAAACTTTCAAGGTCTCCTAAGCCCTAAGCTTGTCACTCATGCCCTGATACAAGGAGGTGTCGTGACATCGAGGCCACAGACTCCATCTACCAGACTGAGCAGACTGTGCTTGAGTCTCACCATCTCCTCCCCCAGGGTCGGCCTCGCGCCTCCACCCCAGCTCTGTTTGTCCTGTACCCTGGTGAGGACAGGAAGGGAGAGCCCACAGGCCTGGGCCTCCTCGCTTCCAACCTCTGCCACTAAGAAGGCTGGTGTCATTCCTCCGTTCAGAGACCTGAGCCTTCCTTTGCCATTCCGATGAGCCACGTGACTTTCTTCCCACTCAGGGTTTCAAGTGAGCCCTTCAGGAAGGTGGTGCAGATGCAACTTCCCCGAATGCATCTTAAAATTAGTGCCTTTTTAAAATTTTACAAAGAGGCTTTATTTATGCCATGCGCAAATAACAACAACAACAACAACAACAAAGAAAGGAAGATAATTAGGTACACACACTGCAATCAAGCATATTGGGTTCGTTGGAACCATTAAAGTTAATTGCTTTCACTTGTTATTCCTGGGGGCCGTAGTATCGGTATTAAATGCCAGTGGAATCTGCCGTATGTTTGATTTAGCGGAACTGAGGATTCGGTGATTTACTGTTTCTCAGAGAGGTTTTTATCAAAGCGAGGAACATGCTGAGTGCCTCCTCTTGCTTTTCATGGTACCTGCTGGAAAGCACCTTTGCTGAAAGACTGTCTTGCGTCCTGTCAGGGGCTTGTGAGAGTCTTGCCTTTAAGATTCCGGCCCATCTCCAAGTGGGATCAACCGCAAGTGCTAACCACAGGTATTAAACCCTCACAATGGGCGTATCTCATTTAATCCTCACAATGACCCCCGTTTTGCACAAGAGGAAACCAGAAGTGCCAAGAGATTAAGCCATTTGCCTGAAGTCGCACAGCTTGTAAGACAAATCCAGGATCTTTGCTAACGGGCAGGGCGCCAGAGTCTGGGGCTGGTGTTCGCACTTCTTTTGTGGTTTCCAAATCTTGGTGTTGGTTTCTCCTCCAACTTCTCAGTAAGTTTTATCGGAGACTTCTCGATAAGTCTCATGAATGCTCTCAGCCTCAACTTCTAATAAAAGTCAAGATTTATGAACATTTGCCACGTGCCTTTCACTGTCATGAGAGTTTTAACTACTTAACCTCACGCAGTCCTCCCAACGATCCTGTGCTGTAGAATACGGTCATTATATTTTGTTGTTATCATTGCTACTATTACTGTTACACACAGATACATCCGTGTGTCAGGCTGCTGTCAGCGTCCGTATCAGCTAGGATGTGTCCAAATGCGGATAATAGCTGCCCACCGTGGTTTCACCTGGAGGGCTTTATTTTCTCACAGAGCAGCAAGTTCAGAGAGGCTGTTCACAGTGCCGGTTAGGGACCCGAACTCCTTCCATACCCAGCTCAGTCATCTTTAGAGGTTGGCTTCATGGTTGCAAAATGGTTGCTGTGCCTCCAGACATCGCCTCTGTCTTCAAGACAGCAAGGTGAAGGGCCTCAGGCACAGCGTCCTCCTTTGTAGTGCCCCGCCCCCTTATTTATTTATGCAGGGTCACCTTGTGTGAGGCCTACTGCCGACATCTCACTGAACAGAGTTATGTCATGGGACCACTCAAGGTAGCCTAGGAAAGACAAATTATTGTGGTTGCCCAGGAACAGAAACAGGGCTGTATGGTGACTTCAGAAGCGGGGAACAGATAGAGGCGGGACACGGAGAACCCAGGCGGTCTGGCAGAACAGATCCGCAGGCTTTGCTCGTGGAGCTCAGCTTGACGTGTTTCTTCCTGACACGCTTCACCTCACTCTCTGTCATCCACTTGGATCCCCACGCAGGCTTTTGAGGAGGTCGGTCCACTTCCGTTTCCAGGTGTTCTCAAGGCACATTTTCCCAGTCACATTTTCCGTCTCAGAGATGAGGACCAGGAGGAAGGGGAGGGGCTGTCTCTGTCGTGGACAGACCTGAGCCAGGGGCTCCCCTCTTCCCCGCACCAAACAGGGCTGGCAGGCCGAGGACAGCCTGGGATTGGAGGTTGGGATGGACTATGGGTGGAGATTTAATTATGCAATTAGCTGGGCTTGGAGTCAGACCTCTCACCATGCTCCTAATTAATGGATCAGATGCACCGCTTGCTGACCCGCTCGCCCCTGAAGGCTTCCAGAATGCACTGCGGGCGCAGGCGGGAGCACAGCGTCTGCCCATGCCTGGGGAGTCGGAGAGTTCCTCATTAAGTGGGTGTGCAGTCGATTAACACATGAGCCCCGGCCGCTCTGAGCATGCCTTGTAATGATCAATTAGAGTGGGTAGAGATGAGGGCTGCCAGGAAGAGGGAGCTATCTTAGTTTATTGATTATGTGTATGTGTATGGGGCGGGGAGGGGGTCTTGATGCACAGTGGTAATTTTCAGCAGCCATTTCCAGCATAGATAAATTCTGCATTCCAAGAAGGAATGCGGTAGGGAAGGAACAGTAGCCACGGAGCTCAGGGGTGATAACCGACATGTGTCTGTGAGGCTTTTTTTGTTGTTTGGTTGAAGACTTTTTAATTATAAAAGTTAGGGATACTAATAATGATGTATAATAGCATTTCCGGAGTGGTTACTATAAATGAGACACCGTGCTCAGCGCTTTACTTATTTTATCTCACTTAATGCTTGCAAGAGCGTAAGAGAAGGTTAGCGCCCCGTTTCAGATGGGGAGGAGGCTCAGAGAGGGGAAGGGACTTGTCCAAGTCACGCAGCTAGACGTGGAAGAGCAAGAATTTGAACCCAGTTTTGTCTGACTCCAGAGCTAATCACTAATCATTCTTTCCCCAGCTCATCATTTTAGAAAATTGGACCATGCGAATAATTATAATCATCCATAATCCCAACTCCGAGGACAGTCTGTAAAAGGTACGCCTACCTTTTCCTCCCACCCTCTTCTAAGCCTCCAGTCCCATTTTCATTCTCCTTCATCCATCCCATTCCCTTTCACGACCACCGGTGCTGTTTAAACCAGGGGCAGATAGCCAGTTCCATCTGCCTCCCCCAAACGTAGGGTGAAGTCTCAGAGCTTGTTGGCCGGGGGAAGTGGGGGTTGCTGAACTGCAGAGGCGTGTAGAACTGTTGCGAGGGGGCCCGGTGCTGCCTCTGGGATTCATCCATTGGTGCCTCCGTGATGGATGCTGCAGAAGGCGATGGATGAGCAAGGAGTTGATACAAGGGAAGGAAGTGGGAGGATAGGATGGGAGGTTGATTTGGGAGAGGACGAGGTCCTGATAAAAAGCAAGGTAGAGGGTCCCCAAGATCACAGCTCTCTGAGGCCAGCCTGGCCTGTCTAACTGTGTCTGTAAAATCGACCCTAGAATTTAAGCTTCCTTGAGTGAGTGTATCTCTTCCTGATAACCAGATGCTCCCGGATTTAAGTACAACTACTGGGAACATTTTGGGGTGTTTCCTTCTAGTCCTTCCTCCCATCCTTGTCTGTAACCTCAGATGCAGAGAGCTGAGATGGTGTCCCTCTCATTTTACGTGTCATCCCCACCTCATTCATCCTCAGTCCTGATTCTCACCCCACTCCCTCAGAAAGGCCCACCGTATTGTTTTTGATATATATCTCTAATGCACGTTTGTTCATAAGATATGCAGAGTTGTTTTCTATGTGGATGTGATTTTAATACAGTACTTAAATGGCAGCGTGCAGTAAATCTCAGTTTTCCTTCTTTTTTTTTGTGGTTAAGACTACAAGTTCCATCAGTTTTTTCTTTTTTAAAGTTCCATCAGTTTTTTCCCCTATATAGCATTTCATGGTTCAAGTCCTCCCTTGTATATAATTTCATATTTAATTTAGCACTATGATAAGAGGGAGTTTTGTATCTTTCAAGGCCAGATACCTATCCTTCCGTCATACATCTTTCTCCTAAGAACTCGGACTGGAGAATAGTTTCAAAAATACCCAATGTTGTGAGGTTGTCTTCTACAAAGAGACATTTCTCAACTTTTTCTCCCAGTTTCACTGAAGAAGATGATGGAGTGAATTGATAGAGAGGATTCTGAGTCTGAGACCAGCTGACTCCTTTGCTCCACACCACCTGGATGGAAAGCTGGCTAGCTGGCAGAGAATTTAGGGGCTAGATGACATGGTGGGTTTTATCCAAGTCTCAGCTCCGCCCTCTAGGAGTTCAGAGATAAGATTGGTGGATGTACTAGGACTCTTTTGATTGAACTGACAGAAACCTAATTCAGGTTGGCTTAAGCTAAAGGGAGTATTTACTGTCTCTTGTACTTTGAAAGTCTGGGATAAGTGCAGGTTTCAAGATCGGCTCTATCCACTGCTGAAAATGAACTAAAAAGGAAATAAAAGACCAACCCCTCTCTTTCTCTTGGCTCTGCTTTCTCTGCGTTGACTTCATTCTGCAGCCAGTTCTCCCGCAAAAAGAATGTCCTTGGATGGCTTCAGGCTTATACTCCATCTCCCTAGCAACCCAGCCAACAGACAGCACCTCCTTTTCAACGACTCTAGCAGAAGCCCCCAAATTCTGATGGCGCTGGGCTGGCTCACATGCCCTTTCCTGAACCAGTGACTGTGATTGTGCTGGGTCTGGGCCATGGGAGCAAGGTCAGCTTCATCTGAGCATGTGGATGGAGGGAGCAAAGGGGATTCCAGGGTCCCGTTACAGGAAGAAAAGAGAATGTGAGGCAGGCAGGGAGTAACCGTGGATCCCCATCAGTGTGGACCAAGGACGGTACAGCATACGTCCCTTGAGCATACCTCTAGGGAGCGGGGAGAGTGGCAGCAAGAAGCGGCAGGTTGGAGCAGGTATGCGGACCTGGAAGTGTATTAGCAATCACCCAGGCCTGGACCACTACTCGGAGCCCATCTTAAAGGCCAAGATCAAAAGGAACCGGGGAATAAAGTGCGGTCTTTAGATTCAGACAGACCGGGGTTCAGCTCCCTCACTGTTTGCTTCAGGCAAGTCGCCTCCCTACTGTGAGCTTCATCTTCTGTGACTGTGGGGTAGAAATCCCTCCGTAAATACAAGACAGTGGCGTAAGGACTGCACAGTGTCTAGCCCATCACAGACTGTCAGCCGCTAAGTTACTTATTTGCCTTTCCGATCCCTTATCCCGTTGATCAAAACGTGTGGAAACCCTACAAGTGCGCATGTCTTTCCCGCATCTTGCTGCGAGTACTTGAAAGGCAAGAGCTGTGGCTCGTTTATTTTTCTGTCTCACCAGTTGTTACAGCATAGTAGGTGTTCAATAAACATTAATTAGACGAATGAACTTCGTTTCATGGGAATCTGGCTCAGAATTAATGACATGGGTGGCTAGTCAAGGGAATGGCCCAGAGAGCGGGATTCCTTGCATAATTCCATTTTAACTTTCCTTTCGATCTTGACCAGAGCTCCGTACCTTCACCTTCATCTGAATCTGATCTCCCTGGTGGATGGTAGCCAGCCAGTCCTTGAGATCTGCAGAGAGAAAGGTCAGCTAATAGCGAAACTGGGGAGGGTTTAGACGTGAGCAGTAGCATAAAAGGCATCTTATGAGAACCCACACAGAGGCGAGTGCTCTTTGTAAATTTAGCATGGCAAGATTTTAATAAACGAGGCCGTTGGGATGTGTGGGGCTTGATATATCATACTGCATATTTATATTCCTGTCAACTTTCCTCGCTTAAGCAATGTATTTATTATAATCCATTTCACCATTTCTCACAAGATAGATACTGTATCATGTCAGAAGAAATAAGTGGGGTGGGCGTGGGTCTGAAATAATGAAAAAGCTAGCGGAAGAATAGGGAGCAGAGGGCAAGGGAGTAGTTTATGCTTTGAGAAACCATTCTCCTTTTTACTCAAGCAGGTGGGACAGTGGTAGGCCTGGGGGGTCTTGCTGTATGGTCCTATCCCATAGGTCGCCACCCCACCCCTAGTTTGGGCCTCAGTAAATGAGGGGATGGAGTAATCCTCTGAGAAGCTGAGAGAAATTAAGGACCGGTTTCGTTCTCCTAAAATGCATGTGACATTTGCATTTTAGGGGACTTCATCACATTCCTGAAGCTTGATTGGTCTGGCTCGAATCAGGTGATTATCTTCCAAATCGATCAACCGTATGGACAAATGGTGACCTGGTGTCTCTGACTGTTAAGATGCTGGGGCTTGGAGGGAGGGGGAAGGGTTTCTAGGATAAGAGGAAGGGGCTTTTGCTGGGAGGATAATCCTCTAGGCATGTATACAGAAAGTGGTTTTGACCGGTGTCTGCCTTCACCTCCGACTCTCCCTCTTTGCCATTGAAAATGCATCCCGACCCTGGTTTTTACGGTGTGTAGTCGTCTGACCCCTGCTCACCAAGGCAGACACGCCCGTCTCTACTTCTCCATTTGCTCTGAACTGCCAGACCTACAGCACTATGGTGCAGGCGAGATGCCACCATTAAGTGCCACCACCCAGACCTGACGCTGTCCTTAGCACCATGTCTCTGTTCATGCCTCTGGGTCTTAGCTGTTCTGTTACCGATTTCAAGAGATTCGCTGCTTGGGGTGTGCCATTCAAGAATGAGACGTGGTTGTTGTTATGCAGTTTTATTTACTCGCAACAAATAGAGGAGACAGGGGACACATGTCCTAAGCTACATCTCCCCAAAGGGAGGGTTAGTCACTGCTTAGGTGTACTGTTTGGTTAGTTACATGTGGATTTCTTCTTTGCAGTTGGCCATCCCTATCTGCTTGGGTTCCTGTCAAGCTTGTCCTGTTCATAGCTGTGTCTGCAAAATACTGTGCTACATTTTAACATTTAGCAAGAATAGCATTTAGGAAGAACTCCCAGACCCTGAGATCGTTATCCTACCTGGCACTTCCCCAACCAGAAATACCTTTCTGTTTTCACTTACCAATCCTTAAAATAGCTAATGGATTGCCTAGTTAGAAATCTTTCCTTCCCCACCTCAACTCCACTCACCAGCTGATAAACTGTTAGGTTTTCCCAAATGTCTTGCTCATATTCTCTCTGTCTCTATCTCTCTGTCTCTCTCTGTCTCTGTCTCTCTCTGTCTCTGTCTCTGTCTCTCTCTCTCTCTCACACACACACACACACACACACACACACAGCATATATCCTTTGCATTGCAATTATCTGTTTACTTGTCTGTCCTTCCTTCCAATGATGTTCTTGAGGTCTGGGACTTTCTTATCTTTGTATCTTCAACACCAAACAGTACTCGACACACAGCAGCTCAATAACTGTTTATTAAATGAAAGAAAGCCCTCTAGAGCCGAGCCCTTCACAGGTCATAGGAGCAAGGTTTGAAATGAGAATTCAGAGCTAGGCACCTAATGATGCAAGAATTATGGCCCTATAATATTTAGTGGAAATTTTTCAACAAGAGCTCCTTTGGTTTCCAATTAGGGGAATTATGTTAATGAGCCACCGTGCAAAATCCCTGGTAATCATGTTCCAAACTTACCCCGCTGGGTCTCATTTAGGTGTCAAGGATGACAGCAGCACACTGGTAATGAAGCGACCTCTGGCCTCGGTGGGCATGTGCTGCCCTTAGCACACCCCAGGGACTTCCTGTCAGCCGGACACAAGGAGCAGACTCAGCAAAGCACAGCGTTGGGGCTGTTTCGAGCCCAGCACTGCCTTCTCCACTGCACGCTTGCTCGATTTTCTACCGAGGCGCACTGTGTATTTAGTCCACTGATCATCTTTATGGTACTGTCTGACTGTAATGTCAAGTATCGATTCTTTGACTCTGTCTCAACAAATGTTTACCGAGCGATCCCAGCATCTGGGGAGATAGGAAGGGGGTCACGTGGAGGTTTTGGCTTTCAAGGTGTCAACACATGAATATTAGCCAGAGATACAAGACGACAGGGAGGAAGTGCAAACTCACTTCATCATTCACTCTGTCTGTATGTCATGTGGGAGGCATCCATGTTTACCCACTTAGTTTTAGTGGAATGTTCTTACAGGACCTGCCTCCCTGACCACAGTCACTTAATTTAAAGCAGCATTGGGCTTCCCCAGGAATTCGTAAAGTGAGCCGGTTTCTCTCCAGCTGTGCGCATTGTAAGATGTATAATTCAGCAGCTGTCATGTTGAGAGTCAGGTGACAGGCTAAGAGAGCTGAGATGAAGATGGAGAGAGAGTCTGTCCTGGTTCTTGAGCTTAGGCCCAGAGCATGTCTGTCTTCTGCAGGGTATGACTGTTAACCACATCGTTGTAGGGATTATGTGAGCAGTAAATTGCCTGACCTTATCCAATCTCATGATTACTTTTTCCTAACATCTTTTCTTTCTTTCTTCTGTAAGACCCCTGATTTTTGGCTGTCCACATGGCTGCCCAAAATAAAGACCATACTTCCCACCTGTCCCCTTTACACCTGGGTGATGACATGACTAAGCTCTTCCCCTTGGCAGACATCACTAATCAATTGTTCCCTTCTTTCCTGAGGGAACCCCGCTTCACACTGTCAGCGTCATCCTCTAGGCATTACCAATTGATCTGAGTTGGTCGAGCATGCTGAGGTGGCCTCCTTCATGACCACATGCCAAATCACATGCAAAGCCCTTGTATTAGTTTCCTGAAGCTGCTGTAACAAATAGCCACCGACTGGGTGGCTTGAAACAATGGAGATTCATTCTCTCACGGTGCCGGATCTTCCACCTTTCTGTGCCTCGGTATCGTCCCTGGGTGATAGTAACGGTTCCCTCCCTGGAGCCCGCAGGACCTTCCTCACCGCCAGGGTGTGGGATGATAAGTGTGCAGTGAATGTTGGCTGTTACTGTCGGCGGTGGCTGGGCTCCTGCGTGGGCCCCCCAGGCAAGCTGTTCAGGGAAGCCAGTCGGATAAAACACTCTGAGGGGGTGGCCCATCCAGGTAGGTCGCAGGTCTTCTGTCCAATACAGAGCCTCCATAACTAAAGCATTCCATGGGCGCACCCAGCTCCTGGGCTTCGGAGCACCCCAGCTCCGCATTCTAAAAGGTCCTTTGTTCACTGCAGACATGGGGGCCGCCTGGACACTGAGGAGGCCCCGAGGGGTGGCGGGGCCCCCAGTCGTCTGGGGCGATGCTGGGCTTCGACTCCATCTCCACCCTCTCACTTTCCCTCCCCCTCATCCTTCACCCCCCTCTCTTTTTCCTTTCTCTGCCTCCTCCTTGCCCATGAGGAGGTAGCCGCGGTGCTGGAAATTGTCAGGTTCTCTTTGCATCTGCCCAATGGAAGCGGAAGCAACGTATCGATGATCTTCTGCAAATGTGAAATGGGTGGGAAGTGTTTTGCAGCTCGGTGGGATAACAGGTGTCATTTTTCCGTGGGTGGTGGAGGGTGGAGCTGACCGGCACCTCTCTTCTGGTGGGATGCAGGGCAGGCGAAGGGCCTCTCCCACCATGCCGGTGCCATCGGTGATTTCCAGGCCCTCGTTGTGTTCCTACTGTTGGTGGTGGTGCTTTACTGGTGGCATCTCATCTAATGCTCCCCATACACGGCCCCCGGGAAAGACGCGGTTGTCCTTAAGTTCACAGGTGAAGAGCTCAAGGTGTTGCGGAGAGGCGAGGTAAACGAGCGGGGACTTCGGCGCAGGCGTTTCTGATGCCGAGGCCCTAACGGTCCCCGCCACCCCACCTGGGCTGTGGGACCACATCCTGGCGGAAGGGGCGTGTGGCTTTGTCAGCGCATGCCCCGCGCCGCCTCCTTCAGGCGTTAGACCTGCGTTGGCAAACGTTTTCTGTAAAAAGCCAGAGAGTAAACCTTTCGAGTTTCTCAGGCCATACGATCTCTGTTCCAACTGCTCAGCTGTGCCATTGGCATGGAGCGGTCGCCATACACAGTGAGTAAACGCATGGGCTTGGCTGAAGCCCCCTGAGCTTCACCTATGAGGACGGCCAGCCGGTGTGCTGTCCAGCGATTGGATCCCTGAAGGCGGTCACCCACTACGCCTCCTGCCTTTCTCAGTCACCGGCTGTGCCTCGGTTTCCTCACCTGTGAAACGGGAGTATGATACTTCCTAATCGTCATCATCGTCGTGAAACCCCACGTGGTGGCCGTGAGGGTCACGTGCCTCACAGCGTAAAGAGCTCTCGTGATAGGGTCTGCCAGAGCATGAGGGCTCAGTGTCAGCTGGCATTGAACGTCATCATCATCGTCATCGTCAGTGTCATGGAAAGGACCTGGAGCTGTGAAATGAGGATAGTGCCAGCTTCAGAGCGTTGTCGAGATAATGAAATGAGGGAAAGGGTACAAAACGCCTCCAACTTGGTTTTTTGGTGTTTTTTTTTTTTTTTTTTTTGATGAGTGCTGTTGGCCCAGGTGAATCCCCAAACCCGCATCAGCTCCTTTCTCCTGGCAACTTCTAGAAGCTTCTTCAAGAGGGTCAAGACCCACCCTCAGGCTGCTCAGGAGTCACTAGGGAAAGACTCAAGTGTGGGAAAGATTAAAGGAAGCTTCCGTCTTGAAGTAGACATTCAGGCTGTGGAGAAGGGAAGCCACAGGCTCAAGCCCAGGGGTGTGGGATGTGGGGCGATCTCCCAGGGGACTGGGGACTCCCCACAGTGCTGGGGGTAGGGGGGTCAGAAGGGAACTGTAGTGACCATTTCCTATGGAGACAGCCACCGCTAACTGCCTCTGTGATGGCAGCTAAGGCAGAGCCTTGCCAGCCCACACCACCCAGCCCTGGAGGACACGTCCCTGCTGCTCACCACAGAGCCTCGCCGGGCTCTCCAGCAGCTGCCATGACCCTGTGCATTCCGAGGACTTAGTTAACGTCAACGCAATTCAGAAATATGCCATGCACGTCGAGGTTTCTAGCTCCCCACCAACTGGGCACCTCTCAGTCTGATGGAAGAAGGCAGGTAGAGGATGAATTTAGTGTCCTCTGCAATCCTGAGCTGCCGGGGTGTCTGCACGTGAGTCTGAGCTGTAACAGAGGAGGAAGGGGCCAGGCAGAGGCTGAGCTGAGGCACGAGAGTCAAGAGATTGGAATCCAAGTCCTGGCTCAGCCGCTTGCTCTCTGGTGACCTTGGGCAGCTTGCCCTGAGGGCACCTGAGTTCCCCCACCTGTAAAACGCGGAGGCCAGCAGGACTCATGGAACCCCTGGCAAAGTGTCTGCCACGTAGGAAGCTGTTATCACGACCATATGACCCATCTGAACCTCATATTACTCATATGTAAAATGGATATAACACTAAAGCACTTAGTTCAAAGTCAGGCACACCGTAAGTAAAAATAAATGACAGGCGTCGTTATCGTTATTACTACGGGCCTGACAGGGGCAGGCCTCAGACGTAACCAGCGTGGATGGCGCCACGGGGGTGATCTAAGAGGAGGGAGCCCTGCTTTGATGGGGCTCACACGGGAATGCTGGTGACACGGGGCAGGAGGCTGGAACGGGGCTCCGTGCCCAGCTTTGAGTCTGACCGTGTGACTTTTGTTTGATGCTTGACTTTCAGAACCTCCTTTTCGGGCTCCTACTGGGGTTCGGGGCTCTAAGACGTGGGCTCAGGGAGAGCAGAGCGCTGTTGGGGTTCAGCACCCAGGCTTTCGTGTCCCACAAGACTCAGCTTGTTCCTCAGCGCCGGCACCCACCTGGCGATGTCACTTAAACATGTTACGATGCTGTAGACCTACTGAGTCATTTCGTTCTTACAACAGCCCTAAAAGGTAGCAAATATACTTTTATGGATCACACAGGAAGTAGGCGACAGAGCAACCTGGCTTAGAGTCTGTACCCTAAACCACTATGCCGTGTCACTTCCTCTACGCTGCCACCGCGGGTGGTTTGGAGGGTTTAGGGAGACAGTGCACCCAAATCTTTTAACTTGATGAGGGTGAAAAGCTGGCGGAGTCAGGATCGGGATCAGAGTCTGGGGCGAGGCTCTGAGATGCGTGCCGTGTACCGTCACCTGGTAATGAAGAAGCCAGTGCTTTCGAGGCTTTGCCAGAAAATCCCCACGGTCAAGTTCAGACCACATCTAAACGATGACTACTGAATGCCATGTCCACCTGTTGGAATCCCTGTCTCTAAGCACTGCAGACATCCCTTTCTCTCTGGTACCATCAGAGCAAATGAATTTTTACGTATCAGAAAGCTCCAAACCTGAGATGTCACAGGACGCAATCACCCTGACATCTTGCCCTGCGCCCTGCTCTGGTCTCCAGGCCCCTCGGCCTTTAGCTGAGAGGAAATGACCGTAGGGGCTAATCTATGTAAATGAGACCGATGATTTGGCACGGGAAATCTCTTTGCCCTCTTAATCTGTTTCACCATATGCTCCCGCGGGGCTGCAGGCGCTGGGACCTGGCGTCCTTAGCAGAGAGCGATGTCCTTTTGGATGTGATTTTGTGGCAATGTCTATGATGAGTAAGGCTCACCCCACCCCAGGTGGCTTGGAGCTCCTTGAAGTCACACGCAAACCGAAGGCTTTGGGGTCCTGGGTTTCGGGGCCAGATGTCGCTCTCACGTTAATGCATCCCATTTCGGAAGAAGGATTTTCTGTTCCTGCTCACTCCTCAGTGCCGCTGCTGAAGCCTCTCAGGGAGGACCATGTGCTCCAGACTCATGGGGTGGCCAGCTCAGGGATGGGAGGGAGGGCTCCCTGGGGCTGGCCTGTGGGGACAGCTCTTCTGGCCTCAGCGCCTCCAGGAGACAGCAGACTCACCTGAGCAGACCGGGGCAGCGGAGAGCTGGCTGGCCAGAGCGGCTTCCCCCGTGGGGGGTGGGGGGGTGGGACCCTGCTCATCCCTGACCGCCAGTGGGCAGCACACCTCTACACATTACATGCCACATGAGTTTGCTTTCCCTGCGTTGGTCAACGGCCAGTGCGTGTCCTTTCCGTTATTTCATAGGGGATGTCGGTGTGGGAGCATTTCAGCTGTGGAACCATTGTGTTGGACATTGTCAGATACCTCTTCAAAAGCAAGGTCAACTCCTACGTGTGGGGCGGGGCTGCCCTGAGGCCAAGGTGTGCTTTACCTGCAGCTGTCCTCTTGAGTAAGCAGGATAGCAGCGGACAGCAACAAATAAAATATAAAACAAGGGAACTCTCTGCTATGCCTCCTGACTGTGTCACCTGAGCATTCCAAGTGTTCACTGGTGACTCGTTATTGGACCAGCCAGAGCACAGCAATGCCACAGTGTGAACAGCAAACGGGCAACAGTAGAGCAAAGTGATTAAAAGCGAGGCGGGCCCGGGTTCAGGTCCTGACTCTGCTACTTCTTGGCTATATAACCTTGAGTTTGACTTTTGATTCTCTGAATCCTGGTTTCCTAATCTGTAAAATGGAGGTAATGAGTGCTCCTTCTTCATAGAGCTGTTATGAGGTCTACTTGGATGTGTGATTAGAAATTCTTTAGCGTGGTCTCAGCAGAAAGTAAACTCTTCATCAGTGGTAGGTGCAAATAAAGGAGGAAGGCCAGCACAGTTCTTCCTTTTGGGCACATCTCAAGAGCTGAGGGGAGGCCACGGCTCCATGAAGCTGCTCGTGAGTCACAGAGCCAGAATTTTAATCCAGGCTCCTCCTACCTTGCTTCCCTACCTGTCAAAGATGGCTGCTGTGTGTCCCCTGAGGCACTGGGTATGTAAGGCGTGTCTTGGCCTCAGAGGGGCCCCCCTCAATCAGTAAGACTCCATCTTACCAGGACCCAGGATTAATGAGATGGTTTGGCTTCAGCTAGTGAAAGGAAGGCCCTGCCCTTTCCTCTTTTCTTCTGCATCTTAGACTCTCGTCTGAGACCTGGACGATGGTATCAGGGACTCAGGACAGTGGCTGGGTCCCTGAAGGACCCTTGCACATCACAATGAGATGCACTGCAGTGCAATGCAGTGACAGTAGCATATGTCTCCTAGGTTCAGGCTCACGTGGATTGGAACCCCAGTTCGGCCCCCCACCTTGGCTGAATTTCACTGAGTCATTCCTTGTCTTAGAACCTCCACCTTGCAGGGAGAAAACGGAACATCAGAAGAGCAAGACCCTCGTCTGAGGTCACACAGCCAGTGAGACAAACAGTCTCTTCCAACCCCCAGGGTGGTCCGACCCTGTCAACACCCTTCCTCCTATCCCCTGTATCAGGCTGCCTATTCCTAGTGTTTTAAGACGTAAATTTTATTATCATTCAAGTATGGGAAGGCCAGCAGATCAGGAGCTGAGGGGCACTGACAAGAGAGTGTGTTGAAAGTCCTCAGAGGAGGGGCCCCCACACCCCCCACGCCCACCACGCTCACACGGGGCCACACAGGCCACGTGGGGGGAAGCACCAGGGCGTGTCGTGTTGGGGACAGAGGAGCCTTTATTATGGTTTCCATGGAAACACTGGTGAGACAGGTTCAGCAGGCCTAGGACTAGCTGGTTTGAGTTGCACTGGGCCCTGGGGTGTCGGGGCTGTCCTGAGCTTTCTCACACCTGGACAGGGGGCACTTAGGGGAGAAGAATGTCACCAGGAGGGCAGAGCGCCATCACGGGTTTGGGGTTGGTGGTTCCATGTGAGAAGCGTGCTAGCGGGGAGTAGTTTGCTGTCTAGGAATTAGCTAGCCTGGGAGGGGCAGTCTTTCCCAGGCCAGTGGGGCCTCAATATATCAGAGCATCATAAAATACAGGAAATAAAAAAATATAACTAATACAACTGTCCTCGGTGGATTTTCCAAGTGACACAGCCATTCTTATACCAGTGAGGTTTTCAGATGAATTTACATGATTCATGCTTAGTTGTAGCACAACCAAAAACATGAGATATAGTGAGATACATGACTTTAGTCATCTATAATAACCATAATAACCATCTTCAAAAACAATTGCAGGTATAAAATATACACAAAAATACCCAGTGGCTTTCCTGTAGATTAGTAAAAATCAATAATGAAATGAAGTTAGAATAAAGTTCTGATCACAATAAAATATTAAATATCTAGATACAAACTTAAATATATATATATATATGTTATGTTGTATGAAATTACAAATCTTCATTGAAGGACATATTGGATACATGCTGATGTATTCCAAAATTACATAAACATCATGTAATATTAATTAAAATATTAGCAAAATTTTTTATTACTTGACAATATACTAAAATTCATCTGGAGGAATAGATATCTGAAACTACTCAGGGATTTTTTTGAAAAATAAAAACAATGAAGGAAGCTGTTCTATCTAAGAAAATGTATCTATCTACCTGACACAAATATATAAGTAGTTTATATATTATAAGTGTGCGATTTTAAATCTGAGAGGTGTTGGAAAAATGAACTAAATTTGTGGGGAAAAAATTAAGTTAGATCCCTACCTCATACCTTATACAATTTCGTATTGTTTAAATACTTGTATAAAAGTTAAACAAGTAAGGACAAAGTTTATATAAAAACATGTAAGTGATGATTCTATTGTCTTGGGAGAGGAGAAGGCCTGAAGTTTGAAATCAAAGCCAGAAACCATCAAGGAAAAACAATAATGGATTTTATTACAGACAATTTAAAATTTGCACAGCAGAGAACAAAGTTAAAGAATGAAAGGCACATTAGAAAGAGTAGTTGAAGCAAATATATCTTTAACATTGAAAATGAGAGTGTACAAAATTACTCCAATGGGGAAAAAATGAGTAAGATATCTACAGATGCAAATTAATAAAGTAAAAAGTATGAATGTTTAATAAACATTTATACTCAATATTAATGAAATACATTAAAAATGAGACAGCAATGCAAAAACTGGTTTTTTGGGCTTTTGGCTATCATATTGTCAAAAATTTTAAGTTGGCTAACACTCAGAACCGGTGAGATTGTGAAGAAATAGCATTGTCATGAACTGCTTCTGAAAGCAAACTGATTCTTTCTTTTTTTTGGCAGTGTGAGTCAAAAGTCAATAAAAGACCCATATCCTTTGAAACAACAATTCTACATCAAAAAAATTTATATAAAAGAATTAGTAAGAAAAGAATACTTATATATCTGTAGAGGGAACGTCACCACATCTTTAAATTATTTTTTAAAATAACAATGAACAAGTGGAAACAACCTAAGTGTCCAGTGATAGGGGATTGGTTAATTATCTCTGGTACTTTTATACAACAGAATATTACACAGCCATTCAAAATTATGTGTGTTAGACAACCATGTTCACACACTCACACATAAGGAAGCTCTCTACACTATAATTATAACTAGAAAAAAGAAGTTTGTATAATGCAATCAAACACATTAAGCTATGCATAATACAATCCCATTTTAGTAAGGAATAATTTCTTCTTTTGGAAAAAAAGACCTAAAAGATTAGATACCAAATTATTAATAATCATTATTTCTGAGTGGTGGATTAAAGGCGATATATATATCCTAGACTTACAGCAAGGGACATGCATTTTTATAATCAGAAAAATATTGTAAATGTATTAAAAAGTGAGTCTCAGCTGTTTTTCCCCTTAACAGGCTTTGTTCCGATAACTGGTAGCACAGAGCGTGGAGGATAAAGCTGGGTAAAAGGGTTCTGTTTCGTGCCCTCGATCCTGGTTGCCATAAGCTGAAAGTCAGGAGAGAAATTTCTCTCCAGAGCATTCATTGCTCTGACCTTCACTGTTAAATGAAATTAGAAGGCCTGTTGAGAAGAGAATGTTTTCCCTCCAAGTTTGCTATAAATATTTAAAGTGGAAAATATGGATTATGTCAAATGCGGTGGAGGAAACCGACACAGAAAGGCCAGAGCAGACCGAAGCATGGGGAGGAGGGGAACCGAGGTGGGGTGGCCATCAGAAGGCCCAGCTGACTCAGGGTTACTGCCACAGATCGATGGTGCTGATGTTTGGCAGAAGTGACAGGCCTCGCTCCACCATCGGGATCCAAGCTTTGCACTCTTGAGAGCAGCGTCCGATTGTTTATGTTTAAAGTGCAAACAGAGAAGGATAGCAACATGCCTGGCATCGTTACGTTCTGGGGCCACTAAGAAGGTGATTCCTACTCATTAAGTGGCATTTGCCTCCTCATCAGGTCAGTCTTGGTGGCCATCTATCACGTATCCAGATATACAAGCACATCCGTGGGGTGTCTGCTTCTCCCAGGCCAGGTGGGCCCCGTCTCCACCAGCCCATCCAGGCATGTTTATAGAATTAACACCCAAACTTCCAGCTCAGCCAGGTTTCTGGGGCTCTGGTGTGGCCCCTTCCCCTAAGGAGAGCTAAGATGCTGGGGTATTGGAAGCAGGAAGAATAGCAAGGTTGGATCACAGCATTCATGCCTTCATTCATCAGATAGTTACTGGGTTCAGACCAAGAGCCAGGCATATATCTAATAGGTAGAAGAAATGCATACATAATGTCGTAAATACACAGAGAAAGAAGAGGCAAAATGAGCTTTGGAAGAAACGGGTATCAGACAAGCCTTCCCAGTAGAAAGGGTTTCGCTCTGGATTTTGAAACAGGAATAAAGTATACTGTGTTGAAAAGAAATCTGGGGAGAGGTGACAAGGGCATTCGAAGGAAACCTATGCAGTCCATAAGATGTTTTGAATGTACCAGAAACTCACTAGGTGTTTGTTGAGTGAATGACTGTGAGAATGAAGAAATGATATATCTGTTCAGAGAAAGGAGTTAATGAATTTGAAACAGTGTGAGAGGCAGGATGTGGAGAGTTGAGGGTGGAAAGGAAGCTTAGGGTCAAGTTGTGAAGGGATTTGGATATTTTCCTAATGAATGGGACTTTTCCTTCTTTCTTGGTGCCGTCAACTCTTGGTCTAAACAAAACTGTCCCTGGGAAATCTGTGATGTTGAAACAACTGCATTTTTCAGCTTCTCTTCTTGTCCAAATCTTCTAGATCATCCAGGAAAATTATCTCCTAAAGATTTCTGAACGACCTTACCTGGGAGGCTCTGAAGTTGGAGGCTATAACAGTTAGAACGAGTTAGGTTGTGTGCGTAACAAACAGCCCCAAATCTTAGTGCTTACAATGACAAAGGTTTAGTTCTTGCTTACCTTGCATGTGAGATCATTTGGGTCACTACTCTCACTTAGGGATGTGGGTCGTTGGAATTCCTACTGGCAGGAGGTGGGAAGGACATGATGAATCAGGCACCAGCTCTTCAAGGCACCCACCCGGAAGTGGCACCATGCACTTCTACTCACATTTCATTGGCCACTGCAAGTTATATGGCCTTATGGGGGCAGAAAAGAGAACCCCCTACTTGTGTTCAGGAGGAAGAGAAACCAAAATTTTGGTGAATTGCACCAGAGAATTTGTCACTGATTGGCAGTGTTATTTTAGACAAGTCACTTCGGTTTTCTGAGCTCCTTTCTCCCCACCCCTTTCCAGTAAAATGAAGGATAGACCTTCAAAAGCTCTAGAATCCTATTCTATTTCTCTCTCTCTTCCACTGTCCCTCCCTCTCTAAAGGAGGGGATGGGACAGGACTAGGTACACAAGGGTCAGATTCTTTCTTAGAGCACAAGCAGACACCCCAATGAGGCTGGGAGCAAGGAACGAAACTTGACCTCAGAGTCCATAAAAAATTTACAGAATTGCAAAGCGCCAAGCAGAAATATAAAAGAGTTCTCTGCGCTCCGGGAAATTATTGAAGCCATAAAGATTCCTGCTCTTGCAGATGAGGCAGTTGCTTGAGTAGAGCAGAGCAAATCAATAATGTCATACTTCTCGCCTGGATCAAAATACTCAAAGAAATTGCTGCAAAGTAAGAGAGGGACAAAGTTGGCTTCAGCCAGTCACCGGGCTGGCTAATGCCCTAGCAGAGCATAACCTAATAGTCTGGCCTGGAATTTCAAAAGCCGGGAAAGC